>JARQOD010000003.1:455244352-455428830 GCA_033576555.1 Oophaga sylvatica | reverse complement strand
ATTGGGAGGTACAGTTTAAATGCAGAGGGTTAGTCAAAAGTCTTTGCAGAGCCAGCGGTGGGGTTAGGGCAATAGAAAAATGAGGGGGGAGATGGGGGGGGTGCGCACGGGGAAGCTTTGTGGGGGAGAACAAGTACTTAAATTGGGTCCATAATGAAGGGGCCGCCAATGTAAGGGGTTCGAAGAAGGGGACCCCCAGTACTATTAGCCAGATGGATCCCCTTGGCGCTGCTTTAAGTAGGACTGGAAGGGGAAAGTCAGTAACGGGGGGGCCCAAATTTAATAGAGCGTTGCTTAGCCAGGCGGGAATGAACCAAAGGGCACAGTGAAGGTTTTTTTTGTTTCCATGGTAGAAAGGGGGCGATTTAGAGATGATTTATGCGTAAGGGGCAAGAGCGGGCAAAGATTGTATAGGTTTGTGAAGTAGAGCTGGTGTAAAAAAAAACCCCAACAGCCCCTGCTCCCGGAGTGTTATTTGGGGTGCCCCCCCAAAGGGGGAATGTCAGCTTTACGGAGGTTACTTAACCCAAAAAAAAAGGGGCAAATTTTATAAGTTTCATCAATAATATACAAATAAAATCCCAAAAAAAAATATGGAAGCGGAGAAAGTTCAAAAAAATTCATATAAAAATTTTATTAAACAAGTTTCACAAGAAAGAATTTTTTTTTAAAAAAAACATGGTAAAATACATTTATGACAAGGGGAAAGGCAAAACCTAGAAAACCGCTAGTAGGGAAACGGAGTACAAAACTGAATTCAATACACATATCATAACATCTTTTCAAACGTGTATATCGGATGGGGGTTTAATTAATACATAAATACTGCAATTAATGAATGGCCGTCCATCAAAAAAATAAAGTGCACATGCACAAAAAAAAAGGTCAAAATATACATAATAATACCCTTTTTTAAAAAAAAGGAACAATCTCATGTATAACTTCAATATAAAAGGCATAGTGCAATTTAATAAACAAAAAGCCTACAAAACCCCTGTGGGGAAATAATAGCACAAACAAAAAAAATTGGGGAAATTTTAACAATAAACGGGCCGGGCCCGGGTTTTTTATGGGCCCCCCCCCGGGGAAAGGCCTTAGGGGCCCCTTTAACACAGACCACGATTTAGATGCCAGATCAGCAAAAAATATGGGTACAGTACAATGCCAAACATTATCTTCTTCCTTACATGAGTGATATCTATTGAAAAATTTACAATAGCTCAAAAACCGCCAAATCCTCACAGCGCACAGAACAGCTGGACGTACAGTCCTCCATCAATATTATGGGCCCACAGTCTCCCCCTCATCACCCATATAAACCCCATGCAGGATGTCACCCCCCATATAATGCTCCTACAGAACGGACCCAAAATAATGCTCCATACAGAATACTGGACCCAATATATGCCCATACAAATACTGGTCCCCAATAATGCTCCATACAGGATACTGGTCCCCATAAAGCTCCATACAAATATGGAGCTTTCCTTGCCGTACTGCGTTCTGCACTGTTAGGCTAGGAAAGGCGCGGGTGGAAAGACCCCCCCTTTACATCATGATTTCCTCCTCCATCTTTCATTACCTCCTTTCATCATCGTCTCCCCATCATCATCAGGGCTCCCCCATTATCATCAATGCCTCCCCTCATCATCATCTCCTCCCCTCATCATCAATGCCGCCCATCATCATATCTCCTCCCCATCATCAATGCCTGCCCATTACATCATGGCCTCCCCATCATCACTGGCCTCCCCATTACATCAATGCTGCCCTCATCATCTTCTCCCCATCATCAAGCCTGCCCTTTATCATCAATGCCTGCCCATCATCCAAACTTCTCCCCATCATCAATGCCCCCCCATTATCATCAATCCCCGCCCATTATCAAAAATTCTCCCCATCTCATCAATCCTCCCATTATCACAATGCCTCCCCATCATCACACACAGACAGCAACAAGCACTCTTCACTTTCATACACACCCCACAAAAAGCACCCACACATAACACAGACACACACCACAGAGACAACACACACGCCTCACCTGTCCGGTTCCCCCGCCGCTCTCTGCCACAGCCGGCCGCGATGATGACGTCATTCAGCGGCCCTGCTGTGGGGGAAAAGCGCCGGCGCCCCCGGAGCCCGGAGCTGCGACGCAGAGGCCGGGAGAGGTAAGTATTGTGCCAGCTGATGCCGGGGGCCCCTGAGCAAGCGGGGGGGGCCCAGTGGCGGCGCTGACACCGCTCTTCCTCCGCTAACAGGCGCGGGGGTGCCAGACGGCGAGTGGCCCCCCCCGCCTGCTCAGGGCCCCGCACTTGCCCGGGTGTGTCCAGGTGCTGACGCCGGCCCTGCATATAAATATATTTGGACAGCATCAGTAAGTTACTACTTGTATATAGACCCATATGAGATAACCGACAATGCAAGAAGTAACACCCTATAAGTGGATGGATAATAGCAGCACACACAATGCAAGCATGCAAACAGCTATATTGTTACAGAGGTAAAAAGCCTATAAGCCCATATGGATAAAGGGCAGCATCATATATAGTATAAGCATGCAGGCAGTCATATTATCGCAAAGAGGTAAGCCTATAGGTCCATGTGGGTGGATGGCAGCCTCATATATAACACAAGCATGCAGGCAGTTATATCATTGCAAAAGAGTCATCCAGTAAGCTCATGTGGGTGGGTGGCAGCAGCATACACAGCGCAAGCATGCAAATAGTTAATGGCATGTAAAGTTAGGCATCCGAACTTACTAGGTAGCGGCAGGAGAGCCCCGACGCGCGTTTCGCTCAGTGCTTCTCGGGGGGCGTGGTGTCTATGTGTACAGATGAGGTTTTATATTCACCTAGCAGGAAGTCAGAAAAGAGGTCACCTGCGGCGCATCAGATCATGCGGCCAGGGCCGGAAGCCAAGTGTTCGGCGTCCTGCATTACAGGTACACCCCCCACTAGCATGACGTCATTGAAGTGGGCGGGACAGACCTGCGACGCTGGGAAGACGAGTCGCCCAGGCAACCAATCCACCCGAATGGTGGGGAGCGCTCGCCGCTTATATCTGACAAATAGTCACACAATATAGCATGCAATAGAAAGAAATCCATTGCCATATGACCTGCAGGATAATATAAATATTAAACTATAACTCTGCATAAAGTGGAGAGAATAGGAAAAACAAGTGCACATACCTTACTAAATAGTGACACAAAGTGGAGAAAGGAAAGGTGCAAGTGAAAAGAGAAATCTGTGAAGAAGTGAAAGACAAGAGTAAGTGAATTAATTACTCATATATAGCAAGAAATAATCATATACAAAGGGTATATTAAATTTACTTATATCCACAAAAAAAATATTAATTAGTAATGAAAGTATATAGAATGAGAAAACAATAAATATAGTATCAAAAATATTAATATGCACTTCAGCAAGTGAGATTGCATATAAAAGACCAATGTGCATGTGTATTCATACCAAAGTGCAATCTAATCGAATAAAGAAAAAAACCCATGAATCCATGTACATGATGTCCATATATATCCACCATCTACACATACATACATACACACGCCTAAACATATGCATGCATGCCATAGATCAAATGAATATACATTTTGGAATCAAATGAGTTAATAACTCATATGCGTACATGAGAGGCATACCAAAAAATCAGAAAGAATCATCTTAGTCATGGATTTTGTGCACTGTGCACTTTATTTATTTTTGATGGACAGGCTCATTCAGTTACATTGCAGTATTTATGTATTAAATGTATAACCTCCTTATCCGATATACACGCTATTGAAAAGCATGTTATGATATGTGTATTGAATTCAGTTTTGTACATCCGTCTTCCTACTAGCGGTAGCTAGGTTTTTGCCTTTCCCCTTGTCATAAATTATATCATGGTTTTTTTTTAAAAAATTCTTTCTTGTGAAACTTGTTAATAAAAATTTATATATGAATTTTTTTACGAGGTTAGTAGATGGCGGGAGCAGAAGAAGTTCAGTTTTGGATAGGTTTGAGTTTCAGATAGAGAGCGGACATGATGTTGGAGACTGCGGACAGAAAGTCACTGTGTTCTGTAGTAAAGCGGGGTTAGGTCAGGGGATGACGTGTACAGTTGTGTGCCATCAGCAAAAAGATGGTACTGAAAGCCAAATCTGCTGATGGTCTGTCCAATTGGGGCCATGTAGAGAGAGAAGAGAAAGGGGCCAAGGACTGAGCCCAGAGGTACCCGCGACAGCGAGAGGAAGAGGAGATGAAGTGGAGCCAGCGAACAAAACACTGAGGGTGCGGTCAGAAAGATAGGATGATAACCAGGAGAAAGCAGTGTCCTTAATGCCTAGTGACTGGAGCCTAGAGAGTAGGAGACGGTGTTCAACAGTGTCGAAAGCTGCAGAAAGGTCGAGAAGAATGAGCAGTGAGTGGTCACCGTTACGTTTTGCTGTAAGAAGGTCATTGGTAACTTTGATGAGTACAGTTTCAGTCGAATGTAGGAGGCGGAAGCCGGACTGTGAAGGGTCTAGGAGGGAGTGAGTAGAGAGGTAACGGGTAAGGACGGGAGTAGACTAGGTGCTCCAAGAGTTTAGAAATGAAGGGAGATTGGAGACTGGTCTGTAGTTTGTACAGGATGGGTTGAGAGCATGTTTCTTTAATAATGGAGTAACAATAGAGTGTTTGAAGGAGGACTGGAAAATCCCCGAGAGGGAGAGATTAAAGATTGTAGTTAGGTGAGTTGTGATGACTGGAGAGAGAGACTGGAGGATGTGAGGGAATGGGGTCAGTAGTGCATGTAGTCGGACGAGAAGAAGAGAGGAGTCTGGAGACTTCTTCTTCTATGATGGGGTCAAATGTGGAGAGTGAGCCAGGGAAATGCAGGGAGGGATGGGAGTCACAGCACTTGGTGGTTGGGAGCGGATTTCCTGAAGGATGTTATCTATTTTCTCTATAAAAGTTGGAGGCCAGTTCATCAGCACAAATGTCTGTGATAGGAGCTTTTGCTTTTGGCCTGAGGAGGTAGTGAAAGGTGTCAAAAAGTTTCTTGGGGTTGTTGGATTCTGAGGAGATCAGGGTGGTAAAGTAGGTCTGTTTCGCAAGGTGAAGGGCAGAGTTATAGGTTCTTAACATAAATTTGAAGTGGATGACGTCTTTTGGTGTGCGGGTTTTTCTCCATAAGCGTTCAGCACTCCTAGAGCATCGGTGGAGATGTCGAGTTTGCGATGTGAGCCAGAGCTGTTATACTCTGTGTTTGGAGGTTCTGAGGGTGAGGGGCGCTACTTGGTCAATGGTGCTTCTAAGAGTGTCGTTGCAGTGATGAACAGCCAGATCAGGACAGGAAAAAGATTGGGGACAGTGATGAGTGTAGGGAGGCTGATGAGGGTTAATGGCTTGTATGTTTCTGAACGTGTGGTAGGTAGGAGTGTGCTGGGGTGGGCAAGAATTTGTGACCGTGAAGGAGAGAATGTTGTGGTCAGAGAGGGGAAGCGTTGAGTTATTTAGGTAGGAGATTGAACAAAGCGGGACAAAGACCAGGTCAAAGGTGTTACCGTCCTTGTGTGTCTCAGAGGTTGAAAGCTGTGAGAGGCCTAGAGAAGTGGTTAGTGATAGAAGCTGGGATGTAGATGTGGAAGTGGGGCTGTTAATGGGGATGTTGAAGTCTCCCAGGATAAGGGTTGGTAGTTCTGAGGACATGAAGTGCAGCTGCCAGGCTGAGAAGTAGTCAAGGAAGTGGGTGGGTGAGCCTGGGGGCCGGTATATGACCGCTACTCTGAGGGAGAGGGGACAGAAAAGCCTGATGGTGTGGACCTCAAAAGAAGGGAATGAGAGTGATGGAACTGGGGGGATGACCTGGAAAGTGCATTGTTGTAATGTATGGTGTACAGTTCATATAGCGTCTTGTGCTTGGGTGCGAGGAAAACACATGAGACACAGGTTTGATATAGAAGGACTTGTATTACTTCATACAAGTGGCAAAAAGGTTCACACAGTTTGCAGGTACAGAAGCAGGAACACAGCAGGCCAGAGTAACTTAAGCTCAGCAATAACTCTCCACAACAGGTTCAGGATCTCTTCTCTGTTACCGTAATTCCATGCAAACGTGGATTTATCAAATAGCAGGTTTCCAGAGTCCACAAGTGTTCCAAAGTTCCTCAGTAGGAAATAGCTGGAGTACAAAGTTCAAGGTTTCCAGGAGTCAGGTCACAGGCTCACAGCAGGCTTGATTCTGAAGCACTGATTGCTCAGCTGAGGCTGCTTAAGAAGCAAGAGGGAGAGAATCAGGGCGGGAACATGAAAGCTGGAAACTCCATATTGACTGAGGGCAAGATAGCTGCAGCAAGACAGAAAGCAAAATGGCCGACGGAAAAACTGAGTTTCAAGAAACATGTACAAAGAACCTTACATTACTCTCCCCTTAGGGACAACCTCCGGATGACCTCAGACCAGGCTTGTCTGGGTACCTCTGATGAAACTGGCGGAGCAAGCGAGGAGCATTAACGTTATTGACTGGTCCCATGAGTTGTCCTCCACTGGGTAGCCCTGCCATTTAATCAAATATTGTAACTGATTTCTGTACAACCTGGAATCTAGAATCCTTTCCACCACAAATTCTTCCTGACCATCGACTAGCACTGGGTCAGGGCAAGGAGAAGAACGTCCAGGAAACGTATTGGGTGTTGCAGCCTTTAGTAGGGATACATGAAAGACAGGGTGGATTCTCATAGTTCTGGGCAGTTGAAGACGACAAGCAACGGCACTTATAATTTTACTGATTTTATAGGGTCCAATGTACTTATGTCCCAACTTAGACGATGGAATCCTTAACTTAAGATTTCTGGTTGACAGCCAGACCAAGTCTCCTACCTTGAAAGCTGGTGCAGGTTTACGAAATTTATCTGCTGCTTTCTTGTACCTTTCCTGAGCCAATTCCAGATTTTCCTTTAGAAGATCCATATTCTTTTGTAAAGACGTGATTCTTTCAGCCACTGCTGGCAAGGGCGTTTCTATGGGAAATCGAGGAAGAATGTTAGGATGATAACCTAAATTGGAGTAAAAAGGAGACTGCTTAGTGGAGGCGCTCTGAGAGTTGTTATAAGAGAACTCAGCCAGTGGAAGTAGATCCACCCAATCATCCTGTAGGTGGCAGATAAAGCAGCGGAGATACTGCTCCAGGGTTGATTGGTTCGTTCTGTCTGTCCATTAGTCTGGGGATGAAAAGCAGAAGAAAGGTTTACTTTAATGTCCAATGCGGCACAGAAATTTTGCCAAAACCTTGAAGTGAATTGCACCCCTCGATCCGAAATGACCTCATCCGGTACTCCATGTAAGCGAAACACATTCTTAATCATCAAATCTGATGTCTGTTTTGCAGTGGGTAAGCCGACACAAGGGATAAAATGAGCTGCCTTTGTTAAACGATCAACCACCACTAGAATGGTGTTCTTCCCTTGAGAGGTTGGTAACTCCACAATGAAGTCCATAGAAATGGATCCCCACGGGCGGGACGGGGTGGGAAGGGGTTGCAACAGACCAGTTGGTGAGGAGCGAGGTGTTTTGCATCTTGCACAGACTTCACATGAAGTGACATAGTTTAAAACATCTTTCCTGTAAGTGGGCCACCAAAAGAAACGAGAAAGAAATTCCTGTGTCTTTAGAATTCCTCTATGCCCAGCTATCTTGGAATCGTGGATGAGTTGCAATACTCTCAATCTGACTGTTTCAGGTATATACAGACGTTGTCCCTGAATCCACACACCATTCTTAAAGACAAGACTTACGTCCCTTGGGGGTTGTGCCAACAAGGAATCCGCATGGTATGCTTCCTTGATGTCCTTAAGTAGGTCTTGATTATGAATCACTCCCAGGAATCTAGAGTCAGGAAGAATAGTCTTAGGAGGAGTAAGTGGACGGGTCTCTGCTGAATGAATCCTAGAGAGTGCATCAGCCTTTCCATTGCGCGATCCTGGCCTATAAGAAATTACAAAATTAAATTGGTTTAGGAAAAGATTCCAGCGAGCCTGGTGAGGAGTCAGGCACTTAGCCGACCTGATAAATTCAAGGTTACGATGGTCTGTCAGGACGACTATTTGCTGTGCAGCTCCCTGAAGAAGGTGTCTCCATTCTTTGAAGGCGGCAATAATGGCCAACAACTCTCTATTGCCCACATCGTAGTTCCTCTCAGCCGAAGACAACTGCTGGGAAAAGAAGGCACAGGGATGCAAGACATTCTTCTCACCTGTTCTCTGAGAGAGTATAGCTCCAACGGCACAGTCTGAAGCATCCACCTCTATTATGAAGGCAAGTTCGGGGTTGGGATGTACTAAGATAGGTGCGGTGGTAAATTTATCCTTTAGACGGGAAAATGCTTCCTGGGCTTGGGGGGTCCAGGAGAACCTAGACTCTTTCCGGGTAAGTTGGGTGATAGGTGACACTACCTCAGAGAAATTCCTAATGAAACGTCTATAGAAGTTGGCAAACCCGATGAAGCGCTGCACCTCCTTCACATTTCTAGGAATTGGCCAATCCTTGATGGCTTGGGTCTTGCTTCCATCCATACTAATCCCTTGTGTAGACAGTACATACCCCAGAAATTGAATTTCGGTCCTATGGAATTCACACTTTTCAAGTTTGATGTAAAGATGGTTTTGTCTTAGACGTTCTAAGACCATTCTCACATGTCCATGATGTTCCTCTGTGGTGTTAGAAAAAATTAGAATATCATCCAGATAAATCACCACGAATGTATCTAGGAGATCCCTGAAGATGTCATTCACCAAGTGTTGGAAAGTGGCTGGGGCGGTACTCAGACCAAAAGGCATAACTAGATATTCAAAGTGTCCATAGCGTGACCTGAATGCAGTCTTCCATTCATCCCCAGGTCTAATACGGACCAAGTTATAGGCCCCACGGAGATCCAGTTTAGAGAAAATTTTGGCATGCCGCACTCTCTCCAATAACTCAGGGATTAAAGGCAATGGATAACGGTTTCTAATAGTAACCTTATTGAGTTCCCTATAGTCTACGCAGGGTCTCAGAGATCCATCTTTCTTCTTCACAAAGAAGATGGGTGCACCTGCAGGAGATGAAGAGGGGCGTATGAAGCCCTTGGCTAGATTTTCGTCTATGTAATCCTTTAAAGCCTTTAGCTCGGGCCCCGCCAGGGGGTAGATTTACCAAAAGGTATCTCTGCTCCAGGCAATAATTCAATTGGACAATCATATGGACGGTGAGGGGGAAGCTGGTCAGCGTTCTTCTTGTCACATAAATCCACATAGTCCTGGTATACAGCTGGTAGTTCAGGGACTGACATGGTTCCTTTAGGAACAGAGCAAGCTGAAACTTCTGGACTCATCTGTTTCTCTGGAAAGTGTAATTCCTTGGTCTCCCAGTTAATGGTAGGGTTCTGAGCCTGCAGCCATGGTAGTCCTAGAATAATGGGAAAGTGGGGAGAAGAGATAAGCATAAAGGACAGTTTCTCTTGATGATCTTTACCCATAAGGACCCTCAAAGGCTCCGTTTCCTGATCCACTGGTCCAGAGGTCAGCAGGGAGCCATCCACAGTCTCCATCTGTACTGGAGTAGCCTTCTTCACTGAACGTATCCCCCGTTTCAGAGCAAAGGAGATATCCATAAAATTTCCACTTGCCCCTGAGTCGATCATAGCAGAGCTAGACACCCAGACTGAGTCAACCCAGAGTTTGATGCAAAGGAAGCAATGAGAATTGTTTTTCTTATAACTCAGCTGGGACACCGCTGAGGAAACTTGAAAAATTGCAGCGTTTACACAGTCATCATCCTCAGAAGTGACGGAGTTTAAGTCCGAGAAATCAATATCTGTTGCTGCAGATCTCTCTGGAGCCTGAGGCTCGGACCTGACAGATCTCCTCTCGCAACACTCACAGTGAATGACTGCTGCAGTAGTCTTACGAGAACGGCTGGGGCAGTTTATAATGAAGTGCCCTGACTTACCACAGTAGAAACATAGATTTTCCTTTAGACGATGTTCTTTGCGTGCATCACTAACCCGTCTTTGTAAAGAGTCCACCTGCATGGGTTCAGGTTCAGGTTCCCGTGTGATCCTACTCAAAGGTTCCTTAGCTGGGGAGGAAGGTAGGAAAAGGTTAGTGCGATTACTTTCGAACCATCTCTCTTGCCTGCTTCAGTCAGACGAGCATCAATACGGATGCAGTAGTTAATAAAGTCACCTAACGCAGTGGGAGGGTCGGCACGAGCAAGTTCATCCTTAATTAGTGGAGACAACCCTTTTCGAAAAATAGATTTTTTGGCGGAACTGTCCCAAGTGGTATCGAGGGCCCATCTCCTGAAATCCAAGGCATATTCGGCTACTGAGCGCTTACCTTGGCGTAAAGTTACCATGGCTGCTTCAGCTGTTGCACCTCGATTGGGGTCATCAAACACCTGCCCCATGGCTGAAATGAAAGCATCAAGATGATCCAAACATTCATCCTCAGTCTCAATCAGAGGGTTTGCCCACATCAAAGCCTTGTTGGTAAGCAACATGATTATAGTAAGCACTTTAGATCGTTCAGTGGGAAATTGTGAAGCATGTGCAGAAAAAAAAAGATTGCATTGATTAATAAATCCCCTGAATTTCTCACGTTCACCGCCAAAATGAAAAGGGGGTAACTTGGGAATCCCAGAACTCGGGTTATGGCAGGAGCCTGGACTCGTTCCTCTAGAACCTCAAACCTGGCTCGTAAATCCTGGGTAGTTTGTCCAAACACTTGCAAATTGTGATTAGTGAGGTCCTGTAGGTTTGCAAAACGGGTCTTTATAGTCTGTATATCTGCAAGGATTGTATCAGTCACTCCGCAAAGCTCCTTTATGCGAGCCTCCATCTTCCAGATCTTTTAAGACAGGAGTACTGGAAGGAGAAGAGAAAAAAAAAACAAACAATAGTGTTTACCTGTGGTAACACTGCAGAGTAAAATTAAGGGAATGTGCTCACCTGGAATGGTTGTGAGAAGTCACAACCACTGTCATCACAGAAAGTATAACCGGACATCTGATATCCACAGTCACAGCAGACACAGCCTTCCCAGACCCAGCAGACACTAAAGTTTGGCTTCAGAATCTTGTAATGTATGGTGTACAGTTCATATAGCGTCTTGTGCTTGGGTGCGAGGAAAACACATGAGACACAGGTTTGATATAGAAGGACTTGTATTACTTCATACAAGTGGCAAAAAGGGTCACACAGTTTGCAGGTACAGAAGCAGGAGACACAGCAGGCCAGAGTAACTTAAGCTCAGCAATAACTCTCCACAACAGGTTCAGGATCTCTTCTCTGTTACCGTAATTCCATGCAAACGTGGATTTATCAAATAGCAGGTTTCCAGAGTCCACAAGTGTTCCAAAGTTCCTCAGTAGGAAATAGCTGGAGTACAAAGTTCAAGGTTTCCAGGAGTCAGGTCACAGGCTCACTGCAGGCTTGATTCTGAAGCACTGATTGCTCAGCTGAGGCTGCTTAAGAAGCAAGAGGGAGAGAATCAGGGCGGGAACATGAAAGCTGGAAACTCCTTATTGACTGAGGGCAAGATAGCTGCAGCAAGACAGAAAGCAAAATGGCCGACGGAAAAACGGAGTTTCAAGAAACATGTACAAAGAACCTTACAATTGTGGGGACAGGAGTATGCAGACTCCACCACCAGGTCTGTTTGTGGGTCTCGGGGAATGGGAGAATTGTAGGCCTCCATGGGAAATGGCAGCAGGGGGGACAGTATCAGAATCCTGAATCCAGGTTTCTGTGAGGGCCAACAGATTCAGAGAGTTGTTCAGAAAGTAATTGTGCAGGAAAGGAAGTTTGTTACAAACAGAGGGCACAATTAAAAGAAGGAGATGAGTGAGTGCAAGTAATATTAATGAGATTAGTATGGTTTCGATATGAGGTAGGGTAGGGGTTGAGGTTGGGCGATGGTGGACCGGGTTGGGGGAGATGTCCCCCGAAATCAGTAGGAGTCGGAAGATAAAGAGCAATTAGTTATTGGTAGAGATGAGCGACTTTGCCTCCGGGAGGGTCGAGTCGGGTTTCGGACCACCCGACTTTTCCAAAAGTCGAGTCGAACGAAATCGGCCGACTATCGGAAAAAGTCGGAGTTCCGACCGAAACTTGACCAAACTCAAATGCAAGTCGGTGGGAAGAAAAGTCGGCAGTGAGTGGAGGACAGTAAACACACCTACAGTGCCCATTTCAATGCCAACGACATCAATTTTTATTACTTAAGTTTGTCAGCCTTAATTTACTTTATAATAGTAACGCATTGAAAACTGGGGGTTATTTGGCTAAAGTTGTGGAGGGGCAGGGCTGGCTCCAGGTTTTCGTGGGCCCCCGGCGAAAGAGTCTCAGTGGGCCCCTTTAACACATACCACAATTCATGATGCTCCGATATGGTAGATAAATATAGGTATAGTACAATGCCAAATACTTCACTTCTTACATTACATGAGTGATATCTATTGTAAATTCTACAATAGCTCAAAAAACAGACAGTATAGTCCACCTTACAGTATTATGGGCACCACATAGTGCGCCATACAGAATAATGAGCCCCATATATGATGCTCCATACAGAATAATGGGCCCAATATAATGCTTCATACAGTATAATGAGCTACATATATTGCTCCATACAGAATAATGAGCCCCATATATTGCTCCATACATAATTGGTCCCATATAATATTCCATACAGTATATGATGAGCTCCACATAATGCTCCAGTATATGATGGTCCCCATATAATGTGCCATACAGTATAGGACGGTCCCCATAGAGTATAATAAGCCCCACATATTGCTCCATACAGTATAATGAGTCGCATATAAAGCTCCATAGAGTATATGATGGGCCCCATATATTGCTCCATACAGAATGGGCTCCATAGAATCATAGAATGGTAGAATTGGAAGGGACCTCCTGGGCCTTCTGGTCCAACCCCCTGCTCAAAGCAGGATTCTCTAAATCATCCCAGACAGATGTCTATCCAGCCTCTGTTTGAAGACTTCCATTGAAGGAGAACTCACCACCTCTTGTGGCAGCCTGTTCCACTCATTGATCACCCTAACTGTCAAAAAGTTTTTTCTAATATCTAATCTGTGTCTCCTCCCATTCAGTTTCATCCCATTGCTTCTAGTCTTTCCTTGTGCAAATGAGAATAAAGATGATCCTTCTACAATGTGACAGCCCTTGAGATATTTGTAGACAGCTATTAAGTCTCCTTTCAGTCTTCTTTTTTGCAAGCTAAACATTCCCAAATCCTGCAACCGTTCCTCATAGGACATGGTTTGCAGACCGGTCACCATTCTGGTGGCTCTTCTCTGAACTTGCTCCAGTTTGTTGATGTCTTTTTTAAAATGTGGTGCCCAAAACTGGACACAGTATTCCAGATGAGGTCTGACCAAAGAGGAGTAGAGGGCAATAATGACCTCACGTGATCTAGACTGTATGCTTCTGTTGATACATCCTAGAATTGCATTTGCCTTTTTTGCTGCTGCATCACACTGTTGACTCATGTTAAGTCTGTGATCAATTAGTATACCCAAATCTTTTTCACATGTGCTGTTACTTAGCCCTATTCCTCCCATTTTGTATATGCTTTTTTCATTTTTATTGCCCAGATGTAGTACTTTGCATTTTTCCCTGTTAAAATCCATTCTGTTAGTTGCTGCCCACTGCTCCAGTTTATGTATATCTTTTTGAATCCTCTCTCTCTCTTCTCTAGTATTAGCTACCCCTC
Source organism: Oophaga sylvatica (assembly GCA_033576555.1). Lineage (NCBI taxonomy): Eukaryota > Metazoa > Chordata > Amphibia > Anura > Dendrobatidae > Oophaga > Oophaga sylvatica. Next base: position 455,415,071 of record JARQOD010000003.1, on the reverse strand, counting down.
CTAGCTTTGTGTCATCAGCAAATTTGATCAGTTTACCCTCAATTCCTTCATCTAAATCATTGATAAAGATGTTGAACAATACAGGGCCCAAAACAGAGCCTTGTGGTACCCCACTTGAGACATTCTTCAAACTGGATGTGCAGCCATTTACAACCACTCTTTGGGTCCGATCACTAAGCCAGTTATGAATCCACCTAACAGTTGCCTTGTCCATTCCATACTTAGTCATTTTTTCAATAAGGATTGTGTGAGATACTTTGTCAAATGCTTTGCTGAAGTCAAGATATACTATATCTACAGCATTTCCCTGATCCACCCAGTCAGTGATTCTGTCATAGAAGGAAATTAAGTTAGTCTGACATGACTTATTAGTTACAAACCCATGCTGACTCTGTTTAATCACTTCATTCTTATCCAGGTACTTGCATACATGTTCTTTAATAATTTGTTCAAAGATCTTTCCTGGTATAGAAGTCAGACTCACCGGCCTGTAGTTCCCTGGGTCCACCTTCTTCCCCTTTTTGAAGATAGGAACAACATTTGCTCTTCTCCAGTCTTCTGGGACTTCTCCTGTTCTCCAAGAATTTTCAAAGATTATGGACAGTGGTTCAAGAATTTCTTCTGCTATCTCCTTCAGTACCCTGGGGTGTAATTCATCTGGACATGGAGACTTGAATTCATTTATGTTAGCTAAGTGTTTCCTCACTGTCTTTCTGTTTATAGATATCCTGGATTCTTCTATTCCTTTAATAGGACAGTGAAGATCAGTTGATGTTACATTTCCTTTCTGAGAGAAAACAGATGCAAAATAGGAATTTAAAAGTTCAGCCTTCTCAACATCCTGACTTACCATTTCATCATTTTCATCCTGTAAAAATCCTATAGCATCTTTGACTTTTCTTTTACTTTTGACGTATCCCCAAAATCCTTTTTGTTGCTTTTGGCGTCACTTGCAAGCCTTAATTCATTGTCAGCTTTAGATAATCTGATTTGTGCCCTGCAGGTTCTGCAGACGGCATTATATTCTTCTTTAGATATGCCTCCCTCTTTCCATTTGATAAACATTTCTTTCTTCCTTTTTAGCATGTGTTTAAGTTCTATGTTCATCCATCCTGGTTTCCTTAAATGCTTCCCATTCTTCCCTCTTTTCGGAATTGTTAACGATTGTGCTTTGAGAATCTCATTTTTTCTCATCCCATATAATGCTCCATACAGAATAGGCCCCATATGATGCTCCATACATAAAGGGCCCTATATGATGCCCCATAAATAATGAACCCCATATGATGCTCTAGTATATAATGGGCCCCATATATGATGCTCCAGTGTATGATGAGTCCCATATAATGCTCCAAATACAATGGTCCTCATATATAATGCTTCATATATAATGGGCTCCATGTGATGCTCCATATATAATGTGCCCCATATGATGCATCATATATAATGGGCCCCATATGTTGCTCCAGTATATGATGTGCCCCATGGATGATGCTCCAGTGTATGATGGGCCTATATAATGCTCCATATATAATGGGCCCCATATGATGCTCCAGTATATGATGGACCCCATATATAATGCTCCAGTGTATAATGGCCCTATCTATGATGCTCAAGTGTATGATGGGTCCCATATATAATACTCCAGTGTATAATGCTCCCCATATATTGCTCCAAACATTAAAAAAAATGAAATACCTCTCCTCGCTGGGCACTGCTCTACTCTGGACTCATCAGCATCGCCATTTTCCAGCTCTCTGCACTGTGACTGTTCAGGCAGAGGGCGCACAGACGTGACATAATCGCGCTCTCTGACCTGAATGTCACTGTCAGGAAACGCGGAAGACGTCACAGCGGTGGAGCAGGGAGAGGTAAGTATTGCAAGTGCTGGGGCCCTGAGCAAGCAGGGGGGCACACTTGTGGACGCCGGCACTGGCACAGGGCCCCTCATAGTACGCCGGTGTCTCTGACGGCGAGTGGGTACAGCCAAGTTAGGGAGGTGGAAAAACTGGCATATGTTGAGGTGTACGCTGGAAGTTCAGCAGCTGCAAATGGAGGAATTGGAGAAGTCAGAGGAAGAGGAGGACAAAGCGAGCCATTTTGCTGGCAACCTATGTGTCATCAGGGGAAGGTGGTACAAAATCCTTTGAAACCCAGGCATGGTTAATTTTAATGAAGGTGAGCTCACCTACATTTTGGGTCAACAGCCGGGTCCTTCTTTCTGTCAGGATTGATTCAGCAGCACTAAAGACTCTTTCTGATAGCACACTACAAGCAGGGCAAGCAAGCTCCTGTAAGGCATATTGTGCCAATTCAGGCCAGGTGTCCAGTTTACAGGCCCAGTAGTCAAAGGGAATGAACTGTGAGGGAGAACATCGATAGGGGAGGAGAGGTAATTTTGAACCATAGTTGACAACTGCTGTCTCCTGTCTGTTGCAATCGATTCAGTATTACCAGTTGTGTGAGCGGTACTCGAAAAATCAGTCCACAACATGGTCATGAAACCCCTGTCTCCAACGCCACTTTGGCTGTGTGCACCATGAACACCTCTTCCATGTTGCCCAGTACGGCTCGTGGTAGAACCTGCACCACTGCTGTGTGCTGGGAATGCCTCTAACAAACGGTTTACCAGAGTTGCTTGTTTGTTCGCCAATATTAGCTCTAGGTTCTCCTGTGGCGTGATGTTCTGTAATTTGCCTTTATAGCGTGGATCGAGGATGCTGGCCAACCAGTAGTTGTCATCCTTCATAATTTTGGCAATGCGGGGGTCCCTTTTTAGGATCCGCAAGACATAATCACACATGTGGGCCAATGTTCCAGGTGTCAATGATGCACTGCCAGTGGTGGGTGAAGGAGCACTTTCTGCCAAATCCACATCCCTCCAGTCACGCACAAACCCTGTACCTGACCTTGGCAAGCCAACATTTTATCTTGCCCCCTGAGAAGCATCCTCCTCCCCAAAATAATCATCCCCCTCATCCTCCTCCTCTTCCTCCACCTAGTTCAGGACAGTTCCCTGAGCAGACAATGGCTGACTGTCATCAAGGCTTCCCTCCTCCGCTGCAGACGCCTGATCCTTAATGTGCGTCAAAGTTTGCATGAGCAGACGCATAAGTGGGATGCTCATGCTTATGATGGCGTCGTCTGCGCTTACCAGCCGTGTGCTTTCCTCAAAACTCTGAAGGACTTTACAGCGGTCTTTCAGCTTTGACCACTGCACACCCGACAACTCGATGTCTGCCCTCTGTTCACACAGCCTCTCAACCATGTGCATGGTGTAGTTCCACCTTGTTGCAACGTCTATGATTAGGCGGTGCTTGGGGAGGTGGAGCGATCGCTGCAGCCTCTGCATACGACTGGAGTCTATGGGCGAGCGACGTATGTGCGAGCACAGTCTTCGCACCTTATGGAGCAGGGCTGGTAACTCCGGATAATTATTTATGAAGCACTGCACGACAAGGTTCAAGGTGTGAGCCAGGCAAGGTATGTGTCTGAGTTTTGCCAGGGCTATGGCCGCCACAAAATTACGGCCGTTATCACTGACTACCTTGCCTGGCTCAAGATGTAGACTACCTAGCCATGACTCAGTTTCTCGCTGCAAGTAGTTGGCCAGTACCTCCGCGGTGTGTCTGTTGTCGCCCAAAGACATCATCTTTAAAACAGCCTGCTGACGCTTACCACTAGCTGTTCGATAGTGTGACAACTCGTGTGCAATACTGGCAGCTGCGGATGGAGTGCTCGTGCGACTACGCTGTCGACGAGCTTTCGCTTCTGGAGGAGGAGGAGGGTCGAACGTCTACAGCCAACTGTTGCCTATACCGTGGGCTAAGCAGCACTGTCCCACCGCCGCTGTCCCCTGTAGACCCTGCACCCACCACATTAACCCAGTGCGCAGTGATGGACACGTAACGGCCCTGGCCATGCCTACTGGCCCATGCATCTGTTGTGAGGTGCACTTTTCCCCTCACTGATTGTTTGAGTGCATGGACAATGTGGTCTTTCATATGCAGGTGGAGGGCAGGGATGGCTTTTCTAGCAAAGAAGTGCCGACTGGGTAGGTCATAGCGTGGGACAGCGTAGGCCATGAGCTCTCGGAACGCTGCGCTTTCAACCAAACAGAAGGGCATCATCTCTAATGAGATCAGTTTGGCACTGTAGGCGTTCAAAGCCAGTGTACGCGGATGAGAGGATGAGTACTTTCTTGTCCTACTCAGAGTCTCTGCTACGGTGAGCTGAGCTGCATATGGTGGAACTAGCGGTGGACATGGCGGACTGAGAAGGGGTTGGTGATGGTGATGGCCTAGATGCAGTCTTTTATTGTAAAACCATTGGGATTCCCTGACTGCTTTAGCCTTGCGACACCTCAATATTTCTTGCTGGTGGTGTGATACCGGTGTGTTTACAGTGGGGGAAGCCATGGAGCGTTACTAGCTACCATCAGTTGGAGCAGGTGCACGTGTGCTACCTGAGGTTTTGTAGTCCGTCCACGCTTGCAAGTGCATGGTGTTTACATGTCTAAGCATGCAAGTGGTATTCAAATTTCGGAGATTTTTCCCTCGGCTAAAGGTCCTTCTGCACTTCTTACAGATAACCTTTGCCTCATCAATAGGATTTTGGTCAAAAAAGTGCCACACTGCACTCTTCCTACTATGGGAAAACTTTTCAGGGCTTGCACGCTGTGCTAATTTGACCGTCTGGCCAAGCTGTCCTGCAACTATTTTTGTTTTTTTAACACGCTTTTGGACTGCTACGGGCCTGCCAGATAACTGCAGCTGCGATGTCGATGCCTGCTGTGGATCCTTCTCTTCTGAGCTATTGCCAGCGGAACCCTCTTCCCCAATGGATGCCAATCCGGGTCAACAACTCGGTCATCCATCACCTCCTCTTCAATTTCATTTTGCACCTTCCTCTGTGTCACCGTGTAAGGTGGTATAGTATGCGGGAAGGGGCACCTGAGTTTCATCAGGGTCATATTCTGGCTCAGTAGACTGCGAGGGCAATGTAGTACTCTGGGTGAATGTACCAGCAGAATCATATAGCAGTGGCTGTGCATCAGTGCACTCCATGTCATATTCATCTTGGACTGGGGAATTCAGGATTTCACTTGATAAGTTAGACATGGTATGTGAAAAGAGCTCCAGGGAGTAATCTGAAGTGTGGCCTGCCGCATCCTTCACTTTTGGTGGGAGTGAAGGACACAAGGAAAGGTGTTGTTCCTGACTAGGAGCCTGCACTGACGACTCAGTGCTTGCAGTTTTTGAAACTTCAGAAGAGGAGGCGAAAGAGCTGGAGGCTGTTTCGGCAATGTAAGCCAAAACCTGTTCCTGATGCTCCAGCTTTAAAAGCGTTTTACCTACTCCCAGAAAAGGGAGCCTTCCAGGCCTTCTGGTGCCAGACGATGATGCAGGCTCATAGCAAATAAACTCAGAACTCAATGAGTTCTGAGTTTATTGCTATATTTATATGGTGTTGGAACCTACCAATACTCCTATCGGCTTGCACATGAGTATTCACTTTGCGATGATGCAGGCTCAACACCTCCTGCCTAAGGTGCTATTGTGCTTTTGGCACCACCAGCAGATGCACCACCACCACCATCAGTACCAGCTGGCCCCCCCGCCCACATCCTCTTCCACCATACTTCCTCATATTTGAGAAAATGTACCAAAAATACCAGTAGATATATGGTACTTTATGAGGAGCGTACAGCTGTATACGGTGTAGGGGAAAATTTAAATCTCGGTATATATTTCCAGAGTCACACACAGACGCTCTCTCAGTATGGATTTGACCATAATAACAGTAGATATACGGTACTGTATGAGGAGCGTACAGCTGTATACGGTGTAGGGAAAAATTTTAATCTCCGTATATATTTCCGGAGTCACACACAGACGCTCACTCAGTATGGATTTGACCGTAATACAAACAGCAGATATACGGTACTGTATCAGAAGCGTACAGCTGTATACGGTGTAGGGAAAAATTAAAATCTCCATATATATTTCCGGAGTCACACACAGATAGTCAGCATGTATTTGTCCGTGATACCAGCCTGTACACGGTAGTGTGTGAGGAGCGTACAGCTCTATACGATGTGGGAAAAAATGAATGGTCGGTAACTGTGCAAAAAAACAGAATAAAAGTATTAGTGCTGTGTAAAATGCAGTCTGCACAGCAGTGTACACACAGCAATACAGCGTTCAGGCAGCCAAATAACCAGCGCTGCTGCACACAAGAAAATCCTCCCCTGTCACTGCACACTAACTGTACAGCACAATTGCTATCAGAACAAGCACATAAGAACTTCTCTTTTCAGCCCTAACTCTCTCCCTACTGATAAACAGCGTCAGCAACCTTTCCCTACTGTTAAGGTTGGCAGAAGTAAAATGGAGGTTGGCGGTCAGGGCTTTTATAGACACTATGACACCCCCCAAAGCAAGCCAATCACTGCAATGCCCTTCTCTAAGATGGTGGTGGATGCTGCACATGTCATCTTGTTGCCCACAGTGTACGCCCTTTTTCATTGGCTGAAAAAAAGGCGCCTGCAAGCATTCTGGGAAATCCGACTTTGGCACTCGTTTTGCCGACCGCATGGCCGACTTCACGCTATGGTCGGGTTTCGATCAGCGAAACCCGAGTTTGGCGAAAGTCGGCGACTTATGAATCTGATCAACCTGTTTCGCTCAACTCGTTATTGGAATTGTAAGAAGTTTTTTTCTGCAATGTGTATGGGCAAGATGGGTTGAGATTTTTCAGCATGGGAGAGGGAAGTATAGAGGGGCTGATGTGTATGAGTCGTGATGGAGGGGTGATGGGGCGGTGAATGTGGATGGCAGGGGAACACAGGACGAAAGAAATAAAGCACATGGTTAAAATGGAGTACAAAGTGAGAGTTACCTGACTCCTGCCCTAACTGCCATGGAATAACTGCTTTTGCTTGACGCTTAGTTAATATGATGCTTTGCTGAATGCGTGGAAGCATCCCACACTTTGTGCACCCCTTAGAGCTGGTTTGTTATAAATTAGCAACAGCTGTTGAACACATCCTGGTTTGGAAAAGATGATCAAAGAAGCTAGTCCTTATTCCATCTCAATGCTATAGCACCTCTCCCAAGATAACATCTACAGTGACCCCCCATGGATATACAACAGTAAGTACTGAGAACAATGTAACAGATGAATTATAGCAAAGGAGTTGAATGAAATGATTACCGGTACAAAATGCTTGCTGACATAGAACAGAGTGAACACATGGAAGATGGATCGTCAGTGCAGGAGTTGAATGAAATGATTACCTGTATGAAGACAATAGAGATGTGTATTAGATTCTGCCATGGAATAACTGCTTTTGCTTGATGCTTAGATCATGCGATGCTTTGCTGAATGCGTGCAAGCACCCCACCACACATCCCATGTAAAGTGATTTTGTGACTTTACACCATTCTAAAAACTCCACCACTCAAGGTGCTCAAAACCGCAAGAAGTTTATTAGCCCTACAAGTGCTTCACAGGAACTGAAGCAATGTGGAAGGAAAAAAATGAGCATTTAACTTTTTCAAAGATTTTAATTTAGACCCAATTTTTAATTTTCACAAGGGTAACGGGAAAATGAATCCCAAAATTTGTTGCGCAATTTCTCCTGAGCATGCCGATACCCCATATGTGGGGGAAAACTACTGTTTGGGCGCATGGTAGGACTCAGAAGGGAAGTAGCACGGTTTCTCTTTTTGAACGCCAAACTGGCCTGAATCGAGAGCGGACGCCATGTCGCATTTAGAGAACCCCTCATGTGCTTGAACAATGGAAACGCACCTAAGTGACCCCACTTTTTTAAACTAGAGCCCTTTAAGGAACTTATCTGGATGTGTATCTACCACCTTGAACGCCCAGGTGCTTCACAGAAAATTATAATTATGAAAAAAAAAAAATCAAATTTTTTTTCTTTTAGCCTTTTTTTTTTTAAATTCACAAGGGTAACATGAAAAAATGAACCCCAAAATTTATTATGGAATTTCTCCTGAGCATGCCGATACCCCTTATTTTGGGGGAAAACTACTGTTTGGACTTACAGCAGGGTTTAGAAGGGAAAGAGTGACTTTTAGGAATGCACACTTTGATGGAATGATCTGCGAACGTCATGTTGCAATTGGAGAGCCACTGATGTGCCTAAACAGTGGAAAACAAACAAGTGACCCCATTTTGGAACTGATCTAAGGATTCCTAGTATGTGAATTTTATAATGCAGTGTCATTTGTAAGTTGCATGAAGTACATCAGGTTGGTATGTAAAGGTCGGCGAGGGCAGTAGTCGTGGCAGAGTATAGCAAGCATAGTATACCCTGGCCTCCCTCTACAGGAAAACGGTTCCTCTTTTCTTGCATGGCACTATCAGTACTCACTGTGCTGTCAGCGTCCCCTTTGCTGCGCTGGCATGACTCTGCTTCTGAATCCCAACAAATAGTGACACAGTCCAGTGCATCTCTTACCTGAACAGATATATTAACTTCAGGACACAGCACATCCACGTAATTTTCAGCATTTCCAATACAGTAAAGACGGCACGTCACTTCGCCTTTCCCTTAACTGTCCCTTGCGTCACTAAGTGTTTCCGCGGGACGAGGCATCTCAGACGGCCTCTCAGAGTCCAACCTGTAAAGTGTCACCACGGTGAAGCGCTCCTCTGTCTGTTTTGCCCCAGACATCAGAGATTTAGTCCATGTACCTATCCACCACATTCTGGAGTGACCTGCCCATACTCTTTTACGGTGACCTTTAATCTTCCTTCTTTACGTTTCCTCTCTATTGCTGGTTCTGCTGTACTTTGCTCTTCCCTGTGTACCCCTGGATGGCTGGGCAATAGCTTTAATGTTGCAGGAGAGTTAGGCCTCCTTCACACATCCGTTTTTTGCCGTCAGGCGCGATCCGGCGCTTTTGTAAAAAAAATGATCCGTTTTTTTAATCCGCCTGATCCGTTTTTTTGTCATTGACTATCATTAGCGCCGGATGTCATTGCGTTGCGTCCGTTTTGTACATTCCGGCGGCCGGACAAAACGGTCACTGCAACGGTTTTTTTTTCTGCCACACCTGCATGATAGCGCCTGAAGCAGCGCATCAGGCGGCCGGAATCAATAGAAGTCTATGGTGCCGGATCAGTCTTTTGTGCAATCCGCCCAAAAGACTGATCTGGATTCTGGGAACCAAGGTCTCTCTCTCTCTCCATGTGTACCAAGCATTTCCAGGTTGAAAAGTTCAGGACGGATCCGGCAAAAAACTTGATCCGTTGCATCAGTTTTTTCAAAATCAGCGCCGGTTCCGTCATTTCCGTTTTTGGACGGATTGTGCCTGACGGTACAAAACGGATGTGTGAAAGAGGCCTTAGGCGGCTCGGGCATATAGCCCATCCGAGCAGAAATGGGTCAGACCCCGGGCTGGGCTCTCTCAAACTAGGAAGTCCTGCTATCTTACTCCCCAGCTAACCCCTCCTATAGTTAACTATTTACAGTGTGACAACCTATTAAGCTCTATGCCCCATGTAGTGGACGTACTGTACATGGTGCAGAAACATAGCAGCATATGAAATATAAATAATCCAATAACATAAGATATATGATAATATACAACAGAATTAAATATATAAAAATACATATATACATACATGTTCAATGACAAAATGGAGGTTTAAAGGGGTAAGACTCTCAACCCCTTACAGGTATACGCAAGTTGTGTAGTGTACATCAGGTTGGCATGCATGAGTTGTGCAAGTCATAAAATTAGTAGTCCATGGATGTGTGGTACAGTTTGAAGCATTCTTTTACACAGACAAGGTTTGTCAGGAGTCGCATTGATAAGTGGTGTCCTTGCATATCCTCCCTTCTGTAACACACACAGCACCACTTTTGCAACCTTCATTTATTTGTGGTTTGAGGTACTTCCCTGGGGGAAATGTTGGCCTGCTGCGATTAGATCACCTTCAGTTCTGGAAGTACTGGAGCCCTCTCCTTCCTGACTTCCCAACATTAGTGCCTTGATCACGATCTCCTGGAGCTGAAGGTACAATGTACCGGTCTGGCCTGCACACCATGATAGCACATACCGTATTTTTTGGACTATAAGCAGGGGCGTGCTGGCTTATGAAAAGGGCGGTGGATAGTATAGTCATGAGGGCGCCATGCTCCAACCCATTCTCCGCCCCTTCCCCCGCCTATTCTCTGCCCCAACCACCGGCTCTTGTGAAGGACATGCACCTCTACAGTATATACACCTCTATATACACCTCACAGCCCCCCCCATGCACCTCTATATACATCACAGCCCCCCCCATGCACCTCTACAGTATATACACCTCACAGACCGTGTATATACTGTAGAGGTGCATGGGGCCAGGTGCTGTGAGGTGTATACACTGTAGAGGTGCATGATGCACCTCTACAGTGTATACTACACCTCACAGCCCCCCATGCACCTCTACAGTATATACACCTCACAGACCCCACCCATGCACTTCTACAGTATTTACATCTCACAGACCCCCCATGATGCACCTCTCTATATACATCTCACAGACCCCCAAGCACCTCTACAGTATATACACTTCAAAGACCCCCACCTCTATAATACACCTGACCTCACACAGACAGCCCCTGACTGTGCTTTACAGGGTTCAGCTCCTCAGAGGTGACTCACAGCCGCCTCGCGCTTCCCGCCCTCACACAGCAGAAGTCTCTCCATGGCAACGGGCACAGCGCAGGAGCCCCGCCCACTCCTGTCATGTGACCCTCGCCACTGCTCCCGCAGCCTCTTCCCCGCCCGCCCTCTCGCGTCACCGCAGCCACAGGTCCTTGTCCTCCGTGACGGGCCGGCTCCAGGTTTTTATGGGCCCGGGCGAAAGAGCCTCAGTGGGCCCCTTTAACACAGACCACGATTCATGATGCACAGATACGGCAGAGAAATATGGGTATAGTACAATGCCAAATACTTCACTTCTTCCATTACATGAGTGATATCTATTGTAAATTGTACAATAGCTCAAAAACTGCCAAATCCTCACAGCGCACAGTACAGACCGGACAGTACAGTCCTCCATACAATATTATGGGCACCACAGTCTCCCCCTCATCACCCATATAATACCCCATGCAGGATGTCACCCCCCATATAATGCTCCATACAGAATACTGGACCCAAAATAATGCTCCATACAGAATACTGGACCCAATATAATGCTCCATACAGGATACTGGTCCCCATATAATGCTCCATACAGGATACTGGTCCCCATATAATGCTCCATACCGGATACTGGTCCCCATATAATGCTCCATACAAAATATGGAGCTCTCCTCTGCGCTGTACTGCGTTCTGCACTGTTACAGCTCAGGAAAGGGCGCTGTGGAAAGACTCCCCATTATCATCATGATTGCCTCCCCATCATCATCAATGCCTGCCCATCATCATCATCTTCTCCCCATCATCAATGCCTGCCCATTATCATCAATGCCTGCCCATTATCATCATCTTCTCCCCATCATCATCAATGCCTCCCCATTATCAGCAATGCCTGCCCATCATCTCCTACCCATCATCATCAATGCCTGCCCATCATCATCTTCTCCCCATCATCAATGCCTGCCCATTATCATCATCTTCTCCCCATCATCATCAATGCCTCCCCATTATCAGCAATGCCTGCCCATCATCATCTTCTCCCCATCATCAATGCCTCCCCATTATCAGCAATGCCTGCCCATCATCATCTTCTCCCCATCATCAATGCCTCCCCATTATCATTATCAACAATGCCTGCCCATCATCATCTTCTCCCCATCATCAATGCCTCCCCATTATCAGCAATGCCTGCCCATCATCTTCTCCCCATCATCAATGCCTCCCCATTATCAGCAATGCCTGTCCATCATCACACAGACAGCACACAAGCACTCTCTCACATACATACATACACACACACACACACATACATACATACACACACACACAAAGCACCGCACTACATACACACACAGAGACACACACAGAGACGTCTTACCTGTTCAGCGTCCCCGCGCTCTGTGCCACAGCCGGCCGCTGAATGATGACGTCATTCAATGGCCGGCTGTGAGAGGAAGCGCCGGCGCCCCCTGGAGCCCGGAGCTGCGGCAGCGGAGGCACGGGAGAGGTAAGTATTGTTGCCAGCTGCTGCCGGGGCCCTGAGCAGGCGGGGGGGGCCCAGTGGCGGCGCTGACACCGCTCTCCGCGCGGGGGTGCCAGACTGCAAGTGGGCCCCCCCGCCTGCTCAGGGCCCCGGCACTGGCCCGGGTGTGCCGGGTGCTGACGCCGGCCCTGCGCTCCGTCTGCGGCGGATGGAGCGCCCACCCCGGATCGGATTCGGAGGCGCCGGCCGACTCCGAGGGCGCACCGGGACACGTCCGTGTCCCGGTGGGCCAGCACGCCCCTGACTATAAGGCCGGGGTCAAACTTGCAAGTGGGATGCGAGAAGCTCGCGCGAGTCTCTCGCATCACACTCGCAAGTGTGACCCGGCCCTAATACGCACTTTTTTCCTCCAAAAATGTGGAGGAAAATGGGAGGTGCATCTTACAGTCCGGATGTAACTGCTCTGGCTGTGGTGGGGGAGTGACAACGGCAGAGTAGTGGGTCACAGGAGGCAAGAGTCGGCTTCTGCGGCTAACTTCTCTACCCACTCCTAAAGAGAAATATTCAATGAATCCACGCCCATGGAAGTGGAGGGCAGTGAATATTCATTTCTCTTTGAAAGCATCCTGGTATGCAGGGCCCCATCAGAAAAAAAATTAAAGAAAAAAAAAATTACACTTACCTTCCTGCGCTCACTCGCATCGTCTTGTACCAGCAGCTGCTTTATGCTTGGAATGCAGTGAATATTCATTCCCTTCAGTAGCGGCACACGTGAAAGCCTGGCAGCTGCAGGAAGCCTGCGACTGACACTGTGCAATGTAAAGAGCAATAAATGTAAAGAGCAATGAATACTCACTGCCCTCCAAGCCCATAGTCCCAGCTTGGAGAGCAGTGAGTATTCCGGCAGCTGTCCTTGGCTTGTAAGCAGTGCATGATCTCCCTGCCATGCGCTGCTTACAAGCATAAAGCAGCTGCTGGCCGCTTTATGCTTGTAAGTGGCTCAAAATCATTGGTTAATTAGGTCCATATGGGTTCAGTAAGGGTATGGTTCCACGAAGCGTAATGCCAGCGTTTTGGACGGAGCGGAAACACCACTCCACCCAAAGCCCCGCCCCCTTCTGAACGCACGGTGAATCCGGATGTGTTCATTGAACACATCCGGAATCACAGCAGCCCTACATAGGACTGTTATTTACCTTGCAGCAACGGAGCGTCGCCGCAAGGTAAATGGATATGCTGCGATCTGAAAATACGCGCCGCATGTCCGGTTTCGCAGGTGTGTCACCCGCGTAATCGGACGCATAGTGGAGACGGGATTTCATAAAATCACTTCCACTATGCAGGAACATCTGGCCGCTGCGGATTAAACGCTGCGGTAAGGTCGCAGCATTCAATCTGCAGCTAATACAGAGTGTTTCCGCTATGTGTAAACATATCCTAAAGGTGGACGATGGTTAATTTTCTGTCCTGGGGTGTCTGCGTGGCAGTTCAGTATAACTTGAGGAAGAAAAATAAAGGAAGGTGGGATCCTCTCCCTTACTATCATTGTCGGATCTACCGAGTGTCACACTCATAGATCATATCCACTTTTTTTATATTTTGTTTTTATGGTCTGTTCTTGCTGCTATTAAAACACTGTTATTTCTTCACATACCACATATATTGATCAGGGCTCTAATTTACCCCATACATGCCACCTTTTCCTTCTTCAGAATTTCATTTGGTTTAATTCCTTTAAGTTTGGAGTATCGCCCATCTCATCATTGTAGTGCCTGCCTTCCAGTTTTTAGTTTGCCATGCACTGCGCCCCTTATATATTATAGTGCTAAACACAATACATCCCTCAGAATAGAATACCAAATAATGTACTCAAGGAATAGAATAGTGCTTCTCACGTACAGCCAACGATGGCAGACCATGCAGCTGCTGAGGCCTGGTGCCAGTGCAGGAGCGCTTCCCCCCAACACTGTATCAGCATCCTAGATACCAATAAAATTGAAAGTAATAATGAAATAGGGAGCGTCACCTTACGCATCTTCCTTCTTCATTCTCCCTCAACGTCTCAACATTGCGGGTGCAATAATGTCACTAGATGGCGCTTGCTGTGCTGAAATGTGCAGCACTTCAGAACGCTCACTGCGGGAGAAGTAGGGCGGAGTGTTGTATTTTTTTAAAATTGTGGTGACCATTCATTTTTATGCAACTTTTAAAGCCCAAAGTATAAATGCGTTAAAAAATATATATATAATTGGTTTGGCTTTCATCCTAAGTCACGTGGCAAGGCTCGTTAATGACTTTTGGGATTTCTACTTCCAATAGGTGACACTAGAGTTCTAGTTCCCTTCCTCTCTGCAGACGTAATATGCATTATCAATTTCTCAGAGGAGCATTGCATGGTCTCCTCACACTAGTATGCCAGACATGTCTCTTTCCACAAGGAGAAACGATACTCCTTGGATCCAACATCGGATTTCAAGCAAAGGGCTTCTGTGTTGTACAGCTCCAATTGTTTTCTTTAGCTAAACATAGAATCAATGAGTTTGAAACTAAATACTGTGACAAAGCAGTAGACTTGAAAGAACTCTACCAATGTGACAGATTTGTGACCTGGTGATTTTTATATACACTGCTCAAAAAATAAAGGGAACACTCAAATAACACATCCTAGATCTGAATGAATGAAATATTCTCATTGAATACTTTGGTCTGTACAAAGTTGAATGTGCTGCCAACATAATCACACAAAAATAATCAATGGAAATCAAATTTATTAACCAATGGAGGCCTGGATTTGGAGTCACCCACAAAATTAAAGTGGAATGTAATGTCCTTAAAACAAGTCAAAATGATGCTCAGTAGTGTGTGTGGCCTCCACGTGCCTGTATGACCTCCCTACAACGCCTGGGCATGCTCCTGCTGTGGCGGATGGTCTCCTGAGGGATCTCCTCCCAGTCCTGGACCAAAGCATCCACCAACTCCTGGACCGTCTGTGGTGCAACGTGACGTTGGTGGATGGAGCGAGACATGATGTCCCAGATGTGCTCAATCGGATTCAGGTCTGGGGAACAGGCGGGTCAGTTCATAGCTTCAATGCCTTCATCTTGCAGGAACTGCTGACACACTCCAGCCACATGAGGTCTGGCATTGTCCTGCATTAGGAGGAACCCAGGGCCAACCGCACCAGCATATGGTCTCACATGCGGTCTGAGGATCTCATCTCAGTACCTAATGGCAGTCAGGCTACCTCTGGCGAGCACATGGCCACCCCACACCATTACTGACCCACTGCCAAACCGGTCATGCTGAAGGATGTTGCAGGAAGCAGATCGCTCTTCACGGCGTCTCGACTTTCATCTGTGAAGAGCACAGGAAACCAGTGGCGAATTTGCAAATCCTGGTGTCCTGCACGGTGTTGGGCTGTGAGCACAACCCCCATCTGTGGACGTCGGGCACTCAGACCATCCTCATGGAGTCGGTTTCTAAACGTTTGTGCAGACACATGCACATTTGTGGCCTGCTGGAGGTCATTTTGCAGGGCTCTGGCAGTGCTCCTTGCACAAAGGCGGAGGTAGTAGTCCTGCTGCTGGGTTGTTGCCCTCCTACGGCCCCCTCCACGTCACCTGGTGTACTGGCCTATCTCCTGGTAGCACCTCCAGCCTCTGGGCACTACGCTGACACACAGCAAATCTTCTTGCCACAGCTCGCATGGATGTGCCATCCTGGGTGAACTGCTCTACCTTAGCCACTTGTGTGGGTTTTAGAGTGCGTCTCATGCTACAAATGAAAGCACAACCAACTTTCAAAAGTGACCAAAACATCAGCCAGAAAGCATTGGTACTGAGATGTGGTCTGTGGTCCCCACCTGCAGAACAACTCCTCTATTGAGTGTCTTGATAATTGCCAATAATTTCCATCTGTTGTCTATTCTATTTGCACAATCGCATGTGAAATTGATTGTCAATCAGTGTTGCTTCCTAAGTCGACAGTTTGATTTCACAGCAGTTTGATTTACTTGGAGTTATATTCTGTTGGTTTAGTGTTCCCTTTATTTTTTGAGCAGTGTATATTTTTTTTCATTACACAGCCATATGAGGGCTTGTTTTATGTATGGCGAGTTATAATTTGAAATATACCGTATTATTCAGATAATAAGATGCACTTTTTCACCAAAATTTGGAAGGGTGGGTGGGGGGACTTGGGGATATACCTTGCCGGCTGCGGTGGAGCTAGGTCCCAGGGTTACTGCTGGAGGAGGCAAGAGTGGCACGTTGCTGCAGGCTGGGATGAAGGGGTGTTAAGATGTGCGTCACTGCGGGTTAAAATGGCTGTGGTGCAGGGGCTCCGTCTGCATTTTGTGAAAGCCTGGAGCCCCCCGCACCTAAATTACTATGATGCGGTGGCCTCCGGGATAATGGCAGCTGGGGGCGATGCATGAACAGATTGAGATCTCAGCACCCAAGATCGAGTTGCCGAGATCTCAATATGTGCATGCGCCGCCCTGGCGGCTATTTTCCTGGAGGCCACCGCATCGCAGTAATGGATGTGCAGGTGGCTCCAGGCCTTCACAAAATGCCAGCAAAGTCCCCCGCTCCACAGCCATTTTCACCCGCAGCGGCGCACATCGCAACACCCCCTCATCCCGGCCTGCAGCAACACACCACTCTTGCCTCATCCAGCAGCGACCATAGGACCCCGCGTCACCACAGCCACCACCCACGGTAAGCAATAAGATCCATGGCTTATGAGAAGCACCACCATTTTATTAAAAGAAGTTTTTTTTCCTATTTTTCTCCTCAAAATTTGGCGCGTCTTATAATCCACAAAATACGGTACCATTCCCAGTTCGCAGTACATTTGGTAAAGGAAAAAAAAATGAAAAATAAAATTTCAAGTGGAGGAGAAATTGTGTTTTTTTGTGCAGTAAATATGACTTTGCAAATATAATTTTCCAAGTTTATACAATTATGGCAATACTAAACTTAAGGGACTTTTGCAAATATATATTTTATTGGCTAAAAAAAAAAAACAAGTTTGTAGAAACCTGATTTAAACAAGCAACTTTTCATAATGGTTCTCTTTAAAGAGAACCTATAATTTACCGTAAACTATTTTAATTTCTTACCTGGTGTATACATGACTTTTTCCAGCATCTGGCATTTTTCCTTTGTTCATGCACCTCTCCACTCCTGAGCCTCCTCTGCTCTCTATATAAAATCGGACGGGTTAGTGCAACCAGGGACGATCCTCATGGGAGGAGTTTTAAACCACACCCACTGGCATAATATGACTATTTATAGACACGGAAGAGAGGACCACATCTCATGAATGGAGACCATGAACAAAAGAAAAGAAAAAAAATCTGCATTTGCACCAGCAAAGCTATTTTCAGCAAGTGATAGGTTCTCTTCTAGTCCTTCTCACCTTCTATTCCAGAATGGTCCTTGCTGCCCTGAAATACAACATGGTCTGGTGGGCAATTGCTGGTTGTTGCGATGACATCTTGTCAGTCCTACGCGCTGACGTTACCTAATGTAATAGGATGCTACATAAGTGCTTCCAACAGAAATGCGAGAAAGACCCTAGAAACATTGTCCTGGCCTAAAACTTCAGCCAGGGATATATTACAAAAAGCACGTTTTGTGAAATGTTAAAGACTTTGTAAAACTTTATTATTGTAAAATAAAGTCTGGAGCTTAAAAAGACTGGCGGTGGAGGTCTGAATATGAAGAACTGAGGCAGAAGACGAGAACGACAGCTTTAGGTTGTGATCACATGGCGCGATCATGCTGCAACTTTACACCACAGCAGCCTGGTGGTGCAGGGATCTTTCCACTGTTGTCCTGCACAATCACTCAATCTTGCAAAATAAAAAAAAAAAAAAAAAACACACAACGGCTGTGATCATGGTCTCACCGGTGAAACAGCAGTTTCCCTGCAAAATGAAGGACACAGAACTGCTGTGATTAAAAGCCAGAGCTTGCGACGGCAGCACTGCTCTATGTGCACAGGAGGCATTGTCCAGCGGACTTTCCATCAACTGAATAGTATAATGTGGACATAATTTTACTAAATCTCACTTTTATACCAGAAAGAAAATCCACAGCATAAATTGAGTAGTTTTGCAGATGTGACCACCACAATAGGTCAATTTGCACTGCATGTTTTCAGCGTCGATTTCAACTCTCACCAGACAAATTTTTATAGCTGTGGCAAGTCCGCACTATTCTCTGTCCCATATGGACAAACCCTTGCAGTAGCTATAAACCTTCCTCACCTTTCCATGGTCAGGGCCATACGATGCACCGGACAATAAGCAGCGGCGTTCTCGTGTATTCTGCTCATGTCGTACAGCAAATGATGCTTTATACAGAACAGAAATGGTTCGGTAATGACTTACAAAATCTTTTAGTGGTATATAAAAAAAAAATTCAATCCAAGAAAAAAAAAAAAAAATACTTTTGCGATAATGACATAGCACCTTCAATATTATTAACACAAGGTAAAACAAATACAGTAACTGGTGGGGTGCATAATGCATTTCTAATTAAAAGGAACTGGAAGGAAACACTTTTATAAAAAAAACAAATCTATCTTAGAAGTGGGGTAAAGCCAGATCTCACAGAATTGTAAATTTCCACCTGCTTTGGAGACTAAGGCAAACTGGTGTGTAAATAATCCTAATAGTGGCTAATAGTAAAAAAAAAAAAAAAAAAGTAGAGCCCATGGTACCCTAAAACTTCTACTCCACCCTCTACACAATGCTTTGGAATCATTAACATAACAAGGGAATGATGTAGATGGGAGAACGCTCAGTTGGATTCGTCACTAGACGTGGACGCAATGTCCAGATCGATAGATCCATTGGTGACCACAAGCCGGAGTCTCTTGGAGGGTGTGAAGGGATTAAAAGCCACTTTTCTCTTCTTGCCCTCCGCAGTCAAACATTCTGATTCCTGTGAGGTGTATAGAGCATTCACCGCCTCCTCTCGCATGGGTACGAGGCACTCGTGTGCTCCTGTAACAGAATGCCTCCTTTTCAGATTATTGTTAAACCCCAGTTCTACATATGGCTTTAAGGACAACTTGGGATCCAACTGCATTTCAGTGAATAGCTTGGATGGCGCAGAATGACGTTTTTGAGGTTGAGCACTTGGAGCTCCACCGATGGCTCTTACGTGACCATTAAAGTGACCCTCCGGTGGTTTGGAAGGACTTTCTTTTTGTATCAATGCCACCGTATCCTCAAAATGCACTGATCTTTGTTTTCTTGGTCGCTCCTTACTTTCATATGACCTAATTAGCAGTTTTGAGGGGCCACTCGCTTCATCGATGGGATCACCGTGTGCAGCAGCAACCAACGTAGACACCTTAGTTTTTAACGGATCGTGTGCTTTTCCAGGACGCAGACTACTTTTACCCATGGGCTGGTGTGGACTTTGAGCACTTGTGTTGACGGGCAACTCAACTCCAGATTTGCTCAGATTTACAGTGAGATAATGTGTCAGTCCATGCTTTTTGGCTGAAAAAAGGTCAGACTGCATTATGAGGGAGTTGGCGTCATTAACGCTAGCTGTGTTTTCAGGTACAGAAGCAGCTGGAGATTGGTCCTCTGCCTCCTGAATTTGTAATAGCATTTCTGAATGTGATCTACTAGAGTCTACGGGGGACACCAGAGCATTCGGTTGTGGATGCTCCATAGAGAGATCAACATCAAGGTTTTGCCAATCGGTCTCCTCTATGGGACTTGGTGCAAGGGTTTCCACCATTTCAGTATCCACAGAATTGGTGATCAGACCGCTCAATTGTGGATCACTGCAGTACGAGAAACTCTCGCGCTGTTCCACTACAACTTTCTCGTGTGTGCCTACTTCATTACAAGACGGAAGGTTTATTAAACAGGGACGTTTGGCATTTTCAACCAAAGCCACTGTTCTAGGTGGCTGAGATGATTCACATAAGGGAGGTTCTGGTTGCTGGGCTGTGTCAAAGCCTAACCCTAGTCTCAGCTGGTCCGGTGTGATAGTTTGCCTTCGGAGTCTTACTACAACTTCCTTCCAAGTTTACAACACCAGTTGTGAGTTGGTGTCCGGGAAACAGGAAAACCTCGACGACAATTTCTAAAGTTATGCACAACAATACGCACTTCCTTCAGGATGGTCCCAGGGGGCAACGAAGACTTCACCGACATTGGTAGCTTCATTCTTTTATGAGGTTTTAATTTACTACAACTAGAGCAGGAATATGGAGATGAATAAGGAGACCTGAGATGTGAGGAAAAAGTGCTATTTTTGCCAAATTTCGGGCTACTTCTGAAGCCGTTTGAACTCCTGGAACCTGCAAAGAAAAATGTAAAAAAATATTTAAAACAGGCTGAGAAATTTTACACTTACAGCTCATCACACGTCAGTTTTTCACACCCGAGTGCTATCCACATTCTTCACAGATGGCACTCATACCCATGACAGTTTATGGACCTGTTTACAGGTCCTTGCAAAACTGGAGACCAGTCAGATCAAAATTGGCAATGCAAGTTTACAAATCTGTTTGGGGGTGGAGGGAGAACACCAAGCACTTGGATGCCAACACACTTTAGGCTACTTTCACACTTGAGAGAGACACTGTCAGGCGGCTCAGGGGAAAAAACACGGATTTTGGTAAAAACTTACCTGTAAAATCCTTTTCAGCGAAGGAAGGAAGAGAGACACAGTATTCATTACTGATGGGTAGGCGGAGCCCCAGATCAGGATGTCACCTCAGATCAAAAGAGTGCTGACTGGCTGGCCCCTCCAGCTCGGGCTCCTCCTACTCAGCTCCAGTCGTACCAAAGCTTTGAGGAAAAGAGCCAAGATCACCAGCGGAGCAACATAACCCCTTCTGAAGGAACTTCAGAGAAAAAACACAAGGATACAGGTTATGCATGCAAAGAAAGCCAAAAACCACAGAGTTCCAGGTACTACTCACGGAACCTGACTACTGCGATGAGCTGGCGATGCTGGAACAGAGCCTTAGCGCGCTGACCTCAGCCCAGATAATCGCTATCAGATAAGGGTCGCGCTGCATCTGAAAACATCAACACACTTCTGCCTTGGGAGGGTGCTGTGTCTCTCTTCCTTCCTTCGCTGAAAAGGATTTTACAGGTAAGTTTTTACCAAAATCCGTGTTTCAGCTGCAGATGGAAGGAAGAGAGCCACAGTATTCATTACTGATGGGACGTCCCAAAGCAGTTCAAAAATAAGGGTGGGAAAAAACCAACAAAAGGCAGAAACCCAACAACCTTAACAACAAAGCGCAACCAGCGCTAAACACAAGTTCATCCAGAACTTTAAACTACAGCTGCCTGCAGGACCCTACGTCCGAGGGCTGCATCAGCGGAAGCACTGATGTCCACTTTATAAAACCTTGTAAACGTGTGGACAGAGCGCCAAGTTGCCGCTCGGCAGAGCTGCACTGCCGAGGCACCTTGATGAAAAGCCCACGATGAAGCCACAGCTCTCGTGGAATGGGCTCGAATCTTAATCGGGCAAGATTCACCCCGAAGGCGGTAAGCCTCCAAAATAGCTGACCGGATCCAACGAGCTATAGAATCCTTGGAAGCTCGTTGACCACGCCGACGACCTGCTGGAACCACAAACAGGGAATCCGTCTTACGAAAACCTTGAGTAATAGATAGATAAAACTTCAAGGCCCGCACTAAATCCAATGTGTATAAATCTCGCTCTTTCGCATTCTTCGGATCCGGACAGAGTGAAGGCAACACAATATCCTGGTTAACATGAAATTGTGACACCACTTTAGGCAAAAAAATCACCCCGAGTGCGAAGCACTACACGATCCGGAAAAAACTCCAGAAAAGGAGGCGAACAAGAAAGAGCTGCCAACTCAGAAACTCTCCTCAAGGAAGTGACTGCAACAAGGAAAACCACCTTCCAAGAAAGGAAAGAAAGGCTAGCAGAAACCATAGACTCAAAAGGTTTATGCTGAAGAGCCTCCAAAACAAGGTTGAGCCGCCAAGGAGACACGGGAGCCTTCCGCGGCGGAAACTTACGAGCTATACCGCGGAAAAGGGAAAGCATGTCCCTACGCGAGGCAATAGCCCTCCGAAATAATAAGGACAGAGCAGAAAAACCTGACCTTTCAGGGTGCTAACTGTCAAACCCTTGTCTAACCCATGCTGTAGAAAACCAACAGATTGGGAATGGAAAACTTTCTCGGGTTCCGTGAAGATCCCGAACACCACGAAAAGAAGGTTTCCCAAGTTTTGTGGTAAATCCTAGTAGTAGCCGGACTTCTGGCTGAAAAAACCTCTACGGGTTAACATTTTGGTCTCAAGAGCTACTCCGTCAAACGCAGAGACTTCAAGCCCGGATAAAGAGTGAGTCCCTAGGTTAACAGGACCGGGCGCAGAGGAAGTGGAAATGGCGGCGCCGCCAAAAGCGACACTAGTGTCGAGAACCACGTCCTCCTTGGCCAATCTGAGCTATCAAAATAGCCGGAATTCTCTCCAGTCTGATCCGACGCAGCACCAGAGGAAGTAAGGATATCGGCGGAAACACATAGACTAGCTCGAAATGGTCCCACGGATCCACCAGAGCGTCTACCGCCACAGCCTTCGTGTCCTTGTACCTGGACACGAAGGTCGGTAATTTGGTATCAAACCTGGACCCCATCAAGTCCACTTGGTGGGTTCCCCAACGGAAGCCTCCGGGAATCATCTTCTCGCGACTGAGGAAGTCCGCCGTGGTATTCTGGACTCCTGGAATGTGAATTGCAGAGATGACTGGAACCCAGGTCTCGGCCCAAATCAGTATCCGAGACACCTTCAGCATGGGAACTCCTCGTCCCGCCTTGGTGGTTGATATACGCGACCGCCGTCGCATTGTCTGTCCGCACTCGGACTGGCATACCGCTCAAGGAGACCGTCCAGTGTTGGAGGCAAAGAAAAAATTTTTTCCCTCAATACCAGGATGTTGATCGGTAGAACCGACTCTTCCGATGACCATACTCCCTGGATCCGAAGATCGTTCCAGACACCCTCCCCAGCCCGTCAGGCTGGCATTGGTGGTTATGACCGACCACTTCGGAGGGAGAAAGACTTTCCCAGGGATAACGCTCCTGGACGTAACCACCATCCTAGGGATTCTCGCACCCCGCGAGAAATGGTGACACTGCAATCCAGTGATTGCGACCGATTCCAACGACCCAGAATGAGCCTGTGGAGAACTCTGAAATGAAATTGGGCAAACGGAGGTGCTCCATGGACGCCACCATCAAACCCAGAAGGCGCATACCTTCCGAAGGGACATTGCTGTCACAGACTTCATAATCTGTACATGTTGGAGCAGACATGCCTGCTTGTCTGGAGGTAGGGACAACACCGCCCGTACCGTGTCGAAATGCATCCTCAAAAACAGGATTGCCTGCGACGATTCCAGAGACGACTTCTCCTTTGAGGCCACAATCGAAAGGTCGTCCAAATAGGGACGAATCGTAAGTCCCCGTCTTTGAAGAATTGCCATGAGATTTAGGCGCCAGAATCGTTGTAATGGTTGATTCTATGGCAAAAATGAAGGAAGCGCTGATGAGCTCTTCCGACGGAAACATGCCAATAAGCGTCGCGAATGTCGATTGACCAAAGAATCGATCTGCGACAGGGCTGCCATAACGGAGCGAAGCGACTTCATGCTTGGCTCTGACGGAATGTCAGATGTCAGTCCGCCTTGGCGGATTTTTTTTTTTTTTTTTTTGAAAAAGAGAGAGAGAGACGACACAAACCCCCAGAGGGTTGGCCAGATCATCCCTTGAACCGAAAGGGACTGCCAATAACTATCGGCACTAGTCCTGCCAGACGCAGAAGTCACAGCTCTGCGTGCGATAAAGCTGTTTCTTTTGCCTTTGTCTTGGCAATCAGCTCCGTGAGGTCAGTCAAATAGCTGACCACTTTCTAAGCTAAAGATAGCAAACCCTGTTGGAAAACCGCGTTCCATCCAAGTTACAGTGCTCTTCTGACTGTAACTGCCGAGGATTGCGCCCTGGATAGCAGTGACGCATTATCCTTCAACTAGAAAAGCCCATCTACCTCGATAGAGGGATCCATCTTGCCTCGCCGTCCTTAGACGGTCCAACCGGCTCAGGGGAACTTAACAAGTACACCTAGATCCTTAATATCGAATCTATGTACACGGCCTCGCAGATGGAAATTGTTGCCGTCTCCGTTTTTCTGTCCAGCGTGTCCTGCAGACTCGTCTTCCCTTTTATCAGGAAGATTTGCTAAGCTGGAATGAAGGGACATTCACTTCAGGAGAAAGGGTCCAATCAACAAACAACTCCGTAGAAAAACGGATACAGTTTGTAAGGTCGTCGCGACCCATGCGACCCTTGCAACATCCGGGCCGACTTACCAGGACGACAAGTTACCTCCTCCGTAACTGTAACGTCCACATGGCTTCCACAGAAAGTTTAGTACGGCCCATGAGAGAGGCAGGGAGTCCCTGCCGATCCTCCTTGACCGAATCGGACTTCTTCGCTAAGCGAGAAAGAAGGCACCGATTTTGTGTCGCTTCCTTGAGAGGATCTAGCTGACACTCCATAACCTAAAAAGGTCAGACAGGCCATTAATAGAAACCAGTGAAGGCCTCCATTTTGACACCACTGGAACCTCCGACCGTGCATGAGTCGAGGTCTGCGTGTCAGATACGCGAGGCTGGTCCGTAGCGGAACTGGGAGAGGATCTCTGACATGCCCTTGCATAGTATATGGCAGGATAAACCTGTCAGTAACCAGAGAAGTTCTTAAATAAAAAACAAAAGCTGAAGGGTTAAAGCTCCAAAGGGAGAGCTACCCCAGCTGTCTCCCATTAAGAGTTAACCGCCTAAGAAGGGGTTAAAGTAGCAGACTCCCCACAACCTTGATAATGAAAAAGGGTGTGCGAATCTCAGGCGCCTCTTATAAGGTCGCAGCTGCAGGACAGCTATGCCACACTAAACAGAAAAAACGTTCTGTAGCGTAGGCGCAGGACACAACATATCCGTAGCGCAGGCACAGGACACAGCACATCCGAAGGACATAGCGAATACATAGCGCAGGCGTCGGATGAGCAGGCGTCAGTCACCATCTGTAGTACAGGTGTAGGTGCTGGATAGAGCATCTGAAGCGCAGACGTTATGGAAACGTCAATCACAAGCATTTGGACGCTCCTCACACAGTATATGACGGTTTAAAAACGGTCAGTAACTGTTTCTCATATAGCAAACAAGAAACAACGGACGCTAAAGGGTTAAAGCTCTTACAGCATGAGCTACCCAGCTGACCCTTCAAAACAAGGGTTAACCGCCAACCAAGGGGTTAATGCCGCAGCCTCCCATAGCCCCTGCTGGACGGAGGCGTATTGCAGGAACTGGCTCAAAAAAGACGCCCTGCGCTCCCAGATATATGCGGTACAGCCGCAGATCGGGAATAAACTCAGGAAGGCGCCCTGCAGTTGAAGGGGTTAAGCTTCCGCAGAAGCGACTCACCCTGCTGGTAATAGCTGCCGGGAGGAAAGGGAGAGCGATGGCCCCGAGGAGCTTCCAGCTCCTGCATTAATAATGGCCGCCGCGCTGTGTCTCTATGTAGAAGATGCAGGAAATGGAGACTGCTCAGAAAGCGCGCGCTCAGAGTGCCGCGAAAATTCAAATAAAAAAAGCGGGAACTCCTCTCTCCTCACCGTGACTGAATACATGTACCGGCGGTCGCCGCCGCGACCGCTGAATGCGCACTGATATCACACAGTGAATACATGTAATAACGCTGCCACCGCAGTCGTTAAAGCACACTGACATAATTACAGTGAATACATGTAATAACGCTGCCACCGCAGTCGTTAAAGCACACTGACATAATCACAGTGAATACATGTAATAACGCTGCCACCGCAGTCGTTAAGGCACACTGATATCACACAGTGAAAACATGTAATAACGCTGCCACCGCAGTCGTTAAGGCACACTGACATAATCACAGTGAATACATGTAATAATGCTGCCACTGCAGTCGTTCAGGCACACTGATAACACACAGTGAATACATGTAATAACGCTGCCACCGCAGTCGTTAAGGCACACTGCCATAATCACAGTGAATACATGTAATAACGCTGCCACCGCAGTCGTTAAAGCACATAGTGGTACATGTAATAGCGCTGCCACAGCAGTCGCTAAAGTACTACACACATTAGAAAAAAGGAATGTGGAGTACTCACCAGCCAAGGCGCCACAGGGACCCTCAGGGGTTTCTGGCGCTGTGCCCAAGCTTCCCCCCAGGGCGAAGAACGCAGTGACCGCACGTGTGGTTTGCGTCCCCGCCAGGGAAGCTCTCCTCATCCCCCAGGGCCGGCAAGGATTCTGCAGGGACTTTAAGTAAATACAGATCCGCCAAGGGAGAGGTTGGGGTACAGCAGCGCTGGTACCCCTGAGACCTCTAGACCAACTAGTGATCCAAGTCTCCTGTCCGAATATAAAATAATAAAATCTTCTGAGGAGCTGCATTAGCAGCGACCATCCTTCTGGACCTCAAATCTTAGACTGGAGCTGAGTAGGAGGAGCCCGAGCTGGAGGGGCCAGCCAGTCAGCACTCTTTTGATCTGAGGTGACATCCTGATCTGGGGCTCCGCCTACCCATCAGTAATGAATACTGTGGCTCTCTTCCTTCCATCTGCAGCTGAAAAATAAACGTTGCAGCCAGCGTCTTGTCCGGCCGCCGGAATGTACATTTCCGACGGATCCGGCCAAAGACGGATGCAACGCAGTGACATCAGGCGCGATCCGGCGCTAATGTAAGTCAATGGTAAAAAAAACGCATCCGTTACCGGATGCGTTTTTTTTTTTAAAAACACGCCGGATCGCGCCTGATACAAAAAGCCTGAAGTGTGAAAGTAGCCTTACCCTCATAAAAGCTGATGAAGCTCAGACCAAATTCAGACAAACTGATCAAAAAACAGTGGTGAATTTTCAGACAGATTTTCTTGCATGAAAATATTCACAGACGTGTGCATGAGCTCTTATACTGAACAACAAATCAGTACAGTAGTTAAACTTTACCTGAATGGACCCCAAAATCAACTTCACCCAAATAAGAGTCAAAGTGTACCGTAGACTAAGCTACAAGTCTGCTGAAATAGTGAGGGAAGTGCTCCGCTCAGTAATCGAGGGGCTGCGTATCAGCATAGCCAGCTGTCAGGAAGCCATAAGAGGATGGTGACCTGAACCCGCAGGAATGCAATCGTCTCGTAACATTAAGTCTGCATTTTGATTCCTATTAGTCCAAACACCGCTGTCCATGTATGTTGCCATCACAATCAACCTGTTCAGAACTAGGCTACCTACCTATGTTCCTGACCAGGCACATTTTATTTTGTTCTTTCATTCATGCAGTTAAAAAAAAAAACTAAAAAACTGTTTTCTTTTGTATATTCAGGTAAATGTGGCTTTTTTTTCCATGATATATTGGACTTCATTTTTCGGTCACTTTTTTTTTTTTTTTTGGAGATTTTGGTGGAAACGTCAAAGGAAAAATTAAAAAGTTTAAGATACAGCGGACTTTTAAGCAGAAGGATGCAATGGTGATTTCCTCATCTCAATTTATTGAAACTAAAGCCAGTAACAGTGGTGGGTATACCCCAACAAAAATGTCAGTGCATCAACTTATCATGTGGCCTTGAGCATCAATTACAGCTGGACGACGAGGTCTCCTGCTGCTCACAAGTGGAGTAAAGGTACCGTCACACTAGGCAAGATCGCTAGCGATATCGCTTAAGCGACACCGATTTTATGACACAGCAGCGACATCGTCAGCGATGTCGCTGTGTGTGACATGTAGCAGCGATGTGGCCCCTGCTGCGATGTCGCTGATCGTGCACGAACGTTCTGGACCGTTTTTTGATCGTTGGCGTCCCGCTGGTGAGCCTGAATCGCTGAGTTTGACACCCTTTATGAACGACGAGCGACCTCGTTGGCGACTCATATGTCAGCGGCGCAGGCGGGACTAGGTTTTAACGCCCCTCAGCTCCAATTGGTGGCCACAACATCTAGTCCTTTGTGCATTGTTGCGAGGATACTATCGTGTGTGGGGGTTTTGCGATCCTGTCAGAGTCGCTACAGTGCTTCATTTTTGCCATTTATACAAGACATTTTTGTGATCCTGAAAAAATGAAATCGGGACAAACGCAATAGCGGCACAGACTGGATCGCAGTAGCTGCAAAGCAGAAGGCTAGCAGGACGGAGTATGGAACGATGCTGGAAATTCGTATGAACCACTTGCACTCGAGAACAATGGAAGGGACAGCTAATACTTCGTCTTTTATGACGCGGGCGTCCAATCACAAAGCGAGAGCTATGACATATGACATACAGTGACCACCAATCTGTGCTGAGGGGCGTGGAAAAGGTTGCGCTCAATCTAGTCTATCGAGGTCGGGATCTTTAACAATACATGCTGTGTGACAGGTCCCAACGACCGCCGAGGTCGTTATACAGATCGCTGATGTGTCGTTATGAGATCTTCCTGTTTGGAAGCTAACTAGTGACCATATAGCGATCTACAAACGATCTCTGCCAGGTCGTGTCGTTATCGCTGGTGCGATCGCTTAGTGTGACAGTACCTTTATTGTCTGCTGAGACATGGCATCCCACTCTTCTTAAAGGGCGGCCCTCAGGTCATTGAGGTTCTGGGGTACAGAATTACGAGCCTCTACAGGGCGACTCAGCTGATCAAATAGGTTTTCTGTGGGATTCAGCTCTGGAGAAAGTGCAGACCACTCCATTTGAGGTCCCCCAGTCTCTAGCAGCCATTCACTAATGATGTGACATGCAGACGGTTGTTCTGTGTAAACTGATCTCTACAAATTCCCAATCAAAACGACTTACTAATTTTGTAAAAAGATACTTAAAGGGGTTGTCCAGCCTCAGGTTACAAGTCTGCAGTCACTAGGTGACTACAGACTTGTGAATCCTCCACACGTGCTGTGAGGATTTTTCAGTGCCAGGAGAGGGTGGTCAAGTGACCACAAGTATGACATTTGCAGACAGACATTCTGACTACACACGGTCACCCTCCCTAAATTCACGTGTATTGAGCGAGGCAGCGCACGTATGCAAATCGCATATTTGTGGTCACGTATCTGCCATCCCCGTCACGAGGGAATCCTAACAGCAAGCAATTGACGATTCACAAGTCAGCAGTCAGGGTCTGCTGTGACTAAGGCCAGACAACCCCCCTTTAACTCCTTCCCAAATATATGATGTACAGTTATATTTTGGGTCCCTGACTTTGATGAGAGCTCTGAAGCCGAGCCAGCAGCTTTCCCCATCGGCACCGAATATTGTTTTTGCAATATTCGAACGCCATTGGAATCAATGGGAGTAGAAATGACCGAACATGTTCGGAACTGATCAAAAAAAATTCGGCACGAATATGGCAAATTCAGATTTGGCAAACAATTCGGAACATACTCGCCCAACTCTATTCTTAACCAGTTAAATAGCAGCACATAACACATCATTTTATGTGTCTGTGAAATGATCGCAGCGCATCAATGGGTTGCCATTGCATAACAGCTAAGGGTCTGCGGAAACCCTCCGCGCTTGCTAATTTTTATATTTATAACAAAAAAAAATAAAAATTCAAATCATTCCTTTTTAGCAAGAGATACATATGATATATATTATACCTACATCTATATATTTGGCACCATTGCATTTGTAAAAGTCTGATTAAAATATAAAATAAATTCCAGCGGTAAATGGCTGAACGAAGAAAAAGAATAAATTGGAGAACGGAATTAAAAAATTCTTTTGGCTGGCGGAACATTGCAATAAAATACAATAAGAGGTGATCAAAACATTGAATCTATCTCCAAAATTACTATTAGTAAAAACGTCAACACAGGGTGCAAAAAAAAAAAAAAAAAAAAAATTTTGGTACTTACCGTAAAATCTCTTTCTTGGAGCCTTCATTGAGGGACACAGGTTACCATGGGTGTATGCAGCTGTCGCTAGGAGGCTGACACTATGCAAATAAGAAAAAAATAGCTCCTGCTCAGCAGTATACATCTACCGACAAGCAACTCGTTAGGTGCTAAAGCAGTAGTAGGAGCAAGTATAAAAAAAAAACAACCTATGTACCAACCCAAAACAGTACAATGGCCAACACGGTAGAACATTAAGGGAGGGTGTTGTGTCCCCCAATGAAGGCTCCAAGAAAGATTTTACGGTAAGTACCAAAAATCCCTCTCTTTCTCGCTTCATTGGGGGACAGAGGTTACCATGGGACGTCCAAAAGCAGTCCCAAGGGTGGGAAAGGTATGCAGAGAGAAAAGGACTTGGGTCGGCCGGTGGGAAACCGCCACCTGCAGTATCTTCCCACCCAGACCTGCATCAGCAGAGGAGTGAGTATTTACCTTGTAAAACCTCACAAAAGTGTGAAGGGGCGACCAAGTTGTAGCCTTGCAGATTTTCAAAGCCGAAGCCTGGTGATGAACGGCCCAGGAAGCTCCCACAGCCTGGGTAGAGTCAGCCCTCACCCCCAGAGGAGGCTGTTTGTCCTGAACGCAGTATGCCTCCAGAACCGCTGAACGAATCCAACGAGCGATGGTGGATTTAGAAGCTGGTAGCCCCTTTCAACGACCTTCAGAGACGACAAACAGGGAATCGGACTGACGAAAAGAAGCAGTCCTAGAAAGGTAGACTCGAATAGCCCTGACCAAATCCAGCTTGTGGGGAGATCTTCCAAAGGCATGAGCTGGGGAAGGACACAGAGAAGGATGGACGATGTCCTCGTTGATGTGAAACTACCTTTGGTAGAAAAGAAGGAACCACCTTAACCTGGTGCAGAATCTGGAAAGGAGTACGGCAGGACAATGCTGCCAACTCGGATACCCTCCTAATAGAGGTGATGGCGACCAGGAAGGCCACTTTCCATGAAAGGAGGGAGAAGGAAATGTCCTGAATTGGCTCAAAAGGCGCACGCTGGAGGGCGCCTAAGACAAGAGTGAGATCCCAAGGATCGACCTGAGCGTGGTGAGGCACTAGGTGAGCGAAGCCCTGAAGAAAAGTCTTCACCTGAGAAAAGAAGGCCAGATCCCTCTGGAAGAGAATGGACAGAGCGGAGACCTGACCCTTCATTCAGGGTACGGAGGGAAAGGCACGAGTCGAGACCCGTCTGCAGAAAACCAAGGACAGAGGGAAGGGAAAAAGTCATAGGAAACAGACTGTTTTCCTCGCACCAGCAGAAGAAGGCCTTCAAACATCTGTGGTAGATGCGAGATGACGCCGGTGTTCTTGCCCTAATCATAGTCTGTATGACCTTGTGAGAAAAACCTGCGTCCCACAGGACACCGGCCATGCCGTTAAAGCCAGCGACTGAGAACTCGGGTGGAAGAGGGGCCCTCGTGAGAGAAGATCCGGACGGACTGGAAGCCTCCAGGGAACGTCCGAGAGCATGTTCACTAGCTCCGCATACCAAGCCCGTCGCGGCCAGTCTGGAGCTATTAACAGAACGGGGACCCCTTCTGCCTTTATCTTTTTTACGAATCTTGGAATCAAGAGGCGGAAAAAGATAGGGCATCTGAAACTGGGACCACGGGATCACTAGTGCGTCGCAACCGACTGCCATCGGGTCCCGAGACCTGGCTACGTACTGGGGAACCTTGTGGTTCGTTCAAGAAGCCATTAAGTCGACATCCGGAACGCCCCGCCTCAGACAAATCTGGTGGAAGACGGCGGGGTTGAGAGACCACTCGCCTGATGCGAGCCCTTGACGACTCAGAAAATCGGCTTCCCAGTTGTCCACCCCTGGAATGTGAACGGCTGAAATGGCGGGGACATGGCTTTCCGCCCAACGCAGAATCTTCGCTACGTCTACCATAATCTTCTGGCTGCGAGTCCCACCTTGGTGGTTTATGTAAGTCACGGCTGTGGCGTTGTCTGACTGAATGCGGAGCGGCTTGCATGCGAGGAGGGACTGCCAGAGGAGGAGGGCAAGAAGGATTGCCCTGATCTCCAAGAGATTGATCGGGAGGAGGGCTTCCTGAACGTCACAGCGACCCTGCGCTGTAAGATCGAGGAAGACCCCAACCCTGAAGACTGGCATCGGTGGCGACGACTTGCCATCTGAGAGGAAAAAATAACCATCTGCACAGGACAGAGGCGGAAAGTGTCCACCAAGTGAGGGACTGCCTCACGTTGAGAGGTAGAAGCACTGGGCGATCCAGGGAAACTGTTCTCTTGTCCCAGGTAGACAGAAGGGCCAGCTGGAGAGGGCGGGTGTGAAATTGGGCATAAGGCACTGCTTCCATGGAGGCGATCATTTTCCCCAGTACTCTCATGCAGAACCGAAGGGGAAGAGGGACTGGACGCTTTAGGGCTTTGATTCCCTGCCGGAGAGATGAGAACTTCTCCTTTGGAAGGAAGACTCGAGCTTGAATGGTGTCTAATTCCATGCCCCAGGAACACGAGACGCTGAGTTGGGATCAGGGTCGACTTCTCTTTGTTGAAAATCCAGCCGAGACGGACCAGCGTGTCCAGAGTGATATGGAGGCTCTGATCGCAGTCCAGGCGAGACTGGCCCTTGACCAGGAGATCGTCGAGATAAGGGATTATGAGAATCCCCCTTGGAACGAAGGATGGCCATGACTGCCGCCATGACCTTCGTAAAGACCCTGGGAGCGGACGCCAGGCCGAACGGGAGTGCCGTGAACTGGTAATGGTGCTCCTGTATGGCAAACCGAAGGAACCTCTGATGTTGTACACAAACAGGAATGTGCAGGTAAGCATCATGTATGTCCACAGAGCAAAAGATACTCCCCCGACTCCATGGAGGCAATCACCGAGCGCCAGGACTCCATTCTGAAGTGGCGAATCTGAAGGTGGCGATTCAACTGCTTGAGAGCCAAGATCGGGCGGAGGGAACCATCTTATTTTGGGACTACGAACAGGTTTGAGTAGAACCCGGAAAACCGTTAGTGCCAAGGAACGGGCATGATCACTTCTGAGCTTAGAAGGGAAGAGACGGTCTGGAGAAGCCCTGGGGCATGAGGGCCGTTTTGGTGGGCGAAAAAGGAGGAAACGTCTTCCTGGGGGTGAAGAAAACTATCTTGTAGCCGGATGTAACGATTTCCCTGACCCAGGCGTCGACCGCCGACAACCAAGTCTCCCTGAAAAAAAAAAGAAGCCTGCCTCCCACCCTGGAAAGATTCCCAGGTGGGAGTGACCCGTCATTTAGAGGAGAATCTGACTGCGGGTTCCAGAGGGCTTAGAGTGACGGCTCTTAGGCCTCCAGTGAGAAGTACATTTAAAGGAAGGTTTCCTTCTTTCCCCTTGTGCAGAACGGTCCTGCTGGGAGGAGCCGCCTGAGGAAGAGAAAGGGCGAAAAGGCTGGGGTCCCTTTCTATTGAAGGGACATCTTGGTCTGGATTGGGGCAGAGAAGTGCTTTTACCTCCGGTGGCGTCCGAAATGATCTGGTCCAGCTTGGTCCCAAAGAGCATGGAGCCCTGGAACGGTAGGTCAGTGAGATTTTTTAGATGCTGGGTCTGCATTCCACACCTCTGACCAAAGGACGCGGCGAGTAGCAATAATGTTGCTGTTTGCTCTGTCAGTCCGTAGCGTCCTTGAGAGACGCCGCATCAGCATCAGGAATAGACAGAACGGTTTGTGAGAATGAGACCGGCGGATCCACCTTAGGGGATTCAGATCATTTGCTGGGATTCAGCTCATTTGCTGACAAGGTCTGAACTAAATGGTTATAGGAAGTCCAGTCGTTTTCTTCCCGGGAAACGTTTGCCAGGATGTTACCAGTGTCTAAAGGTAGTAGCCTCAAACTCTTTGTGACTGGGGAAAATTCTGGAGGGACGTTTCACCCGTTTGAATGAAACGGAGTCGTCCTGAGCAGCCGCATCTTCCTCTTTTATTTCGAGGGTTTGAACAATAGCCGAAATAAGGCTAATCTACCATTTCCTGCGTCCCAGAAGTCTGATCCACATCAGAGTCAGACTCTGAAGCTACATCCGACCCGACGTCCGCCTCCGAGGAGGGGGAACGGGTAGAGAGGGGCATTCTGGATGCCGCAGAGGGGCCCGGTGAACTGGAAGAGGAGCTAGACAGAGTCCGCTTCCTAGATCTTTTTTCTGATCTGACCCTGTAAAGGTCGTGATCGGGTGCGTGCGAATCACCGTGGGAGGCGTTCGGAGCACTGGTGGCGGCAGATAGATGCAGAATAAGTTCCAGGACCTGTACCAGGGACGGAGATATTTTAGTCAGGTCTGAGACTGACAGACATGGCAATATCCCACTCCGGAGGGAGGGGTGTGCTCTTATCCCAGGCGTTAGAGGTCTCATGAGGGGCAGACATGGTGGAAGGACTGCAGGACGGGCAGAAGGGCAAAGGCTGGCCTGAAGGCAACTTTCTCTTACAGCGGGCACAGGCGTAGTGAATCACTGTAGGATTGTGACCAGAGGCTGCAGGGTTAGGTATAGGTAGAGCCTGTGCGAAACTTCAGCAGGATGCTATGAAGGCGATACTTCTGAGGGGAGTTATGAAGAAGTAAAGTGGCCAGAGGATTGGAGAGTGGAGAGCCTACCAGATACCCAGCGATTATGCAGGTAGCTGTGTCCCCCGTTGTAGACCGCAGAGGACGCTGCAGGAGCTTGGCTGGCAAGATGGACGCTGTGCTCCCTGTGACCACGCGACGCGCTGAAGCGAGCGGTGGGCGAGGCTAACGTCCTGAGCAGACAGGGATGTCAGACTCCCTGTAATTGGCCTGTCTGCCCAGGCGCGCAGAAAAGGAGGCGTGCCCGGCAGAAGAAAAGGAAACCTGCGTCCTGATAGGCTGACACGCATGAGGGTACGTGTCCAGCCTGAAAAATGGATTCAACGCCAGCCCTGGGACAAACATGCAGGCCAGGTGGCGTGCCCGGCGCTGGATTCGGACTTAAAGCGTTGCGGCGATTGGCTAACCCGGCGAAGGGGGCGTGACCGGCACTGAGAACGTGCTGAAGAAGAGTGTGGGGACTGAGGGCGCCAAGCGGGGGGCTTGTCCGGTAGATGAACGGAACAGGCCGATAGAAATAATTCCGGGGGGGGGGGGGGTTTAGGGCATGGCCTAGACGGAGAACAGCCGAGGCACGAAGAAAGGCTGCAAAATGTCACGGACCGCGCGCTTTAGAGAAAAAGGACGCAAAATTTGAAAACAAGTCCTGTGAGGAAGGAGAGCAAGTGCTGCAGGGGTCCATATAGTGGTAACCAGATGAGCGCTGTTCCGGGGGTAGGGTGGGGCATAGTACCTGCTGTGCGAGTCCAGCTCCTCTTCATAGATGAGGATTGCATCAGGAGCCCTTGGGAGAGAGAGAGGATCCTGGGAAAGAAGAACCTCCTTCCCGCACCGTCTCCGGACGGTGCAGAAGACGGCGTCAACCCCTTACTAGAAGGGGGGAGGCCACCACAGGCGACCACCGTCTTCCTCTCAGCCCTCTCCGAGGAGAGGGGTGAGGAGGGGAAAAGGCAAGGACTGGCCACCGAGAGTCACCCTGAAACACCCCTAAGGGTGACAGGGGACAAAGTCCTGCCTGCGGGTCCGAGAGTGGGCGATGTGGGTGACACCACACTGCTCTCTCGGCCGCGTAAGTGTGGGAAAACAGGGTGAGAAATTGCACCCCATTACCTGAAGAGATGAATCTGAAAAACAAAGGGAAAAGGATTAACAAACACCCACAAAACCTGTGAAGGAAAAAACACTGTGGATCTGGTGTTAGATCCAGGTCTGCCTCCTACAGACACTAAGCAAAAACTGAGTTGCCTTGTGCCTGTAGGCAGTAGGTGTATACTGCGGAGGAGGAGCTATTTTTTCTTATTTGCACAGTGTCAGCCTCCTAGCGACAGCAGCATACACCTATGGTAGCCAGAGTCCCCAAATGAAGCGAGAAAAAAATTAAAAATTAACAGGTTTCGGAAAATGGTGAGAAGCAATTTTTTTTTTTTTACGGAGACACAGAAACTGGCAGTGGCATGAAGGAAATAAAGGATATGAAGATGGTTAATATATGGGATCTTCAGACAAAAACAGAAAAACTTTCAAAATAAAGGTCATGTTAAGAAAGTTGTAACAGCAAGCTTACTGTACAAAAAAAAAAAACTCCTTACCCGAAATCCGCTTTTTCTTTCTTGGAGAACCATTCTGCTTTTGTTTGTCGCTTTGACGTACCAGCCTCTGCAGACGTCCATCCGTCTCTCTGAGCTGGTATTTTTCTGATGAGGTAGATTCAGAAGGCTGTTGATTTTGAAACCTGAAAGCTCCTTCTCCTTTTCTAAAGAGGAACAGAAGACAAATATTGAGAAAAATTATATTAAAATATCTATATCTTAGTGTTTGCAAGGCCACAGGGACTCAAACATGTCACCAGAGCACCCTAGGCAAACTCAAGTAACGAGCACTTGGCTCATCACTTAATACCTCATCAAGTTGATTACAATATAGGTATATAATGTTTAACGATAACTTAAAAAAAAAAAAAAGGTTGACAGTTTATTATTGAACGTTCCATTTTCATATCAATTTTCCTGAAACCCTATACATACATACTAGCTATGCATGTGTAGAACGAGGGTCCTAGCATGGTTAAGAGGCCACCAACTCCAGGAAGAAACTAATGGAGAGGTGGGCACATTGTCACATTTGCTTAACTTCCATAAAAATGAGTGCCATTCATTCTCCTCCAGATATAAAGTAGCAGCCACAGGTCAGGCAAGGGTCCACTTAATGGCATCTTCTGCAGATTTATCGTAAATATGCAAGATCGGATTACTCCTTTTAAAGTAAACCAAAGCCACATGTTCCTTTTCATCTGTCAAAAATAAATTAAAAAAAACAAAAAAAAAACTCACCTCTCACAAGTGCAGCACTCGCACATCTCATTTTGCTCTCCAAAAAAACTGTCTCCGTAGAAGCACGTGATTTCTTCTCCTGGTTTGATGTCCCTGAGAACTTTTACACAAGCAGTGTTTCCTTCCGTTGGAACAAACTGTGGGCACATTACAGAGGTAAGAATACAAATTAGAGAGATTACTAATTTTTCTTCTCTTGCCAGTGATCTATTCCTTGCAGCTGAATATTGATCCTTTGCTTTTTGAATCTGTTCACATCCATTTTCTATCTTTCCTTCAGAATCAGAGGATCTGTGCCCAGATTTCACATTATAATCTGTGTATATAAGACAGATCGCCTTGACACGATAATTTTCACATCCATTTAATGGCAAAAATCCTTTGTGAAGGTTTCCATGGTGAATAGCAGTTTAGTATGAGGAACATACAGTAATTTTGACATGATTACAAGAGCAAGTACACCCATCTCAACAGGTCTAAGTGACCTAATTAATAATGTATGAAGCTTATATTGTATAATCTGGTGACAGATCAGCTTTAAGGCCACTTAATACATTTTACTTTGGTTTTAGATTACTCAAGAGAAAGAGCTAAAAATGATAACCACTATATAGCAATACAGATGCCAGTACACCTACCTTGCAGTTAGGTCGGCAGTCTTGTGCACATGCAAGAAAGAGTAGAGATTAAGAGATTAATAAAGATAAGACTCACAAGAAAGAAAAAAACCACAAAAAAAAAGCACTTAAAAAGGGGTAGTTCCGCAGTTTGGCCTATCCTTAGGAGGGCATGGCTGATCGGTGGAGGTGTGACTCCTGGCACCTCTGCCGATTACCTATTCTAGGTGTCAGCGGTGGGCAGAACTGCACAGCACAGTTACGTCAGCAGAACAGTGGCCGTTTACTGCATATCTGTCCCAGATTGATGAAGTAACAGGCCGCTATACAATTGACGGAGCCGAGCAGCTACTAAACCCAGCACATCTGGCCACCGCCGGCATCAGGAATAGCTGACCGGGTGTCATACCCTCACCGGTCAGACATTGAGGCCATCAATGTTAAAAGGGAACCTGGCACCCCCCAGGGCCTTTTTTAAGTAAAAGAGCCACCTTCAGCAGCACTAAGGCTGCATTCTGTGAAGGTGGCTCTTATGTTTATTGCTAGGATCACTGAAATATACACTTTTATAATCTGTCCGACATATTCACACTGCGGGGCTGGGAATCTATAAAAGTGTATATTTCAGCAATCCTAGCGATAAACATAAGAGCCAACTTCACAGAATGCAGCCTTAGTGCTGCTGAAGGTGGCTCTTTTACTTAAAAAGGGCCCAGGGGGGTGGGGGGAGTGACAGGTTCCCTTTAGTGCCCTGAACAACTCCTTTAAAATTAGCAAATCTTTTATGTAGGTGAAAAATAAAACAGCAACTCCAAATTCACTCCCTTTTTAAAATATATAATTTTATCAGGATTGGTAAATGGATATCCTCATCCTAAGCAGGTAAGATATTTGAAGATCGTGTGGATAGGATAAAGGAGGTTATTTCTACGGACTGAACACTATTGGCCCAAGAACACAAAGCAGCCTCTCTGCTGAACGTTTAAGCCAGAATTGGGAGAGTCTGCCCACACCTAGCCATTTATGTGTGAGGCTGGAAACACGTGGGTACAAATCCGCACTGCCAAAGGTCCAGATAGAGAAAACTCGAATGGCTGAAATGTGATTTTATTAGTCAATGTGTTACAAATTAAGCATACTTCATCAGGACAAACCACACTGATCCTCTGGTGATGTGAATCCAATATGCAGTTGTGGCCTCCAATCTCTTATTCATCTTTTCTTGACAGTGGATTTCTCCTTCCAGTCCAATGAATAGGAGGCCATGAACACCAGGAGAAAGCAGGGCTCTCTGTGACTCCCACTGATTGCTCCTCCATTTATAATGGTTCAGATCATCCCAGGATGCAGTCAATGACCCAAGTGGGAGCCACCAAATAATATGAATCAGACCCTCAAATAGAGACCGAGGTCTGCCGAGATTTTTTTTAAGTGTTATTCCAACTCCTAAGTTTCATATGGGCAGTAGAGCGGCACAGATATGTGCATGATCAGCAGATATCATGCTATTGTGCTATCAGGACAGGACGTGTGTACTGTGCCTGGCAGTCTAGCGTTCAGTGGAGGTCTGACCGCTTGGATTTATAGCAAGGGACCCCACCCTAAAGGTAGCTTCAGTGACCCCATAGCAGTGATGTGAGTCATTTGCTACTGCTTACAGCTCTGAAATTCAGTAGTAAAGAGAGATCTATTTGCCATCACTTCTAGGACTCCATTAATATACAGTCATGGCCAAAAGTTTTGAGAATGACACAAATATTATATTTTCACATGATCTGCTGCCCTCTGGTTTTTATGTGTGTTTGACAGATGTTTTTATTACAGACAGAAATAGAATTGCAAACATATGAGTAACAAAAGCTTATATTGACAGTTAGAATGAGTTAATGCAGCAAGTCAATATTTGCAGTGTTGACCCTTCTTCTTCAGGACCTCTGCAATTCTCCCTGGCATGCTCTCAATCAACTTCTGGACCAAATCCTGACTGATAGCAGTCCATTCTTGCACAATCAATGCTTTCATTTTGTCAGAATTTTTAGGTTTTTGTTTGTCCACCCGTCTCTTGATGATTGACCACAAGTTCTCAATGGGATTAAGATCTGGGGAGTTTCCAGGCCATGGACCCAAAATCTCTATGTTTTGTTCCCTGAGCCATTTAGTTATCACCTTTGCTTTATGGCAAGGTGCTCCATCATGCTGGAAAAGGCATTGTTGATCGCCAAACTGCTCTTGGAGGGTTGGGAGAAGTTGCTCTTGGAGGACATTCTGGTACCATTCTTTATTCATGGCTGTGTTTTTAGGCAAGACTGTGAGAGAGCCGATTCTCTTGGCTGAGAAGCAACCCCACACATGAATGGTTTCAGGATGCTTAACAGTTGGCATGAGACAAGACTGGTGGTAGCGCTCACCTTGTCTTCTCCGAATGAGGCGTTTTCCTGATGTCCCAAACAATCGAAAGACGGATTTTGGTAAGAACTTACCTGTAAAATCCTTTTCAGCGAAGGAAGGAAAGGAGACACACTAGTAATGACTAGTGGGTAGGCGGAGCCCAGATAGGATTGACACCTCAGATTAAAAAGAGTGTTGACCGGCCCCTCCAGCTCGGGCTCCTCCTATTCCTGCTTCTTCAGTCGTACAAAAGCTTAGGGAAGAGCAAATATCACCAGCGGAGCAACATAACCCCTTCTGAAGGACTTCAGAGAAAAAGCAAGAATACAGGTTATGCATGCATGTAGGCAAAAAACCACACAGTTCCAGGTACTACTCACTGGACCTGACCACCGCGATGAGCTGGCAATGCTGGAAAGGAGCCGTAGCGCGTCAACCTCAGTCCAGATAATCGCTATCAGAAGAGGGTCACGCCGCATCTGAAAACACATCAACACACTTCTGCCATGGGCGGGTGCTGTGTCTCCTTTCCTTCCTTCCCTGAAAAGGATTTTACAGGTAAGTTCTTACCAAAATCCGTCTTTCAGCAGCAGAATGGAAGGAAAGGAGACACACTAGTAATGACTAGTGGGACGTCCCAAAGCAGTCCAAAAATTAAAGGGTGGAATATAACCAAGAAAAAACAGGCAGAATCCCAACAACCTTGGTAAATGCACAACAGGCGCCAAATACAAGTTAACTATAACTTTACACTACAGCCGCCTGTAGGACCCTGCGTCCTAAGGCCGCATCAGCGGAAGCACTGACGTCCACCTTATAAAACTTTGTAAACGTGTGGACAGAGCGTCAAGTCGCCGCTCGGCAGAGCTGAGCTGCCGAAGCCCCTTGATGAAAGGCCCACGATGAGGCCACAGCCCTCGTGGAATGAGCACGAATCGTAATCGGGCAAGGTTCGCCTTTAAGTCGGTAAGCTTCCAAAATGGCTGACCGAATCCAACGAGCTATAGAGTCCTTGGAAGCTCGTTGACCACGTCGACGACCTGCTGGAATCACAAACAAGGAGTCTGACTTCCTAAAACCTTGAGTAACAGACAAATAGAACTTCAAGGCCCGCACTAAATCCAATGTGTGCAAAACCCGTTCCTTTGCATTCCTCGGGCCCGGGCAAAGTGAAGGCAAAACAATATCCTGGTTAACATGGAATTGCGACACTACCTTAGGTAGAAAGTCGCCCCGTGTGCGAAGCACTACTCGATCCGGGTAAAATTCCAGGAAAGGAGGCGAGCAAGAAAGAGCCGCCAACTCAGAAACCCTTCTCAAAGAAGTGACTGCGACTAGGAAGGCAACCTTCCAAGAAAGCAAAGAAAGGTTAGCAGAATCCATTGGCTCAAAAGGCCCATGCTGAAGAGCCTCCAGGACAAGGTTGAGCCGCCAAGGAGACACAGGTGCCTTCCGCGGCGGAAACTGACGGGTTACCCCGCGAAAAAATGAGCGCACGTCCCTACGCGAGGCGATAACTTTCCGGAACAACAGGGACAGGGCAGAAACCTGACCCCTCAGGGTGCTAACTGCCAAACTCTTGTCCAGCCCGTACTGTAGAAAAGCCAACAGATTGGGAATGGAAAAAATCCTCGGGTTCCTTGAAGAACCCAAACACCACGAGAAGAAGGCTTCTCAGGTCTTGTGGTAAATTCTAGTAGTAGCCGGACCTCTGGCAGCTCGCAGAGTGGCAATGACTTCGGCTGAAAAACCTCTACGGGTCAGTATTTTGGTCTCAAGAGCCACGCCGTCAAACGCAGAGACTTCAAGTCCGGATGACGGACAGGACCCTGGGTTAACAGGTCCGGGCGAAGAGGAAGTGGAAATGGCGGTGCTGCCAAAAGCGACACCAGTGTCGAGAACCACGTCCTCCTTGGCCAATCTGGGGCTATCAACATAGCCGGGATTCTCTCCAGTCTGATCCGACGCAGCACCAGAGGAAGTAAGGATATCGGCGGAAACACAGATTAGCTCGAATCGGTCCCACGGGGCCACCAGAGCATCCACCGCCACAGCCTTCAGGTCCTTGTACCTGGACATGAAGGTCGGCAACTTGGCATTGGACCTGGATGCCATCAAATCCACTTGGGGAACTCCCCAAAGGGAGCACAGCAGTGCAAAGATCTCCGGATGAAGACTCCATTCCCCGGGATCCATCTTCTCTCGACTGAGGAAGTCCGCCGTGGTATTCTGAACTCCTGGAATGTGAATTGCAGAGATGGCTGGTACTCTGTCCTCGGCCCAATTCAGGATCCGAGACACTTCCACCATGAGCCTGGAACTCCTCGTCCCGCCTTGGTGGTTGATATACGCGACCGCCGTTGCGTTGTCTGTCTGCACTCAGACTGGTAGACCGCTCAAAGGGACCGTCCAGTGTTGGAGGCAAAGGAAAATTGCCCTCAATTCCAAGATGTTGATCGGTAGAACAGACTCTTCCGATGACCATACTCCCTGAACCCAGAGATCGTTCCAGACATCCCCCCAGCCCGTCAGGCTGGCATCGGTGGTTATGACCGACCACCTCGGAAGAAGGAAAGACTTCCCCAGTGATAACGTTCCTGGACGTGACCACCAACTTAGGGACTCTCGCACCCTGCGAGAGATGAGGATACTGCGATCCAGTGCAATCTGCGATCGATCCTAATGACTCAGAATGAGCCTTTGGAGGTCTCTGGAATGAAACTGGGCAAACTGAAGTGCTTCCATGGAAGCCACCATCAGACCTAAAAGGCGCATACACTTCCGAAGGGACATTGCTGTCGAAGACTTCATAGTCTGTACATGTCGAAGGAGACATGCCCGCTTGTCTGGAGGTAGGGACACCACTGCCCGTACCGTGTCGAAATGCATCCCCAAAAACAGGATTGACTGCGACGGTTCCAGAGACGACTTCTCCCAATTGACCAGCCACCCGAAGTCCTCCAGGAGCTGAAGGGATAGATTGCGAGCCGTCACCGCCTCCTCCTTTGAGGACGCCACAATCAAAAGGTCGTCCAGATAGGGAATAATCATGACTCCCTGTCTTCGAAGAATTGCCATGAGAGGCGCTAGAATTTTTGTAAAAACTCTGGGCGCTGAAGCCAAGCCGAATGGCAGGGCCACAAATTGGTAATGGTCCTGACCTATGGCAAAACGAAGGAAGCGCTGGTGAGCCCTTCCGACGGGAACATGCAAATAAGCGTCGCGAATGTCGATTGACACCAGAAAGTCGTTCTGCGACAGGGTTGCCACAACGAAGCGAAGTGACTCCATGCGGAATTTTTGGGTGTGGACATGCTGATTAAATCTTTTGAGATCCAGAATAGGACGAAATTTGTCCTCTTTTTTGGGGACCACAAAGAGATTTGAATAAAAACCTTTTCCCCGGTCCTCTGTCGGAACCGTATTACTACACCCTTCTGCAGGAGGAATTCAACCTCTCGCAGCAGAGCGGCAAATAGCTCGGGCTCTGACGGAATGCGAGACTGGCAAAAACTGTCCGGGGGTCGAGAAGAAAACGCTATGAAATAGCCTGCCGACACAACTCGCGTTACCCAGGAATCCGGAACGCGGGAAATCCAATTCGCCTTGAATTGGAGCAGGCGACCCCCCACTCGAGAGCCCTCGAGTGAGGACCTGGCGTCAGTCTGCCTTGGCGGGCTTCTTGTCAGTTTCCCGCTTGTCTTGACGGAAACTTTGTTTCCAAGGGGTGCGGGATTTCTGAGAAGACTTCTTTCCCGAAAAAGAGGGACGACCCGATCCCCAAGAAGACTGACCGGATCGTCCCCTAGACCGAAAATACCGCCGACCATTACCGGCACTAGGTCTGCCAGACGTAGAAGCCATAGCCCTTCGCTGTGGTAAAGCCGCTTCTTTAGCCTTTGCCTTGGCAATCAGCTCTGTGAGATCAGATCCAAATAGCTGACCACCCTTGTAGGCTAAAGACAGTAAACCTTGCTTGGAAACCGCGTCCCCGGTCCACTGTCTAAGCCACAGTGCTCTTCTGACTGTGACCGCTGAGGATTGCGTCCTGGATAATAATGACGCAGTATCCAGACCTGCATCACAGCTATATCGGGCTGCAGTCTCCAATAAATCGAGAAGTCCATCTATCTCGGATAATGGAGATCTATTTTGCAACGACTTCCGTAAACGGACCAACCAGCACAGGGAAGCCTTAGAAGCACACATGGATCCTAGTACTGCTCTGAATCCATGACCTGCAGCTTCATAGATGGATTTCGCCGCCATCTCCGTTTTTCTGTCCAGCGGCTCTTGCAGACTCGCTTTCCCTTTAACCGGAAGCAATGAGGATTTACTAAGCTGGGATAAAGGAACATCCACTTCAGGAGAAGGAATCCAATTATCCGTCAATTCCGTTGAACACGGATATAATGCTTCAAAGAACCGTGTCCCTTGAAAACGTTCATCTGGACACAGACGTTCCTTCTCCACTACCGTATTAAGCTCTTCCAGAGCCGGTAATGTTGACCGCGACTTATGGTACTCCTGGTACATGCGGCCCGACTTACCAGGCCGTGTAGTTACCTCCTCCGGTAACTGTAACGCCTCCCTCATAGCTTCAATTAAAGCATCTGTTCGGCTCACAAGAGAGAAA
This sequence comes from Oophaga sylvatica, assembly GCA_033576555.1. Taxonomy (NCBI): domain Eukaryota; kingdom Metazoa; phylum Chordata; class Amphibia; order Anura; family Dendrobatidae; genus Oophaga; species Oophaga sylvatica. The sequence continues at coordinate 455,370,372 of JARQOD010000003.1, read as the reverse complement.
GAATGTCCCTGCCGATCCTCCTTATCCGAATCGGATAACTCCCCTTCTGAGTTTGAAGGAGAACCCTGTCCGCATTCCATATCAGATACCTCTGATTCGCTACGCGGAAAAGATGGCACCGGCCTGCGCCGCTTCCTGTCATGAGAGGATCTAGCTGACACCCACTGACCTAAAAGGTCAGACAAGCCATTAATTGACTGAGCGATGGCATCTAATTTGGTATCGCTGTAAATCGTAGCGCTTGATGCCGTCGAAGTCTGAGTATCAGATACTTGCGACTGATCCTGTAGCGGATCTGGCAGATGGTCCGCACCTTCCGGACCCTGAACCGACATGTCAGCAGTAAATGGCAGGTCAAAACCCTGTTAGTAACTGGAAACAGTGTGGTTACTAAGCAGACTGAGCAAGTACGCTGAAGGGTTAAAACTCTTAAAGAAGAGAGTTACCCCAGCTATCTCTCAGTATATAAATAACCTCCTGTGTTCTGATCCCTACCGGGTAGAACCTGCGGCGGTTATTGCTGAAAGGGTTAACCCTTCATAGGGGTTAATGCCGCCAACTCCCCACAACTCCCTATATAAAATAAAAGGAGTGTGCGAGTCCCAGGTCTCTATAAGAGAACGCGGCTGCAGATAAACGCTATCTGTCACTTGGAACACAGATAGGTTCTGCGCTGTGGGGTGATGATATTCACTCACCCAGCTGGCCTCGGTGAAAGTATACCTTAAACAGGAGGAGCGGAGCATGAAGAGCCCGGAGCCTTTGTAATGGCCGCCGCGCTGAGAGAAGCCGGAAGAGAAGGACAGTGAAGCTGCAGTCTCCTCAGAGCAAATCCTGTCACAAAAAGAGCGGGAAGCGTGAAGCCACGCCCCCCTCCGGCTTCAAAGAAGAGCGCGAACTCCTCGCTCTCTGCTCTCCTCTGTCCTGCAGGTATCTGCCTGCGGACATAAAATAGTCACCAAACATGTCATCTAATACATGTACCAGCGGCTGCCGCAGCAGCCGCTGAGAGCACACACATTCAGCATAAAATGCGGTACTCACCAGCCGAGCGCCACAGGGACCCCCAGGGGTTTGTGGCGCTGTGCCCATCGCTTCCCCCCCCGGGCGGGGAACGCAGTGACCCCCGATGTGCGGTTTGCGTCCCCGCCAGGGAAGCAATCCTCATCCCCCAGGGCCGGCGTGAAACTGCAGGGACCACCATACAGGGTATTACAGATCGCCAAGGGAGAGGTGGGGTTCCAGCAGCGCTGAGACCCCTGAGACCTCTAGACCACTTCTGGTGATCCAAGTCTCTTGTCCGATAAAAATAATAAAGTTTTCTGAGGAGCTGCTTCCAGCAGCGACCTATCCTCTGGACCTCAAATTTTAGACTGAAGAAGCAGGAGTAGGAGGAGCCCGAGCTGGAGGGGCCGGTCAACACTCTTTTTAATCTGAGGTGTCAATCCTATCTGGGCTCCGCCTACCCCCACTAGTCATTACTAGTGTGTCTCCTTTCCTTCCATTCTGCTGCTGAAAAGGGGATTCATCAGAGAAAATAACTTTACCCCAGGCCTCAGCAGTCCACTGCCTGTACCTTTTGCAGAATATCAGTCTGTACATGATGTTTTTTCTGGAGAGAAGTGGCTTCTTTGCTGCCCTCCTTGAGACCAGACCTCCGCCTCACAGTGCGTGCAGATGCACTCACACCTGCCTGCTGCCATTCCTGAGCAAGCTCTGCACTGCTGGTAGCCCGATCCCGCAGCTGAAACACTTTTAAGAGACGGTCCTGGCGCTTGCTGGTCTTTCTTGGGCGCCCTGGAGCCTTTTTGGCAACAATGGAACCTCTCTTCTTGAAGTTCTTGATGATGCGATAGATTGTTGACTGAGGTGCAATCTTTCTAGCTGCGATACTCTTCCCTGTTAGGCCATTTTTGTGCATTGCAATGATGACTGCACGTGTTTCTTTAGAGATAACCATGGTTAAAAGAAGAGAAACAATGATGCCAAGCACCAGCCTCCTTTTAAAGTGTCCAGTGGTGTCATTCTTACTTAATCATGACAGATTGATCTCCAGCCATGTCCTCATCAACACCCACACCTGTGTTAATGGAGCAATCACTGAAAAGAGGTTAGCTGGTCTTTTTAAGGCAGGGCTGCAATGATGTTGAAATGTGTTTTGGGGGATAAAGTTCATTTTCTAGCCAAATATTGACTTTGCAAGTAATTGCTGTTAAGCTGATCACTCTTTATAACATTCTGGAGTATATGCAAATTGCCATTAGAAAAAGTGAAGCAGTAGACTTTGTAAAAATTAATATTTGTGTCATTCTCAAAACTTTTGGCCATGACTGTACAAAAGACATACACGAGTGTATAGGAGCTTACTACAGAATGGCGAAGTTCTGATGTAATTAGGCGTACAGCGCCTTCGTAAATTATACAGTTTCTCCAGAAATAAAGTAAAATATGACCACATACCGTGATTAATAAATGCTGCAGGACCAAGCCAGAGCTGAGCACATTTCTTTCTGGTAGAGTACATGACACTAAAGTCATTTTCACCAAAGCGAACAAGGCTCTCATCAGCTTTAGTAAGCTCAGCGATGCAGCCTAGAAGCAAGGCAACTTTTTCATTCTTTACCCTGGAAGAGGGGAGATAAAAAAAAAAAAAAAAAAGATAAAAGGTCTTGGCCTATTATCAGTGCTTATTGATGCAAGAGATATTTCCTGCATTCCTGACTGACAAGATTTTGTTTTTAGAGCTCCTATTTTCTCATTCTCTTCTTCAAAGAACTATTGGAAGCATTACTTTTCTGTCCACGTCACTGTGCTGGATTTTTGTAGGAATTAGTTGCAGTTTTGACGGCAACGGTAGCGCCGCAGTAAAGTTAAATTTCAATTTTGCTGTGTGAGCATAACAGCGGCATTTACATGGTTAAACTGAAGTAGTCGGAGCTAGCTCTGGTTGCTTCTGTTCGCATAGGCACCAACTATACAACACCACTGGCATCTGCCAGGTATGTAGCGGTTTCATCTGCTGATCCGTTCCTGAAAAATACCAATACACCCAACACCAGTATATCCAATGGTAAGAAATGGCTAATGGTGTCTGGTCAGTCAGTCAGTGTTAGATCTGTGTGCTAAAAGGGCTCAAGGTGACCATAAAAAAAAAAAAAAAAAAGTCTTCGTATGTACTGCAACCCCATCTCTGGATGTATGTGAACTATTAATTAAGAAATTACATACCAGGCTCTTGTAGCAACAACTTTTGCTCCATTTCTTTCCAAAGAGTACCGATTGCAAGGCAGGATCGTGAAGCCACTCTCCGGCAGGAACATTTGCAAATATTGGAATATCTAGAAGAAACACCCAAAAAAATAGCAATATGCACCAAAATAAGAAGAACACTGGATTACAAGCTTACGTACTTTGGCCAAAATACCAACTAATACCTCACATTTTTTTATGTGTTTTTTGCACTTTATTTTACAGGGTGCAGGTGGGCCCATTTGGTCTTGTAAACTGTGGTGTCTGTTCACATGGGATGCATCTTAACCCCTTTATTCCATCAGACGTACTATTCCGTCCATGTGACCCTGGACCTAATTCCCATGGACGGAATAGTACGTCCGGGGGAGCGCAGCTGATCGCCGCCGGGTGTCAGCTGATTATCACAGCTGACACCCGTGACTGTGTGTCAGGAGCGGTCACGGACCGCTCCCGGCACATTAACCCCTGGCACACCGCGATCAAACATGATCGCGCTGTACCCGGGCACAGGGGAGGACCTCAGAGCGATGTATCGCGCTGTTCCGAGGGTCCGTCCTCCCTCCAGGTCCCCGGATCCAAGATGGCGCCGGGGTCCTGCAGGGAGGCGGCTTCCTCAGTGCCTGCTGAGAGCAGGCGCTGGGGAAGCCTGCAGCGATGCCAGAGCGATCGCTGGTGTGACAGTGCTGTGCACACTGTCACACCAGCAGTCTGCTAAAATACAGTGATGTCCCACCCTGGGACAAAGTAAAAAAGTAAAAAAAAATAAAAAGTGGTAAAAAAAAATCATAAAAAAAAAAAATATTCCCCAATAGTCATTTTTTCCTGTAAATAAAAAAAACAAAACAATAAAAGTACACATATTTAGTATCGCCGCGTCCGTAACGACCCCCCTATAAAACTGTCCCACTAGTTAACCCCTTTAGTGAACCCCTTAAAAAAAAAAAAAAAAAACACGAAGCAAAAAATCAATGCTTTATCATACCGCCGAACAAAAAGTGGAATAACACGCGATCAAAAAGACCGATATAAATAAACATGGTACCGCTGAAAACGTCATCTTGTCCCGCAAAAAACGAGCCATCATACAGCATCATCAGTGAAAAAATAAAAAAGTTATAGCTCGCAGAATAAAGCGATGCAAAAATAATAATTTCTTATATAAAATTGCTTTTATTCTATAAAAGCGCCAAAACATAAAAAAAATGATATAAATGAGGTATCACCGTAATCGTACTAACCCGAAGAATAAAACTGCTTTATCAATTTTACCACATGCGGAACGGTATAAACACCCCCCCCCAAAAGAAATTCATGAATTGCTGATTTTTGTTCATTCTAACCTCCCAAAAATCGAAATAAAAAGCGATCAAAAAATGTCACGTGCTCAAAAATGGTACCAATAAAAACGTCACCTTGTACCGCAAAAAATAAGACCTCACATGACTCTGTGGGCCAAAATATGCAAAAATTATAGCTCTCAAAATGTGGTGATGCAAAAAACTATTTTTTGCAATAAAAAGCGTCTTTTAGCGTGTGACAGCTGCCAATCATAAAAACCCGCTATAAATAGTAAATCAAACCCCCCTTTATCACCCCCTTAGTTAGGGAAAAATAATAAAATTAAAAAAAATGTATTTATTTCCATTTTCCCGTTAGGGTTAGGGTTGGCGCTAACGTTAGGATTAGGGTTGGGATTACGGTTAGGGGTGTGTTAGGGTTAGGTTTGTGGTTAGGGTTGGGACTAGGGTTAGGGGTGTGTTGGGGTTAGGGTTGGAGTTAGAATTGGGGGGTTTCTGCTGTTTAGGCACATCAGGGGCTCTCCAAATGTGACATGGCGTCTGATCTCAATTCCAGCCAATTCTGCGTTGAAAAAGTCAAATGGTGCTCCTTCACTTCTGAGCTCTGCCATGCGCCCAAACAGTAGTTTACCCCCGCATATGGGGTATCAGCGTACTCTGGACCACAAGAGTTATTGTGCAATTTGGCCTATTTCTCCTGTTACCCTTGGGAAAATAAAAAACTGGGGGCGACAAAATCATTTTTGTAAAAAAAAAATTATTTTTTTGTTTTTACGGCTGTATGTTATAAAACTTCTGTGAAGTACTTGGGGCTTCATAGCGCTCACCACACTTCTAGATAAGTTCCTTGTGGGGTCTATTTTCCAAAATGGGGTCACTTGTGGGGGGTTTCCACTGTTTAGGCGCATCAGGGGCTCTCCAAATGCGACATGACGCCCCCAGACCAATCCGTCAAAGTCTGCAATCCAAAACATCACTACTTCCCTTCCGAGCCCCGACGTGCACCCATACAGTCGTTTTCTCCCACATATTGGGTATCAGCGTACTCAGGACAAATTGGACAACAAATTTTGGGGTCCAATTTCTCCTGTTACCCTTGTGAAAATAAAATATTGGGGGCGAAAAAATCATTTTTGTAAAAAAAAAAAAAAAAAAAAAGGGATTTTTTATTTTTACGGCTGTACGTTATAAACTTCTGTGAAGCACTTCGGGGTTCAAAGTGCTCACCACACATCTAGATAAGTTCCTTGTGGGGTCTATTTTCCAAAATGGGGTCACTTGTGGGGGTTTCCACTGTTTAGGCGCATCAGGGCTCTCCAAATGCGACATGACTCCCCCAGACCATTCCATCAAAGTCTGCAATCCAAAACGTCACTACTTCCCTTCCGTGCCCCGACGTGCGCCCATACAGTAGTTTACTCCCACATATTGGGTATCAGCGTACTCAGGACAAATTGGACAACAACTTTTGGGGTCCAATTTCTCCTGTTACCCTTGTGAAAATAAAATATTGGGGGCAAAAAAATCATTTTTGTAAAAAAAAAAAAAGATTTTTTATTTTACGGCTGTACGTTATAAACTTCTGTGAAGCACTTTGGGGTTCAAAGTGCTCACCACACATCTAGATAAGTTCCTTGAGGGATCTAGTTTCCAAAATGGTGTCATTTGTGGGGGTTTCCACTGTTTAGGCAGATCAGGAGCTCTCCAAACACGACATGGCATCCAGCCAATTCTGCGTTGAAAAAGTCAAACGGCGCTCCTTCCCTTCCAAAAACTCTGCCATGCACCCAAACAGTGGTTTACCCCCACATATGGGGTATCAGCGCACTCAGGACAAATTGCACAATAACTTTTGGAGTCTTGTTTCCCTTGGGAAAATAAAAATTGGGGTGAAAAGATCAATTTTGTGGAAAAAATATGATTTTTTAATTTTACGGCTCTACGTTATAAACTTGTGTGAAGCACTTGGGGGTTCAAATTGCTCACCAAAGATCTAGATAAGTTCCTTAGGGGTCTAGTTTCCCAAATGGGGTCACTTGTGGGGGGTTTCCACTGTTTAGGCACATCAGGGACTCTCCAAATGCAACATAGCGTCCAATCTCAATTCCAGCCAATTTTGGTTGGAAAAAGTCAAATGGTGCTCCTTCCATTCCGAGCTCTGCCATGCGCCCAAACAGTGGTTCCCCCTCACATATGGGGTATCAGCGTACTGAGGACAAATTGGACAACAAATTTTGTGGTCCAATTTCTCCTGTTATCTATGGGAAAATAAAAAAATTAGTGACCAAGATAATTTTTGTGGGAAAAAAAAATAGGATTTTTTATTTTCATGCCCGGGCATTATAAACTTGTGTGAAGCACTTGGGGTTCAAAGTGCTCACCAAAGATCTAGATAAGTTCCTTAGGGGGTCTAGCTTCCAAAATGGGGTCACTTGTGGGGGGTTTCCACTGTTTAGGCTCATCTGGGGCACTACAAACGGAACATGACCCCCATCAATGTTTGCATTCCAAAACGTTACTGCATCCTTTCCAAGCCCTGCCGTGCGCCCAAACAGTCCCCCCCCCCCCCCCACATATGGGGTATCAGCGTACTCAGGACAAATTGGACAACAAGTTTTGGGGTCCAATTTCCTTGGGAAAAATCAAAAATTTGGGACTAAAAAATAATTTTTGTGGAAAATTGTTTGGTTTTTTTTCACACCCGGGCATTATAAACTTTTGTGAAACACTTTGGGGTTCAAAGTGCTCACAACAGATCTAGATAAGTTCCTTAGGGGGTCTAGTTTCCAAAATGGTGTCACTTGTGGGGGGTTTCCACTGTTTAGGCGTATCAGGGGCTCTCCAAACACGACATGGCGTCCAATCTCAACTCCAGCCAATTTTAGTTTGAAAAAGTCAAACGGCGCTCCTTCCCTTACGAGCTCTGCCGTGTGCCCAAACAGTGGTTTTCCCCCACATATGAGGTATTGGCGTACTCAGAAGAAATTGCACAACAACTTTATCTGCCCATTTTCTCCTTTTACCCTTGTGAAAATAAAAAAAAAAGTTTGTAAAACATTTTTGTGGCTAAAAAGTTAAATATTCATTTTTTCCTTCCACGTTGCTTCAGCTCCTGTGAAGCACCTGAAGGGTTATTAAACTTCTTGAATGTAGTTTTGAGTAGCTTGAGGGGTGCAGTTTTTATAATGGTGTCACTTTTGGGTATTTTCTGCTATATAGACCCGTCAAAGTGACTTCAAATGTGAGGTGGTCCCTAAAAAAATGGCTTTGTAAATTTTGTTGTAAAAATGAGAAATCACTGGTCAACTTTTAACCCTTATAATTTCCTAACAAAAAAAAAATTTGGTTCCAAAATTGTGCTGATGTAAAGTAGACATGTGGGAAATGTTATTTCTTAACTATTTTGTATGACATATTTCTCTGTTTTAAGGAAAAAAAATTCAAAGTTTGAAAATTGCAACATTTTCAAATTTTTGCCATATTTGCGGTTTTTTTTCAAAAATAAACGCAAGGTATATCGAAGAAATTTTACCACTAACATGAAGTACAATATGTCACGAGAAAACAACCTCAGAATCGCGAAGATCCGTTGAAGCGTTCCAGAGTTATAACCTCATAAAGAGACAGTGGTCAGAATTGTAAAAATTGGCCCGGTCATTAACGTGCAAACCACCCTTGGGGGTAAAGGGGTTAATAGCGCTGGGCAGCCCGCCTGATCTAATAGAAGGGTTAACTACTAGGCTGTTTAACTGGATGCTGTGCATTGCCATAATGTGAACAGCGCTGCATATAAGTCTTCATTGTGCATCAATATACCAAGCAGCCGCCCCCTCCATGGATTGGTAGGTTGTGAGCGGTTGTCTCATCGTATTCTTGCACCTGTTTTGCCGTCATCTTAAAGACATGGGTCCACTGCATCCTGATAGTGCATTTGTTTGAAGGCCTGGGCAGGTGAGCATCTCTGCCTTTTTGTTGTATTTTTTAGAAAATGGATAGCAGAAAGTAGGCCCTACATGCAAACGATAGATCAGCCCTTTGTAGCTTCAATCTATGGGCACAAGACTTACGTGAATCTTTAGCATGGCTCCCTGCTGTGGACTCTGGCATTTGAGGTAATGGTTAGCCCCAGTAATAAGCGATTGGAACGCAGCCTGCAGGTCTCTGTTCTTCAGGAATGTATGCAGCGCCTCCCGCAAGTGATGCTGTCTTCTTATATAAGGTAGAGGACTGCAAAACAGAGAAAGAAAAAAAAAAAAAGACAACTGAAGCATGTCATATCTCCTAGTTCTGTTCTTAGAAGAGGTGGATAGACTTGTACTCATGCTAGACAAGACTGTGGGCCAAATATCAGAAAATTCTGCACAAATCTCTGCTAGCTCTAAAAAAAAAAGATGTACTGTATATACTCATGTATAAGCCGACCCGTTAAAGCCGACCCCCTAATTTTGCCACAAAAAACTGGGAAAACTTATTGACTCGTGTATAAGCCTAGGGTGGAAAATTATTATGCCCCCCATATGCTCCATAGATTACAGGTCCTTCTCAAAAAATTAGCATATAGTGCTAAATTTCATTATTTACCATAATGTAATGATTACAATTAAACTTTCATATATTTTAGATTCATTACACACCAACTGAAATTTGTCAGGTCTTTTATTGTTTTAATACTGATGATTTTGGCATACAACTCCTGATAATCCAAAAAACATGTCTCAAAAAATTAGCATATCAAGAAAAGGTTCTCTAAACGACCTATTACCCTAATCTTCTGAATCAACTAATTAACTGTAAACACATGCAAAAGATTCCTGAGGCTTTTAAAAACTCCCTGCCTGGTTCATTACTCAAAACCCCCATCATGGGTAAGACTAGCGACCTGACTGATGTCAAGAAGGCCATCATTGACACCCTCAAGCAAGAGGGTAAGACCCAGAAAGAAATTTCTCAACAAATAGGCTGTTCCCAGAGTGCTGTATCAAGGCACCTCAATGGGAAGTCTGTTGGAAGGAAACAATGTGGCAGAAACCGCTGTACAACGAGAAGAGGTGACCGTACCCTGAGGAAGATTGTGGAGAAGGACCGATTCCAGACCTTGGGGGACCTGAGGAAGCAGTGGACTGAGTCTGGTGTAGAAACATCCAGAGCCACCGTGCACAGGCGTGTGCAGGAAATGGGCTACAGGTGCCGCATTCCCCAGGTAAAGCCACTTTTGAACCACAAACAGCGGCAGAAGCGCCTGACCTGGGCTACAGAGAAGCAGCACTGGACTGTTGCTAAGTGGTCCCAAGTACTTTTTTCTGATGAAAGCAAATTTTGCATGTCATTCGGAAATCAAGGTGCCAGAGTCTGGAGGAAGACTGGGGAGAAGGAAATGCCAAAATGCCTGAAGTCCAGTGTCAAGTACCCACAGTCAGTGATGGTGTGGGGTGCCATGTCAGCTGCTGGTGTTGGTCCACTGTGTTTCATCAAGGGCAGGGTCAATGCAGCTAGCTATCAGGAGATTTTGGAGCACTTCATGCTTCCATCGGCTGAAATGCTTTATGGAGATGAAGATTTCATTTTTCAGCACAACCTGGCACCTGCTCACAGTGCCAAAACCACTGGTAAATGGTTTACTGACCATGGTATTACTGTGCTCAATTGGCCTGCCAACTCTCCTGACCTGAACCCCATAGAGAATCTGTGGGATATTGTGAAGAGAAAGTTGAGAGACGCAAGACCCAACACTCTGGATGAGCTTAAGGCCGCTATCGAAGCATCCTGGGCCTCCATAACATCTCAGCAGTGTCACAGGCTGATTGCCTCCATGCCACGCCGAAATTGAAGCAGTCATTTCTGCCAAAGGATTCCCGACCAAGTATTGAGTGCATAACTGAACATTATTATTTGATGTTTTTTTTGTTTGTTTTGAAAAAACACTTATTTTATTGGACGGTTGAAATATGTTAATTTTTGAGACAGGTTTTTTGGGTTATCAGGAGTTGTATGCCAAAATCATCAGTATTAAAACAATAAAAGACCTGACAAATTTCAGTTGGTGTGTAATGAATCTATAATATATGAAAGTTTAATTGTAATCATTACATTATGGTAAATAATGAAATTTAGCACTATATGCTAATTTTTGAGAAGGACCTGTATGCCACGATATGATGCTCCACAGATTATGCCCCCATATGCTCCACAGATTATGCCCCCATATGCTCCACAGATTATGCCCCATAGTATAGGTCCTTTATGCTGCCGCGCTGCTGCAAAAGAAAAAAAAAAAAGACATACCTCTCGTCGCTGGGGGCCAGGTACCGGTGTCCTGAGCAACCGGTGACACCGGCGTGCTATGGGGGACAGGTGCCGGTGTCACCGCTCGCTCAGGGCCCTGGCACCTGAGATATTTACCTGTCACCGGACCGGTCCACCGCTGCGCTGCTCCCTCTTCCGGGTCCTCGGCAGTGAATGATCAGGCAGAGGGCGCGGCGCGCACTAACTACGTCATTGCGCCCTCTGCCTGAACATTCACAGCCAGAGGAGTCAGACGAGGAGGTCGGAGCAGCGCACAGCGGTGGACCGGGGCACAGGTGAATATCGCTATACTCACCCCCCCGCAGGCGCGTCACTCTCTGCAGCCTCTCCTCTCTCCCGGCGGTCTCCGCAGCTCTTCCTTCCTACAGCAGTCACGTGGTACCGCTCATGACTATATATATTCATGACTTTAATGAGCGGTAACATGTGACCGCTGCAGAAAGGAGCCGGAGATCGTGGGAGAAGCAGGGAGACTACAGAGATGCGCCAGCGGAGGGGTATGATCCGACACCCCCGCTCCCCCGGTATATGACTCGCGTATAAGCCGAGAGGGGGACTTTCAGCCTTAAAAATTGGGCTGAAAATCTCGGCTTATACGCGAGTATATACGGTATATATTTACTCCCTATCATGACAGATCGTTATATATATTTATTTTCTTGCAGTCCACCGCATAGAACAGTATGGAAAGCGTGTGACTCCGGGCTGCCACAAAATGTCGGCGGAGCCCTTGCACCACTGAACACCTCATCCTACCAGCCTGGGGCCCGCAGCCATGGCCCAACTCCTGCCGCCGAAAACCCCGTCCTACCATCCTGGTAGCACCTCCTGCCTTCACCAGCAGCGGCCCTGCCACCTGGGACCCCGCCACACAACCGCTGACCCCCCCCAGGTAAGCTACTGCAGAAGAGTGTTATAACACACCAATTTATTTAAAAACAAAACATTTTATTCCCTATTTTCCTCTCCAAAATGTGTAGTACATGTTATCATCTACTACAGCACATAGCCCTGGATAACTGTTTTAAGCAAATTCACAGTAAATAGCAGTATATATCAAAAAACTGACCGGCACATCCAAACATAGATTCAGTGTGAACAGGTGCTAAACCTAGAGTCACCAACTCATATACATACAAGAGAAAAAGGTAGCACACTGTAGCGCTATAGCTTGCAAACACGAAATATGAAAAATATGAAAAATGAATTGCATCATTACCTTAGAAATATGAAAAATTGAGAAGTCTTAGCGCCTGATATACGAGAAGAGCCTTGACGTGGCTATCAGGCTCACATAATTTGGCCATCTTATGCGCTAAGACTTCTCAATTTTTCATATTTCTAAGGTAATGATGCAATTCATTTTTCATATTTTTCATATTTCGTGTTTGCAAGCTATAGCGCTACAGTGTGCTACCTTTTTCTCTTGTATGTATATGAGTTGGTGACTCTAGGTTTAGCACCTGTTCACACTGAATCTATGTTTGGATGTGCCGGTCAGTTTTTTGATATGTATTCATTTACCTTCTACCTGAGCACTCCACCTGGTGGTCACAGGCTTTTTAATTACAACAGGTTCATCACCCCTCCACAGAGATGTAGATTTTAGTCTGAAGAGAGGATTCATACGTTCCCATGCAGACAGACTTTTCTAAGTGAGGATAGGCATTAGTTAGGACCTGATATACGAGAAGAGCCTTGACGTGGCTATCAGGCTCACATAATTTGGCCATCTTATGCGCTAAGACTTCTCAATTTTTCATATTTCTAAGGTAATGATGCAATTCATTTTTCATATTTTTCATATTTCGTGTTTGCAAGCTATAGCGCTACAGTGTGCTACCTTTTTCTCTTGTATGTATATGAGTTGGTGACTCTAGGTTTAGCACCTGTTCACACTGAATCTATGTTTGGATGTGCCGGTCAGTTTTTTGATATGTATTCATTTACCTTCTACCTGAGCACTCCACCTGGTGGTCACAGGCTTTTTAATTACAACAGGTTCATCACCCCTCCACAGAGATGTAGATTTTAGTCTGAAGAGAGGATTCATACGTTCCCATGCAGACAGACTTTTCTAAGCGAGGATAGGCATTAGTTAGGACCTGATATACGAGAAGAGCCTTGACGTGGCTATCAGGCTCACATAATTTGGCCATCTTATGCGCTAAGACTTCTCAATTTTTCATATTCCTAAGGTAATGATGCAATTCATTTTTCATATTTCGTGTTTGCAAGCTATAGCGCTACAGTGTGCTACCTTTTTCTCTTGTATGTATATGAGTTGGTGACTCTAGGTTTAGCACCTGTTCACACTGAATCTATGTTTGGATGTGCCGGTCAGTTTTTTGATATGTATTCATTTACCTTCTACCTGAGCACTCCACCTGGTGGTCACAGGCTTTTTAATTACAACAGGTTCATCACCCCTCCACAGAGATGTAGATTTTAGTCTGAAGAGAGGATTCATACGTTCCCATGCAGACAGACTTTTCTAAGCGAGGATAGGCATTAGTTAGGACCTGATATACGAGAAGAGCCTTGACGTGGCTATCAGGCTCACATAATTTGGCCATCTTATGCGCTAAGACTTCTCAATTTTTCATATTTCTAAGGTAATGATGCAATTCATTTTTCATATTTTTCATATTTCGTGTTTGCAAGCTATAGCGCTACAGTGTGCTACCTTTTTCTCTTGTATGTATATGAGTTGGTGACTCTAGGTTTAGCACCTGTTCACACTGAATCTATGTTTGGATGTGTCGGTCAGTTTTTTGATATGTATTCATTTACCTTCTACCTGAGCACTCCACCTGGTGGTCACAGGCTTTTTAATTACAACAGGTTCATCACCCCTCCACAGAGATGTAGATTTTAGTCTGAAGAGAGGATTCATACGTTCCCATGCAGACAGACTTTTCTAAGCGAGGATAGGCATTAGTTAGGACCTGATATACGAGAAGAGCCTTGACGTGGCTATCAGGCTCACATAATTTGGCCATCTTATGCGCTAAGACTTCTCAATTTTTCATATTTCTTTTTCAAATAACTTTATTAAAGTTTTCTTGATTAACAAAATTAGATGCCACTTAGAGGTTTAAATCAAATATATAGTATTTAAAATTTAACAGTAAAATATAAATATTGCTTAGTTTCATAAGTTTCATGAATTATCCTAGAACTATCAGTTGGGTTAATTATAAGTAGGAAATAATAAATTTAAATATCTAATCTTAACTAACATTTCTAAAACATATTAACAGTAGAATTGTTCATTAAATTATGTATAGAGATTTTAAACAGTATTTATAAATATTACTTAGTCAAACAGAGCTAAAATTATCTTAACAGTTAGAGTCATGTTCAGAAATAAAATCAGTCCAAGCCTTCCATCTTTCTTTATACTTTATATAATAATTATTAACTATAGCGTGGCTCTTTTCATAAGAATTATGTAGCCTCACTCTATCTAATATGTCATCAATTTTGGGGACTAATTCTTCCTTCCAAAAAGTTGCGATAGCATTTTTTGTGATTAAAAAAATATGAATTATTATAGGTTTGTAAGAATAGTGAATTTCATCTAATTCCAAAGAAAGAATAGCCATTTGTGGTGTTAGAATAATATTTTTTCCAATTATTTTGTTTACAATTTTAGAAATCTCCAACCATAGGGGTTTTATCTTGGGACATGCCCAGAACATATGTAAAAGGTTTCCTTTTAATCCGCATTTCCTCCAACACTCGGAAGATTTCCCTGGGAATATTCTTGCTAATTTAACAGGTGTATAATACCATCTGGAGACAACTTTATAAAAAGACTCATGTAATGACACACAAATGTTAGAAGAATATGATAGCTTAAACGCTTGTTTCCACTGTTCTTCAGAAATTATTATATTTAGGTCATCTTCCCAACAACACATATATGATGTTTTCTCAAAGTCATCCTCTAAATTTAAAGTGTTATAAATACTCTTTGACGTCCAAAAAATTTTCCTATCTGGATTACTGAGTAACAAAGATGTAGAGTTTGTAATAAAGGATTTCCTTCTTATAAACTTCAATATAAATTTTTTTAAAATAAGAAAGAATTTAAGATCCTGGGGAGAGAAACCATTCTGAGATATTAAAGTCTCTTTGCTTTTAAATTGTATACCATCATACAAATCTGATACTTTTATGATTTTATTTTCTTTCCAATTTACTGGCAACTCCCTATCCATAATCATTCCGAAAATCTTCAAAGGAATATTTTTCATCTGTTCATATCTGAACTTCCTTTTAAACTGGACCTGATGCTTGGCTAATTGTCTCCAAGCTAGTAGAGTTGCTGTAATTGTTGGGGAATTTTTTTCCATTTTACTAGTAGAAGTAAGACTTTGTACTATCAGATTTGATAAGGAAGTATTGTTACAATAGTACTTCTCAATGTCCTTCCAAATTGGACCGATATCTCCTCTTAACCAGATCCATGACTGCTTAATCAAAATAGAGTTATAATAACTAGTAATATTTGGAATAGCAAGTCCACCTCCCAATCTCTCTCTAGAAAGAACCCTAAATGCAATTCTTGGCTTTTTTTTGTTCCAAACAAAATTATTAAATAAAGCTTGTATCTTCTTAAGAAATTTCAGGGGAATAGAAAGTGGTAATGCTCTAAAAACATACAGAATTTTTGGAAGAGAAAACATTTTAAGAAGGACTATTCTTCCAACCCAGGATATTTCAAATTTTGAGTATCTATTTAGTTCAATTTGGATATTCTTAATAATATTTTGCATATTCAATTCAATTGTTTTCCCATATTCTCTCGCAATTTCAATTCCTAGGTAAGAAACAGAATCCTTTTCCCATTCAAAACTAGCAATATCCTTAATTTCTAACTATTTTTTTGGGTAAATAAAAATCTAATATTTTTGACTTGGTTTGATTTATTTTATAAAAAGAAACTTTGGAAAATTTTTCAAAAACCAGTAGAGTTTCCTCAATAGATGCTAAAGGATTAGTCAAACTCAGAATAATGTCATCTGCGAACAATCCAATTTTATGTTCACTTTCCCCAATTTGAATACCTTTTATTTTCTGATCCATTCTTATCAGCTCGGCTAAGGGTTCCATAATTAATGTAAATAAAAGAGGTGATAATGGGCATCCTTGTCTTGTTCCATTAGTGATAGATATTTTTTCAGATAGAAAATTATTTGCGTAGATCTTAGCTGATGGGGATATATAATGCCATTATCGTTTTAACAATTTGAAAATTTAAACCAAATTTGTAGAGTATGGCTTCTAAAAATTCCCAATTAACCCTATCGAACGCTTTTTCTGCATCTAAAGCAAGTAAAATTGATGGTATTTTTTTACTTTTAATAGTATGAATTATATCAAAAATTCGTCTTGTTCCGTCGCTAGTTTGACGGCCTTCTACAAATCCCATCTGATTTCTATGTATAATTGTCGGGAGTATTTTTTTTAGTCTATTAGCTATAATTTTTGAATATATCTTTATATCTGTGTTTATTAACGATATGGGACGATAATTCTTAACTAGCTCAAGATCACCTTTAGGCTTTGGTATTAAAATTATATTTGCTTGAAGCATCTCCCGAGGAAACTCCCCAACATCCTGTGCTTTATTAAAAATTTGCGTGAGATATGGGGTTAAAATTGTTCCAAAGACTTGAAAATATTCATTTATATAACCATCAGGTCCTGGGGATTTTTTGTTTTTAAGTCTCTTATTACATCTAAGACCTCATTTTCTGAAAAAGATGCTGATAAATCCAAAATTTGCTTATCTGAGATCTTCGGCAGTTTCAATTTAGACAGAAATGTTTCTATTTCACTTTTATTAGGTAGATGAATATCTTTACTTAATTTAAGGTTATACAAGGACTCATAATATTTTGCAAAAGCTTCAACTATTTGTTTCGGGTGTTCCATTATAGAATTTTGATAATTAATTTTATTGATTCTGTTTTTAACTCGGGTTGCTTTGAATTTTTGTGCCATTATCTTTGTCGGCTTATTGTAGGATGAGTAAAAATTCGTCTTCATAATTTTTGCGAATTTTTCATACTCTTTAAATAGCACTGATTTCAAATCATTTCTTAATTTAAGAATATCCAGATGTATATCCTGGGATGGAGTTGGTAAATTTTGTTGAATGTCCTCTTTTATTTTTAATTCCTTTTGTATTTTAATCAGTTTTTCTTTTGTTTGCTTTTTCTTTTTGAATGCCATATGAATCAAGGTCCCTCTAATAACTGCCTTATGAGCATTCCATAACACAAAAGGACAAATATCTTCCTTATCATTTTCTTTAAAATAATTGTTAATAGTTCTTTCTATTTCCTCTTTAATGTTGGGGTCATATAAGAGAGTAGAATTGCACTTCCATAGAAAATTTGATTTA
This sequence comes from Oophaga sylvatica, assembly GCA_033576555.1. NCBI lineage: Eukaryota > Metazoa > Chordata > Amphibia > Anura > Dendrobatidae > Oophaga > Oophaga sylvatica. The sequence continues at coordinate 455,353,101 of JARQOD010000003.1, read as the reverse complement.
TCTGGTCTCCCTAGTAAAATTTCACATTTAATGGTGAATGATCTGAAAAAGTTTTGGGTAATATTTTTATATGCTCAAAATGTGCAATTGAGTTAGAATCTGTCAAAAAGAGATCAATCCGTGAAAATGTCTTGTGTACGTCTGAGTAAAATGAATATTCCAATGAAGATGCATTTAAGCACCTAAACACATCTAAGTACTCATGTGTATATAACCAGTTTCTCAATTCAGGAGATTTGGACCTATTAGGGGCTGTAGAATCCATTAAACTGTTGGGAACAATATTAAAATCTCCTATTATGATAAGGGTTCCTTTTTTTACTTCCTGTATTTTTATATCTAGGTTATTAAAAAATCGCATTTGGCCATTGCATGGTGCGTAAACATTTACAATTGTCGTTAACTGATTATTTAAAAGGCAAACAATAATCGAATATCTTCCCTCCGAGTCAGAATATTCATTTATTAGCTCAAATGAGATGGAATTTTTAAATTTTTCATATTTCTAAGGTAATGATGCAATTCATTTTTCATATTTTTCATATTTCGTGTTTGCAAGCTATAGCGCTACAGTGTGCTACCTTTTTCTCTTGTATGTATATGAGTTGGTGACTCTAGGTTTAGCACCTGTTCACACTGAATCTATGTTTGGATGTGCCGGTCAGTTTTTGATATGTATTCATTTACCTTCTACCTGAGCACTCCACCTGGTGGTCACAGGCTTTTTAATTACAACAGGTTCATCACCCCTCCACAGAGATGTAGATTTTAGTCTGAAGAGAGGATTCATACGTTCCCATGCAGACAGACTTTTCTAAGCGAGGATAGGCATTAGTTAGGACCTGATATACGAGAAGAGCCTTGACGTGGCTATCAGGCTCACATAATTTGGCCATCTTATGCGCTAAGACTTCTCAATTTTTCATATTTCTAAGGTAATGATGCAATTCATTTTTCATATTTTTCATATTTCGTGTTTGCAAGCTATAGCGCTACAGTGTGCTACCTTTTTCTCTTGTAAGTAAATAGCAGTATGTCTGCAAGTACAGGAATGGGTAGAAATAAAGACCTGCAGAGCGGGTAACGCACCTTACGTTCATTTTGTGTGTTCTGAACCCCAAGTATGGATCAAGCACCAAGCTGGTGGCCAAGTCGTCATTTTCACACAGCTCCCTTGCAGTCAATCTGTTAGAACCCATGATATTATTGAGCTTTGGATCATGCTGTAAAAATCTAAGAAATAAAAAGAAGTCATTGTTAGGCAGAAGTACAGAGTCAGCATCATTCCACTTCTAAAAAACATTGATGAGAAAAGAAATTACCCAAATTCTTATAGTTTTCCCCTACCATTATACACGATCCTAAATTTGCAACCACAAAATCACAGGTAGAATTAAGCCCAAGATGCTGGAGAGTATATTAAATAATAATCTTTACCACAATCTAAACCATGATTAATTATTAATCATTAGACATGATGCTAAAACAATACAAATAAAGATTAATCATGGTTTCATATACTCTCCAGCATCTTGGGCTTAATTCTGCCTGTGACTGTGGTGGCAATGTTATATAATTGAGTTTTGGCCGTATTACTAATAGGACTCTATATGGGAAGTTGTTGTATCTACAATCCTAAATTTGAGGTTTGGGTGGTTTCCACTGGGGCCTAAGGCGTATCCACGCGATACATGGTTTTACAGCTATGTGTTGGAAGAAACAAAAACGAATTTTAAAACTATGGGGTTTTCATTATCACTTGCACCTAATGCATCTCATTAGATGCAGCTCATTAAAAGGGCTCCATAATGGGTTAAATAAACCCAATTACATCTGCTGCCGAGTCTAATCCCTGCACAATGGTCTACACGTGAGCACAGATGTATCATGCGAGCAGTCACCCTCAAGACCGGCTATTCCAACTAAGTGGATATCCCCCACACCCTCCATTTTCCAGCATAGAAGGCTTACTTGATACAGACATAAGCACTGCTGTGAACAGAGCACATCACACTTTATGACTTTGCTGTGTGATGGGGTAGGAAATCGGGACTAAAGGCCATTTACTCTACACGAACAGTGTAAAAAAGCAAAACGCTTGTTCGCTGGGTGAAATTATCCCAAAAGATTAACGACCTCGGCAGCACATCATCTTGTGTAAACAAGACATGTGCTATTGGTTGTCTCACTCTGCACAATGACAATGGTTTATCAAGGTCTAGATACAATTCTGCACACAAATCAGGTCACAATATGCAGAGCGAGTAGGATTGGCCCCGGTAGAGGGAAGGAAAGCCTTCCCCAAAAGAAATATTTATATTCTCCTTTCCCCCAGGATCTATGTGTGGCTGCTGCAAAAATAAAAATAATTATCATCTCAATTCTCACTTGCACCCAGGTACACACACCTGATCACTGACAATACAACAAAAGAAAACTCTAACGAGCCGCACACCGGTTCATGTCCAGAAGCTGATCCACAAAGTGCAGGAGACAGTCAGACATCGCCGTTGCACAATGCTTTACTGCCTGCTCTTGCCCAGCAGCGGTACAGATACATTTACCAGAGCGAACCACTATTTTCACCTTTTTCCCCTTAGTTTCTCAGAGAAGCAGAAATCTCTGGAGGACTTCTAATCTCCCCCTAGTGCCAAGTCCTGCCAGGACCCAGGAGATATAATTACTGCTGCAGTCAGAGATTAGAGCAGCAGACAGCAGATTTGGAGTCTGGGCGCCTCTCAGTAAATAACGCTATAATTAAAGGGCCGGTATCACTGGACAGACCCTGTAGTATGGGGGGAGGGGCATCTATATGACATCTGACCAAAACCACCTCCAATTCCCACTATAAGGGCAGGGTCACACGAACAGAAAACCGTTTCATCCAGAAAAGTGGAACAAATGGGTGATTCTCATCCGATTTAAGGAAGAAACTAGTGGAGATTTGGTCAGGAAAATAAAATTGCTTATTGAATAACATTGGTCTGCGTGCAGATATCATAAAGACCCCCATAGGAAAGCTGACTGTTCCCCACCCACCCCCTCCTCCTACAGGGCTTTTCTACCACAATGAGGGACCCTGATGACTTCCAAGTGTGCAGAATGTCAATGTCTGCTGCGGATTTCCTGTCCATGTAACTCCCATCTGCTGCACATGGTGTTGTCACTGTGGACTCGCTAAGCATTTTACCATCCCGTGTGGACGTATCCTCAGGGAATGTGCACCTGCTGCTGATTTTTTTTTTCTGAAAAGGGGCTTAAAAAAAAAAATGCAATAAAACATGTTTATTCTGTGCCCATGGGTGGCACGGATTGGCCCCACGTTCTGTAGCACCCCCTCCTCCATATATACAGAAGCGCAGGGTGGACGGCAGATTCTCTACACTGGGGCATCTAACGTCACACCCATAATTAAATTGTATGCAAAGTTGCTGTAAATCCAGCTTGCTAGAATTTCCAGTGATCTGTAGATTGCAAAGTGGCCCCCAAAAGTATTTTTATGGAACACGGCAGCACCTCGCGCTGTATAGTCCCAGCCTTAAAGGATACCTGCCTATCGCACCACAACAAAGCAGAGGCAGCCCCAAATCGCGAGACAGGACCCTTTTAGGCCCATAATCACGTGGTACGATGCTGAGCTCGCGGGGTCACACTGTGACCTGCCACAACTAGAGTCATGAGTGTGTTTCTTTTTCTGCCGCCGGTCGCACCGGACTCTCGCCATAGACTTCGCTGCACGTCAGAAGAGACTGGTCACAGACAAGCTGCGCAGGTGGATTTGGGCTCATCACTGGTGTTGAGAATTGCTGTTGCCATGTGCCCACAGTCTTAAAGGGGTTGTCCTGTGACATAGGGACAGGGAGAACGTGACCGGTGGGGTCTGACCGCTGGGTGGCGCACTGCTCAGGAGATCAGACTGCAGCCTTATAGTACGGGGCTCCGGAGGGCTCCCCTCGGCATTTCCCAGCAGCCCCATGGAGAATGAATGGCGCGGCGGTCAGACCCCGCCCGTCCTGCAGGAGGGGATCACTAGACAACCCCTTTAAGCGATAGATATACGACGAGGAGTCTCCCAGACCTGGGACTGTGCGAGCTGATAATGATGAAGTGGCAGATAGCGGAGAGCAATAGAGTGCTCAGTGAGCCCTGCTGACGGCTGGCGTGGAACTACAAGTCCCAGCAGGCAGGGCGACCATGTGCCTGCCTGTACGTGTGCAGCAGCGCGGCCCGGGAGCAGTGGCTTCCCACGCGCTGGCAGATCCCTGCAAGCAGGAAACCCCCTTCGCGGCCGTGCCCGGCAGCTCATGTTTCCGCTCCCAGAATCCTTTGCAAGGCGGGCTTTTATCCTGCTCTGACAGAGCGGTGAGCACAGACCGTCCCGCCGCTCGGGAGCGCACAGCGCGCCCCCTGCACCACCATTACACCACCTTACCGAGCCCGTGTGTCCGCTTCAGCGTGTCCCCACCGTAATTCCTCGCCCGCTTCCGCCCTTCTCTATAGCCTCCGCCTTCTCTTTTTTCTTACTATAAGCCCTGCCTACCTCAGATAATCCTCGCTTTTCATTGGAGCACAGCGTCTGACCTCTTTTTTCTAACAGGCTGTATTCGGCGTCAGTCAAAAGCTCTTAAAGTTTCCATTGGTCCAAATTTATGTCAGTCATCGCCTGAGGCAGACTGCTCCTCCCCCTTACGGCATGACGGAAAGCGCGTGGTGCGGCGTTGCCTTGGGAACAGACGAGTCTTTCTTTTCAGCTCCATGCTATATGGGTGTAACATGGAGATTATGGAAATAGTAATGAGCAATTCCAGGAGCAGACGCCTCACAATAATAAATGTTGCTTTACAAACAACACTTACAAAATGCATCGCCTTTATCTTGTCCTAAAATATCTGAAAAAAAATATAACAATTAGGTCCCTTGTAGCACAAAAAAGAGGGATAAAATATTTACATATCTACATGAGAAAAGTTTACATCTCTTAAAGCCGCATGTACGAAACTGGCCCAGTACAAACCTACGGGGGTGCATTTCTGTCACCGGTACACGGCCTCAGACACCTCTTAAAGGGGGTGTCTACCTTCCTGGCACCCTGTCCGGATTCTCCGGTGCCAGGGGCGGTCAGTCATATGACCCTAAGTAAGAGATTTGCAAAATTCCACATTCCAACCAGACGTGTCTGACCTTGCTATTTTTCACTTGTATTGAGTGAGGCCGCGCACGTCTAGTTGGCATGTGACCGCACGTATGCAGATCACATACTTGCAGTCACACACTGGTACCGTAGAATCCTGACAGCTCGTGCTGTACTCAAGGTGAGGATTCACGTGTCTGCAGTCTCATAGACCCCACAAGCCTGGACAACCCCTTTAATATAGAGCATCTTACCCTTCGTGTGCACATATTTGGCACATTTTGGTCACTTGCTGTTTGGGACACTTTCCAAAAAATGAGTAGTAAATTGTAAAAACTTAAAACCCTGCATATGTAGACACAGATGCAAGCGCAACCGCCAAGATTTTCCTATTCAAAGCCGCTTCATACTGCAGTCTTTTTCCTGACGCGGCTGTGCTGGGGGTTTCGCCATCATTTTAGCTGTACGTCTTTTTCTGTTTAAACTACAACTGGCGAAACTGATCACACTGTGTTTTTTCACCATTTCTAAATGCTGAAGTGGGTTTAAGGCCGGTGTCACACTTGCGAATGTGATGCGAGAAACTCGCATCAATACCCGGCACTGCCGCGGCACTTGGACCGGAGCGTGCGGCTGCATGTATTTCACTGCGGTCTGAGTGCCGGCGCAGTGACGGGTATTGATGCAAGTTTCTTGTATCACACTCGCAAGTGTGACACCGGCCTAAAAGGCAACATAGGACTGAACATGTGCACAGCAGTGTCAGTTTTACTTTACTGTGCACTATGCTCATTTATGCGGTGCTTTTTCAGGTGCCGAGTCTCTGACACTAGTCCGGTTTCTGTTATTTCCTGCAACGCTGACACCAATCAACAGTGCTGCAGCCAATCAGTGAGCTCAGCCTTTGTTGACAGCAAGAGCCGCTCAGCTGCGTTATCGGCTGCAGTGCTGTTGACGTGACATCAGTTCAGCAGACCGGGTGGGAGCAGGAACAGTGGCTCAGGACAAGACCTGGGGAATGTGGGCACAGCCCAGCCTTATATATTAAAAAAAAAAAAACAACACACACAACAGCTGAAGACAGGGGCTTTCTTCTTCCATAACATCAGATTAGACCTTTGAGTCTCCATTAAATGACTGTATACAGACTTGGGAGTACAGTTCTTCATCGTGATGCTGCACCTGCCAGAGAGTAAAAGGATCTTATTGGGAACCGGTTATTGTCCTAGATAAGAGGTTAATTAAGGTTTGGGGAGTGGGTTGATTCCTGATGACAATTTCACCTTAAGGGAAGAGGCAGACTGTCGTATTTCTTGTGCGAGGATCACATCGTAAGCCTCCTACTGGTGGTCTGCTTTCTTGACATGTGCTTGACAGCTGCATAGAAAACATCATGCTATCATTCTCAAGTCAGGAGAGGTGTCAGGCAGTCCATGCACTACGAAGCGATCCTCGCATGGGTTATACGGCAGTCTGTCTCTGCCCTAAAACAGTTGTCCAGGCATTGAGTTAAAGCCTGCAGTCACTCTATTGGTCTAGCCTTGCTCGGCACAAGTAAATTGTGCGAGATCATACACAAATAAATCGGAATTTGGTCAGAAATATGCAAATCTCATACTTGTGGTATATGATCTCCCAGCACAGGAGAAGCCTGACAGCTCCCACTGGATTGCACTTCTCTTATTTCCTGAGTGATGCTAAAAAAGCTGTTAAGCAGCCAAAGTGGCACTGTACACTGAAAGAAATAATGTAATGATTACTGGGGGTCACAGCACATAAACCCCCTGAATAATATCTCCTGACATGTCCCTATGATACATGAGAAGTCCACTATTACATATTTTACATTCAATCACAAAATATGGAAACAGTACAGCCCCGGTTCATTAAGCAGATGTTGTAAAACTGTTTTGTAATTGTGCAAAAAAAATGTAGGGTTTTAGTCGTATTTTTTTTTATGTTTTACACTTTGTTAATTGGTAGTAAAAGGTGGCAAAAATTATAATAGAAATATACTCCAGTCTTGGACCAGAGTACAGTTTTTGTGATGGTGCACGGCCCCTGAAAGATGCTCCAAATTTGTTAAGAGGCGGGCTTCTCTCAATGAATTTGGCACGGTCCTCCTATATGGCTGAGGGGCATTGGGGTCCTCATGGGCACCACCACCTGGCAGTCACCACCATTAGAACTTAATTTAATGTTACATTTCCAACCTATTTTTTGTATGATCACTGGAAAGGTTTTTCATTATTTAGAAACATATTTGACCTTCTGTTATCGTCTCTGTTGATCACGGTTACCAGGCTCGGTGGCTTACTGAACTCTGTTGCGTACATACACATGTTCCTGCAAACAGGTCTTCCACAGATCAGATTTCACAAGCCACATAAAACCAGCGTTTTACTGCTGCAAGTAGGGAAGACAACAGGAGTGGCTCACCTTGAGCCTAAAGAAAAGGTCCAGGACAGGTTCTGTGCAAGGAAGGTACGTCACACTTGTTCCTAAAAAAAAACAAGATCTCATTCATTTTCACATCAATGACAAAGTATAATGAGCTTGTAGCTGGCCACTGTATTATTGTAGCGTCGGCGTCCCTGCCCTCTGCTAGGCAGGGACGCTGTTCCCCTCACCCCTCTGCTCCGAGGGCGGCGTCCTCCTCCCGCTCTGCTGGCAGCGCGCGCTCCTTTCCGGCCACTGTGCTTAGGGGGCGCGCGCGCGCTACCCTCCCTCTTAAAGGGGCCGCGCGCGCCGTGCTAAGGAGTCCCCGGCAATGGCCGGAGGACTTCACCTTATATAAGGCACCTCCCCCAAAATGGAGGTGCCCGAGCAATGTTGTTGCACTGTTCACTACTCTGCTTCAGCCCTCAGGTTCCGTTGCCAGTTACCTGCCAGATTCCTGCCCGCTCACCTGGGAGCGCTCACCTGTTACCAGTCCGCTAGCCTACCTGGAGGCTCCGCCGTCCGACAGTCTGTCCACCATCACCTGCCAGTCTGTCTATGGACCAGCCTGCCCGCTCACCTGGGAGCGCTCATTTGTTGCCTGCCTGCTAGCCTACCTGGAGGCTCTGCCGTCACGTTCGTGACCACCTGCTATTCCAGAGACTCTCGCCCGCTCACCTGGGAGCGCTCATCTGTTGCCTGCCTGCTAGCCTACCTGGAGGCTCTGCCGTCACGTTCGGTGACCACCTGCTATTCCAGAGACTCTCGCCCGCTCACCTGGGAGCGCTCATCTGCTATCTGCCTGCTAGCCTACCGGGAGGCTCAGCCATCACAGGTCGTATCTGCCCGTTCATCCAGAGACTGCCCCGTCACTTGCCGTGACCTCCTGCCCGTTCTTCCAGAGACTGTCCCGGTCACTTGCCGTGACCTCCTGCCCGTTCATCCAGAGACTGCCCCGGTCACTTGCCGTGACCTCCTGCCCGTTCATCCAGAGACTGCCCCGGTCACTTGCCGTGACCTCCTGCCCGTCCATCCAGAGACTGCCCCGGTTACCTGCTGTGACTGCCTGCCTGTCTACCCTGGTCGCCACCCGCTCCCTTACAAGGACCGCCCCCTTGTATAGTAGCTCAGAGGTTCCGCCCCCCGGACCCGTTACAGTTTGCTCGGGCCATGGAACCCGGTGGCACCCAAGCTCCCTCGCTCTCGGACCTGTGTCATGAACTGTCCCGTCAGAGGTCCCAACAGGAGTCCATCCTGGTCACCTGCGGAATGTCAATTCTCACCTGGACACTCTGGCCGCTCCACCAGCAACCACCGCTGGTGCCATGACCCGCAACCCGGCAGCTCCGCACTCCACCCATTCCGTGGTTTCCTGCCCCGGACCCCGGCTTACTGCACCTCCTCGCTTCGGAGGCGACCCCGCTCAGGCTCGGGGCTTCATTAATCAGTGCACCCTGCACTTTGAACTCCTGTCCCACCAGTTTAACTCCGACCGGGCCAAAATTGCCTTCATCATGTCCCATCTCACCGGGAGGCCCTGGCCTGGCTAAATCCTCTTTGGGAGAGAGGAGACCCCCTGGTGTCCGACTTGTCTGTCTTTCTCGCGGCTTTCCGGAAGGTCTTCGACGAACTTGGACGGAAGACCTCATCCGCATCATCTCTGCTACGCCTCCGTCAGGGAAGTCTCACCGTGGGCCAATATGCTATACAGTTCCGTACCCTTGCCTCGGAGCTGGCCTGGGATAACGACGCTCTGGTATCTGTTTTCTGGGAAGGTCTGTCCGGTCGTATTAAAGATGAACTCGCCGGTCGGGACATTCCTACCACTCTCGATGACCTAATAACTCTTGCCACCCGGATTGACCTACGGTTCCAGGAGCGGGCCACAAAGAGGTCACCCGTGAGAGGAGGTTTCCACGTCTAGCTCCTACGTTTCAGAAACCCGTCACTCCCTCCGTTTCTCCCCCAAATTACACTCTCCTGAGCCTATGCAGGTCGAAACCCGTCAGGACTTACGCCGTGCCGAGGGGAGTTGCTTCTATTGTGGCAGTAAGGAGCACCGGATCCGTACCTGCCCGGAGAGGTCGGAAAAACACTTGTGTCTAGGTTCGCTCAGAGAGGTCGACCTAGACAAGGATAAATCCTCTCCATCTCTGCTGCTGTCAGTCTCAATTCTCTGCGGGGAGAACCGTTATTTCGAACTAGCCCAACTTGACTCTGGAGCAGCCGGGAATCTTATTTCACAGTCCCTGGTAGAAAAATACCGCATTCCCACCAAATCTCTGGCTGTATCATTATCTGTCGCTGCTGTGGATGGGGGTCTCTTACCACATCCCATCCAACTCATCACCGAATCCATAACTCTGCAGGTGGGAATGCTGCATTCTGAGAGCATCTCTTTTCATGTGCTGCCTGGACTCTCTCACGCCCTCTTACTAGGTCTACCTTGGCTCCAGAGACATGCACCCGTGCTCGACTGGCAGACCGGAGAGGTTCTTCGCTGGGGACAGGATTGTCATAAGACGTGTTCGGTTCCTGTTCATCCCGTCCGTCCATCTCCTACCCCAACTAATCTACCTGGACTTCCGATTCCCTATTGGTCATTTGCTGATGTCTTTAATAAAAAGGAGGCAGAGACATTACCTCCTCACAGACCATATGACTGTCCTATCGACCTGTTACCCGGTACTACGCCTCCCCGAGGGCATATTTACCCATTGTCCGCGGCTGAGACCGGTCGATGTCCGAATATATCGAAGAGAATTTGGCCAGGGGATTCATCCGGAAATCTACCTCCCCGGTGGGAGCAGGCTTCTTTTTCATAAAGAAGAAGGACGGCTCTCTCCGTCCCTGTATAGACTATAGAGGCCTTAACCAGATTACGGTGAAGAATAAGTACCCCTTCCGCTCATTCCAGAATTATTTGATCGTCTGCGGGGGCTAGAATCTTCACCAAACTGGATCTCCCGTGGGGCGTACAACCTAGTCCGTATTCGTCAAGGTGATGAATGGAAGACTGCCTTCAACACCCGGGACGGCCACTATGAGTATCTAGTAATGCCCTTTGGTCTCTGTAATGCTCCTGCCGTCTTTCAAGAGTTGGTCAATGACGTCTTCCGGGACCTTCTCTACTCCTGCGTAGTGGTGTACCTGGACGACATCTTGGTCTTCTCTCCGGATCTCCAGACTCACCGGAGGGACGTTCGTCAGGTTCTGCTCAGGCTCAGGCAGAATCACCTCTTCGCTAAATATGAGAAGTGCCTCTTTGAGCAGACCTCGCTTCCGTTTTTGGGCTACATTATTTCTCAGACCGGTCTACGAATGGATCCAGAGAAACTGTCTGCCATCGAGAAATGGCCCAGACCGGAGGGATTGAAGGCCATTCAGCGGTTCCTGGGCTTCGCTAACTACTACCGCCTCTTCATACCGCACTTCTCTTCCCGGACTGCCCCAATTTCCGCGCTCACCCGTAAGGGCACTAACCCCAAAGAGTGGATGCCCGAAGCAGAGGAGGCCTTTCTTTCCTTAAAACAGGCCTTCTCTTCCGCCTCGGTACTGCATCGCCCGGACGGCAACAAGCAGTTCTTCCTGGAGGTTGACGCCTCCTCCTCTGGAGCCGGAGCGGTACTTACTCAAAAATCGTCTTCCGGGAGGATGGTAACTTGTGGCTTCTTTTCCAAACTCTTCTCCTCTTCTGAGCGCAATTATTCCATAGGAGACCGAGAGTTATTGGCCATCAAGCTGGCATTGGAGGAGTGGCGTTACCTACTCGAGGGGGCTCTTCATCCGGTAATTATTTACACTGACCACAAAAACTTGGCTTATCTCCAACATGCCCAGAGACTTAACCCGCGCCAAGCCCGGTGGTCCTTGTTTTTTGCTCGCTTTGATTTTGTTCTACATTTTCGCCCAGCTGACAAGAACATCAAGGCGGACGCCTTGTCCCGATCCTTCCTGGTATCGGATCTCGAGGAGGAGCCTAAACATATCATCGATCCTGCCAGAGTCATGCAGGTGGCTCCCGTGAGTCTAAACCGTCTCCCTCCCGGTAAGACGTTCGTAGCGGTACCCGATCGGGAGAGGATCCTACACTGGGGCCATTCGTCTAAACTAGCTGGCCACGCCGGTCAGAGAAAGACCCTCCAGCTTATTTCCCGGCATTACTGGTGGCCTACCCTGCACAAGGACGTAATAGACTTTGTTTCTGCCTGTGCCTCCTGTGGCCGCAACAAAGTGCCGAGACACCTGCCTGCCGGTCGCCTCCTTCCGCTTCCTGTACCCGCTGCCCCCTGGCAGCATATAGCCATGGACTTCATAACTGACCTCCCCGTCTCTGCTGGTTGTACGGTCATTTGGGTGGTCGCTGATCGCTTTTCCAAGATGGCTCACTTTGTTCCCTGCCAGGCCTCCCGTCTGCACCCGAGCTGGCTAAAGACTTTATCCGCCACATCTTCCGACTTCATGGCCTGCCCCGCCACATCGTGTCGGATCGTGGGGTACAGTTCACCTCACGTTTCTGGAGAGCCACTTGTAAATTGCTAGACGTCACCCTGGACTTCTCCTCCGCTTACCACCCACAGTCCAATGGTCAAGTGGAGCGGATCAATCAGATCCTGACCAGTTACCTCCGGCACTTCGTTAACGCCCACCATTCTAACTGGGTGGATCCCTGCCATGGGCCGAATTTTCTTACAACAATCACGAGAGCGAATCTTCCTCCAAATCCCCGTTTTTTGTAGTCTTCGGTCAGCATCCTCGGATCCCATTTCCTGTCTCCACCTCAGTGGACAATCCGGCTGCGGAATCTCTTGTTAACGAATTTTCCTCCATATGGGAGAGTACCCGGTCCGCACTTCTTCGGTCATCCGAGCGTATGAAAAAACATGCTGACAAAAAACGTCTGGATCCTCCTCAATTCCGTCCTGGGGATAAGGTCTGGCTCTCGTCCAAGTATGTCCGGCTCAAGATTCCTTCCTATAAGCTAGGGCCTCGGTTCATCGGTCCTCTAGAGGTCATCAGTCAGATCAACCCGGTGGCCTATAAATTGAAACTCCCGGCCAACTTGCGGATCCCTAACTCCTTCCATGTATCTTTCCTCAAACCGGTGGTACTTAACTCTTTTTCCAAGTCTACAGGTACACCTCCTGCTCCGGTTTCAGCTGAAAACGAATTTGAGGTAGAGAACATTCTGGCCACCAAAAGGGTAAGAGGGAAGACCTATTTTTTGGTGGATTGGAAGGGGTTTGGTCCCGAGGAGAGAACGTGGGAGCCTCGGGAGAACATCCATGCCCCTCTCATCCTAGCTAAATTAATTTCTGGCCTAAAAAAGGGGGGGCCTAAAGGGGGAGGTACTGTAGCGTCGGCGTCCCTGCCCTCTGCTAGGCAGGGACGCTGTTCCCCTCACCCCTCTGCTCCGAGGGCGGCGTCCTCCTCCCGCTCTGCTGGCAGCGCGCGCTCCTTTCCGACCACTGTGCTTAGGGGGCGGCGCGCGCGCGCGCTACCCTCCCTCTTAAAGGGGCCGTGCGCGCCGTGCTAAGGAGTCCCCGGCCAATGGCCGGAGGACTTCACCTTATATAAGGCACCTCCCCCAAAATGGAGGTGCCCGAGCAATGTTGTTGCACTGTTCACTACTCTGCTTCAGCCCTCAGGTTCCGTTGCCAGTTACCTGCCAGATTCCTGCCCGCTCACCTGGGAGCGCTCACCTGTTACCAGTCCGCTAGCCTACCTGGAGGCTCCGCCGTCCGACAGTCTGTCCACCATCACCTGCCAGTCTGTCTATGGACCAGCCTGCCCGCTCACCTGGGAGCGCTCATCTGTTGCCTGCCTGCTAGCCTACCTGGAGGCTCTGCCGTCACGTTCGGTGACCACCTGCTATTCCAGAGACTCTCGCCCGCTCACCTGGGAGCGCTCATCTGTTGCCTGCTGCTAGCCTACCTGGAGGCTCTGCCGTCACGTTCGGTGACCACCTGCTATTCCAGAGACTCTCGCCCGCTCACCTGGGAGCGCTCATCTGCTATCTGCCTGCTAGCCTACCGGGAGGCTCAGCCATCACAGGTCGTATCTGCCCGTTCATCCAGAGACTGCCCCGGTCACTTGCCGTGACCTCCTGCCCGTTCTTCCAGAGACTGTCCCGGTCACTTGCCGTGACCTCCTGCCCGTTCATCCAGAGACTGCCCCGGTCACTTGCCGTGACCTCCTGCCCGTCCATCCAGAGACTGCCCCGGTTACCTGCTGTGACTGCCTGCCTGTCTACCCTGGTCGCCACCCGCTCCCTTACAAGGACCGCCCCCTTGTATAGTAGCTCAGAGGTTCCGCCCCCCGGACCCGTTACAATTATACAGTCACGTATGACTTCGTTTTAAATTTTATTTTCCTTTCATATTCTAGTGATCAGACAAATTCAGCTATATAGCCGGCCATACATATTCAAGGGCTGACGGACAAACGATGCTTCAGCTGATTGTTTTGCCATTTCAGCCGACGCTCCCATACATATGAGCGCTTGTTTGGCTGAACTCCTGTGTCCTCTATGAGAAAGCCGGCATCTTATCTCCAAGAGAACAAAGCGATCAGTAATCCAAAATTGGACGTGTCTAATCCAGGGACGAACATCCAGGGAAGAACACCAACAGCTTGGAGCCCCTGAGCAAGAAATGCGTCTGGGCCCTCCTTTTATGGCGACTGAGAGAGATATATAGCCACACACACACACATACATCTTAAGGTACTGCCACACTAAACGTTCCCGCTAACGATCACGATAACGACGCATACTAATGCGATCGTTTTTGTGATCGTTTTAATGTCGCTAGTAGCTGCCAAACTGGACGATCTCGTTAACGACGCATAAGCGGTTAGCGATCTCCTTAACGACTTTGGCGGTCATTGCGATGTAAAAAACAGTGCACATCGTTCACAAAAGGTGCCAGACCACAGCGATATAGCGCTCACCAGCGGGACGCCAACGATCAAATTACGGTCCAGAACTCTAGTGAACGATCAACGAGATCACAGCAGGGGCCACGTCGTTGCTACATGCCACACACAACAACGTCACTAACGAGATCGCTAAATAGTGACGTTTTTTAACGATCTCGTTAGCGTTCTTGTTTAGTGTGGCATACCCTTTACACTGGCTCCTCTTATTATGTATATTACCATCCCTTATTACACAGTGCCCTCTCTTGTTATGTACAGCTTCGTCCCTTACATATCGGATTATATAGAGCCCTGTTTTTATTACACACCATCCTCTCTTGTAAGCTGTATAATGCAATGATGGTGATGGAGCACAAGAAAGCTTCTTTTCTGATGGAGGAGCTGATGGACTGGTCTGGTCAGATGCTGCCCCATCAGCAGTCATTTTATATCCAACAAGAGTGGAATATGTAATAAAGGAGGACTCTGTGATTAGCAAAAATAACAAGAATACGCTATGTTAGAGACGGTGCTATATATAACAAGACAATACTATGTAATAATGGGACAGCACTGAACATAACCGCAGAGGAAGCTGCATGATAAAGGGATTGCCTCATACATAACTAGAGAGGATGGTTCGAAATAAAGGACAGCGTTATACATAATGAGAAAACTACGTAACTTAGGACTGCTAGACATAATAAGCGAGTACCCTATATACTAAGGGACAGTGCTATACATAATAAGTGAGTACACTATATAATAAGAGACTGTGCTAGACATAACAAGTGAGTACACTAATAATACTAAGGAACTGCTATACACAATAAGGCTACATTCCTGTATCTGCGTGCAGTGTCGGTGTGCTGCACGCTTTTATAAACGTATTGAGCATGTCCTATTCGGATCCTCAAAATCGGATCAGAAAAGGATATTCTCTGAGTCTTGCAGATCTCATTCTCAGAGCCATGAATTTCACAGATGTAGAGTTTTGTAGATAAATTCACACGAGTCTGTGTGCTGTCAAATTAAAAAATCTGGAAGCACACTGACATTTCACACAAATGTGAGAATGTAGGCTAAGGGATTTTCCAGATAACATTATCACTCCACGTCACACAATGCAGATACAGAATAATATTTACATCCTGGAACTTACTTCTGACGTCTCCTCTGATTAGAGCCGTTTTCTGCAGTTTCTTCTCCATCTGGTCAGACCTTCATGTCGACATCTCCCAGCTAGACTCATCTTGTCACGATGATCATTGCAGCCCTGAAAATAACAAGGTCACATACATGTGTCTCCCTCACACTGCGCCCCTGAATACAAATATGTGCCCCACCATTAACATGCTATTACTCAACCACCAATCAAAATATAAAGTGATAAGTGGGCGACCGTCAGGGCAGTGGGGATACTCGGTACCGGGCCGCTTCTTTAAGGGGCAGTGTCATAGCGGCGGTGACCCGGTCCGTGGCCCTGGGAGTCCAATAAAAGGGGTATATTTACAAGGGATGAAAATAAAGAGTTTGTAAAGTGTTCATGACCCACCTGTGGTATCTGATCAGAGGGGACAACACTGTAGTGCAGATCCTCTGGGACTGATGGTGTGATGCAGCAGAGTTGGAAAAGCTCTCCACAGGCAGAGTTTTGTCCCAGGGCAGATGTAGGATTTAGAAGATGATGGTAATGTAGTATTTAGCAAGAGATGTAGCAGTCCTGAGTAGGTGACGCAGGAAGAATGCAGAAGACACAGCTGGGTGCAGTTCCAAAGCATTACTCACAGTTCTTGTGTACACAGATACCGCTTGGTGCTGCGTCCTCCAGGTGAGGGGTCCAGCAAACTTCCAGGCAAATGGAGAACACCTTTCCAGCACTTCCTTCAGTGTATGCCTTTTCTGGCCGTCTCACAGTGTTGCTTACTCGCCTCTTCCTACACAACACCTCACAGTCAGTGTCCCAGGCCAGCAGGCGCGGACCTTGTCGGATAACGTGCCCACTGCGTTTCCTTGCTCCTTTCTGGCTGCCTTTCCGGCCAAGATAACTGTGATTAGTGGCTGAGGTACCTAAAGGTGCCACAGTTGTCAGCTTGCTAGCTGAGTCTGTTGTCCACTCCACTAGGCTAGGGGCCGAGACCCTTCTGCGACCTGATCCCTCTACCTGATGTCTGTCAGCATGGTACGAGCCCCACGGGCAGCTCCGCCACTGCTCCGTGCCTCTAGGATCCCTTCTCACTACAGGGAGCTTTCTTCTCTCAGTTTCCTTTCCAGCAGCCCCTCTGACAGGGAGCTGCTTCACAGACATCTGTCTGCTTCCTCCCCTCAGAGAAGAATGCTCTGGCTCTAACACTCTTCTCCACTCTGAACCCATAAGCTCCACCCACCTCCCAACACCCTTTCCTTACCCATCAGGGATGAGATCCTCGTCCCTTAGGGTCCATCCAGGGTAACCTGCTGCTATAAGTGCGTGTTGGATGCAGGTGCTAAAGTTCTGTGAGGTGCTTCCACCTTACCTGGGAAGTGGGATATCACACCTCTGGGTGAGGTGCAGTACCTCTGTAGCGACAACCCTCAGGGGCGCCACAATAAGCAGCACTGTGCCCCCTATTAACTGTAATCTCTGTCGCCCAATGAATATAAATTATTCAGTCTCTGTGACCCTCCGCAATTAACTGTATGGTTATGTGCACACGCTACGTTTTTGTTACAAAAAAAATATGCAAAGTTTTAAAGTACAAGCAAAGTGAATGAGATCCCTGACATCTCAATCACGTTGCTTATTTTTTTTCCTTGCAAATTTGCAGCAGACTAGAATGTGCATAATGTCAAGTCTTGCAGCGTATTTCACCCATACTAATAAGTGGAGAAAATACGCAACAATAGCATGTCAAAAACGTAGCAAAAGAATTATACTACGCAGCGTTCTTCCTACCAACACATTAGGACAAGCAGCAGAATTTTCTCCTGCAAATCCTGAACGTGTGCACATAGCCTTAGTCCCTGTCCTGTGCCCCCCCATTCACTATAAGTCCTCGATAGCATTATAATGAATTTGGGAGTGGGAGAAAACACCATCAGGTACTTCGCATCCTCCACCACCTCCCAATTCATTACAAGTCCCCGACAGCGTCTTCTCCCACCTTTCAGTTCATTATAATGGGTCCTATGCACCTTATCAGCTCCTCTCCCACTCTCCAATAAATTTTAAGTTCTCGATAGTGTCATAATGAATTGTAGGATAGGGGGAGGACACTATTGGGGGTTTAGCACCCTCCTCCCTTCACCCATTTCATTTTACATCCATATTCAACGTCTTTTTCCCCCTCCCACTGTTCATAAGTCCATTGTAGATACCCCTTACTCCCTCACAATCCCCCACCCCTCATTGTCCTGCCCCCACCCCCCTCATTGTCCTCTCTTCAGTGTATTGAGAAGCAAAAAAAAACCAAAAACCACAAACGCTCACCTCTCTGTACGTTCCAACGCGGCATCACTTTCTTCTTCACCGGCAACTTTCTTAATGACACAGCAGCGTGCTGACGTCATGCCTGTGTCACTAAGAAAGTGTCGGGCAGGAAACGGACAACAAATTCCCGTGTCTCCGCTGCCTTTTTCTCCTGTAGGCAGCGGAGCTTCAGGATCGCTCCCTGCCCAGCCTATGGCCAGTACAACCAGGCCATAGGGCCCTTGAAGTAATACAAGAGGTATGGGGCAAAAGCCCCTGCCAGCTCACCCGACCAACCACCGGAGCTCGGAATCAGAAGTCCAGACCAAGACGTGCAGCAGAGAAGAAAACGAAGGGGATTCCAGCTTCCATAAAAAAGTATAAATCTTTATTGGATCCAAGAATAAAATATTCAACAGACGGTGTCCTCCATGTTACAGCAAGCGGGAGGTGTGCACTAACAGCCAAACAGCGACGCGTTTTGACCTCAGAAGGTCTTTATCAAAGCTGCAGAATGATCGGTAGCCTGCATATTTAAGGCTAATAAAGACCAATGGGTGAGTCCTCAGATTGTCATGTGGTTATTCGAATACTTCAGCTGGCTCAAGTGTTGAATGAGAGCTTTTAATTACACCACATGCTCACAATCTGTCAGAAACATCCATTGTGCTCTAAAGCATGATTGTATATAGCTATCAGCTGATACACCAAAATATACATAAAAAATAATGAATAATATATACAAAAACACAAACAGAAAAATACATAAAATACAAATTTTGCCCAAGATGTTAGAAATTAAAATTATTTCATAGGCTATTTGGCAGTAATATTGCTGGGGGATGATTTCCAAAAACGATCTCTGGACGTTGTTCTTAAGTTCTCCTCACAAAGCTCAAGATTAGCAGACAAATCAGCTCCAACTGCAAGACAAGCACTGATGATATGATGTATATGGTTGAGATAACTGCGTAAATAGTGAGAAAAAGAAAATATAAGTTCCTGATGAATTAAGCTTAAAGGAGCTGTGATAAATCTCCAAACTAGCGCAACATAATTATAACTCATTTCATCAGTCAGGAAAAAGACTTTGAAAGCTTTAAATAATATCTTCACACAGCAGTAATATACAAACCGCTATTAAACCTATGCGCTGGTTATCACAACGTTCATGATTAGTGTTGAGCGATACGATACTGCAAATATCGGGTATCGGCCGATATTAGCTGTATCGGGCTTTCGATTCCGAGTACCGATATTTTCGTCATATCGGATACCGGAATCGGATTTGTCACTGTCACTGTGAGTGTCCGTCGGTCGGGTCTGTCAGGAGTCAGCGGCACTTACCTGGCAGAAGATCTCCGGCGGTCACGTCCTGGACTGCTTGATGGCCACCATTATCTTCTCCCTGGCGGTCACATGCAGTTTTTCGCGATAACTGCAGTGACTGCAGGGTAATCCGGGCCGTAAACCAGTCCGATGACGTCACCTCCGGGGAAGCAGGTAATCAGCTGTGCTGCGCCGGGATGACAGGCTCTGCCTGTCATTCTGATGTAGCAGAGCTGGATCGTCGTGGGACACTCGTTACTATGGACTGCGTCGGACAGGTGGTATACTGCTGTTTTTTTTTTTCATTTTTTTACAGGAGATCGATGGCGTCGCAGGATGAGACTGTAATAAAAGTAATGAAAACTGTGTTGTGTTTTTTATTAAATTAAAATTTTTTTTTATGAACATTCACCCGTCCGGGTACATCAACAATTTAACTATTTACATACAGGGACCCTGTCCGGGTTATTTATAATTCTTTGGCAGGGGTGTTCCAGGTACCACCTGGTACTCTTCTGATGCTTGCCAAACATCCGAGACACCAAGGACCACCAGGACCTGATGACGTCGTGTGGCCTGTACAGTCAAGTCGTGACCCGCTATCTGTGTCTGTGTGGCCATCCCTTTCATCTCCCTCCGGGTCTGGAGCCCTATGTCACGGACTGAACGAACCCCAGGGGGCCTAACAGGCGCCGGGTACGGGCCAGCTATAGTTATCATGTCCATAGCTGGGGCTGCTGAGGAGACCACTGAGGGTGGCTGGGGAGATTTACGGCGTGGGGTGGGCACTTGTGCAGAGGCCTGGATGTGGGAGGCTGAAGGCTCCGAGGGTCTCACAGGTTCCTGACACTCTGGGGAGTAGGGGTCGCACCTGGTAACATTTAGGGCGTACCATCCATTGTAACCCCAGTGTCGGGTGTAAGTCACCAAGTCTCCTGGCAACAGGTCCCTCCCCGGGTGTCCTTCTGGGAGGTGAGTCTCCACGTCCCGCCGGGTCACAAAGACTTCTAAATAAAGTCCAGGCTCCTGGATGAAGCCCCAACCACCTTTTAACTTAAAGTTCCATACTGCACCCTTACGCCGCGGCTCCCACAGGGTTCCTTTATCTTTTCTCATCCGGTCCTTATCTGCCCGGTCCTTCTCCAGGTGACGTTGCCGAAGCTTTTGGGATTCTCGCTGCTCCCTTTGTCGCTCTGCTTCCCGCTCCCAACGTCTCCACTCTTCCTCCTGACGCCGGTTGTAATTCTCTCCACCAGCTGCTCCATGTCTCCACCATCAAATGCCAGCTTACGATGCCCGGTTTGCGGCAGCTCTCCTGGCGCCACCCAGTCCTGGCGGCGCTCACCTGTGGCGGAAGCAGCCGGCTCTGGAACAGATGACAGTCGGGGCTCCGGTACAGACAGGTAGACCTCTGGTGCCTGCGCGGCCTCCTCCATGAGGACGGGTGTCGCTTCTTCTGTCTCAGCGACGGGGGCAGACAGCGGGATCTGGGGTGCTGCCGGTGCAGAGTTTTTTGCAGGAACGGGTGCCTCCACTGCGACAACGTCAACCGGATCACATTGCAAGGGCTGGGATGCCCGCACGGACTCCTCTACTAGAACGGGTGCCTCACCTTCCGGTACAGACACTTCAGGTAAGAGGGATTGGCGCCCTCCAAGTTTAGTTTTAGGGCACGCCAGCTGGCTTCCATCCTGGCGACCTCCTCCCGGTGCCGGGCCAGGCCTCTTAGGGTATCCTCCGCTTCTTGCAGCGTAGGAGGGTTTCCAGGCCGGGTGCCCAACGGTGGTTCCGTGGCGATCGGGTCGCTTCCGTGGGGGGAGAGCTCTGACTGCTCCATCCCTTCACACTTCTGCTCGTGTCCATTAGCCATCTCTGCCAAGTCACATGTGTCATTAGCATCTGGAGAGGGCCCCTCTTTTGTAGGGAGGCGGGACCTTCGTGTTAGTTTCCGCACACTGAGGAGGATGAGGAGGCGGAACTGAAGAGCTGTGGGGCACGATCTTACATTGCAGTACCATTTAGAGTGGTCGGCCATCGTTTTCGCGCCACTGAGTGAGTGTACACCCACGAAGAGCACGCCCTTCTTCTTCACCAGTGCCTCGTCGTGACGCAGATATAGCGGAAAAATGGCAAATACATTCTCTGATGATTTTAGCAATTTCAAGCACAAAACCAGTTCAATTCAGGCACGCAGGACTCGCTTATAGCGAGCTACAGAATCCTGTTCGTGACGCCCAAGTTGAGTCGCACAGAGCCAGAGGTTTTGGGGGTACTCGGCACCGAGCCCGTCGACTTCTATGGGGTATGTCACGGCTTTACCCGGCAATTGAATCAGAGTCTATTTTACTATGTAGAAGTGTATAAACTATAAATATATGTATATATATATGTCACAATGACATGTATATATATATATATATATATATATATATATATATATATATATATTCTATGTGTGTATATTTTGTGTTTACAACAAAAGAAAGGGTTTTTTTTGTTGCGATATTTTGTTCCCATAGACTTACATGGGACTTCCAGTATCGAATCGGATATCGACGATATTTAGTGATATCGGCGATACCATTCCGATCCGATATTTTTAGATATCGAGCAGTATCGCTCAACACTATTCATGATCTTTGAAAAGTTTTTTACAATTTTTATTGCGGTTATTCAAAGGCATATATACACTATAAATTATTGTGCAAGTCCTATTCTGCTACAGACTGACTGACAGGCATTAAATTGTATCTACAAACAGCAATACAGAACGGACCACTATTTAACCCTATGCGCTGGCTCCTGCAGCGCTTATTGTCTCTAAGGCTAGGTGCAGACGGTGCGGATTCTGGTGAGGAATTTTCCACGCAGATTTTGGTAAATCCGCAGGTAAAATGACCTGCTTTTTACCTGGGATTTACTGCGGATTTGATGCGGCTTTGCGCGGTTATTGTCGATTCCCAGCGTTTCAGACTGGTTCTTAGAGCAGGTCTGACAACGCTGCGGAACTGCACAAAAGAAGTGACATGCTGCGGATTTAAATCCGCACCAAATCCGCGCGGAAAAATCCGCAGCATGTGTACTGCGTTTTTTTTTAACATTGCATCTAATGCTACTGTACATCACTTGCAGTTCTGCTGCAGATCTGCAGCGGAAAATCCGCTGCGGATCCGCAGCAGAATCCGCAACGTGTGCACATAGCCTAAAGGATTCCCTTATTTATTGCAGTTCTTCAGGGATATGCCTGTATTAATAGATATATACAAATCATATTTTGCTCTACACTGACTAATAATAGTCCTGACTAGTCTAGCTGAAATATGTAAATTAATAATAGATGTTATAATAAAATAGAGACATATTAAATCGGATTTTCCACATGGGTTATAAATGATATATATTGTATTACTGTGTATCAGATTGAATACGACATGAACACAGTGCTATCGTATTTTGTCCCCACACCAGCAGCAGAAGAAAATAGAAATATAAATATATATAACCTCTCTAACAATAATGATGCATGATTTCGTTTCTTCTATTTAAACCCTTTGGATATCTGGTATCTAGATTGAAAATCCAGAAAGCCTCTCAGGTGAGGAGACGTCTTTAAGGCCGGAGTCACACTGGCGACAAAATCGGACGACTGCAATGCGATGAAATATCGCATTGCAGTCGGACCTATGTTAATCTATGGAGCAGCTCCCAGTATCAGATTTTTTGTGGTCCGTTTTAAACGTCCGTGTACAATCGCAGCATGCTGCGATTGTCACCGATTGTCGGTCGACAATCGCCAATGCAAGTCTATGGGAGCGATGAAAAATCGGATTACAAACGGACCACACTGTGTGACTTGCGATGAAATCGCATCGGTGTCCTTTAGAAAAGCCGGCAATTCATCCCCGGCTATACTGTAAAATCACACTGACAGCTTTAATAAAGACTAGAAAGAATAGATATATACACATAGAACACATATATATATATATACATGTCATTGTGACATGTACATATACATATATTTATAGTTCCTAGACTTCTACATACTGTTATAGCCGCTAATTCAATTGCCGGGTTTTGTGAAATCACAGAAGCCGACATGAAATGATACATTGTTTCCACACATTTAACCATGTAATTTCATGTATTTTTATATATGTTTGAAACATACAATTACATGAGTGTATTTGTGCAAAATTTCAGACATGTAGGGGTTAATTAAAGGTGTAATTTCGTTGAAAAAAAATGCGTGGGCTCCCGCTGTATTTTCTCCACCAGACAGACAAAGCAAAGCGAGTGGGGGCAGATAATAATAGCCTAGGGAGGGTACATTTTTTTTGTGCCCCCCCTGGCTACTAACATCTGCCCCCAGACACCCCAGAAAGGGCAAATCTATAATTAGATTCGCCCTTTCTGGCACTTTGCCCGTCTATTCCCATTGCCCTGTAGCGGTGGCGAATGGTTAATAATCTCACCTTACTGTCACCTTGCAATTGAAAGGTGACCTTAAGGTAGGTTAATAATTGAGAGCTGTCAATTAGACAACTATCAATTATTAATCCTATTGAAGTAAATAAAAAAACACACACACTTTAAGAATAAATAATTTTAATGAAATAAAAACACATTTTTTTGACCATATTTTATTTTACACTTAATCCGTGCGAAGCCATTGATCTCCTAAAATAAAGAAAAAAAAATAAAACAACATTATTCTTACCTATTCCGCCGATCTGTCACGTCCCACGCTGTAATCCTTCACAAAGGTTAACTAGCTTTGAGCCAAGCAGTGCAAGTAATCCTGCATGCTCAGCTCAAAGCTCCTGAATGAATAAGTTCCTCTCCTGGCGACAGGAGAGGATGTGTTTCATGAATGAAGCTTAATTGATTGTGTCCACTTTCCCTTTAGGTCAGGTCACTACAGTTAAATTGGCAATAAATCAATTAAGCTCCATTCATGAATCTATTCCTCTACTTTCGCTGGGAGAGGAACTTATTCATTCAGGGGAATACAGGTCTGAGACAGCATTATTAGCTCTCTGCGACCTGTAACCTGTTAACCCTTTCTGATGGATTACACCGTGGGACCTGACTGTACATCGGATTGGTAAGTATAATTTTGCTTTTTTATTTTATTTTTATTACAGGAAATGGTTTTAGCAGGAAAATAAAATATGGTCAAAAACTGTGTGATTATTTCATTAAACTTATTTTTTATTAAACTGTGTGTGTTTGATTTTTCTTTCATACAATAGGATTAATAATTGATAGTTGTCTAATTAACAGCTATCAATTATTAACCTGCCTTAAGGTCACCTTTCAATACTAAGGTGACAGTAAGGTGAGATTAACCCATTCGCCACCGCTACAGGGCAATGGGAATAGACGGGCAAAGTGCCAGAAAGGGCGAATCTAATTATAGATTTGCCCTTTCTGGGGTGTCTGGGGGCAGATGTTGGTAGCCAGGGGGGGCACAAAAAAAATGTACCCTCCCTAGGCTATTATTATCTGCCCCCACTCGCTTTGCTTTGTCTGTCTGGTGGAGAAAATACAGCGGGAGCCCACGCATTTTTTTTCAACGAATTTACACCTTTAATTAACCCCTACATGTCTGAAATTTAGCACACATATACTCATGTAATTGTATGTTTCAAACATGTATAAAAATACATGAAATGACATGGTTAAATGTGTGGAAACAATGTA
The DNA here is from genome assembly GCA_033576555.1 of Oophaga sylvatica. Classification (NCBI taxonomy): domain Eukaryota; kingdom Metazoa; phylum Chordata; class Amphibia; order Anura; family Dendrobatidae; genus Oophaga; species Oophaga sylvatica. The sequence goes on along the minus strand of JARQOD010000003.1, from coordinate 455,328,130 downwards.
TCATTTCATGTCGGCTTCTGTGATTTCACTGAAGCCGGCAATTGAATTAGCGGCTATTACAGTATGTAGAAGTGTAAGAATTATAAATATATGTATATATATATATATGTCACAATGACATATATATATATATATATATATATATATATATGTGCTCTATGTGTATATATCTATTCTTTCTTTTGGCATTTAAATACTATTCTTTTGGATCCATTATATGTCAGTTTTGCAAGCCTGCGAGAAAATCTCGCAAGTCGGATGAAAATCGGATGTTACAAGGTACACACACATGCGATTAAATCGCATCTTTGAAGGAAAATCGGATGCCAGAAGGATGTGTGATGTTTGCATTTTGATCCGACAATCGACCGTCTAAAACGGACCGATTTTTTGTGGTTGTGTGTGACTCCGGCCTTAGAGTCTCTCCTCGAGCAGAGCTTCAAATTTGTTCTATACCTATTACTTGCATAGATTTTATATTTCTCTGATGACAATCAATGAAATGTTTAGAGGCCATGGATACGCTTTTGAAATCAATACCATGGTTTTCTATATCTCGAAGGTGCTCAGTAATGCGTATTTTTAATTTCCTTGTAGTGCAACCCATATAGGTTAGATTACAATCGTGACATATGAGGTACACTACATTTTCAGTATTACAATTGATAAATTGTCTTATGATGTGTTGTGAATGTTTTAGAAATGAATTCTGAGCAGAGGCTCCCTCTGGTGGTTGCAAACAGTACTGAACCATTCAATGAGGATTGGCAATCAGGAATCACGGACTGGCTGGATATAAGGGAGGTTCCCTCCCATCATGGTTGCCGGTGATCAATTGTTCTTGTCTCAATGTTGTTTCCTGGTTCACTTGGAAGCTTGCTGAGTCTTGCCTCTTCTCCTGCTCTCAGATGAGATATTTTCTGTTTTTTGTGCTTGTCATTTGCATATTTCTCTGCATTTCTGTGAGGTTGGCCAGGTTCCCCTCCCCGGGGGGCTTGGTCTCCTCTCGGTTCCTCTGGAGCCACTGTTGTTTGTTCATTTGCCTTTTCCAGTTTTTTCAGTGGCTGCGGCTTAGTTTTGTTACACCAGAGAACTAATTTAGGTGGTAGAGGTCGTGTGATCTCAGGTGTTTTTGCAATTAGTAGCGTTGGCTTTTTTTAGGGTTTTTTTTGGATTGCAGTAAGTATCCTTCCTATCCTTTTCTGTCTAGGCAGATTGGGCCCCAGCGTTTGCTCATACTATTTTCTGTCTGTGTCTGTATTTCCTCTTGTCTAACCGCCATTACATGTTTGGGGGCTTCCTATGTTTTTTGGGGATCTGTTCCGGGGCAGATAGCTTTCCTCTTTCTATCTTTAGGTGTAGTTAATCTCTCAGGCTGTGACGAGGCGTCAAGGACCAACGAAGGAACGCTCCACGGCTGCCTTTAGTTGTGGTGGTTAGTCAGGGTACTGCAATCCAGTAGATTCCAACCTCTCTGGTGTATTGCTGTTTTTGCCTGCTCTCCTCAGCTACCAAAACATAACAATGATGTGCGTATGAATTTTATTTGAGTCAGAGAAATTTTTTTGATTTTTAACTTCCCCACAAGTCTTGCATTTTTTTAGCTCCACATTTGAAAAAACCTGTAGTTTTTAACCAGTTATGATGAATATTTTTTATGTATATTTTGGTGTATCATCTGATAGCTATATACAATCATGCTTTAGAGCACAATGGATGTTTCTGACAGATTGTGAGCATGTGGTGTAATTAAAAGCTTTCATTCAACACTTGTGAGCCAGCTGAAGTATTCGAATAACCACATGACAATCTGAGGACTCACCCATTGGTCTTTATTAGCCTTAAATATGCAGGCTACCGATCACTCTGCAGCTTTGATAAAGACCTTTTGAGGTCGAAACGCGTCGCTGTTTGGCTGTTAGTGCACACCTCCCGCTTGCTGTAACATGGAGGACACCGTCTGTTGAATATTTTATTTTTGGATCCAATAAAGATTTATACTTTTTTATGGAAGCTGGAAACCCCTTCATAGGGCCCTTGAAGCCTCGTGCTCCGAGCAACAGGCCAGATTAGGCTCATTATTACCGCCCTGCAAGGGACCCCCTCCACCTCCGGGCCCTGATGCAGCTGTATAACACAGCCAGCATCTGCCAAAAAGATTAAGATTTGCACCATAACTTACCAAGAATGATTACTCTAGAGCATAGGAACTGCATTGCTGCCATAGAAAACAGGAAAAAGCGCTACCGTATATAGTGTACATATGAAATATGCATCTGCAAAACTTGCAATGAAAAAAGGAAGGTTCTTAGCGCATAGATTGGCCAATATATGTGTGCCCAATTACCACGTCAAGGTGTCCTTCATAAATTGGGTCCCTGTCCTGTAATGTCACCTCTCTTGGGCAAAAAAGCCTACAATTTATGAGGCAGGAATGGACCAGCTAATCTGATTAAAATCACCTGTGGCTAATGGGAGTGGGAGTGCACATGTTCAAAAAGCTTGATACAAATAGACAAAAAGAAGGACCAGCACATCTAAGCTAGTGTGAATAGGCGCCAACCAAAGAAGCATACAAGTCAAAAAGATTAAGGTTTGCACCATAACTTACCAAGAATGATTACTCTAGAGCAGGGGTGGGCAATTAATTTTGCCAGGGGGCCGCATGAGAAATTGGGATGGTTTTAGAGGGCCGGACTAATATAATTAACTCCGTTCTACCCAATACTGTATACATATATATATATATATATATATATTTACTGTATACTGTATATATACATACCTGCCCATTATCATCATCTTCTCCCCATCATCATCAATGCCTCCCCATTATCAGCAATGCCTGCCCATCATCATCTTCTCCCCATCATCAATGCCTGCCCATTATCATCAATGCCTGCCCATTATCATCATCTTCTCCCCATCATCATCAATGCCTCCCCATTATCAGCAATGCCTGCCCATCATCATCTTCTCCCCATCATCAATGCCTGCCCATTATCATCAATGCCTGCCCATTATCATCATCTTCTCCCCATCATCATCAATGCCTCCCCATTATCAGCAATGCCTGCCCATCATCATCTTCTCCCCATCATCAATGCCTGCCCATTATCATCAATGCCTGCCCATTATCATCATCTTCTCCCCATCATCATCAATGCCTCCCCATTATCAGCAATGCTGCCATCATCATCTTCTCCCCATCATCAATGCCTGCCCATTATCATCAATGCCTGCCCATTATCATCATCTTCTCCCCATCATCATCAATGCCTCCCCATTATCAGCAATGCCTGCCCATCATCATCTTCTCCCATCATCAATGCCTGCCCATTATCATCAATACCTGCCCATTATCATCATCTTCTCCCCATCATCATTAATGCCTGCCCATCATCATCATCTTCTCCCATCATCAATGCCTGCCCATTATCATCAATACCTGCCCATTATCATCATCTTCTCCCCATCATCATCAATGCCTGCCCATCATCATCATCATCATCATCTTCTCCCCATCATCAATGCCTGCCCATTATCATCAATGCCTGCCCATTATCATCATCTTCTCCCCATCATCATCAATGCCTCCCCATTATCAGCAATGCCTCCCCATCATCACACACAGACAGCACATAAGCACTCTCTCACATACATACACACACACACACACACACACACACACACAAAGCACCGCACTACATAGACACAGACACACACAGAGACACGTCTTACCTGTCCAGCGTCCCCGCTCTCTGACACAGCCGGCCGCTGAATGATGACGTCATTCAGCGGCCGGCTGTGAGAGGAAGCGCCGGTGGAGCCCGGAGCTGCAGCAGCGGAGGCACGGGAGAGGTAAGTATTGTGCCAGCTGATGCCGGGGCCCTGAGACTGCCGGAGCGCCTCCGCGGGCCGGTCACTGACAGCCGGCGGGCCGGATGCGGCCCGCGGGCCGCCCCTTGCCCGGGTCTGCTCTAGAGCATAAGAACAGCCAGCATCTGCCCTGTATGGAGCGGGCTCAGGAACTTCATACATGTGGTACTTCATACAAGTGGAACTGACATAGGATGTACTATTACGTTCTACATTGGAAAAGGGTTATAAAGGGTTTTATTCAAAGAGAAAATGTCTTAATTATAATATTGAGAAGTGAATTCCCCAAACGTCGCTGGGGTGCACTAGCCCACAGGCTATTATTGGGTCAGTGTGCTGTTCTTTGGATGTAAAACACATTGATTTATAACCCAAACTAAAGCCAAACTCACACATTGATCCCAAAAATCTGATATTGATGACATTTCCTAATGATAGGCTATCGATATGAAGTCCTGGACAACTTCTGTAAGTCTATGTTCACACGTTGACTTTTTGCTGCGTTATTTATGCAAATTTTAAGAAATCTCATGCACACACATTGTTTTTTTCCTGACTGATTTGGAAAACTGCTGCGTTTTTGAAAGCTGCATCATGTCACCTCTTTTACCATTTTTTCACCCATATAGAAAAGTGCAAAAACGCAGCAAAAAACGCAGATATCAGGTTTCGCTACATTCTTGGTGCAAAAACCTTAAGGAAGTTGCTTCACGATTTTTTTTTTTTTTTGGGGGGGGGGGGACTTAACTTTGTCAGCATGCACAAGAAGCAAAAGCGCAGCAAAACCTGCTTTTTGTAGCAGCTTCTATGAGCAGGTTTTGCCTGCAGAAAAAAAAAAACGCAACATGTGAACATAGCCTAAAGCTTCATAATGCATGTTACATTTTTTTTTAACCATTGTAAAGCTTTACTGGCCAGTAGATGGAGACAGTCTTTAGGAAAAACACAAATATCCAAGTATAAATATAACCCAAACTAATAACTATCGGGTATTTGCTCATTCTGTAAGTAAATGAATAATAGTAATAGTACATGTAAATATAAAAAAAAATACTTTTTGATCAAAACAGCGTTAACAAAGTAGCCCAATTTATTTACATGTACTATTACTATTTATTCACTTACCGTACTTACTACAAGGTATATGCTCATTTTGTTTTTATCTTATGTTCTGTCTGTTATATGATCACAGTATGAATGCACACTTATACCAACATGTGCTCTGGCTCAATTTCTTATCCAAGTATACATAAAAAAATTGAAGACAAATGATAAAAATCTACTTAATTTACTCTACACTGAAAGTTTGGGATCATAATGATTAGACCAAATGCCTCCATAGACACACAGTATGGTGCCCCCCAGGAGTACATTCCCCCACACCCAGTATGATGCCCCAACAGTCTCCCCCCTCACACACAGTGTACTCCCCTTATAATATATTCGCCCACAAAGTATGATGCCCACTACAGTCCCCCTTAGACCGGTTTCACACGTCTGTGTCTCCAGTACGTGTGGTGACAGTTTTCACACATACTGGAGACAAGTACAGACATAGACACATTATAATCTATGTGTTTATGCACACGTGCGTGTTTTCACACAGACCGTGTGTCAAACACGTAGACATGTCCATTTTGACACGGACACACGGACTGGAAAACGTCCCGCACACGTGCACACGGCTACTGTAAGCCGCTGTCCCCCTGCAGCAGGTGCTGAAGCCGGCTGTAATTCCCCCTGCTCTGCCTGTGAGCAGAGGAGAACGAAGAGCGGTGTATTAATATACTACTCATCGTTCTCCTCTGCTCGTAGGCAGAGCAGGGGGAATTACAGCCGGCTTCAGCACCAGCTGCAGGGGGACAGCAGCTTACTGTAGCCACTACTCCCGGCGGCCGTCCGTGTGTCACTGATGTGTCGCGACCACGCACCACAATTGTGGGTTACCAGGGCAATGGGGTACCCAGAGCCGAGCCCATGGAAGTCTATGGGGTTGTCACGGATAGCGGTGGCTCGGTCTGTGGCCCTGGCGGTCCGGCGTATGTTGGGGGAATATTATTTACAGGGGATTAGCATATAACAGTTCGTGACGCCACCTGTAGTTGTCTGATCACTAAGACCAGCGCTGCAGTAGATCTCTGAGGGGATGTTGTGGCAGCTAGATGACGGGTCCCCCACAGGTGGGACTGGTCCCTCAAAGTCTATGGTATTAATGATGTAGGGTGCAAATAAATGAATCAGTCTCACACCATCCAGCGTCTTTCCATACCTTTTACTTGTCAGATGTTTAGGCAGGTCCCAGGGAGGCTGGTCGGGGTGGAGAATGTGCTTCGAGATAACAGCTGAACAGGTTAGAGGCCTCCTTTACTTCCAATATGATGAGTCCAACTAGCATAGAGCTAAGTTAACTCTGAATACTCCAGCTAACTCCATAGCTGTACTGCCCGGTCAGCATAGTGGTCGGAGTCTTCCATGTGATGGAACTAGGTTCTTGCTTTTGTCGTGCACTGACTCAAAGTCCCTATTCCACCTGACCCCTGTTACGTACCGACACTTCAAGGGCTGCTTTCTGCGACCTAAGGTCCAGTAAGACTCTGGTTGTTCCGTTACTATGCGTGAAGCTATAGCAACACTTCGGTCCCCAGTGACCGGCTAATGGTGCAGATACTCCAATATCTAAGGCACTTCTCTGATTCCTTCCACTGCGCCCTTCGCCCTGTTCGCGCTCTTAACATAAGCACTCCACACTTCCTAAGGTAGTACAAGCCAATCCTTCCTTACTTCTTCCTTGGAGCTTGCCGACAGATTCTCAGTATTCTCCTAGTTCAGGAACACATCAACTGAACTTCACTGTCCTTGGGACAGGCGACTGAAGTTTCTGCCGCAAACTTCCCTTTCTCCAAAGCTGTCTCCGTCTGTCTGACTTTAGCTCACCCAGAGCTCTGACAGGAAATGCAATCTGATCTCCTCTCCTCCCTCCGAGTCCAGACTAGACTGACCTGTCTGACGACAGGAAACTGACTAAGCTCTGCTGTATGTCACTACCTTATATACCCTATGGGTGTGTCCAAAGTGTGTGATGGAGTGAATGGATATCAAGCATTAAACTGTTACCTCTCCGCACATCCTCCAGGGTTTTATGTGTGCCTTACACACCAGGGCTACACAGATGCGGCACACGGTTGCCACACGTAGTACACACACGGACACACAGACACTGATATCTCCGGTACCGGAAATATCAGGACGTGTGAAACGGCCTTATATAGTATGGTGCCCCCTCAATCCCATTGACACAGTAGACTGCCTGAACAATGGCATATAGGTCACTGCTGTCTCCTGGTTCTCTTCCTATCTTTCTCACTACTTCAGTGTATCGTTCGCTGGTCCCTCTTCTTCTCACTATTGGGGTCCCTCATGACTCAGTCCTCGGCCATCTTCTCTTCTTCTACACGTCCCCCGTTGGGCAGTTCATCAGTAAATTTGGCTTTCAGTACCATTTTTATGCTGATGACACACAACATCCCCTGACCTTACCACCGCTGCACTACAGAACGTCAGTGACTGTCTGTCCGCAGTCTCCAACATTATGTCCGTTCTGTATCTGAAACTCAACCTTTCCAAAACCGAACTTCTGCTCTCGCCGTCTACTGACCTCCTAAGGCCTCTTTCTTCACACATCCGTTTTTTGTATCAGGCATGATCCATCGAACACCTGAAGGGACGGATCCGGCGCTGAAATAAAAAAACTGATGCAACGGATCCGTTTTTTTGCTGGATCCGACCTGAACTTTTGAACCCAGAAAAAGAGGGTTTTGGATGCCCGGAGACACTGGAAAATGTAGTAGTAGTACTAGAACTAGTAGTAGTAGTAGTAGTTTTCCAGAATCCGGATCAGACTTTTGACGGATTGCACAAGAGTCTGATCCGGTTACATTGACTTCTATTGTTTCCGGCCGCCTGATGCGCCGCTTCAGGCACTATCAGGCAGCTCCGGCAAACAAAACAAACGTTACATGCTCCGTTTTGTCCGGACGCCGGAATGTACATTTCCGCCGGATCCGGACAAAAACGGATGCAACGCACTGACATCAGGCACGATCCGGCGCTAAGAAAGTCAATGGTAAAAACGCATCCGGTACCGATCTTTTTTAACTAAACACGCGAGGTCTGCCTGATACAAAACAAACGGATGTGTGAAGGCCTAAGCTTTCATCTCGTGGATGGCACCATAATAACTCCTAGGCAGGCAGGGTCCATTGTCTGGGTGTTGTCAATGACTCAATCAAAGTTAAGGGTGCGTGCACACGTTGCAATTGCTGCGGATCCGCAAAGCATTAAAGTCAATGAACAATCAATGGGACATCAAGCTGTGCACATGGGCGGAAAATTCCACGCAGAAAGCACGTTTATTTTTCCGCACGATGTCAATTTTTTGTGACGGATTCCTCAAACGGTTGGTTTACACCATGTTCCATTATTGAAATCTGCAGGACTAACAAGCAGGATTTTCCCTGCGGATTTAGCAAAATCACGCGGAAGAAAATCCGCAGCAGAATCCGCAATCGTTGCACATGCCTCAAAAACAAAAGCAAGTTCAAATCACCCCCTTTTTGTCCATTAAATATAAAACAAAGAAAAAAATACACATTTTTTTGATGGGTTCGAAATGTCCAATCTATTTTAGAAAATATTTAGATTGAGAGGTCCTCGGTTGGTTGATCCTTTAATGCTAACTGAAAAGATGAAACAAATTGCAAGCTTTCGAGACTACTCGGATCTCTCAATCAGGAAAGTTTAAAACAAAAATGAAGAATCACTATATATATATATTTTAGAAGATTATATATATATATATATATATATATATATATATATATATATATATACACAAAAAGGATACAGGAATAGTGCAATAGGTAAGACAAGTGACGTGAAGCAGAACTGTCATTATGGCAGAGGGATGAACATAAATATTGGAACAGATCATAGATAAGGAGAGAAAGTTTTATTACCCTCTGATTGGGGTCTGGTATTGTGTTTTGATGCCCCTAGAAGGTCAGAGACGCAGATTCCTTAATTGATATAGAATGACATGAATCCATGTGACACGTTCATCCCAGCACTAAGAGTGTCAAAGGTCATCATAAGTTTGTATTCCCAAACCTTTCTATCTTTCTCAGATTTGAAGTTAGATTTTAATACCAGTAATTCCACATGGAATTACTGGTATTAAAATCTAACTTCAAATCTGAGAAAGATAGAAAGGTTTGGGAATACAAACTTATGATGACCTTTGACACTCTTAGTGCTGGGATGAACGTGTCACATGGATTCATGTCATTCTATATCAATTAAGGAATCTGCGTCTCTGACCTTCTAGGGGCATCAAAACACAATACCAGACCCCAATCAGAGGGTAATAAAACTTTCTCTCCTTATCTATGATCTGTTCCAATATTTATGTTCATCCCTCTGCCATAATGACAGTTCTGCTTCACGTCACTTGTCTTACCTATTGCACTATTCCTGTATCCTTTTGTGTGTATATATATATATATATATATATAAATATATATATATGTGATTCTTCAGTTTTTGTTTTAGTCTTTGCCTGATGAAGAGTCCGGAGTAGTCTCGAAAGCTTGCAATTTGTTACCATCTTTTCAGTTAGCCATTAAAAGGTATCAACCACTGAGGACTCAAGTCTAAATATTTTTCTATCTACTGGCTAACACGGTACGAAGATACACATCTTTCCTATATCAATCTAATATATAAAGCTGAATGTATGTATGTGTGTATGTATGTGGGTATGTTTGTCCGGGATTGGAATCCGCACCGTCGCACTTACGGGCATGAAATTTTGCACGCCCGCACGTCTCGACCCCGAAAGCGTCCTAGGCTATGTTTTGAATGGAAATTTTAACCCCGCGCGTTCCAAATCGCCAAACAATTTTGGCCCTATCTACATAATGGGGAGAAAGCTGAATGCTTGTGTGTATGTCCGGCATAGGAATCTGCATTTACGGGCATGAAATTTTGCACACCCGCACGTCTTGACCCGGGAGCATCATAGGCTGTGTTTTGAGTCGACATTTTAACCCCAGTGTTCAAAATTGCGCGCATTAATAACACACACACGTCTGGTATTTTTATCTTTTAAAAATAAATATCTGATTAATAACCAGCCAAACTACAAGACCAATTTGTTATAAATTTGCCATATAGGGAAATAAGACAGATGTCAGTCACATGAGCTGTATATTTTATTTGTATTGTGTGGAGGTAATTATATATAACTGCCAGAGGGGAAAATGTTTTTCTGTTGTGTGGAGAATTATCAGGTTGCCTATAGCAAACCAATCACAGCTCAGCTTCTATTTTGCCATAGTCATTAATATGAGCTCTGTTTGGTTACTATAGGCAACAGAGGACATTGTCAGTATAAGAAAGCTTGTGTGAGGTAATAGGATTTCAGTTACTAGCTTGGCCAATGTTGGTGTAATGACTGATGTAAGTCACATCACCTGTATGTGGGAGGATATATATATAGTAGCAGCCACAGCTTTGTCCTTCTATGTTGCTTATCCTGATGAGGGCACAGTTAAGTACATTAACCCGGGCGAAGCCGGGTACTACAGCTAGTCAAAATATAAAGTTAATGAATCCTATCAGTAAACAGCGTAAACAAGAAAAAGAATCAGAAAGCCAGAATTACATTTTTTTGGGCTGCCACAACATTTCAATAAAAGGCGATTAAAACATTGCAGCTCCCCCAAAATGCTTTCAATAAAAACATCAGCTTGGGCTGCAAAAAAATAAGCCATCACACAGCCCCAGATCCTGAAAAATGGGATCGTTAGGGGTCTCGGAAAATGGCGACAAACGCTAAAACTTTTTTTCATACACATTTTAGAATTGTTAAATAATAAATAAAAAAATAAAAAAAAACTATACATGTTTGGTATCTGCGTACTCGTACTGACCTTGGGGGGGGGAAATCATATTACTAGGTGAGTTTTACACTGTAAATAAAAAAACTATTGTCCACTTACGGTATATTTTTTATGCAATTTCACTGCACTTGGATTTTTTAGTTCCAGTCCACTATATGGTAAAATCAGTGGTGTCATTCAAACTACAACTCGTCCCGCAAAAAAACAAGCGCTTCATATGGCTATATTGACAGAAAAATAAAAAAAAGTTATGACTCTTGGAAGAAGGGAAGAAAAAAAAAATAAATAAATGAAGGGGTTTAACATAGAGGTACTTAAGTCTCATTGGGGGAGGGAGAACTGGATGACCAGAACAGTCAGGCAGATGGATGGTCAGAAAACCCGAGGTCAACCGCATGAATCTACTGGGAAGGCAGCTCAACATGTGTGAACCAGGCCTTGCAAATCTATAACTGGCAATAGAGTCAGATATCTTAAATAGCCAGGTGTCCCAGCCTGGGTCAACAGGAGGAACCTAAAGACAAAATTTTAACCCCAGAGCTCCTGGCCAGGACAATAGCACAAGTCCCAGAATCACGAAAAAAAAACCATTGCATGGTCACTCTGCGTCACTTGCTACACAGATTCAACGAGACGGAGATGGAAGCAGAAATGGAGAAGGTGGACAGAGATGTCTCATTAATGACCAGTTATGGAAAGGCCAGTTACTAGTGCAGATCTGCAAAAAGAAATTACATTTAACTTGCTCAAAATAATGGAGTTAAATCCCTTGTAGAAATCTCTGTTTTGCGCTACATTTCTTCATGGCAGAGATAATCACTTTGGTGTCTTTTGGAGCGCAGTATGTGACCAACTGGTTGTTCCTTCACAGTCTTCTCTGGGCTCATGTGCTTTAACCCCTCCATCCTAGATGCTGCCAATCACTGCTCAGCAGCATCTAAGACTGCTAGATCAGGGTTCCCCAACTCCAGTCCTCAAGGCCCACCAACAGGTCATGTTTTCAGGATTTCCTTAGTATTGCCAGGTGATAATTGCATCACCTGTGCAATACAAAGGCAATCCTGAAAACATGACCTGTTTGTGGGCCTTGAGGACTGGAGTTGGGGAACCCTGTGCTAGATCATCTGCCAAGCGGTGATTGGCTGAGACTGCTATGGAGCAATGCGGTGCAAAACGGAAAAAAGTAGCAGAATCAGGGAAGCTCAGGGATTTTTACGGAAAACTCAGACGATTTTCACCCATTTCTTCATCCGTGTATTGGTATTTAGTGACATCCATGTGTATTTATCCATCAACAGTTTAAAGTTAATAATATCAATGTAGCAAAAAAAGTCGGATGCTATGAGGATGATCTGTACGGGATCCAATTTTTTTTTTGTGATCCCGTAGACTTGATTGGGTGAGTCTCATCTCCATTATGGACGAGAATAGTTAGGGCTGAACGAGCCCTAAGGAAAAAATTGAGGATATGTGCACACAGCGTCTTTTTTTTTGTTGAGATGGCGAAACATGTACGTTTCGCCAGTTTTTACTGTTGATGCATATTTTCCCTGCATCAAAAACACAGTCTTCCAGTTTCGGAAAAGTGGATGGGATTTATAGAAATCTTGCGCCCACTGCACTTCTTTTTTACTCAGTGTAAACCGACCTGTGGTGCGTGCTTCAGATCCGCAACATGTCAATCTCTCTTGCGGCTACGCTGAATTTTCTGTGCAGATTTTCACATAAACTTGCGTTAGATGCAGGTAAAAGACGCACATGGGTTTCCAAGGAAGAAACACATCAAAAACTCGTATTATCCGCACATGACTGTATCAATGAAGTTTTGCCAAAGCCAAATACCAGGAAGTATAAAAAACAAATCTGCTTTATTAAACATGAACAAAGAAGAGATAAAAAAAAATGCAGCGATAAAAACGCATGTAAAAAAAAACAAAAAAAACACTGCTATGTCCATAGAAAAATAAAAAAGTTCCAGGAGAGGAAAAATTAAAACTTATTGCAACATGTTGGGTTATATGCCAGAAATCTACATTCATGACTCTTGTGATCAGATTACCGTTTGTTCATTACTGTAGTTTAAAAAGAAAAGTATAAAAATGACAATGCAAGTGTGAGAATGTCGAATATCATCTTACAGTAAGTCAGGTAACATGACTTGTAGCTTCTTGGATTTTGCAATGATATAGATCTCCCGTCAGGAAAGCGTCACACGTCATATCACTGATAGATACAGTATATATATATATATAGTGTACAGACAGGAATCTGCTACTTTGTGCACATAGATAATCCTTGTAACAGTCCTGAAGTTAGTAATGACCCTGACTCACCTGTCATTACCAGGAACTAAGTTGTATGACTTCCTTCACAGATCATGGACTTTTCTCCTTTACCTGTGTCATTAGGTGGGTGTGCCTTGTACTAATAAGTTGCAACCACCAGACTGGCTCTCATGGAAGCTGACTGATTTACTGAAGGAAATCCCAGAGAGAACACCAGCACAAGGTATGTGTGAACTGTAACCAATCTGTCTATGTATACAACGATCTTTATATGTTAGTGTCTGTGTGCCGTTAGTGATAGGCTGGCTCTACTTCATTCATATGGTTAGTCCTGTAAGGACCCATTAAGATGTCCGTACAAATGGGTTCGAGCATGGACCAAACGCCACGCACGGACTGAACGCGGCCCTCCCAACCCCAGCGTGACAGCCCGATATAAAAATCATGAAGCTACCATGCTCCAGTCAAGAGATCAGCTGCCAGTCCGTGCATTTTTCGACTGACATCCTTGGACGTCTGAACAATCCCAACCGCAGCAAAGATTTATTTCGTCCTTTACGGGACGCATATATTTCTCTAATGGTGATTTTTAATTGGACTAAGGAATATATTTCTGTTCTTTTGAGGATTTTCTTTATAATCTATAGGACAAAACTACCGTAATTGGTTTCCATAAAAAAAAAGTTCTATATCCATTCTCCTTTATGGGGTTGTATTTTTGGCACAAAATATTTAATTCCATTTTTTGGGGGACATTTTTACAATGTGGTATTTTTGGCATGTAGAAAGTGTATACTTAGACGATATTCCTGAAATTTTTCAGGCATATTTGATGCTTGTAGTATTATTCAGACTGCTTTAGGCCACGTTCAGTATTTGGTCAGTATTTTAATCAGTATGTGTAAGCCAAAACCAGGAGTGGGTGATAAATACAGAAGTGGTGACGTGTTTCTATTGTACTTTTCTTCTGATTGTTCTTCTCTTTATTTTGGCTTACAAAACCTCATGTAAAATACTGAGCGTGTGAATGTGGCCTCAGGCTATGGCTACACACGTGATAGCGATTCTCAGACAGAAAATGCAGCACATTGGGAAAGGTTTGCGATTCTGTGTGGCAGGTCCCAACGCAACACCATAGGAAGTTATTAGATGTAACGCTACCATGTCAGTGTAGCCCAAGCACTGGTTGTGTCGTTTTTTTTCAGGCTTTTGTCTCTATAAAAGGGATCTAAGATGCTGCCAGTTTGAGTCCTCATAAAGGCCTGGAATTGCATCCATAACGTTGAGGCACAAATGCTTCTATAAAACAGTTTTCTGAAACTCGCCTTATTTACTTGAAACAAAGTCTCTCCCCTAAAATGATTTGGAAAACAGAAACCGTGCAATGATTTCATGTTTTACTGAAGGGTGCAGACAAATGACCGTATTTCTCGTGGACAGACTGGCTGTCGGCTCACCTGACCTGAGTGTGACGGCGTGATGTATTTCTATGCAGCTGTCACACTCAGGTCAGCAGAGCCGACGGTCAGTCCGAGAATTGCAGTGTGATCCTCACACGGGAAATACGTCCACCTGTCTGCCCTCTTAAGTACAGCCTTTATTAGTAAATGTTTTGTTTTTGCAGAATTTATTTTCTGCAGGGTAAACCTGCTGTCTTGGCGGTAAAGAAGCTGTATACAAAAATCAGGTTTTGCTGCTTTTTTTTTTTGGGTGGATTTTTTTTCTGCGTTTTTACATGTGTGCTTTGTCTACAGTACAAGTTTAATAAAGTCAGTGAGAAATGGGTGAGAAAGTGACATGTTATAGATTTAAAAAACACTACAGTTTTCCAATTCAGTCAGGGGGGGGGAAAACAAGAGTGTACATGAGATTTCTGAAATCTACTAGATTTTATAGATATTGTAAAAAGCAGATTTTAATTTGTATAAAAAAAGCTGGGATAGATGGGACGCAATGTGTGAACGAAGTGTTTTGCTCCGGAGCTACATTCACAATTCTGGCTTTAGAAATTAAATCTCTCATTCCTTCCTTTAATATAGGAAAGTAAAAGTGCCCCATTGCATAGGAGTTCAGTAAAGTCAGTAAAGACAGTTGTCAAACAATTTTCTCAACTGTTTTCAATGACAACATTGTGACTGCAGCTCGAGGATATAATACAGGATGTATTCAGGACATAGAGTAATGCATTCACAAAGCTGTAGTGCTAAACATTATATATATATATACAGTGCCTACAAGTAGTATTCAACCCCCTGCAGATTTAGCTGGTTTGATAAGATGCAAATAAGTTAGAGCCTTCAAACTGCAAACGAGAGTAGGATTTATTAACAGAAGCAAAAATATTTAGAGTTGAGAGTCCTCAGTGGTTGATACCTTTTAATGGCTAACTGAAAAGATGGTAACAAATTGCAAGCTTTCGAGACTACTCAGGTCTCTTCATCAGGCTGAACTAATACAAAATCTGAAGAATCACATATTTATACACAAAAACACAGAAAAAATGCAATAGGTAAGACAAGTGACGTGAAGCAGAATAGTCATTATGGCAGAGGAATGAGCATAAATATTGGAACAATTCATAGATAAGGAGAGAAAGTTTTATTACCCTCTGATTGGGGTCTGGTAATGTTTTGTGATGTTTTCACAGGGTATTTGGAGTAAATTCCTTAATTGATGTAATAGGCCATAAAACCATGTGACAGGTTCATTCCAGCATTAAGAGTGTCAAAGGTCACCATCAATTTGTATTCGCAAATTCTTCTCTGCCTTTGAGATGTGAATCTGCTTCTTAGTACCAGTATTTTCATATCTGACATGCTATGATCAGGGGAGCAAAAATGTTTTGCCACAGGTAGATCCATTCTTTTTTCTCTTATTGCGTGGCGATGAGAATTCATCCTTGTTCTCAGTTTTTGCCCGGTCTCCCCCACATACAGACCCCAGTTGGACATTTAGTACATATAATTAGGTACACAACATTAGATGTGATGCAGCTGAAAGTACCTGGTATCTTGTAGTCCTGATGTGAGTTGGGGATCTTTATCTTGTCCGTGGTCATTATAAATGGACAGGTTTTGCATTTCTTCTGATTGCAAGGCAAGGTTCCTGCAGCTGTTGGGGAGGACAGGGAACTTCTGACAATGATGCTTCTTAGATTTGGGGGCTGCCTAAAACACAGTAGTGGGGGGTCTGGAAATATGGATTGTAACCGGGCATCTTTTTGTAGTAAAGGTTGTAGTTTCCGTGCAGCTCCCCTTAGCACCTCCAGATTTGGATTGTAGGTGACCACTAAAGGCACCCGGTTATTTTCTTCTTTAGCTTTGTAATGTAGCAGGTGATCCCTTGATATTCTGGTGGCTCTTGTAATTTGGTTTTCAATTGTTCTTGGATGGTAGCCCTGATTTAAAAAGGTCTTTCTAAGGCGACCAACAAAGAAATCATCATTAAACCTGCTGACAAGGGAGGTGCAATAGTCATGATGAACACATCAGACTATATGAAGGAAGCAAACAGACAACTTACAGACACACACTACTACAGAAAACTGGAGTCGGACCCTACACAGGACTATTACAAGGAACTAAGCAAGTTGGTATCTTGTCTGTCTGACAAATCCATAAGAGCCGATGACCTGATACCAGAGAGTCCAAGAACAGGGACATTCTACATGCTTCCCAAAATCCACAAAGCTGGGAATCCAGGGAGGCCGATTATTTCATGTGTGGACTCCCTTACTGAGCAGGTATCTGGATGGGTAGAGGGCATTCTTAAACCCCTGGTAAAGGATACACCCAGCTACATTCAGGACACAACTGACCTACTGAATAAACTAGCAGCAATAGGTCCTCTACCAGAAGGAACCATCCTGGCCACCATGGATGTGGAATCCTTGTACTCTAATATCCCACACCAGGATGGATTAAATGCCTGCAAAGACTTCATGAAAAACACAGAGAATGATGCTGATTCTGTGGTGAAACTCACAAAATTCATCCTCACCCACAATTACTTTGAATTTGACAACAAGATCTATTTACAGGAGACTGGCACAGCGATGGGAAGTAAAATGGCTCCACAGTATGCAAATCTTTTCATGGCCAAGCTTGAAAGCGACTTTCTGTCCTCATGTCCAACCAGGCCTCGGGCCTACTACCGCTACATTGATGACATTTTAATCATCTGGACGGAGTCTGAGCAACAGCTAAAGACGTTCCACGAACAGTTCAATCAATTTCATCCCACCATCAACTTAACACTTAACTACTCCAGCACTGAAATTAACTTTTTGGACACCATCATTAAACTGAAGGACAATGAAATAGAGACATCCCTGTATCAGAAGCCAATCGACCGTCCAACATACCTTAAATGGGACAGTTTCCATCCAAAACACATAAAAAACTCTATTGTCTACAGCCAAGCCATCAGATACAACCGTATATGTTCCAACCCCATGGATAGAGATGAACACCTTGGTCGCCTTAGAAAGACCTTTTTAAATCAGGGCTACCATCCAAGAACAATTGAAAACCAAATTACAAGAGCCACCAGAATATCAAGGGATCACCTGCTACATTACAAAGCTAAAGAAGAAAATAACCGGGTGCCTTTAGTGGTCACCTACAATCCAAATCTGGAGGTGCTAAGGGGAGCTGCACGGAAACTACAACCTTTACTACAAAAAGATGCCCGGTTACAATCCATATTTCCAGACCCCCCACTACTGTGTTTTAGGCAGCCCCCAAATCTAAGAAGCATCATTGTCAGAAGTTCCCTGTCCTCCCCAACAGCTGCAGGAACCTTGCCTTGCAATCAGAAGAAATGCAAAACCTGTCCATTTATAATGACCACGGACAAGATAAAGATCCCCAACTCACATCAGGACTACAAGATACCAGGTACTTTCAGCTGCATCACATCTAATGTTGTGTACCTAATTATATGTACTAAATGTCCAACTGGGGGTCTGTATGTGGGGGAGACCGGGCAAAAACTGAGAACAAGGATGAATTCTCATCGCCACGCAATAAGAGAAAAAAGAATGGATCTACCTGTGGCAAAACATTTTTGCTCCCCTGATCATAGCATGTCAGATATGAAAATACTGGTACTAAGAAGCAGATTCACATCTCAAAGGCAGAGAAGAATTTGCGAATACAAATTGATGGTGACCTTTGACACTCTTAATGCTGGAATGAACCTGTCACATGGTTTTATGGCCTATTACATCAATTAAGGAATTTACTCCAAATACCCTGTGAAAACATCACAAAACATTACCAGACCCCAATCAGAGGGTAATAAAACTTTCTCTCCTTATCTATGAATTGTTCCAATATTTATGCTCATTCCTCTGCCATAATGACTATTCTGCTTCACGTCACTTGTCTTACCTATTGCATTTTTTCTGTGTTTTTGTGTATAAATATGTGATTCTTCAGATTTTGTATTAGTTCAGCCTGATGAAGAGACCTGAGTAGTCTCGAAAGCTTGCAATTTGTTACCATCTTTTCAGTTAGCCATTAAAAGGTATCAACCACTGAGGACTCTCAACTCTAAATATTTTTCTATCTACTGGCTAACACGGTACGAAGATATACATCTTTACTGTATTAACAGAAGCATAAATCTTACAAAACAAAATGTTATGTTGCTCAGTTGAATTTTAATAAATTTTAAACATAAAAGTGTGGGTCAATTATTATACAACCCCTATGTTTAATATTTCGTGGAATAACCCTTGTTTGCAATTACAGCTAATAATCGTCTTTTATAAGACCTGATCAGGCCGGCACAGGTCTGTGGAGTTATCTTGGCCCACTCCTCCATGCAGATCTTCTCCAAGTTATCTAGGTTCTTTGGGTGTCTCATGTGGACTTTAATCTTGAGCTCCTTCCACAAGTTTTCAATTGGGTTAAGGTCAGGAGACTGACTAGGCCACTCCAACACCTTGACTTTTTCCCTCTTGAACCAGGCCTTGGTTTTCTTGGCTGTGTGCTTTGGGTCGTTGTCTTGTTGGAAGATGAAATTACGACCCATCTTAAGATCCTTGATGGAGGAACGGAGGTTCTTGGCCAAAATCTCCAGGTAGGCCGTGCTATCCATCCTCCCATGGATGCGGACCAGATGGCCAGGCCCCTTGGCTGAGAAACAGCCCCACAGCATGATGCTGCCACCACCATGCTTGACTGTAGGGATGGTATTCTTGGGGTCGTATGCAGTGCCATCCAGTCTCCAAACGTCACGTGTGTGGTTGGCACCAAAGATCTCGATCTTGGTCTCATCAGACCATAGAATCTTGAACCAGTCTGTCTCAGAGTCCTCCAAGTGATCATGAGCAAACTGTAGACGAGCCTTGACATGACGCTTTGAAAGTAAAGGTACCTTACGGGCTCGTCTGGAACGGAGACCATTGCGGTGGAGTACGTTACTTATGGTATTGACTGAAACCAATGTCCCCACTGCCATGAGATCTTCCCGGAGCTCCTTCCTTGTTGTCCTTGGGTTAGCCTTGACTCTTCGGACAAGCCTGGCCTCGGCACGGGAGGAAACTTTCAAAGGCTGTCCAGGCCGTGGAAGGCTAACAGTAGTTCCATAAGCCTTCCACTTACGGATGATGCTCCCAACAGTGGAGACAGGTAGGGCCAACTCCTTGGAAAGGGTTTTGTACCCCTTGCCAGCCTTATGACCCTCCACGATCTTGTCTCTGATGGCCTTGGAATGCTCCTTTGTCTTTCCCATGTTGACCATGTATGAGTGCTGTTCACAAGTTTGGGGAGGGACTTAAATATTCAGAAAAGGCTGGCAAAAGAGATCATTAATCCACACATGTGAAGCTCATTATTCTTGGTGCCTGAACTACTTCTTAATACTTTAGGGGGACCAAACAGAATTCTTGTGGTTTGAGGGGTTGAATAATAAATTACACTCTGAATTAACTTTTAACGTTTAAAAAAAAAAAAAAAAAAAATTAAAACAAAAATTTTTGCTGCAGTGCATTTCCCACTTCCAGGCTGATCTACAGTACAAATGTCACAATGCCAAGTTAATTCCGCATGTGTCAACCAGCTAAATCTGCAGGGGGTTGAATACTACTTGTAGGCACTGTATACATATATATATGTTTCTTGGGCTTAACAGGCTATAGAGAAGTTGTAGTGACCAGTACATCATGCCCAGCTCATGCTTCTGGAGACACGCACCTGTAAATTAGAGGGGCTCTCATCACTACAAAAATGCCAAATATGTGGGCGCTATTTGTGGTTTAGGCACACTGCGGCTCAGAAGGGAGGGGGCATTTTGATTTGGGAACGGACAATTTGCTGAATTCCTTTTGGCAGGTGAGGAGCCATTCAGCTTTTCCAGAGCCTTTGTGTTACCAGTAACGTGGAAGCCCCCTATATTTCCGTTAGCAGATGACGTACCTGAGTGAGGACTTGCTCTTTTTGTGGATTAAGTTGAAGCTTTTATTGGGAACATTTTACATAACATTTTAGGATCACATTTATCCGGCGCGCTACGCTGAGCACTTACCGTATATACTCGTGTATAAGCCGAGATTTTCAGCACCTTTTTTTGTGCTGAAAATGCCTCCTCGGCTTATACACGAGTCATTGGGCAGAAACCATCAGGGGAGGGGTGCCGCGGCAGGAGCCGGTGGCTGGGACATCATACTCACCCTCCCCGTGCCATCGCTGAACGTCCCGGCAATCCTGCGTTGTACCCGGCTTCCTGCAGCTCTCCTGTGCTGAGCGGTGACGTAATACCGCTCATTAAGGCTATGAATATGGACGGGACGCCACTCCCATAGGCGTGGCATCCATATTCATGGCCTTAATGAGCGGTATTACGTCACCGCTCAGCACAGGAGAGCTGCAGGATTGCCGGGACGTTCAGCGATGGCACGGGGAGGGTGAGTGTGATGGAGGAGGATGGGGGGAGCATGGAGGAGGACAAGGATCACGGAGCAGGATGGGGGGAAGACGGAGAGCACAGAGGAGCACGGAGCAGGACGAGGGGGAGGATGGGAAGCACGGAGCAGGACAGGGGGAGGATGGAGAGCACGGAGCATGACTGGGGGAGGATGGAGAGCACGGAGCAGGATGGGGGGGAGGATGGAAAGCACAGAGGAGCACGGAGCAGGACGGGGGGAGGATGGAGAGCACAGAGGAGCACAGAGCAGGACGGGGGGAGGATGGAGGGCACAGGGAGTCGGAGCAGGACGGGGGAGGATGGAGGGCACGGAGCAGGACGGGGGAGGATGGAGAGCACAGAGGAGCACAGAACAGGACGGGGGGAGGATGGAGGGCACAGAGGAGCACGGAGCAGGACGGGGGGAGGATGGAGGCACAGAGGAGCACGGAGCAGGACGGGGAGGATGGAAGCACGGAGCAGGACGGAGGGGAGGATGGAAAGCACAGAGCAGCACGGAGCAGGAGGCGGGCACAGAGGACGAGCGGAGGGGGGAGCACAGAGGAGGACGGAGCAGGAGGGGGGAGCACAGAGGAGGACTGAGCAGGAGGGGGAGCACAGAGGAGAAGCGATACTTTATTTATAGCTTTTTTTTATGTTTTGGCACTTTTACACAATAAAAGGTTTTTGTAAAAAAAATAATTATTTTTGCATCGCTTTATTCTGAGAGCTATAACATTTTTATTTTTCCGCTGATGGAGCTGTATCACAGCTCGTTTTTTGTGGGACAAAATGACGTTTTCAGCAGTACCATGTTTATTTATATCCGCCTTTTTAATCACGTTTTATTCCACTTTTTGTTCGGCGGTATGATGATAAAGCATTGTTTTTTGCCCTGGTTTTTATTTATTTTTTATGATGTTCACTAAAAGAGTTAACTAGTGGTACAGTTTTATAGGTCAGGTCGTTCTGGATGCAGCAATACCAAATATATGTACTTTTATTGTTTATATTTTTTTTCATACAAATATTTATTTATGGGTACAATATCTTTAGATTTTCTTTCATATTTTTACAATTATTTTAAAAATATACATTTTTTTAAACTTTATTCTTTGTCCCACTGTGGGACTATCATTTTTTGCAGACTGATCGCTTGTATAGTATGGAGAGGCAGCAGCCTCCCCATACTATACAAACTGTCAGCTTTGCACAGACAAAGTTGTGATCATGCTCTGAGCTTGATCTAGCAACTTTACTAGTTCTGGTGACCCAGATTCGTCATGATGACATCGGGTCCCCATTGCAATGATTGGGACTCCACGGCATCTCCGTTCCAAGGGCTGTCTTCCCTCTGCTTGCTCCCGGAATGCTGCGTTCAAGTATGATCACAACATTTAGGAGGTTAAAGTGCCAGTAGCTTGAGCGCTCCTGGCACTTAGCGCCGGGTGTCAGCTGTCACAATCAGCTGACACACGGCGGCGGTCACGTGCGCACAGCCTGTGTGCGCGCATGATCGCCTGGACTTAATAATCCATCCCGTGTCCATAAGTACCAGGGCGCAGGGGCATATTATTATGGACCGCGTCGGAAAGGGGTTAATAAATTGTATGGGTGCTGATGTGTTTCAGCACCATTGCAGCGTTTTTTTTTTTTTGTTGTTGTTTTTTTTCTTAGAGCTGGAGTGGCGTCACTAATCTAAGTTCCCTACTCCTAGTAAGATACTTTTATCGGCGCCACTCCTTTCGGTCTCCAGCAGTTTATGACCTGCCAGATCGTTCCAGTGTTTGCTGGTGATCCGGCAGTTACAACTCAATGTAAGTCTATGTGAGCCAGAATGCGTCCAGAATGCGCTGCTCCCGTAGACTTGCACTGAAAGCTTGTGACCGTTGCTTCTGGTTTCCAGTCAGTCAAGAATTGCAGTCACAAGATGGTGGTACAGGACCGGAACGGCACAGGGAAGAGCTGAAGACAGCGACTAGCGAGTATAATATTGATGAATTGGCCCATTTAATTTCAATTTGTTTAATTTTAAATTAATGGGTGATGAGAGTAGAATATCCCAAAGGATAATCTTCAGTTTTGTGAAAGCAAAGGAATAATGAATATCACGTGCACTTCTTTTTGAACTCATGCATAACTTTCTACTGGACGCCATGTAAAGAACTGTGCTATTTGTTTAAGATTATTAAATGATGAAGATTTTTCAACTATTAGAAAAATTTAAAGTATCGACCATCACTAACTAATTGTGAGGGTAAATCTGCCCCCTCTCCCATGCATATATTATTTAAAAGGAATCTGTCATAAAACATTATTTATTTGCAGTCATAGTGATAATCAGTAGGTAAATGCCGTATTAAATATATCTGGCAGTTTAAGGACTTTTTCACACCTCTTTTTTCTGTTTCTGCAATCACAGAGCAATTGCAATTAATGTGCCTTAACTCGTGTCCTTTTTTTTTTTTTTGATTGCTCCCAAGGAAAAAAAAAAAACAAGCTGAAACGTCCTACTTTGATCTTTGTAGTGGTTCATACAAGTCAGTGGCAATGTAAAAATAAATGTTTAGTACACGGATGTCATTTACCGACAGTGCTTAATAAGAATTTTTTTTTACTAACGAGAAAAAACAGATTCAACAGGGGCTGTAAAAACTGATGCATGGACCAAATATGGATCCACAACACTGGTATAACAAAATAAGCAATGTTTTTCACATATGAGTTAAAAAACTGAAATGCAAAACGGGCTTGATTGGGAGTGATAACAGCGCTCTGATTGGGAAGCCCTCAGGTCTTCCCTAATGACAGGAAGTGAGCAGCTGCATGGAGAATACAACTAACTTTTCTCCCTGCAGCCGCACTTCCAGTTAGGCCCCTTCACATGTACGTGGCATCCGTTTTCACACGTACCAGAGACGCGTATCCGCATGTACCCATTATAACCTATGGGGCTGTTCACAAGTCAGTGTTTTCACATGCATAACCCACACATGGGTTTTACCTGCAGTGCGGCTGACAAGAGACAATGAAAGTCTATACGACTGTGTAAACACATGTGATCCGTAAAGGAATACAATCAAATATAATAGATATATAATTTGTGCCTTGCATGTGTTGCTTATTGTACATGTATTAACTTAATAAATAAATAAATAATTTAAAAAAACGACGTGAGGCGCCCCCCATTTTTATGTAACTAGAAAAGGTAAGGCAGACAGCTGGTTATTGGGCTCTTCCCAGCCTAAAAATACAAGCCCCCAGCCACCATAGAAGTGGCAAATCATATGAGATGCTCCAATTCTGACTCTTTGCCTTGGCTCTTCCCGATGCCCTGGTGCGTTGGCAATCGGGGTAATGGTACTTAGGGATTGCTGACAGCTGTTAAGGTTCAAAAACATCAAGCCCTGGTGTTAGGGTGAGTTTCCACGATCAGTAAACGCTACGTGTTTGGCGCTGTGCGCTGGCGCAGCGCCAAACACGCAGCGTCCAGATGTTACAGCATAGTGGAGGGGATTTCAAGAAATCCCGTCTCCACTATGCGTAACAACACGCAGGTGGCAGACCTGCGTAAACGGACATGTGGCCGTCTTTTCAGACCGCAGCATGTCCTCGTGTGTTGCGGCGACGGTGCGTCGCCGCAACAGAATTTAACACAGGGCTATGTAGCCCTGCGTTCTTTCCGGAGGTGTTCCGGAGGTGTCCTGAACACCTCCGGAAAGAGCGCGCGTCAGAAAGGGGGCGGGGCTTAGACGGAGCGGAATTTCCGCTCCGTCCAAAGCGCTGTGGTTCCGGACCGTGGAACCACAGCCTTAGTAATGGGGAAGTTCTATCAGACATCCCCATTACTAACTTAGGAAAAAAAGGGACACATACACAAAAAAATACATTATTCAAATAAACACTCCACAACACATTCCCTGTTTCACCACTTTGTTAAAAAAAATACCATGCAGGTCCGCCGTAGCCCAGCGAATGGAAACCTGAAGAGCATTTACACACAAAACACAGAGAAATAAAACAGACACTTTTCCTCTTTCACCACTTTATTAAAAAAAAAGGTCACACACAGGTCCGACGTAGTCAAAGCGAATGCGGTGACGTTCAAGGAATCCGCTATACAAAGATGGAGCTTTGTTCTGATGCTCTATAGGCTTTGCAAACAACCACTTCTGGGTCACCCTGTGCTGTGAGACCCAGCAATTCTGGGGCATCTGCGGGCTTGTATTTGTAGGCTAGAAAGAGCCCAATAACCATAAACCTTCCCAGGCTGATCAAATCGGCTCCCAGCTGTCTGCTTTACAGTTGCTGGTTATATAAAATGAAGAGGGGACCCAGGTCATTTTTTTTTTTTTCATTTATTTATTAGGTTACTACAAGTACAGTAAGCTACACACGCAAGGTACAAATTCTATGTGACAGATATCTATTTATCTATTATTTTTGCACATCTTTAACAAATAAAAAAACAATTTCTTGAATGCATTTTATTCCTGTACGCGACATACAGATGGCCAAAAGAAAACCGCATGGATAGTAAAAATAGGCCGTCTCGTGTCCGTTTTTCTAAGTGAACGTGTAAAAGGGGCCTTAGACTGCGAATATGTGTAAAACATTGTTTACCTGTAGATTAGGGCTATGGCTGTAGGAAAATACTGTTTGATTTTATGACCGGTTCAGTTCAAGTGCTTCCGCTACCTTACAGAATGTATAAAGTGGTAATAGACCTGGTCATCCACTTTGACTTGCATGGAGCAGGGTTCCTTCACCAGTGGAATCGGCAGGGGTCCTAAAAGTCCAACCTATATTTAGATAGATATTATTATTGTATTATGAGAAGTTAGGGGTTGGGATGTGTAAACAAATCCACTGTCATTTAGGTCAAAACATGGCTGTTAAGTAAATGTGAAAAAAAAATATGAAGAACCAATTTACATTCAGAATGTTATTTATTGTCCCATGTTAGGCTGTGTGCCCGTAATGAGTTTATAGTGAGTTTTTTGACACTGTGTATATTTGCTGCATCAAAAAATGCAACAATAGCATGTTACATGAAGGTGGGGGTCCTGGCTTGGTGTGTGGACTGGTGTTATAGGGGCGTTACGCCCTTTCAGGCTGCTTAATGCTGGTGACTTCAGCTGGCCAGGACCAGATGTAAAGTTCAGTGAGGGAGACCACCAGTCAACAATAAATAGGCTTTTACTAAACAGCAACTTGGCGGGAACGATGTACAGTAGATAGCGGATGCAGTTTCCTTCAGTACATGGAGCTTATTTGACATCTTCACATACATTCTTCCTGTCCTTCTCAGAAAGACTCGATTCTGCCTCACTCAGTCGTACATTTTCACCACTACCCAACACAGTACTACAGTCCAGTTAGTGAGAGTCCTATTCTCAACCTGCAGTTCCGCGTCCTCTTCCCTCTTAAGGGATCTAGTTTGCCAAATGGCTGGTACTCAGCATTTCTGCTTATGATTCTTTGGAACTCCCTCTTGGGGCGCACTCTTTTGTCTCAAGTGCTCTGTCCCGTCCTGGAACGTTACCTCTGAGTTATAAACTCGCGGCCATACTGCTAGGTGTCCAGTCCCAGGACCCATCTCCAGTACATAACTTTGTCCTTCGGTCACTTCAGTCTTTCTTTCTCTATTTTTACTCAGGATTATGCCATCCATTGCTTTGTTCTCCACTCACATCAGGGACATCCATGTCTTGCGGCTCTGCTCACCAGTCAGACCATAAGTCCGATTTTACTGCACTCTGAGCCCTATCTAACTTCCTGACAGGAAATTGTCTTTGTCTCGTCAGCTCAGGATTAAAAAACCAAGACCCCATACAGTTTCATCAACATGAAAATAAAAATAGTAACGGGTCTCAGAAATTGGCGACATAAAATTTAAAAGACAAAAATTCACATTTCTTCTTCACTACAAAGATAATAAATCTGGACAAGTTGGGTATTGCCATAATTGTCCTGACTAGGAGAATAATATGGCTGGGTCATTTTTAACGTAGAATTAACTCTGCAAAAGACAACTCTGCCGCAATCAATAGAAAAATTGCCATTTGTTTTACAATTTTACACTTGAAATAATTTTTTCCCCAACGAATGGTGTTCAAAACTACAACTCCTCCTGCAAAAAATGCATTATATATTTATATATTGTGTGTGTAAGGCCGGGATCACATATGTGAGGAATACGGCCGAGTCTCGCATGTTAATACCCGGCACTGCCACCGGCCTCGGGTGCGGAGCGTGTGGCTCCATGTATTGCTATGCGGCCGCACACTCCACTCCTGAGCGGGTATGCTGCCGGGTATTAACATGCGAGACTCGGCCGTATTCCTCGCATATGTGATCCCGGCCTAATGCAGCTAATTTGATGCAGCAACACAGAGGTACAGAGCAAGGGTTAACAGGCGTTTGGTTTAATTTTACAGGGAGGAATCTCCTCACAGGGAGCAACAGGGGTAAATCAGATTTTAAGCTAAGGACTATGTTAAAGGGGAGCGGGTTTTGCTCCAAAATAACTAAAATTATAGTTATTAGGCTACTTTCACACTTGCGTTTTTTTGCGCAGCGCATCATGCGCTATCGGACGCATGCACAATGTTCCCCTACCTTTAACATGGCGGGCGCAGGGTCTAGCGCTTGCACGCGTTCATCTGCGTTTAGCGTGCGCTGCACATTTTCCAGGTGTGCGTCCATACGCGCTAGACGCTACATGTTGCATTTTTTTTCCGTCCAACCGCTTTAAAAAAACGTGTGCGCATGCTATGCGCAAAAAATAACATTGCAGTCTATGGGTGCGCTGGCGTGCGCATGGCTTTGCGCTCATCAGCGCTTTTGCGCGCACGCGATTTTGGAGTAAATAATGTCAAACTTGTTTAAACAACCCCCTACACAAGATACATTGTGAGGAGTGTAGATAAAAAGGTGATAGTGATAGAGACGGAGATGATAGAGACGGAGATGATAGAGACGGAGATGATAGGGACGGAGATGATAGAGACGGAGATGATAGAGACGGAGATGATGAGAGACGGAGATGATAGAGACGGAGATGATAGAGACGGAGATGATAGAGACGGAGATGATAGAGACGGAGATGATAGAGACGGAGATGATAGAGACAGAGATGATAGAGACAGAGTTGATAGAGATAGATGATAGAGACAGAGTTGATAGAAATGTGACACGTCAACAACCCATGCGCCGAAAAAACACAAACGCATGCAAAAACGCTTGAAATCGCATACAAACGCTGCGTTTTTTGATCGTAATGCACATGCTGATACGACTAAATATCGCAGCTTTATAAGCGTTTGCATGCGTTTTTTTAATGCGTTTCATGTGCGCACGATGCGCTGCGCAAAAAAACGCAAGTGTGAAAGTAGCCTTAAAGGGGTAACTCCCTGCACCTCTATTGAGGTCTGATATTAACTCCGAACTTGACTATTAATGATTAATATCCACTTAGTAATGCCTTAATGTTATCTATTCCTTATATACTAACTGAGACAAAACAGTGTATCAATAAAGGATATTTATTACACACACAAGTCTACAGTCTATTACATACATATATTTATACCCAAACAGGCGACTATAATACATTTTTATATATATATTACAGACCAAAAGTTTGGACACACCTTCTCATTTAAAGATTTTTCTGTATTTTCATGACTATGAAAATTGTAAATTCACACTGAAGGCATCAAAACTATGAATTAACACATGTGGAATTATATACTTAACAAAAAAGTGTGTAACAACTGAAAGTCTTATATTCTAGGTTCTTTAAAGTAGCCACCTTTTGCTTTGATGACTGCTTTGCACACTCTTGGCATTGTCTTGATGAGCTTCAAGAGGTAGTCACCGGAAATGATTTTCACTTCACGGGTGTGCCCTGTCAGGTTTAATAAGTGGGATTTCTGGCCTTATAAATGGGGTTGGGGACTATTAGTGTGTTGTGCAGAAGTCTGATGGATACACAGCTGATCGTCCTACTGAATAGACTGTTAGAATTTGTATTATGGCAAGAATCGATGTGAATACTTTTCCGTCCAATGATGACAAAAGTATTCTCAGAGTGATACCTTTATTGGCTAACCAGAAAATAATATGTTTGCAAGCTTTCAGAGCACAGAGGCTCCTTCTTCAAGCAATATTACAATTGGATTAATAAGAAAAAAGAAAAAGGCACAACATTTAAGACATACTACAGTAGGAAATTTGTTCATGAGGTGGGAGGTGTGATGCCTTCTAAAGATAAGCAAAGGAAATCGAATTAGCATTTTCTTACAAATGGAGAGGCAGTGGGAATGATGTTCTTAGTTGTCTGCAGTCCTTCTGTGAACTGTGTCCATGTACCACAATATAATTTATTATTGTACATCATTATTATGGCAAGAAAAAAGCAGCTAAGTGAAGAAAAATGAGTGGCCATCATTACTTTAAGAAATGAAGGTCAGTCAGTCCGAAAAATTGGGAAAACTTTGAAAGTGTCCCCAAGTGCAGTTGCAAAAACCATCAAGCACTACAAAGAAACTGGCTCACATGAGGACCGCCAACGGAAAGGATGACCAAGAGTCACCTCTGCTTCCGAGGATAAGTTTATCCGAGTCACCAGCCTCAGAAATCGCAGGTTTACAACAGCTCAGATTAGAGACCAGGTCAATGCCACACAGAGTTCTAGCAGCAGACACATCTCTACAACAACTGTTAAGAGGAGACTGTGCAGCAGGCCTTCATGGTAAAATAGCTGCTAGGAAACCACTGTTAAGGACAGGCAACAAGCAGAAGAGACTTGTTTGGGCTAAAGAACACAAGGAATGGACATTAGACCAGTGGAAATCTGTGCTTTGGTCTGATGAGTCCAAATTTGAGATCTTTGGTTCCAACCACCGTGTCTTTGTGCGACAAAGAAACGTGAACAGATGGACTATACATGCCTGTTTCTCACCGTGAAGCATGGAGGAGGAGGTGTGATGGTGTGGGAGTGCTTTGCTGGTGACACTGTTGGGGATTTATTCAAAATTGAAGGCATACTAAACCAGCATGGCTACCACAGCATCTTGCAGCGGCATGCTATTCCATCCGGTTTGCGTTTAGTTGAGCCATCATTTATTTTTCAACAGGACAATGACCCCAAACACACCTCCAGGCTGTGTAAGGGCTATTTGACCAAGAAGGAGAGTGATGGGGTGCTACGCCAGATGACCTGGCCTCCACAGTCACCAGACCTGAACCCAATCGAGGTGGTTTGGGGTGAGCTGGACCGCAGAGTGAAGGCAAAAGGGCCAACAAGTGCTAAGCATCTCTGGGAACTCCTTCAAGACTGTTGGAAGACCATTTCTGGTGACTACCTCCTGCAGCTCATCAGGAGAATGCCAAGAGTGTGCAAAGCAGTCATCAAAGCAAAAGGTGGCTACTTTGAAGAACCTAGAATATAAGACATAATTTCAGTTGTTACACACTTTTTTAAGTATATAATTCCACATGTGTTAATTCATAGTTTTGATGCCTTCAGTGTGAATGTACAATTTTCATAGTCATGAAAATACAGAAAAATCTTTAAATGAGAAGGTATGTCCAAACTTTTGGACCATGCGAGTGCTGTCCGATTTATACGCACCATTGTCATTGAAAAGCTGGCAAATCATCCCCGGCTACTGTAAAATCACACTGACAGCTCACAAAACACTACATATATACACATATAATACATATATATATACAGTCCCTGGCAGAAGTTATGTCGCTTATCCATGTTATGTAAATAAAAGCTTATAACCTGACGTTAAATTCATCCATTGGTTTTATAAATTACTCTTTTGAAAGCTGAAACCCTTCCAAAAGGGTTAACTAGCGCAACTAATGCTGCCTGCTCAGCTGAAAGCTCCTGAATGAATGACTTCCTCTCCCTGCGACAGGAGAGGATGTGATTACTGTGTGAAGCTTCATTGATTGCTTCCCACTGTAATGAGTTCACTTCAGGTCAGCCGGTGACACCGCACAGCATCAGTGACGTCAGAGGGAGTCCCCGCTGACCTGAGGTGAACTGATTGCAGTGGGAAGCAATCAACGAATTTACACCTTTAATTAACCCCTACATGTGTGAAATTTTGCACACAGCCACTCATGTAATTATTAGCGAAAACCAAATATATAACTACATGAAATGACATGGTTAACTGTATGTAAACCATGTGTCATTTCATGTCGGGTCTGAAATTTCACAAAAGCTGGCAATTGAATTAGCGGCTATTATACTATGTAGAAGTGTATGATATATATATATATATATATATAATTTTTTTTTTACAATCTGATTTTTACATGATTTTTTACATAGAGATAACTGCTCTATGAAAAACGTCATGTTAAAATCGCATTGCATACAGATGGAAAACGGATGGTGCGATTAAAAATCGCATACAAATCGCATGACAATTGCGTATATTCGGACCGTTTTTTTTCCACAAATGGGTATGAGCCCTGAGGGAGAAATCTGTATCTGTGGGAAATGTTCATTGAGCACCTTGAACCCCCAGGTGCTTCACAGAAGTTTATAACGTTAAGCCATGAAACAAAAAAAAAATTACATTTTTTTTTCCAATAAAACTCTTTGTTTTAGCTACAAATTTTGTATTTTCACAAGGGCAAAAGGAGAAAATGGACCCCAAACATTGTTGTGCAATTTCTCCTGAGTTCACAGATACCCCATTTGTGGTCGAAAACTACTTTTGAGGCACAGTGCAAAGCTCTGAAGGGAAGTAGCGCCATATTACAGTGTAGATTTTGCTGCATTTGTTTAAGGGTGCCATGTTACATTGGTAGAGCCCCTGAGGTGCCAGAACAGCAGAACCCCCCCCCCATAAGTGACCCCATTTTTCCAATTAAACCTCTCACTGAGTTCATCTAGGGGTGCAGTGATTATATTGACACCACAGGTGTGTCACAGACTTTTATACCATTGGGCAGTGAAGAAAAAAATAATTTAAATTTTTACCACCAAGATTGTGTTAGCCCCAAGTTTTACATTTTCACACTGGGAAATCGGTAAAAATGGCACCAAAATTTGTCTCACAATTTCTGCTGAATGTAGAAATACCCCATATGTGGCTGTACAGTACTGCTTAGCCATACGACAGACTCGGGAGGGACAGAGCGCTATTTGCCTCCTGAAGCGCAGATTTTCCTAGACTAGTTTGCGGATTCCATATAAAGAACCCATAAGTACAAGAAAAGCAGAATCCCCCCCTAAAGTGACCACATTTTGGAAACTATAACCCTTTGGGAATTTATCTACAGATGTAGCGGCGATTTTGACTCCATGGGTGTTTTCGAGAAACAGGCAGCAGTGGATGTTGCTGAGTGAAAATTGCAAACTGCTGTTGTAGTGACCAGTACGTTAAGCCCAGCTCATGCTTCTGGAGACACGCACCTGTAAGTTAGGCGGCCTCTCATCACTACAGAAATGCCAAACACGTGGGCGCTAAATGTTGTTTAGACACACTGGGGCTCAGAAAAGAGGGGATATTTGGATTTGGGAGCGGAGAATTAGCTGAATTTCTTTTGGGGAGCTCTTCCAGAGCCTTTGTGCTACCAGAAACGTGGAAGCCCCCTATATTTCCGTTGATGATGGACCTGAGTGAGGACTTGCTTTTTCTGTGGATTGAGTTGAAGCTTTTACTGGGGCTTTTACTTTTTCCGGCGTTCTACACTGAGCACTTACTTTGGGGTTTCCATCTAAATCTCCGAGTGACGTGACAGATGAAACCCACGAGGGATCCATTCACTATAATGAGGCAGCAGATTTACTCTGGACTCTGTATTGCCTCTGTTCAGCGGTGTCCTTTGCAGAAGTGCACAAAACTGTGTCCGACGGCACTTTTATGCAGTAGAGAATAAAGGGGATGCTCACTTAGTATAACGGTGCTCAGGAGAAAAGTGTCTAGTAATTCCAAAATAAACTCCGGCACACAATGAATGATGATATTTCAAAAAAAGGATCAGTCTTTATTTCAGACAATTACAGCTCATATAATGAAAATTCCGGGAAATATTTCATGAATACAGGTACATTATAACCTTCTTCGACGTTTCGGCATAATATGCCTTTTTCAAGAAGTACCTTTTTTAGAAAAAGTAAAAAAATAAAAAATTCAAAAAGAATATAAGAGAAAAATATAATAATAATAACTCATGCATATATATACACATATAACAAAAGGGTTCGACATATATCAATGTAAATGAATCTAAGAATGAGCCATAAAGTAAAGTATGTACCTTAGCACATACAATTGGAGCACAAAATCCACATATTATTGCAATTAACTGATAACAGAAAAACTTCAACAGCGTAATTTATATGTACTCAAGGAGAGACAATGAAAGTTGATGTAAACTATGAAAAAAGGAAAATAAGATATATATATACCCACATATTCATATAGCTGTATATGTTTAAATAAGGATCAGATATACAAGGATAATCCAATGAAAAAATGACCAATATATGCCTCTTAATGCAGTGCAAGACATGACGCCAGTAATCCAGCTAGAGCGGGGATATTTGTAGGGAAGCAGATACCTATACTGCACAAATGAGTGCTACAAAGAGGAGAAACCTCTGAAAAAAGATTCAGAGACTAAATGCCAACACACATACCTTATAAGAACCAAATAAGAACAGCATCCGGCGGCTTGCGATATGGTAGTGAGCTGCTGTGCTATAGCTAGCGTGCTTTTTATGCAAGTGTCCGAGAAACGCCGTACCGGAGAACTTCCGGGTTAGGCTAGAAAGGTGAAGTGGGTAGTGCGCATGTGCAGGGAGCGGACAATACCGAAGGAGAGCCGAACAAAGTCGAGTTTGGAGAGATGGAGTGCGCATGTCCAAGACAAAATCAGGGCATAGGATCGGTGCCGACGTGCTGCAACAAGCGGAGACAAATGGTTAATCATAGGAAATATATTAAGGGCACAAGATAAGTAACAGCTCAAGATATAGGGTTTAAATGACCCTGTTTTAAACTGCAATAATAGTGTAAATAATATTTTTTAGGAATAGAAAATAAATATAGTAATATAATGTTACATAACAATACACTCAAGTGGTCTGTCATGTATATGCATTTACTTGTTATATACTCAATTAGCGATAATCTACAGCAGTAAAATTGCTGAAAAATGACAAAAATAAAAATAAAATAAATATTCATATGGACCAGAATGTCATATACAACGAACACAGACATAATACAGGATCAAGACTAATTCATCAAAAAAAATTTTTTTGACATATCACAGAAGGGATATTTGAAAGTGTATCCATTAGTAAGAAAGCTCGTATTCTCTATTAAGACCATATGGTGTGAGTGTTCTCAGCGTATGGATCCAATAGGATTCTCGTTCCTTCAATGCTTTGATTCTATCGCCACCCCTCCTTGCCCTTGGGACATGGTCAATGATCTGATATTTCAACTGGGCAATCGTATGTCTATTCTCTAAGAAATGGGCAGGGATAGGTAGAAGGGTACGCCCACACCGAATAGTGGATTTATGTTGGGAGATCCGGTCCCGGATATGCTGGGTAGTTTCCCCAACATATCCGAGACCACAGGGGCACTTAATCAAGTACACAACAAATGATGAGTCACAAGTGTAGTGGCCCTTGATGGGAAATCTCCGACCTGTCCTAGGATGTGTGAAGCTATCTCCTTTGGTAATGTTTGAACACTGGAGACATCCCAGGCATGGAAAAGTCCCCAGTCGGGAGTGTGTAATACACTTTGTATCTGCCCATCTTCAGTGTCCCAATATCCGCTCTAACTACATAGTCCCTAATGTTGTTGGATTTCTTATAACAAAACAGAGGTTTATTTTTAAATTCAGAAATATCAGGATACGCTGCTTGCAAAATATTCCAATGTTTTAGAATACATTGGTGGATTCCATGTTTGAAAGGATGAAAGACATTGACAAATGGTATCCTCTGGCTGCTACTATTGGAGATATGTCGTGAGTCAATATTTCTGCAAGATTCCCTCAGAATTTTATCAGGATATCCACGTTCTCGAAATTTTTGGTCCATGTCTTCATGCCTCTTACGTCTAGTATCAGGGTCTGACACAATCTTACAGACCCTATCATGCTGGGATATAGGCAATGACCTTTTTGTATGTGTTGGGTGACTGCTGCTGTATAGCAGAAGACTATTTTTGTCTGTTGACTTAGTATATAAATCAGTGCTAATATAACCGTCTTCAGACACCCTGACCATGGTATCCAGGAAATTGATATTGTGATGATCATACTGTATAGAAAATGTAATATCGGGGATACTGGTATTTAAATCCGCGTGGAATTCAAGTAGAGAATCAACATCACCCCTACAGATGACGAAAACATCGTCAATGTAGCGTCTCCAGTAGAGTACATTATTCTTGAAGTATGGGTGAGGATATACAAATGTTCTCTCAAAAAAATCCATGTAAATATTTGCATATGGCGGTGCCATATTGGACCCCATAGCAGTGCCTTTCTTTTGAATGTAAAATTGATCGCCAAACAGAAAAAAATTCTTCGTAAGAATCAAGGTAAGGATGTCTTCACAGAACTGAATTTGAGCCTCGTTATAAGATGTATGGTCTCTAAGGAAAGTAGTGGTAGAACGAATGCCATCAGTGTGATCAATACTTGTATACAGGCTATTAACGTCCATGGTCACTAAAAGTGAACCTACTGGAAGAATGCCTAGATCTTTGAGAGTGCCCAAGAAATGTGTGGTATCCCTAAGATAAGACCTCATTAAAGGAATAAGAGGTGAAAGGATTTTTTCTAATGTCATAGCAAGGGGAGACAAGATAGAATTGGTGGATGCTACAATAGGTCTACCTGGTGGTCGAAGTAAATTTTTATGTACTTTAGGGAGAGTGTAAAAACTGGAATCACAGGACATCTATTAACCAGGAATTTACTTAACCTTTCATCAATGATCTGTGTCCGTTCATAATTAGTGACTAGGTTTAGAATTAATTTCTCAATCTCAAAAGTAGGATTGATTGCAACCGGCATGTAGGTATTAGTGTCACTTAATTGCGAAAGGATTTCTTCCATATAGTAAGTCTTATCCAGGACGACTATAGCACCCCCCTTATCGGCGGGTTTTATTACCAGGTTCTTGTTATCTCTTAACGAGAGTAAGGATCTATATTCGTCATTGTTAAGATTATTCTTAATCTTAAGATGTCCGTTACCAATGGATTCTACATATGAGGATACATCTCTCTTAACCAGTCCAATATAGGTTTCTACAGGGTGATACGTTCTTGGAGGTTGAAATGTACTTGGTATCTTAAGGTCTAATGTCCTTAGAGAAAACAGCGATTTAGGTATAGACATATCAGGTAGGGAGTCCTGTTGTTGAGAGGAGAAATGGGCTTTAAGTCTTATATTCCTAAAAAAATGATGTAGTTCTTTATCCACCTGGAAGGTGTCAAAATACGGGACCGGACAAAAGGATAAGCCCTTTTCTAACACCTTAATTTCCGACGGGGAAAGAATGGTTGATGAGATGTTATAGACAAGGTTCGTGGAGGTACTCCTACCTGAGATCGTGTCACTATTCTTGGACGGTCCATGGCGTTGTCTCCGCCCCCTCCGCGTCTTCCTCGGGGCTGACGAGTACGACGTGTTCCTAAAAAAGAAGAGGAAGAAGAAGGACGAGATGATCCAAAGTCGCTGTCCGAGCTGTTTGAAAAAGAACTGAATTCCCTGCGTGAGGGCCTCCAGTTGCTGTAGGAAGTCGTAGAACGCCATTTGTTATAAGAAATCCAACAACATTAGGGACTATGTAGTTAGAGCGGATATTGGGACACTGAAGATGGGGCAGATACAAAGTGTATTACACACTCCCCGACTGGGGACTTTTCCATGCCTGGGATGTCTCCAGTGTTCAAACATTACCAAAGGAGATAGCTTCACACATCCTAGGACAGGTCGGAGATTTCCCATCAAGGGCCACTACACTTGTGACTCATCATTTGTTGTGTACTTGATTAAGTGCCCCTGTGGTCTCGGATATGTTGGGGAAACTACCCAGCATATCCGGGACCGGATCTCCCAACATAAATCCACTATTCGGTGTGGGCGTACCCTTCTACCTATCCCTGCCCATTTCTTAGAGAATAGACATACGATTGCCCAGTTGAAATATCAGATCATTGACCATGTCCCAAGGGCAAGGAGGGGTGGCGATAGAATCAAAGCATTGAAGGAACGAGAATCCTATTGGATCCATACGCTGAGAACACTCACACCATATGGTCTTAATAGAGAATACGAGCTTTCTTACTAATGGATACACTTTCAAATATCCCTTCTGTGATATGTCAAAAAAATTTTTTTTGATGAATTAGTCTTGATCCTGTATTATGTCTGTGTTCGTTGTATATGACATTCTGGTCCATATGAATATTTATTTTATTTTTATTTTTGTTATTTTTCAGCAATTTTACTGCTGTAGATTATCGCTAATTGAGTATATAACAAGTAAATGCATATACATGACAGGAAAGATGTGTATCTTCGTACCGTGTTAGCCAGTAGATAGTAGTAGTAGTCTATGCCTGATGAAGAGACCTGAGTAGTCTCGAAAGCTTGCAATTTGTTACCATCTTTTCAGTTAGCCATTAAAAGGTATCAACCACTGAGGACTCTCAAGTCTAAATATTTTTTTATACATGACAGACCACTTGAGTGTATTGTTATGTAACATTATATTACTATATTTATTTTCTATTCCTAAAAAATATTATTTACACTATTATTGCAGTTTAAAACAGGGTCATTTAA
Source organism: Oophaga sylvatica (assembly GCA_033576555.1). Taxonomy (NCBI): domain Eukaryota; kingdom Metazoa; phylum Chordata; class Amphibia; order Anura; family Dendrobatidae; genus Oophaga; species Oophaga sylvatica. The sequence goes on along the minus strand of JARQOD010000003.1, from coordinate 455,290,230 downwards.
ACCCTATATCTTGAGCTGTTACTTATCTTGTGCCCTTAATATATTTCCTATGATTAACCATTTGTCTCCGCTTGTTGCAGCACGTCGGCACCGATCCTATGCCCTGATTTTGTCTTGGACATGCGCACTCCATCTCTCCAAACTCGACTTTGTTCGGCTCTCCTTCGGTATTGTCCGCTCCCTGCACATGCGCACTACCCACTTCACCTTTCTAGCCTAACCTGGAAGTTCTCCGGTACGGCGTTTCTCGGACACTTGCATAAAAAGCACGCTAGCTATAGCACAGCAGCTCACTACCATATCGCAAGCCGCCGGATGCTGTTCTTATTTGGTTCTTATAAGGTATGTGTGTTGGCATTTAGTCTCTGAATCTTTTTTCAGAGGTTTCTCCTCTTTGTAGCACTCATTTGTGCAGTATAGGTATCTGCTTCCCTACAAATATCCCCGCTCTAGCTGGATTACTGGCGTCATGTCTTGCACTGCATTAAGAGGCATATATTGGTCATTTTTTCATTGGATTATCCTTGTATATCTGATCCTTATTTAAACATATACAGCTATATGAATATGTGGGTATATATATATCTTATTTTCCTTTTTTCATAGTTTACATCAACTTTCATTGTCTCTCCTTGAGTACATATAAATTACGCTGTTGAAGTTTTTCTGTTATCAGTTAATTGCAATAATATGTGGATTTTGTGCTCCAATTGTATGTGCTAAGGTACATACTTTACTTTATGGCTCATTCTTAGATTCATTTACATTGATATATGTCGAACCCTTTTGTTATATGTGTATATATATGCATGAGTTATTATTATTATATTTTTCTCTTATATTCTTTTTGAATTTTTTATTTTTTTACTTTTTCTAAAAAAGGTACTTCTTGAAAAAGGCATATTATGCCGAAACGTCGAAGAAGGTTATAATGTACCTGTATTCATGAAATATTTCCCGGAATTTTCATTATATGAGCTGTAATTGTCTGAAATAAAGACTGATCCTTTTTTTGAAATATCATCATTCATTGTGGCCGGAGTTTATTTTGGAATTACTAGGCACTTTTATGCAATCCTAAAAAGACGGACACCGCTGGATCACAGTGACTCCATTTGCCTCATTATTGGGAATCTTCCACCAGAAGTTTTGTCTGAATCGCGTGTTTCAGAGATTTACACAGAAACTTTGGTGTAAGCGCTCAGCGCAGAGTGCAGGATAAATGTGCGCCAAGCCTTACTGTAATCTTTGGGAGACAAAATGAAAAAATCAACAGCATGTGAAGAATTGTTTTTATTTATTTTTTACACCGTTCCTCGAGCGGTATAAGTGATTAGGCGACTTTATTCTTCGGGTCGGTGTGTTTACAGCGATACCAGATTTATATCAAGTTTTTATGTTTGGCTGCTGTCACACACTAAAAGATGCTTTTTATTGTAAAAACTAGTTTTTGCTTCACCATATTTTGAGAGCTATAATTTTTCCATATTTCGGCCGACAGTCATGTGAGGGCTTGTTTTTTGACGATGAGTTGTCGTTTTTATTGATACCATTTTCGGGCACATGACATTTTTTGATCGCTTTCTATTCCGATTTTTGAGAGACAGAACAAAAACCAGTAATTCAGGAATTGCTTTTTTATATACCATTCTGCATTTGGTAAAATTGGTATGGCAGTTTATTCTTCGGGTCAGTACGATTACAGCGATACCTCATTTATGTCTTTTTTTTGTTTGTTTGTTTGTTTTGGCGCTTTTATACAATAGAAACTATTTTATAGAAAACATTATTTTTGCTGTGCTTTATTCAGAGAGCTATAACTTTTTTATTTTTCTGCTGATGGAGCTGTATGGCGGCTTGTGTTTTGCGAGACAAGATGACGTTATCAGCAGTATCATTTTTATTTATAAAAACTTAATTCCAGCTCACCCAGTTGCTCTATGCTCAGACACTGGCCTCACATCAAGGATAATAGAAAAAATCGGAGTCCGGCTCAACAGGACTGGATTATTCTTTTCTTTGTAAAAAAAAAAAAAAAAAAAATATAGTGCATACAAAAGAAAAATTTACATGGTCGACATGACCCAGTTGACGCATTTCGACTGCACTAAGCAGTCTTACTCCTGACTCATTTTTATTTACATCTGTCTTTTTGATCGCATTTTATTGCACTTTTTGTTTGGCGGTAAGATGATAAAGCATTGTTTTTTGCCTCAATTTTTTTTTTTTTTTTTTTACTGTGTTCACTGAAGGGGTAAACAAGTGGGATAGTTATGGATGCGGCAATACCAAATATGTGTACTTTTATTGTGTTTTTTATTTACATAAATGTATTTATTGAAAAAATATATATTTTTTTTCCTTTGGGGATTTTTTAAAAAAAATATTTTTACACATTCTAATTTTTTTTTTTTTACTTTTTTACATTGTCCCAGGATGGGACATCACTATATAATGTCAGATCACTGATCTGACACTGCACTGCAGAGTATCAGATCAGGATCTGACAGGCAGGGAAGGAGGCGTCTCAGGTCCTGCTCTCAGCAGGACTCACAAGCCACCTTACCTGCAGGACCCAGAAGGACCCCGCGGCCATCTTGGTGCCGGGGGTCTCCATGGAGACCATCAGAACAATGCGATTGCATCGCGTTGTTCTGAAGGAAGCGCGCAGGGAGGGGGCTACTACTGACAGCGGCATCAAAGGGGTTAAATGCCCACGATCGGTGCTAGCACTGATCATGGGCGTTGCTGCGGGGTGTCAGCTGCCACATACAACTGACACCCACACCTGATCACAGTGGCACTCAGCGTGAGGCTGCGCGATAAGTGCGCCGTACTAGTACTGCTGTTTGCGGGAACGCACCTCCCGCAGAGCAGTACTAGTACGGTGCATGTCGGTGTAAAGGGTTGGCCGAGGGATGGACTTACCGGAGACAGCTGCATTCTTCACTCCGGTTACCTCTATTTTCCTGAGATGTTCTTCCCCATTACTGAGTATATGGAATAATTAGAATCAGAGTCCAGTTTAACGTCAAACAGTTCTGCTTTATTTTCTTCCGGGCACAGCACATCCAAGACACCATTAGCACGTCTTATACGGTACCAGCAATACATTTTCCACAACTCCGCTTCTTCTCTTCTACTAGACCAGAATGGACCACAAAGTATGATCGAGACGAAGAGCCCGGTGAAAACGGCACTTCAATCTCTTTCCCTGGAGACACTTCAATCCAGTATAGAAATACACGCACGCACACTTCTGCTGAGCGTTCCCACAGTGGATCTTCCACTGGACTTCTGCTACGTCAGCCCACAGACTTTGGCCAACGTTACCACGGTGATTCCTTCACCGGCTGCACTAAGGTTGCTGGTACCTTTCACTCTTCTTGTCTCTGCTACAGGGCCCAGGTTACTCTAGCAAGGTCCACCCCCGACTGACTTCCGCTACGAGGAAATCTTTCCCTGAAAAAGTCCCTAACCATTTGTCTCTACTGTGCTTGATGTGCTCAATGCCCCCACCTAAAGTCCTACCCAGGTACTGCATTGACTTATTTATAACTTCCTAACTGGATCCCTAACATGCCCCCAAGTAGTGATCCCTCGCAAAGCTATATCTAATATATATACTACACTACAAGTGCCCTCCTCTATTATCCCCAAGGATGCACTGATGCAGACATAACACTGAAAGATTGACATCTTACAATACATAAAATGCATACATTGACACACATAGAAGAATGAAAACATTTCAAGGGTTAATACGCTTGACCTCCTTACATTGGGAAGGGGTTAAGCGATTTTCCCACAAACAAAAGTATGGAACATTTTAATCAATAGATCTTGAAATAAAAATAAGCTCCACAATTAGACATGTTTGAAAAAAAAAAAAAAATGTTCCTGTGCTGAGATAATCTTATGAATGTGCCCCTGCCATGTACTGTGTAATGGCCGTGTCTGACCGCACAGGAACATGCAGGGCCGGATTAACGTAGGGGCTGATGGAGCTGCAGCTCCAGGCCCCTTGTTAGAGATAGGCCCATCTGCGGCTGCTCTCTGCTCTCCTCCCTTCCCTGTGCTGCTGACGTCAGCCTGGTGGTGGAGGGGGAGGGAGGAGCCAGGAGAGACTGTGTGCTGGAGGGGGAGAGAGGAAAGCTGCAGCTGAAAGTACTGTAGGAGAGGAGTCGGCAGCAGCACAGTGTTATCTCATTCACCCAATCCAGAAGCAGGATGCAAATGAAGGCAGAACATGTGACCACAGAGCAGCCAGTCACAGCTCACCTTTCACTTGTCCTCATCCATGCACTGTCTTCTTACATCTTTGCCTATTGGCATCCTGCCCTGTGTTCAGTGTGTTGTAGTGATGGTCCCTGTCTGGAGGAGAGAGTTAGAGACAGGCAGGCAGAGGTGTGTGTGCTGTTACAAGAATCCCAGCCATATTACAGTGAAAGCAGATGGAGAATCCCGAAGTCTCTGCACAGGTTTGTGTTGTAAAGTGTGTGGTTTCTGACAAATTCCATCAGTAGCATTGAATGGCCCATAGTAATATAGGGCAGCATTGAGAGGCCCATTCTAGTATATAGCGCAGCATTGCATGGCCCATAGTATATATAGCGCAGCATTGAGAGGCCCATTCTAGTATATAGCGCAGCATTGCATGGCCCATAGTATATATAGCGCAGCATTGAGAGGCCCATTCTAGTATATAGCGCAGCATTGAATGGTCCATAGTATATATAGGGCAGCATTGAGAGGCCCTCTCAATGCTGCCCTATATATACTATGGGCCATTCAATGCTGCGCAACTATGGGCCATTCAATGCTGCATTATATATACTATGGGCCATTCAATGCTGCGCTATATATACTATGGGCCATGCAATGCTGCGCTATATGGGCCTCTCAATGCTGCATTATATATACTATGGGCCTCTCAATGCTGCGCTATATGGGTCTCTCAATGCTGCATTATATATACTATGGGCCATTCAATGCTGCGCTATATATACTATGGGCCATGCAATGCTGCGCTATATGGGCCTCTCTCAATGCTGCATTATATATACTATGGGCCATTCAATGTTGCTCTATATATACTATGGGCCATTCAATGCTGCATTATATATACTATGGGCCATTCAATGCTGCGCTATATGGGCCTCTCAATGCTGCATTATATATACTATGGGCCATTCAATGCTGCGCAACTATGGGCCATTCAATGCTGCGCTATATATACTATGGGCCATGCAATGCTGCGCTATATATACTATGGGCCATGCAATGCTGCGCTATATGGGCCTCTCAATGCTGCATTATATATACTATGGGCCATTCAATGTTGCTCTATATATACTATGGGCCATTCAATGCTGCATTATATATACTATGGGCCATGCAATGCTGCGCTATATGGGCCTCTCAATGCTGCATTATATATACTATGGGCCATTCAATGCTGCTCTATATATACTATGGGCCATTCAATGCTGCATTATATATACTATGGGCCATTCAATGCTGCGCTATATGGGCCTCTCAATGCTGCATTATATATACTATGGGCCATTCAATGCTGCGCAACTATGGGCCATTCAATGCTGCGCTATATATACTATGGGCTATGCAATGCTGCGCTATATATACTATGGGCCATGCAATGCTGCGCTATATATACTATGGGCTATGCAATGCTGCGCTATATATACTATGGGCCATGCAATGCTGCGCTATATATACTATGGGCCATGCAATGCTGCGCTATATATACTATGGGCCATGCAATGCTGCGCTATATGGCCTCTCAATGCTGCATTATATATACTATGGGCCATTCAATGCTGCGCTATATATACTATGGGCCATTCAATGCTGCATTATATATACTATGGGCCATTCAATGCTGCGCTATATATACTATGGGCCATGCAATGCTGCGCTATATGGGCCTCTCAATGCTGCATTATATATACTTATGGGCCATTCAATGCTGCGCTATATATACTATGGGCCATGCAATGCTGCGCTATATGGGCCTCTCAATGCTGCATTATATATACTATGGGCCATTCTATGCTGCGCTATATATACTATGGGCCATTCAATGCTGCGCTATATACCAGAATGGGCCTCTCAATGTTGCCCTATATTACTATGGGACATTCAATGCTGCACCATATACTAGAATGGGCCTCTCAATGCTGCCCTATATATACTATGGGCCATTCAATGCTGTGCTATATACCAGAATGGGCCTCTCAATGTTGCCCTATATTACTATGGGACATTCAATGCTGCACCATATACTAGAATGGGTCTCTCAATGCTGCGCTATATATACTATGGGCCATTCAATGCTGTGCTATATACCAGAATGGGCCTCTCAATGTTGCCCTATATTACTATGGGACATTCAATGCTGCACCATATACTAGAATGGGCCTCTCAATGCTGCGCTATATATACTATGGGCCATTCAATGCTGCGCTATATACCAGAATGGGCCTCTCAATGTTGCCCTATATTACTATGGGACATTCAATGCTGCGCTATATACTAGAATGGGCCTCTCAATGCTGCGCTATATATACTATGGGCCATTCAATGCTGTGCTATATACCAGAATGGGCCTCTCAATGTTGCCCTATATTACTATGGGACATTCAATGCTGCACCATATACTAGAATGGGCCTCTCAATGCTGCGCTATATATACTATGGGCCATTCAATGCTGCGCTATATACCAGAATGGGCCTTTCAATGTTGCCCTATATTACTATGGGACATTCAATGCTGCACCATATACTAGAATGGGCCTCTCAATGTTGCCCTATATTACTATGGGACATTCAATGCTGCGCTATATACCAGAATGGGCCTCTCAATGCTGCCCTATATATACTATGGGACATTCAATGCTGCACCATATACTAGAATGGGCCTCTCAATGCTGCCCTATATATACTATGGGCCATTCAATGCTGCGCTATATACCAGAATGGGCCTCTCAATGTTGCCCTATATTACTATGGGACATTCAATGCTGCACCATATACTAGAATGGGCCAGGAGCGTTTAAATGCCCTCTCTCTGTTATGTATTGAAAATAGATTGCTGAATGAGCTTAATCTTGATTCTACAATTGAGGAATTTGCAAGCAAAAAAGCACGAAAAGTGAATGTGTAGTTTAATTTTCTTCTACCAGTTTGATTTATTTACGATAAAACACAGTTTTGTGTTCAGTGAATAACCCTGTTTATTTGCCTCATAAGTTACTATCAGCGTGATAACCATAACAGACTTTCTATATCCACTGTATTTATATTAGGCATGTATCATATATTTACTTTGTTTATATCTTTTATGTTACATTTTGGCCTTTGTGAATTGCCGTGTTTGGCCCCACCCCTTGCTCCGCCCCTTCAGCTCCAGGCCCATCATGTTCTTAATCCGGCCCTGGGAACATGGTTGGATCATACCACATCTCCTGGGCAGGGAAGGAAGCAAAAGAGCATACAGACAGGACAGCAAGGGATCATAGCTGATTCTTTCTTTGAGGTAAAATGTTATTTAAAAACAGGCAGGGAAATGTTTTACCTCATAAGGGTATGTTTCCACGTGGCATATTCCTTTAGTATTTGCTGTGGATTTGATTTGATGTTGCAGCATAGTGCAGGGGATTTTATGAAATCCCATCTCTACTATGCGTGCACGGCCGCATCCGGCAGCCCTGCGTAACCGGACATGCGGCGCGTTTTTATAGACCGCAGCATGTCTATTTATTTTGCGGAGACGCTCATCTCCACAAGATAAATAACACAGTCTATGTATAGGATATATATATATATATATATATATATATATATATATATATATATATATATATATATATCAAGAAAGGAAAAAGTAGTCAAATAGGCCAAAAAGTGAAAAATATCACAAACTAGCAAAAAAACAAGACTCCGGAACAGACATGAAATGGTTAAAATGCGCAATTCACACAAGCATCCTTGCAAGAGCTGGTAAACACCCACCAACAATAAATAATATTAGCACCCTGAGGAAGGAGATAATCTCCGAAACGTGCATCGGGGTGGGCTGGTGCACCTTTCACTTCTCCACAATCTTGTTGTTGCACTTCGTAATAGGTAACTGACCATTATTATATTTATCTATTCTGTGATGGTACTCTATAGTCTGTGCAAGATATATCCATTGCCTTTCACATTTGTCTATAGGCTGGCTGTGAGATTATTAATTTGTGGATTGCTGTATTATGGTGCTAATATTATTTATGCTGCGGCGACCAAACATACGTAATTTTGGTGTTTTGATTATTTTATTCGTTACACTTATATTTTAATAGATCAGGCGTTTGAGTGCAGCCATGCTATACGTGTGTATTTTTTTTGTTTTATTTTCAATCTGGCAAAAAGGGGGTTGATTTGGACTTTTGTGGTGTTATTTTATGTCAATTTTTTAAAACTTGTTTTCACTTTTTACTTTATTTAATAGTCCTCTTAGGAGACCTGAAACTGCGATCATCCGATTGCCTGTACTACACATAGCAGGGCTTCAAGACTGCTATGTATAGCAGAAATCACAAGCTCTTATGAACGTTGGCCACCAGCCAGCGCTCAGAAGTGTACTGTAATGACAGGCACGGCTGCAGACCCCGGCTGTCATGAAAACCCATTGGCATCCTCCGATCACATGACAGAAGCACCAATGGGTGGGATTAATGACGCAGTGGCACATGTTAAATCCCGCTTTCAATGATTGACAACGAGATTTAACAGGTTAACAGTCGAGGGTGGAGCACAGTTCCACCCACGGCTATTAAAGGCACATGACAGCTAATTAAATCAGCTGTCATGTGCATGGAAAGATGAGGGCTCTGTGTCAGAGCCCACATCAAAGTCAGTGACCTAACATGTGACATACGAATACGGTAAATAATAATAATGTCCTAAGTCGTGAAGAGGTTAAAATCAGCAACATGTAAATTTCTCTTGTGGGTGCGTAAGATGAAGCAGTGATGCCCTTGCAGGATGTGACCATAGTGAGGAAAGTGCCATCTGCTGGCTGAGCGCAATCAGGTGGAACCAATTTGTACCAGAAGAATTGCAGGGGGAGCAGCTTTGTGTGCTGGACCTTGTCAGTTGACTCGCGGGACAAAGTTCTGGGCTATAAAAGCCCCGGGTGCCAAACCGCAGGCAGATTTGGAGCTGAGAGAGGAGCAGACATGGACTACACCACACGTGGGATTCTACTGACTACCCATCTAAATAATGTCTGCTCTCAGGTTAGGTAGTGGCAGCTCGGGGATGTGATGAATAAATTGATATGATAGTTTAGTTATTATAGCCTAGAATTGCTTAGTGGTTGCACAGTTCCACCAGTTGAATAATAAAATCATTTTTCTTGGTCTGAGTGAGGAGCTCTGGAGAGTCTGTTAGGGCTGTGGGAAGTCAGCCTGGTTAGGGTTCAAGTGGGGGGAAAAGGATAATCGTTGTCAGGTAAATCTTTTTCTATATTACATGCTGTGTTGCTAATCTTTGTTGTATAGGTGTTGTTTTTTTAAGAATATTTTTAACGACATCGTACACTATATAAGCCGCGTGACATTTTCACTGGCCCATAAATTTTTTCCCGTTGCCATGGTCCATTTAGCCCAGTGGCTCTGCGTTGCAGGGATTATCATGGAGCTGACGGCCCTTAAAGCCAAAGTTTTGTCTCCCTCGGAGGAAAAAACCAGATTTAAACCTAAAGTAGCTCTCCGGAACAGGTTTCACTGGTGGGGGGAGACAAATTTTTTACTTCGGGAAGCATGTAAATTTATTTTCGGCTTCGGCCTGATCATCAGGGAGGGGGAAGAGCAGGGAGTGGGAAATTGTTTTCCCCGCCCTACAAGGGGACCCTCAACCCTGGGCTTCTCCTTCCTCCGGGATCCCCGGCTCTAAAAGTCAGTAGATCGTTTTTTTAAATGCCCTGGGTTTGGTTATGATGACCCGATCGGGTCCTCTTGCTGAGACAAAATTTCGTAAGATACAGCAGGGGATTTTTCGCGGAGGATTTGCTTCTGATTTCCGTAGTTGGGCCACAGAACTAGTGGAATAAACCCAGTCTTAGGGCCAGTTTTGTCATGGGCTTTTCTGACAAATTAAAGGACGTTTGGCTCGTATGATTCTCCTCCATCATGGAGGCGGGCTATGGCCCTAGCTATCCGTACTGATAGCGGTCCGGGAGGGGAGGGGGTTTACTCCGCCCCCTGTTGTTACTCAACTTAATACTAAAGTCCCTTATGTTGAGGTTCCCTTGTCTGTTCGGAGGACCCTATGCGTTGGGGGGACATTATTTATAGGGGGGATTGGCGGTACGCCGCAGGATAGAAGGTTTTTCCTTTGGGGAAAGAGGGCATTTGTTGGGGGATGTCCTTTCCCGGGGCCTTGTTGAGCAAAAAGTCCCCGGAAAAACTGTTAACCCAGGTTGTGTGGTGGACGACAATTTGGGAGTATGATTTCTGTAGTTCTTCTCATTCCTTGTACCAGTGGAGGGTGGGGGTTGGTTACGGATTGGAGAGATTTTCTGTTTTTTGATAGTGGGTCCGGGCAAATCTGGTTGACGCTCGGGTTTGTAAAGGCTCAAGGTATGCATCGATTTGTATTGGCAAACCGATCCCTATATTCTCCTTGACGCCAGGCCCTCGGCCAAGGTAGTTTGTTCTTGGGTTCATAACATTGACCTTCGGGTGGGGGAAAATTACATAGGGAAATATTATCTTGTTATGTGTTGGGGGTTACTCTCTTATTGTGTTGGGACTTCCTTGGTTGGTTAAACAAAACCTGTGATTAAATTGGCAGTCCAAAATATAAGCCATTGGGGGGAGTTTTGAAAAGTAACTGAATAAACACAGCATCAGTGCGGTCGTTGCCTAGTAATTTCTCCTTTTTTGGAGGACTTTGGGGATGTGTTCTTAGGAGGGGTGTCAGGAGTTGCCTCCTCATCGCGTGTTGACTGCTCTATTAATTTATTCCTGATGCTAAGTTACCTAAAGTAGGTTATATAACCTTTCTGGTCCTGGGGGAGGCGGCTATGAAAGATTATATTTCGGAAAGTCTGGCCAAAGGGCTTATTAGACCTTCATCTTCCCCTTGGCCGGGGGTCTTCTTTGTGAAGAAAAAAAGATGGAGGGGCCCCCGCCCTTGCTTGGTTTCCGCGAATTATCGGATTATCGTTCGAGATCCGTATCCACTCCCTCTGATTTCCTGATCCCCTTCATTTCAAATTGTTGGCGCCAAATGGTTCTAAATTGGATCTCGGGGGGGGTTTAAACTTATTGGATAAAGAGGGGATGAGGGAAAACGGCGTTTCACACGCCGGGGGGGGACTTTTGAGAACCTTGTCATGCTTTTGGTCGGATACTGCACCGCAGTATTCCAACATTTTGTTAAGGACATTTTTGTATTGGTGGGGCTGTTTGGGGTCGTATTTTGGATGACAATTTTTAATTTACTCACCAGATTTGTGTTCACCAGGAGCATGTGAGACAGGTGTTGCAGATCTGCGAGACAATAAACTTTACGCCAAAATGGAAAAGTGTGTATTCGCCGTACAGGAACTTCAGTTTTTGGGTTTTGGTGTCGCCTCCGGTTTCCGATGGACCCTGAAAAAAGGGGAGAGCAGTGCTTGGGAAAGGGTTAGCCAGAGGATCTTAGGCTCTGCAGCGTTTTCTGGGGTTTGTAACTACTTCCGGAAAATTTATTTGAATTTTTTTCAATTTGTTTTTCAAACCCCTCATGAATGACAAGAAAGGGACGGATTTTTTCTAAATGGTCGGACAAAGTTGCAAGTTTTTCCTCTTTGAAAAAATTTTTTTGCTTCGGACCCGTTTCATCCAACCCGATGCATCACAGCCGTTCTTGTGGAGGTGGACGCGTCTGCGTAGGGGTGGGTGCAATTATTGTCCCAGGGTGTCCCTGGAAAATGGCATCCGTGCGCTTTCTTTTTTAAAAAATTGTCGTCCGCCCCAAAGGAATTATGATATCGGCAATAGGGAACTTTTGTCCTTAAGTTGGCTTTTGAAGAATGGCGTCACTTTTTGGAGGGGGCAGTCCACCCGGGTAAACCCTCATTATGATCAACAAGAACTGTGTATTTGGAAATCTGCAAAAGGCTTCTAAATTCCGACAAGCTCGATGGTGTTGTTTTTTACCAGGTTTTTTTGTTGTCACTTATCGCCTGGGGATCTAAGAATGTTAAGGCGGATGCCTTGTCTGCGTTTCCAGGGCGGGAAAAAAAGGTGCCCCCCTTTTCCCAATTTAGGGGGGGGGGTTTTTGTGGTTTTTATTTCTGAGCTTGAGGGGGAGGTTTTGGGGGTTTTGGGGGGGGCCCCCCCCGCGGACCCCCGGGAATGTTTGTCCCAAATTTTGGAAAAAGGTTTTTTTGAGGCCAAATTTTAAATTTTGCTTTACAGGACATCCAGGGGGGGAAGGGGTTTTTTGACTCCCTTTTTCCCCCGGTTTTGGGGGCCAAAACTTTTTAAAAAAGATTTTTTAAAATTTTTTTCGCTCCTTGGGTTTGTGTCGCCAAGCCCCCCTACCCCCGTCTGGGCCCTTTACCCTTAATTGGGAAAACGCCAGGGGGCTCTTTTTTATGGACCCTTTAAGGATTTTCCTGTCGGGGGGAAGACTGTAATACTGGGGTTGTTGACATCAGTAAGATGGCACATTTCGGGGCTTTCCTGCCCCCCTAATGAAAACTCTGGCGCGGTTTCTTGGGGAGATTTGAGACTTCAGGGTTTTATGGGTTCAGAAAGGGGGTTCTTTTTTTGGTCCCATTTTTTGGGGGGATTTTGTTTACGGGGGGGTTTTTGAAATTTGCTTTTCCCCGGTTTTTTCCCCCGCGTGGTCGACAGAGCGTCGGAAAAACCTTTGGACTTATTTGGGGGTTTTTTCAGAAACCAGGAGGATGGCCTTTCTTGCCTTGGCAGGTTCCTTTAACAACGCGGACGGTAAAGGAAGTCCCCTTTTTTGGGGGGGGTTTTGGGGTTTCATCCCCATTTTGTACTTTAAAGGGGGGGGGGGCCCTTCGGGGGCCTGGGGAGGAGGTTTTCGTCGCCTTGCTTCGTGTGGAAGGTTTTTTAAAAAATTCTGATTTAGGGGAAAAACCGTTATAAATTTGGTGATAGGAGGAGGTTTCGGTCCAATTTAAGGGAACGATTGGTAGGTTTTTGTCTACCGGTTTTTAAAAACTTAAAGTTCCTCCTGGAAGCGGGGCCCAGTTTTTTTTGGGCCGGGGTACAGGATAGTTCCAAAATTTTTTCCGGGGGCATTTTGGACCTCCCTCTCTTTAAATTTTCTTTTTGTTCCCAGTCATTATTAAGGGTACGGGCCCATCTACCACACCCTTCCTCCCCCGTGGTGGTCAATGGTAACTTGGGTTTCAAGGTCAAAGATCATTTCAGTCTGAACCCGGGCCCTTCAGTATGGGTGCTTGGAAGGGGGGGTAGGGTCCGGGAGGGAGGGGGGTTTTGCTTTACTTAAAACCAGATGGGTTTTTTGGGGGACCTTCCCGAAACCCCCCGGGAAAGGCCCTGGGGTCCGGGGCCCCCTTTAAAAGGGGGGTTTTCTGTCATTGTGCATCCCCGGGAAGATGTGGTTGCCATTCTGATTCCACGTGAGGGGTTTTTTTTTTTTTTGGCAGTTAGGGATTAATTCTGTCTGTGCCTTTCGGGAGGGGTCGTTTCTTCGGTGCAAAATTTTTTTTGGGTTTTTTCCCTTTTAACCCCGGGTTTTTTTGTTGGGATTGCCAGAAAAATTCTTCATGACCCCACAGGGTTGGTATTTTTTAGATTAAAATTTAAAGACCCCCTTTGTTTTTTAAGTCCCTTGTTTAGGTTTAATATCCCTTTTTTTTTTTAGGTTCCTTCTGTGTTTGTGTGTGTATGCAATCTGTGTTTTCTCCGCTTCTTAAAACAAATTGGAAATTTGCGGATCACCCTATCCTTGGTGGTAAAAATTCCCCTTTTAGGCTGTTTTTAGGGTTAGGGCTGATAGGAGACGGGTTAGGTGGGACTTGGACCTCTAACCTTTTCATACCTCCCGGTGAGGGGTTTTAGGGACCCCCTTTTTGGGGCAGGTTTGACCCCCCGGGCCTCCCTTTCCGTGACAGTGTTTAAAAATCCTCAAGAAAACCCGGTTCCAAAGGGGGTTTTAAAAAAAATTTAAAATTTATTTTTACTTGAGTTGCTAATCTTATGTTGTATAGAGTGTTGTTCTTTTAAAATAGTTTATGAAATCGTTTTTCCCTATAAAAGCCCGGGGCATTTCATGGTGTTGCAAACCTTTGGGGAACAAATTGTCCGTTTGTAGTTTGTTGCTTTGTGTAACCGTATCTGCAATTTGTTAAAACAAGCTGTTTGAAAAATTTTTTTGGGCCCAGCTCTCGGTTTCCCAAAAACCAGAAGGGGGCATGAAAAGGTTGAACCAAAGGGGGTTTATTACATACCCACACCTTACCCGTCCCCCAAGACCCCCGAGGGGCCAAAAGGATATAAAAGGGGGTAAGATGGGAAGAGATTTTGTTTTTAGAGCGCAGAGTAGTGCAGCTTTGTGGAGCGGAGTGGTGCAGCTCAGCAGAGTTGAGCAAAAGGCAGAAGGCTGCAGTTCAGCTCAGAGTGAGTTCAGTAAAGAGCTAGGAGCGTGCCGACGCTCTGAGAGCAGCAGAAGAGGCAGCCCACCAACTGCCAGTGTGTTTAATCGTGTGAGGGCTCGAGTAGGCCGAAGGCAAGAGGAGATTAGTAAAGGGGCAGAGGAGCCTAATCAGCTCACCCCATCAAGTATATACCGGACGCCAGGTTCGAGCCTACAGGGATCTCCACGACCCAGTAGGAGACCATCGGAGATCCTGGAGGACTACAGGTCCCAGGAGCACCACAGAGCTGATACATAACAGGGCCAGGAGGACGGAGTCCGGCAAGTAGGTACCTGCAAGCAGGGACTGTGTACTTCAAGAGAAGGTCCAACCACAAGGTCAGCCAGGTGCAGGACAGAGACTAAGTTAGGCCCAGCTACATGCAGGCCAGAACTTCATTACTGAAAGGCAAGGAACAAGGAGGCCTTAAACCTACTCAGTGGGAGAATCTGAATGTGCACCCTTCACCCTATCGTGCTCCGGGTTGTACCTGCAACATCTTCAGTAAAGGTACCAAAAAGACTTGTGTGTGTGTGTCCACCTTCTTGTCCCTACCCTGCCGGGTTCCCCTCCGTCCTGCATCCCTACACATTTACCTGCACTGCTCACCTGTAGGAGGCCTAACACCTATAGCTGCACAACACCATCCCTTCCAGAGGATCTGCACAGCAGCGCTGGTCCCCCTGACCAGATGCTACAGGTGGCGTCATGACTAAATACATGAACATTTATACCCCTGTAAATATCCCTCTCCTTTTATGGTGAGCGCCCAGGGCCACGGACCGAGCTGTGTTGCCGTGACATCCCCTATAGAAGTTAATAGGCTCGGATCCGAGTACCCCACTGCTCTGGGAGGGCGGCTCATATTGGTCTGTGACTGACTTTATAATCGTTTTCTGACATGCTCCATAGATGCACAGCAAATGGAGGGAGGTGCGAGAGTACCCTGCCTGCCAGATTCTAGTTGTATTATAGAGCCAGCATCTGAGTTTTGTTGAATAGTGTTAAAGAGCCAGTTCTTATCGCTACTGTTAACTCATTAAATGCCGCACCGTTCCGTGTCCCCCATTGGCCATACTAAAACACGGGAGGTAGACTAAAAATGTGGTGATTAACTGCAAACCCGGATGAGTTGACTTGTCTTCTGGCTCCTGTTGTTCCTGGCAATTGCAGCCTTATTAGGACTTATGAGAATGTGTTGTGTAGGTAAAAGAACCCTTTTATCTCTGCCTGGTAGAATGATCTCTGAATAATTACTTTTTAATCATAATGTGTTTGATCAATAAGCGGCTGGCGTGCAGGTGAAAAAAGATGAAGGGTTTATAGGATATTAGGGTTTATGGCCTCACCTAATATGCATATCTATAAATAGTAATTTCAGTTTCTGAGTCACCTAAAAATAGAAGGCTCGTTATTAGGACACCATATAACAGGCAGATAAGAGCTACACTTTGTCCTCTTTGCCACATGTGCATTATGTTATGTAACTGCTCTGATATCCGCAATGAAGAACATCAGTCCAGCCAGTGCGCTAGTAAGTGGTCATTTAGTAAATAATTACTATATAGTTGTCTTGACCCGCACCACAATTGTGGTTTACCAGAGCAATGGGGTACTCAGAGCCGAGCCCATGGAAGTCTATGGGGTTGTCACAGGTAGCGCTGGCTCGGTCTGTAGCCCTGGCGGTCAGGCGTATGTTGGGGGGAATATTTACAGGGGATAGGTATATATACAGTTCGTGACGCCACCTGTAGTTCTCTGATCACTAAGACCAGCGCTGCTGTAGATCTCTGAGGGGATGGTGAGGCAGCTAGATGTCGGGTCCCCTACAGGTGGGACTCTTCCCTCAGGTCGATAGTTATGGTGGGGTTGTGCAGGGATGCAATCAAATAACTCAGTCTCACACATAGAAGCTTCTTTCCATACCTTTTACTTCAAGTTGTTCAGGCAGGTCCCAGGGAGGCTGTTCGGGGTGGATGAATGCACGTAGCGGTAACAGTTGAGCAGGTTACAGGCCTCCTTCTCTTTCCAAATGATGAGTGAGTCCAAGCTTGCCTGTAGCTAAGTTAACTCTATAGTTTTCAGCTTTTCCCACTAGCTGTACTGCCCGGTCAGTTTTGTGATAGAGCCTTATAAGTGGTGAACTAAGTACTTTCTTTTGCCGCGCGCCGGACTCAGAAGTCTTGTTCTCCTGACTCGGTTACGTACTGGCACTCTAAGGGCGGCTTTCTGCAACCTAAGGTACAGTAAGACTCTGGCTTTTCTATCACTATGCCTGGAGCTATAGTGACGCTTCGGTCCCCAGTGACCGGTGACAATGTGCAGGATAATCCGATCCTTAAGGCACTTCTGAATCCTTCCCACTATGCCCTTCGCCCTGCTTCTGCTTTCAATGTAGCACTGAAGCGTGAAGATAGAAAGTCAGTTTTCTTCCTTGGTCTCACTGAGTAACTCTCAGTTTCCTCAAAGTTCAGACTGAGTAAAAGGTAACTCTGACTAGACTCGGGATGATAACTAGTCATCCGTTACTAGACTCCACTTCATTGAATTGGCAGGAACTAATCTTCTGCTCACCCAGAGCTCTGACAGGAATCCTCACTGTCTGAGAAGAACTAGCCCTGACTGCTCTGTACGATGACAGGAAGCTAGACTGACTCCCTCCTGTGCTACACGTCACTCCCCTATACACCCCTGTGGGTGTGTCTGAAGTGTAAGTGAGTGTCAAGCTTTAACTGTTACCTTACTGTGCATTCTCCAGATCCTGTGTGCCTTACATACCAGGGCTACACATATGCAAAGCAGATTTTTCCATAAGCCTGGGGTTTATGGAAACATGTTTTACACAGGCAAATAAAGGTGCATTTATGGCAACTTGTTTTTTGCCAGCAGTCTGGCAAGGTTACTTGTCATGTTGAAAAAACACACCACCGCCACAACAATCAGTCATAGAATCCAATATACTAGATATAAAATACAATATTTTATTAAATCAAAAAAATTAAAATATATTGACAATGAGATAGGACACAAATAGGTGAGGGTAGAGATACAGAAGTCACTTCATGTGAACCATTCAAGCACTCACTGGGATAGCCAGTGGTGACTCCCCATATTATTACAACCAATATATAAGCCCATATAAACCAATATAGTGTGGTATGCAAACCACATTAGTCAAATGGAGGTCAGGAACAATCAGTAAGGCATGCACACCGCGGATTATAAGAAACAATTCCAATAGTATAAATGATAGTTCATTGCATGATAAAACATACCGCAGTGTGAATGGGGAGACGCCACGGTAATCGCCAGCAACCCCGACGCACGTTTCGGAGATTACTCTCCTTCCTCAGGGGGCGTGGTTACCGGTGGTCATGTGAGCGTCTTTTATATGAAGCAGGCCGGAGCCGGAAATGGGGTCGGCGCATGCGCACGCAATCATCACCGACGTCACAGCAATATACCGCTGCCTTGGTTACAGCGACCAGAAGCACATGGGGCCCCATGTGATCAGGTCAGATGACACACAAAGGCAGTGGCAGAATGCGAACGTCAGGACGACGCATGTGCAGATGCCGAGATTCCCCATGGCAATTTCTTGGTACAAACTCTCACATGAACCCTCATAATAATTTGCATTTAACATATATAAACAAAGATTAGAACAAATTGGTCTGTCAACGGATAGGTATGTCACCCAGATCTATTAGATAACAGGACTATAATACCCACAGATTATGATAGATACATAATATAATATATATAGAGTATATAAAGATACGTAAAAATCAAGATAACATATCATCTTTAAGGGGGGGTTAGATACATATCCCCATATTCCAGCATAATAACATGGATGAAGAATAGATAGAGCGACGGTATATGTCACACAGTAGACGTGTGAAAAAATCAAAATAGTAATAAAAAATAAAAAAACAGTATTGGAACAAAATAGAAAAAATGAATAAAATACAAAAAAAGAGAGAAAAAAAGAAAAAGGTTGTTTGGACACACATATTTATGTTCATCCACACCCAGGAATGTTAATTAAGGACACAGCATGTAATATATCATGTATAGAGTATATAGAGATACATTAATATCAGCATAATATAAATAATGTATAATCGATATAATTGGTCGAATACATATCCAATAACATACATATACATATATCTCAGTATAACATCACATGCGATAAATGAACCGAAAATATATGTCATACATTAAATATATAAAATATATGAAAAATCAAATAAAAGTAAAAAAACAAAAATAACAGAGTAAAGAAATATATAAAAAATAATAAAAAAGAAAGAAAAAAGAAAAAAGTAAAGACATATGCTCTCGTACATCTTCATCTGGAATTATTGATTGGAGACAATATCACCGCAGAGAGGCCAATTCACATTGAAAATTCAAGACTAGAAAAATCAAACAAATATTAAAACCACATAAAAACACGAATGGGCGCCAAGAAATGACACCTACACCCAGCAGAAACAAGATTATCTCAAAAATTAGAGCATGATGTAAGTGGGGGGAACTTCCTTGAACGTGGGCGAATAGAAGGAGGAATCTTACCTCCTTCATGTAAATGCTCGCTTCCCAGTTCCTCCAGCACTCTCAGTGCATCTTGTTCCTCCTCTGTGGGAAACAGAGTAAAAAGTTCATTATTGTGAAAATATCTCCTAAACAGCAGTGACCTAGCAAATAGGTGAAGATCTTTAATCACCGAAAATGTGTCAAAGGTGGGGACTGGAGAGAAGGATAGGCCCTTTTCCTATAGGGAAATATCTGCATTAGAGAGTTTATGCTTACTTAAATTAATCACCTTATTATCATTCCGTTTGGGTATTGACACATCATCAGCCCGTCTTTTATATGGATGGAATGAATGATTTCTAAGGCGATTAGTACTGTCAGAGATGTTTGAAGCGGAAGAAGCATCAGAATATTCGCTCAATGAAGAGATTGATATATTTGATGGCGTCCTAGTTAGATTTCTCTTAATTCTCCATTGGTACACTCTCTTGGTCTGATAATCTCGTGTATCTCTATTGAATTTAGATGTTTGGGTTTCCTGTATCTTCTTCACTAGTGTATCCATAGATTTATCCAACTCTACTTCAAATTTCTGAACAATATCAGTGGGACAACCAGTGCGTATCTCTGCTTGTAAAATATCAATTGACTTTTCCAGATCAATAATATTAGAGGCATTATACTCAATGAGTAGTTGCATAAGAGACAACGAATTACTGCTGCAGCCTCCCACATGGACACATCCACTCTTACTACCATCCCTCGTCACTTTAAAATGTTTCATAATTGTGACGGGAGACTGTTGAGAATAAGAGGTATTGATATATTAAATGTCAACATTAGGGATGGTAACCTCTTTAAAAGATTGGGACAAATGGAATCACAATGGATATGGAGATTAAAAACAGTCCAACCTTTAGGATTAAATGAAAATAATTCATTCGCACCATTTTTGAGATAATCTTGTTTCTGCTGGGTGTAGGTGTCATTTCTTGGCGCCCATTCGTGTTTTTATGTGGTTTTAATATTTGTTTGATTTTTCTAGTCTTGAATTTTCAATGTGAATTGGCCTCTCTGCGGTGATATTGTCTCCAATCAATAATTCCAGATGAAGATGTACGAGAGCATATGTCTTTACTTTTTTCTTTATTCTTTCTTTTTTATTATTTTTTATATATTTCTTTACTCTGTTATTTTTGTTTTTTTACTTTTATTTGATTTTTCATATATTTTATATATTTAATGTATGACATATATTTTCGGTTCATTTATCGCATGTGATGTTATACTGAGATATATGTATATGTATGTTATTGGATATGTATTCGACCAATTATATCGATTATACATTATTTATATTATGCTGATATTAATGTATCTCTATATACTCTATACATGATATATTACATGCTGTGTCCTTAATTAACATTCCTGGGTGTGGATGAACATAAATATATGTGTCCAAACAACCTTTTTCTTTTTTTCTCTCTTTTTTTTGTATTTTATTCATTTTTCTATTTTGTTCCAATACTGTTTTTTTATTTTTTATTACTATTTAGATTTTTTCACACGTCTACTGTGTGACATATACCGTCGCTCTATCTATTCTTCATCCATGTTATTATGCTGGAATATGGGATATGTATCTAACCCCCCTTAAAGATGATATGTTATCTTGATTTTTACGTATCTTTATATACTCTATATATATTATATTATGTATCTATCATAATCTGTGGGTATTATAGTCCTGTTATCTAATAGATCTGGGTGACATACCTATCCGTTGACAGACCAATTTGTTCTAATCTTTGATTATATATGTTAAATGCAAATTATTATGAGGGTTCATGTGAGAGTTTGTACCAAGAAATTGCCATGGGGGAATCTCGGCATCTGCGCATGCGTCGTCCTGACGTTCGCATTCTGCCGCTGCCTTTGTGTGTCATCTGACCTGATCACATGGGGCCCCATGTGCTTCTGGTCGCTGTAACCAAGGCAGCGGTATATTGCTGTGACGTCGGTGATGATTGCGTGCGCATGCGCCGACCCCGTTTCCGGCTCCGGCCTGCTTCAGATAAAAGACGCTCACATGACCACCGGTAACCACGCCCCCTGAGGAAGGAGAGTAATCTCCGAAACGTGCGTCGGGGTTGCTGGCGATTACCGGTGGCGTCTCCCCATTCACACTGCGGTATGTTTTATCATGCAATGAACTATCATTTATACTATTGGAATTGTTTCTTATAATCCGCGGTGTGCATGCCTTACTGATTGTTCCTGACCTCCATTTGACTAATGTGGTTTGCATACCACACTATATTGGTTTATATGGGCTTATATATTGGTTGTAATAATATGGGGAGTCACCACTGGCTATCCCAGTGAGTGCTTGAATGGTTCACATGAAGTGACATCTGTATCTCTACCCTCACCTATTTGTGTCCTATCTCATTGTCAATATATTTTAATTTTTTTGATTTAATAAAATATTGTATTTTATATCTAGTATATTGGATTCTATGACTGATTGTTGTGGCGGTGGTGTGTTTTTTCAATAATAATTGCAGTTGAATCTCGTTATATGTAGTCCTTATATTTTGGGAGCTCAATCTATCACAATGAACCATTAATTGCTCCTTATATATCATGCTTGTCAATCTATTTTTACTTGTCATGTTGTATATACAATATGTTATAGAGTAGGAGCAGATTGGATATAGTTTTGTGGAACAATATTCCGTATTCGTTGTAAATTATTCATTTGCATTTCTACTTTCTTTACTTAGGAATATATAACATAAGTTACATTGAGACTGCACTTTATACATTATAGGATACACTGAGACTGCTGTATATACATCACTTAGGATACACTGAGACTGCTGCATATACATCACATAGGATACACTGAGACTGCTGCATATACATCACATAGGATACACTGGACTCAAGCATACAAACACCAGAGATTTCAATGAATGAAATATGTTATACAGAATTGTCTTCAACAAACCTACATACCATCCTGCTCCACTTCTTCTTCTTGTTTATAACATACTGTCCACAGATTGAACAACATGTACAAAGTGGCAGGTCATATAAACTGTCATATAAATATTACAGAAGGGGGTTTAATGCCTAGCAGTGGAAATTCACATGAACTTACATAACCGTGTATAAGAACATATCCTACAGCTTTGCATGGGGCCATTCAGAGCTTGCCCCAGATATACATTTTAAGTAAGGTTGTTCAATTAAAACAACTCTACTAAGCTTAATTCTGATAAAGTATCCAATATTCATTAACAATTAATAGACACTGAAAAGTAAGCAGAAGTTCTGATATCGTTATCGACTAATAAGCTTTTATTGATGAGGCCTTATCAGTTTGTGTAATAACTGGCAGGGCAGTGCTGTATAAGATTTCTTCTGTTGGACACATAAATGATGACCCTGCATTAATGCATCTGGCAGAGCATTAGTACAAAAAATATCTTGCAGAGTCACAGTTCACACTCATAAATAAGTAAAATCTTGGCAGTGAAGGAATCTAAGGCTATGTTTCCACGGGCCGTATTCCATCCAGATTTTCTGCGGATTGAACGCTGCGTACAGCCGCAGTGTTTAATCCTCAGCGTCCAGATGTTACAGCATAGTGGAGTGGATTTTATGAAATCCTGTCTCCACTATGCGTCTTAATATGCGGGTGACACACCCACGAATCCGGACAGGCGGCGCTTCTTTTTAGAACGCAGCTTGTCGATTTACCTTACGGAGACGCTCAGTCTCCGCAAGGTAAATAACCCGGTCTATGTATGCGATGCTGTGATTCCGGATGTGTTCAATGAACACATCCGGAATCACCGCGCGTACAGAAGGGGGCCGGGCTTTGGGTGGAGCGGGTTTTCCTCTCTGTCCAAAGTGCAGGCAATGCGTTTAGTGGAAACATACCCTAACAAATGTTTTGAAAATTACATTGTATGCTCAAGACTTTGATGGCTTATTCCAGCAGGCATTGAACCTTCACCACTGTGCACAAAGGAGTGCATCTAACTTCATGTCCACAGTACTGGATAAATGTTAAAGGAGCAGCAGCGCTCTCAAGAGTCATCCTCCTTGCCATGTTGGTCTTGGGCATTTGATCCCATTGTTTTGTTAAAACTCCATACAGGTTTGTCAAAAATCTCAGTGGCTACCATTATAGTTGCTTTTAAAGCTCTACTATCTAGTGCCATAATAGTTCTCGATGTAGAAATCTCCAAACACAATGATGTTACTTATTTTTTTCTAGCCTTCGCCCCCAAAAATATTGAACATTAAAGTGGTTGTCTGGACACAACATATTATTGAACTATCCAACAAATAGGGATTTAAAATAAAAACTGCTATATTTATTAACATAAATTTTCTTAAACTCAAACATTGTATTGACACACTCATGTGGCATGTGAAAAAAAACAATAAAAAATTCCAAAGCATTTCAAGCTAATAGAAGCTCATGTTCGCTGCATACATGTGCATGTTCCAGCTGGGAGATAACATGTTACAAGCACTGGGTGGATTATATTTAAATTTTGCTACAAGCACTTTTATTTTACTGACAAGTTATCCATAGGATATGTCATCTATAGGGGTTCAGCACCCCACTGATCAGCGGGTGTTTTGCTTCTTAGGTGGATGTAACCACTTTGAACAGAACTGCAAGCTCAGCTACATTCAATGTGTAGTTGCTACTGCCAGGTACTGCACAACTTCTCCTATTATTTTAATAGTAGGCGCCAACAACACTACATGTTAGTTGGAGCTGTGCTTTGCAAAAAAAATAAACCCTCATACAGCCAGATCCATGGCTTTAGTAACTGAGCAATGGAAAAAATAAAAAAAATCCTGTGCCTCAGAGCAAAAAAAAAACAACCCACAAGCTTAGGCTGTGTGCACACTGAGTTTTTGGTGCATTTTTGTGGCTTTTTCCTCACAGAATTGGCCCAAAAATGCTACGGAATCCTTATGCCAGCAAAGTCAATGAGAATCCTGAAATGCTGTGCACATGATCAGTCATTTTCCTTTCTGAATTTGTGCTGCTGTGTGACAACGCGAGAAACGCCGACATGGCGGTTCTGATTGGTTGTAACGTTACCGTCGGTAGATCATTACCGTTGGTCAGAGCGCTGCTGGGTCATGTTGTCAGATGTCAGCATGACCCTGCAGAGCTACTGTGACCCGTGGAAAAAAGCATACCGCAGGTCACCGGCATCAGCTGATGAGAGACTAGTACTTCCATCAGCCAACGCCTGCTGTCTCTGATTACAGCGGGAGTAGGCGGCGACTGATAGGCATATTGTGCTCAATGTAAAAAAAAAAAAGTTTAAATAAATATTGACATAAAAATAAAAAAACACACTATATACTCGCCTTACACCTAATCCCTGAAGCCCTTGTCTCCTGTAGAAAAAAAAAAGAAAAACACCATATACTCACCTTAACGCCTAATCCCCGATGCCCATGTCACCTACAGAGAATAAATAATAAACCAACACATCCCTCACCTATACCCCATAATCCATATTGTCCCATGATGATTCGGATCACTTGTAGAGCAGTCACAAAAGCTGATGCGACTGCTCTACCCCGCAGCCGGTGACACACTGACAGGAGCATGTAATCACTCCTGCAGCGTGTTCACTGAACTGCAGTGGGAAAGTTCACCACAGTTCATCAGCTGATGAGTCTGGGTGAACTCACGGCACCACTGCATAAGAAAATTCTCACGCCTCAGTGACTGCTCTCAAAGTCATCAGGATCATCGTGGGACATTCTGGATTATCTTTCACTTCGAACAGTTAAGGAATATTGTTGTTTATTATTTTAATTGATTTACAGGAGATATTGGCTTCAGTGAAATGGGCTTTGACATGAGTATGGTTTAATTTACAGTGAATAAAGGAGTCTGTGTCATTATTTAAAATAAAGGACTTTATTCTCTGTGTTTTTTTTTTTTTTTTTTTTATTTTTTTTTATAATATCATTATGGGTTAGTAATGGGGCATCTTATACCCAACTATCATCCCACTTGGCACAGCACCAAGGCAAGGCTAAGTGCCAGATTTGGCACATCTTATGGATGTGCCTTTTCTGGGATGGCTGAGAGCTGATGTTTTTAGTCTGGGATGGGGCCAATATCCATTGCCCCTTCCCAGGCTATTAATATCAGCCTGCAGCTGTCTACCTAGTGTTAACTGGATATTAAATATAGGAGGACCATATATAATTGTTTTTGGGGGGTCCCCCATTTTGATAATGAGTAAAGGCTAAGTATACAGCTGTGAGCTGATATTAATTACCTGGGAAGCTCCATGGGTATTACCCCCTTCTCATGCTATAAACATCTGTCCGCTTTCCCTCTGCTGGTTATGATAATTGTGTGGGAGCTCACACCATTTTTTTTAGTAAAATAATTTATTAATTAAATACATGTACAGTAAACTACAAAAGCACTGTACTAATTATATGTGACTGACCTCTTTATATCTATCTATTCTATGTGTATATATCCTATTTTGACAGGTCATGCTGTGATTTTATGGTATGCAGCAGATGAAATGTCAGGTTTTCAAGGACATGGGTGTGTAAAACTCGGAAAGCACTCGTGTGGTCCAAGTGCCGTGTGATTTTTTTTTTTTTGATTTTTTTTTGATTTTTTCCCTCATACTCATTGACTTGCATTGGCGAGTCTGTTCCGATATACGAGGACAATCGCAGCATGCTGCAATTCTGTATTCTTGGTGTGTGTTTATTTAACTCTTTACTTACAGGTTTAGTAATGAGGGTGTCTGTGTCTGGCTGACACCTCTTCATTACTAAACCTAGGGCTTGGTGTCAGTGACAGCTGCTGACACTGACCCATAATCCCATTACCCCGATTCGACTGCACCAGTGCTTTGGGAAGAGCCTGGGCTAAGTGCCAGAATTGTAGCTTCAAATATGAAGTGCCATTTCTGGGGAAGCTGATGACTGGTAATTTTAGCCTGGGACGGGTGTCTGACTTCAGGGACCGCAAACGACCACTAGAACAGATGACCTCATTTCGTCAAGCTGGAAGACCATGACTAGAAGAAGGTTTCAAGTAGGTTTGCAAGCAAACATATCCCCTACTGTTCTATGTACAAATCAGCGGCACTGATTAGAACAGCCAAGCACAGTGCTCAGACATTTCCAGTGGACAGATGGTGACAAATGCTCCAACCTGGGCTCAAAAATGAGTCGTCACCCACTTTTATTGGTTGTCATTCAGCATTTTTACTATATTGAAAACTAAAAATATTTTATTTTCCAAACTGAGATCTTACTGCCCGCTGTAGATGGGTGTCTATAAATAAGTAATGTACATTGGTTTCTTTGTACATGGTGGCTTATCCTTAGAATGAGCTGGGTATTTAGATGTCCATGAACATTACTAATCCCTTATTTAACTGTACGTTCTCTATTTTGGTGCCAAATTAGGAAATAAAGTTTTTATTATGTTTTTTTGGTGAATTTATCATTAACATAAAATACTTATTAACTCGGCACAGTCCTCGACTTTTCTCTAAGTCAGTTTTTGGCCAATCTTGTGTAATGCAATATTTTTGTCTCTCGATTAGGCCTCATTCAGACGTCCGAGTGTGGTCTGTGGTTTTCACAGATATCACTCGTAACTGTGATAGTCTATGGTGCCTAGCGGTCCACGGAAAATTGTGGAAACAACCGATTTTGATCGAGGGTCGGGTCAAAATTAGCAATGCAAATCTATGGGTCAGTGAAAAAATTGGACCACACTCGGTTATCATCTGAGTGTGGTTCAGTTTTTACAAACTTTCAGAAAGGAGATAGAGGATAAACTTATTTTATACACTCGGTTACACGCATACCAAAGTCTGATCAAAATAATCGATCCGTTTTTCTCATACGTAAGAAAGGCCTTAAGGTGAAGCGCATGATGGGTTTAACAACATCTCCTTGTGAATGAATGTCATCTCACTTAGCGTTAGCTTCTCATATTTCTTGAGCTCCACCTCGGTATCAGGCCTGGGTTTATTGTGTGTAGTCTATTTGACAATGAAAATGCCGATTATTTTATTTGACCTGTTTTGTTGATTTTCAGCTTTCTTAGTAATGAGATGTGGGCCTGGGCACTATTACCGATTTTTCTAGCAGTATTTGCCACAGCTGGAATATGGGTGGTGTAAGTTGTTTTACTATGAAGTTTATCTATGTAGCTGTACACTACACTTTTTGCTTCTTGCTGACTCCTATTTCTCTAGATTCTTAAATGTTTCAAATCGTTCTTCTATCCTGCCTTTAATTTATCTCAATAGGTTCTAAATTATTTGCTTAATAACTACTTAATATAGCTTTATGATGGCCAAGCATTGGCTGACAAAGATTTATAGTTGTCACTTGCTTTCAATATGATCAGTACATAAGTCGGGACTAAGTGATTTACTAATATTCTTTAGAAGTTTTGTAAAGTTTTCTATCTTTCTAAAGTAATGCCCCTTTGTCATCTAAGAATTCTCCAAAATTAACCCCTATTAAAAAATGTCCTCTGGTGGATTTTTCCTTCCACATCAGGAAAAAAAAAAAGAACAGTGCATGTCAACAAGCCACTGACGGTTGGCGTGCCTCTTCTTGTCCTCCGTAAGGGCAACGGGTGCAGTCCAGCTCACCTTGATTTATGCTTTCAATAATTTTCGGCACAAAAACGACATTCCTGCCTTTGTGTCCAAACACTATATAGCAAAATATTAAATTTTCCTCCCAATTTATGATTAAAAAAAAAATTCAAAATGTTTATTCCATATCTTAAAAATTAGCACTCACAATATATCCAAGCTAATATAATTTCCTACACATTTCAGACAAAAATGTACTTAATCATGGAAGATTAAGGGTCCATTTTCAGAACAGGGGAATTGAGTCTGATTGGGGAAAAGGCTCAGATGACAAAGAAATGTTGCGTCAGAATGTTAGTCCAGAACTTCTAAAGACTATATACTAGTAAGTTGCCCGTACCAGCTATACCAACACTTTTGTACCGATTTTATATAGAAAATGATTTACCCTTTTAGGTGAGAATATGCTGGAGGGAGCTTAAAGAGGATATCTATTTTTTTTTTTTTTTTTTACATTAAGTTGGTCCAAAAACATGATCTGCATGAAATAAGAATATCAGTATTGCTATTTACTGCCACTCCAACGCCGCTTCTTCCCATTGGTCTTCATTGACATGACTGTGATGATAATATCCGTTTACAGCAGAAGACAACTGCAGACAATCATTAGTCTCAGCGGTCTTGTGCCTTCAAGTTCAATGTCTGAATGACTGTTGAGCCCAATATGTGCTGTGTATGGACTTTTCAGGCTCAGCCATATTAACAAAAGTAGAGCAACTATAGGCAAGTAATGCTGATATTCTTACTTTCAGATTAACATGCCTTTGGGCAAACTTAATATAAATCCTACACTCCTTTTAAGATCATACTTGTATGACTTATACATTGAGCATAATAATGACACAGTATGCTGTGGACCCAAAGCTCTCGCTAGTAATGATGACTACAGGCACACCGTGTTTTATTACGTAATTCCTCAACATTTGGAGCTCACTCTCAGGAAAAGAAAAAGTCTTATTGCTCTGAATATACAAAAAAATGAATAGAAATAGAAACACAAAATTTACTTGATGCCTAAGAGGAAAATGTGCTTAAAATAACTTTAAGGGGTTCGCTAGAAAAAGGAAAAGAGAAAGAAAATGGCAGTGAGCATGTGCAGTGGGATGCTCCTCTGCTGTGACTTGGAGATAACCAACTCATAGCAGCAGAGCTTCCTACTGCACATCCTCACATGGATATGCCCTACTAATATTTTAGAACAGGATTTTTTCAGTGTGAAAGACAATGACCATTTTAACATACTACAGTGATTATCTCTGTAGACAATCAATGGTGATTTGATAATTAAACACATCTAGGAATATATTCATAATGACTTTTTTCTTTTTCCCTTCCTTTCCTTTTTGCCTTCATTTCCTTTTTCCCTTCCCTTCCTTTTCTTTTTCCCTCCCTTTCCTTTCCTCTTTTCCCTTCCTTTCCTCTTTTCCCTTCCTTTCCTTTTTCCCTCCCTTTCCTTTTTCCCTTCCATTCCTTTCCTTTTTCCTTTCCCAAGAGAACCTGTTTAAGAACTCCTTGCATAAATGAAATGAGACAGCAGATACAAAGTATTTGGTCTCCAATTCTTTTCTTCTTTTTTTCTTAAGTATCTTGTTCGCAGAAGCGATCACTACTATAACTATCACCAATGTATATTATACTCTAGCTCTTACTTTCCCTTTCTTTCTTCAGTCTTTCCCATTCCTTCTTAACCCTCTAACATTCCTTAGATAATTTCTTCCATCTTGAAGTTTTGCTTTTTTTTTTTTGTTCAGTTCTCTTGTTTTCTTCCTTTCTCAGGTATGCAATGGCCGTGTCCAATGGCTCCGTCAACTTGGAAGAGGGTTTTCCTTATATCAGGTGATTATATATTTATATGTAGTATCAAAGGCTTATGAATCATTCACAGGGTTAGGCCTCATTCAGATGTCAGTATTTTTTCTCATACATGGGCTGGATCAATTTTTAATCAGTTTTTACAAACCGTGTCTAAGGGGTAAAGTTTCTCCTTGTGGAGACTGACATACCAGCTCTGGCTTGTCAAGGTAAGGAGGCTTATTCACCGTGCAGTGCTCCCCT
Organism: Oophaga sylvatica; assembly: GCA_033576555.1. NCBI lineage: Eukaryota > Metazoa > Chordata > Amphibia > Anura > Dendrobatidae > Oophaga > Oophaga sylvatica. The sequence continues at coordinate 455,260,221 of JARQOD010000003.1, read as the reverse complement.
GGGAAATGTAATATGCAAATTGCCTCGCTACTTCCAAAAGGTGGCGCTATAGAGTTCAAGTCCTCTTTCTTTCTGAAGAGGCAATTTGCATACAAACTGTGTGTGTTTCTCATATGAATGAAAAATGTATAATGGTTTCTCAAAGGTACCCCTATTAACTGGCCTGTGGAAAAAAATAGACAGCACTTGGGTGACACACAAATGGCATCTGAGGTGTGTCCAATTTTTTGATGTACCCTGTTGTGAATGCTCTGGATCTGACTTCTGAGTTTGGGCTCCCTCTGGTGGCTGCTGATAGTAATGAAGCTGCTTTGGCTAACAGGTCTTTCAGCTGGGGACGATAGGCAATCAGGGGTTGCTGACTGGGGAGATATAAGTGAGCAACCTTCCCATGATCCTTGCCGGTGATTTGTTGCTTCCTGGTCTCTTTTGGGAGTCAGCTTGCTTCCTGTTCTGTCCTGCAACTTTCAGATAAGTTATTCGCTGTTATTTCTGTGGCATTTGCTTTTGTCTATTTCAGTTTTCTGCCCTTTTGGATTTGTGCAGCCAGGTCCCCCTGCGGGGGCCTGCGCTGAGGCTCAGTTTCTCTTTTGCCACTGTTTATCTATTTTCAGTTCTCTGTTGTTTCAGCATCCGCTGATTTCCTACTAGTTTACACCAGAGACAGTTTATGTATTTTCAGTTCCCTGTTGTTTCAGTGTCTGAGGATTTACTACCAGTGCACACCAGAGTCTGATCTAGCAGGGGAGAGATCGTGTGGTCTTAGTATTATTTCCATATCAGACTGGTTGGAGTTTTTTGGAGTTTTTGTCAGATTGCAGACAGTGTTCTTTCCTGTCCTGTTCTATCTAGACAGTTTGGGCCCCAGCATTTGCTTGTTCTATTTTCTGCCTGCGTTTGTATTTCATCTTGTCTCACCGCCAATATATGTTGGGGGCTACCTATTCCTTTGGGGGTCAACTCCGGGCAGTTAGCCTTCCCTTTCTCTCTTTAGGCTTAGTTAACTCTCCGGCTGTGTCGAGGCGTCTAAGGCACCGTAGGCACGTCCCACGGCTACTTCTAATTGTGCTGTCAGTTTAGGGGTCTGCAATCCGCTAGTTACCAACCTCTCTGGGTGTCTGGTTGTTAAGCCTATTTTTGCTACTGTCCTCCTCGGCTACTAAATCATAACAGTACCCATTCACTTGGATGAGTGGATTTAAGAGAATCTATCAGTTGGATTATCCTTTTAAGCCATCTATATGAGCATGCATGTCATAGAAATTTGAATAAAATGATACCTTGATAACTGCGATCCGATGTCTTATTCCACAGAAATCCACATTTTTCTTAACATGTAAATGAGCTGTTAAGATCAATGGGCCGGACATAGATCTCTCAGAGAATCTGCCTCTAGAGCTGAAAGTAAATGAAAGAGGGCATTACCAGTGTGAGACATGTAATGACTTACAGTCTGCTCTCCTGATCTCACTGCAGAGCTGTTTGTGATTATAACTAACACAAAACAGTAGAGCTAAACCATGTATCATTACAAACATTTGCACCAGCACTTATCCTCTCATAGTGCTGTCAGCTTAGCTGCAGTGTTGTGGCTGATTACAACTAACACAGTACAGCAGAGATGAACCTAGTCTCATTACAAACACACTTTCAGTTGTCCTCTCACAGTGCTGCTCTACTACCCTTCCTCCACACAGGCAGCCTGTGAGATGGAAAGTGAAGCACTGGAAGAGGACAACTGCAGCTGCAAATGTGTTTGTAATGAGAGAAAGATCAGTTTTGCGGTAGGTAGTTCTGATCTCACTGCAGAGCTGTGTGCAATTATAAGAGCAAAGTGTCAGTCATTATATGTTTCAAATTGGTGATTGTGGACATGGACCATTCTGAAATATGACTTTGTATCGCGGACATCAAGGTATAATTTTATAACGCTCTATAACCTGCACGCCCATATATAGATTCCCTTTAATCAGCAACTCAGATCCAACATGAACATGTCAATATTTTCCTTTGTTCAGAAAATCATTTTGCAATAAAACGTCATATAAATATGTTCTTAGATTAAAATATGAACATGTTCTAGGCATGAAAAACACAAAGAGAACCCATGGGAGAATAGAGAGAATAATGGACACCTAAATGAAGCCTTAGAAAAAGAAAGTCAGAATGCCATACCCCCTTCTAAAATAAAGACTGTATAAAAGAAGGAAATAAAGTGCAACATGTGCACATGAACCAAGACCATCAATGATAAAGGTTAGGCCAAGATCACACTTGCGAGAAACTCGCTTTATTCTCGTGCGGGTCTCTCGCATCAACACCTGGCGCTGCCTCCGGCACTTGGACCGGAGCGTGTGGCTGCATGTATATCTATGCTGCCACAGGTTCCGGTCCGAGAGTCGGCGGCAGTGCTGGGTGAGAATCGTGCGAGTTTTTTGCAAGTATAATCCATGCCTTAGTCAAAAGCTCACATTTAGTGGTTGTGCATCCATGCACAAGCCTGCGGTAAACGTGTGAATCAGTAGGGCTGCTGCTCCACCAGCTGTATCCCCCACAGGATCCAGAACATGTTGAAGAAAGAGGTTTCTGGTTGCGGTGTTCTTGCAGCGCTGCCCACGAATGTCCAGTCCAGACTGAGAAAAGTAGGTTTTAAATACTTTATTTGCTACACGTTTCGGAGCAAGTCCCGATCCTTCTTCAGGCAAGCATAAAATAAATAAAGAGTAGAACTAAGGCTAGGTCCATCTGTTTGGCAGAGCCTTTGTTAGGAACTTGTGTTGATAATTATTTTCTTTTACCAGAAAACCACCACACTTCTTTTCCTGATGAAATAATGGCCACCCAAATGGTCCCCATTATAGTAAAAGGGAAAAGGACAGTGGATACATTATTCCTGATCCACGGGCAGTATGTATCAGGTACTGGCTGTATGACTTCAGTCATGTATGTTTGACTCTAACGCTGCGGCGTTTCAGAGAAGCACATAGTTTAAAAGCCTCTGGGGACCGAGTCGCACCAAGACTAGTTGGACAGGCTGGTCCCGGGAGGCTTCTCCTGCCTGCCATGTACGTGTATAGGGAGAGATCTGTATTTTTTTTCCTTTCATACAATAGGATTAATAATTGATAGTCGTCTAATTGACAGCTCTCAATTATTAACCTGGCTTAAAGTCACCTTTCAATTGCAAGGTGGTTTTAACCCTTTATTAACCCATTCACCACCGCTACAGGGCAATGGGAATAGACGGGCAAAGTGCCAGAAAGGGCGAATCTAATTATAGGTTTGCCTTTTCTGGGGTGTCTGGGGGCAGATGTTAGTAGCCAGGGGGGCACAAAATAAATGCACCCTCCCTGGGCTATTATTATTTGCCCCCACTCGCTGGTTTTGTCTGTCTGGTGGAGAAAATACAGTGGGAGCCCACGCATTTTTTTTCAACGAATTTACACCGTTAACACCTACATGTATGAAATTTCACACACATACACTTATGTAATTGTTAGTGAAAACCATATATCAAAGTACATGAAATGACATGGTTAACTGTGTGTAAACCATGTGTCATTTCATGTCGGGTTCTGTAATTTCACAAAAGCCGGCAATTGAATTAGCGGCTATTACAGTATGTAGAAGTGTATGAACTATAAATATATGTATATATATGTCACAATGACATATATATATATATATATATATATATATTTATATATGTGTATTTTATGTGTGTATATGTGTTGATTCTATTCTTTATTAAAGCTGTCAGTGTGATTTTACAGTATAGCCGGGGATGAATTGCCGGCTTTTCTAAAGGACACCGGTGCGATTTAATCGCAAGTCACACGTGCGGTCCGTTTGTAATCCGATTTTTCATCGCACCCATAGACTTGGCGATAGTCGACCTACAAACGGTGACAATCGCAGCATGCTGCGATTGCACTCGCACGTTTAAAACGGACCACAAAAAATTTGATACTGGGAGCTGCTCCATAGATTAACATTGGTCCGACTGCAATGCGATATTTCATCGCATTGCAGTCGTCCGATTTTGTCGCCAGTGTGACTCCGGCCTTAGGCTACTTTCACACATCCGTTTTTTTTACAATCAGGCACAATCCGTCCAAGTGTAAAAAAGACGGATCCAATGCAGATTGTAAAAAACTGATGCGACGGATCAGGTTTGTAGACGGATCTGTCATGAACTTTTGAACCTGAGAAATGCAGTGTGAGCATGCCTGGCACAAGGAGAGAGAGAGAGACACACACATCCGGCGCTGTACGTTTTTTTTGCCGGATAAAAAAAAAACGTTCCTAGAAACATTTTTCAAAAAGCCTGAATGAACATTTTTGCCGAAACCGACAAAAACCGGAAGAAACGCACGACTATGCGGCGCAATCCGGCACTAATGCAAGTCAATGAGAAGAAAACGGATCCGGTTTTTCTAAAAAAAAAGGCCGGATCGCGCATGATGCTAAAAAACGGATGTGTGAAAGTAGCCTTAATGAAGCAAATTAAAACTGATATTATTGTAATTGTTTTTCATTATATTTTAGTAATTTTATAGGCAGAAAAAAATCTCTCCATCTAGAATCCAGGCAAATAGAAATACACAGTTACATTATATATAACAGTACAATGTGCCTGTGGAGTCAGAGCCTGCAATACAGATCAAGTACACAAAATTCTCCCGATTATGTCACTGGAGCATGTGGCTCATTCTGTCTAAGGGCCTGTGCACACGTTGCGGATTCCTAGCGGTTTTGCCGCGGTTTTTCGCGGCAAAACCGCTTACACAATACAACTCATTAAGGCCTATGAGATTCCGCAATGCTGTGCACATGCTGCGGGTTTTTCCGCGGCGGAATCGCATCGCGAGATCACGCCAGATGACGTAGCGGTCTCGCGTGATGCTACGTCATCGGGATGATTGTCGCAAAGGACTCCTGGGAACGGGATTGGCCGGGAGCGTCGCTGAGAGGCGGGAAAGCTGCGGGGGCCGCCGGAAGGTGAGAATATCATTATTTATTATTTTTTTATTATTTTTACATTAGATCTTTTTACTATTGATGCGGCATCAATAGTAAAAAGTTGGTCACACTTGTCAAACACTTGTTTGACTCGTGTGACCAAACTATCAGATCGCTTGTAAAACGCTAGCATTCTGCAAGCTAATTACGCTTGCAAAATGCTAGTTTTTATCGGGAATACGCATACCTATAATATGCGTGTTTCCTGCGGCAGGGAGGTGCGGAATTGCCGCGGAAATTTCCATGGCAATTCCGCAACGTGTGCACATAGCCTAACTCCTGCCTGTGATGTTGAAGGTTGTGAGCTCAAGACCTGGAAAGACAAACCAAAAAAGGGAAAGTTACATTTTTGTAATAGTTTTTTATTATTTTTACTAGTTTTATAGGAACAAAAAAGTCTGACTTCACCTCTGTATGCAAGTACAAACAAATACAATGTACATATAAAAGCTGCTTTTGGGTTCTCTGCCAAAGGAGGTTCTCTGCAATAGAGGTCAAGATTATCAAATTCTCCTGTGTTTATCATTGTGGTGTGTGGCTCCTTGCTAAAGCTGCTGCCTACGAATATGAAGACATGAGTTTGACTGAGGAGACATGAGGAGACTGATCACCGGAAAAGAAAAAGGCTGAATATATAATTGAACTTATGCACTGAGCAGAAAGATGCGGCCCTGCCCCTGTGAAGCAATGAAAACATCGGGTAGTTATTAGAAGCTAAGACAAAAGCTCTGATGTGGCGGGACTGAGTCCTCAAAGTGGGACAATCCCACAGAATTCGGAATGGTTGGGTGTAATGTATGTAGTACAGTTCATATAGCGTCTTGTGCTTGGGTGCGATGAAAACACAGGAGTCACAGGTTTGATATAGAAAAGTCCTGTATTACTTCATACAAGTTGGCAGAAATAGTCACACAGTTTGCAGACACAGAAACAGGAGACACAGCAGGCCAGAGTAATCCAAGCTCAGCAATCACTCTCCAATACAGATTCAGGATCTTCTTCTCTGTTACCGTAAGTCCATGCAAACGTGGGTCTTTCAAAGAGCAGGGTTCAGAGTCCACAAGTGCTTCAGAGTTCCTCAGTAGGAATAGCTGGAGTACAAGGTCCAAGGCTTACAGGAGTCAAGTCACAGGTTCACTGCAGGCTAGATTCTGAAGCACTGATTGCTCAGCTGTGGCTGCTTAAGAAGCAAAGGAGAGAATCAGGGCGGGAACATGCAAGCTGGAAACTCCATTTTGACTGAGGGCAAGATAGCTGCAGCAAGACAGAAAGTAAAATGGCTGACAAACAAACTGAGTTTCAGGAATATATACATAGAACCTTACATTACTCCCCCCTTAAGGACAACCTCCGGATGACCTCAGACCAGGCTTGTGTGGGTACCTCTGATGAAACTGACGGAGCAAGCGAGGAGCATTAACGTTATTGACCGGTTCCCATGAGTTGTCCTCCACTGGGTAGCCCTGCCATTTAATCAGATATTGTAACTGATTTCTATACAACCTGGAATCTAAAATCCTTTCCACCACAAATTCTTCCTGACCATCGACTAGCACTGGGTCAGGGCAAGGAGAGGAACGTCCAGGAAACGTATTGGGTGTCGCAGCCTTTAGTAGGGATACATGAAAGACAGGGTGAATTCTCATAGTTCTGGGCAGTTGAAGACGACAAGCAACGGCACTTATAATTTTACTGATTTTATAGGGTCCAATGTACTTATGTCCCAACTTAGATGATGGAATCCTTAACTTAAGATTTCTGGTTGACAGCCAGACCAAGTCTCCTACCTTGAAAGCTGGTGCAGGTTTACGAAATTTATCTGCTGCTTTCTTGTACCTTTCTTGAGCCGATTCCAGATTTTCCTTTAGAAGATCCATATTCTTCTGTAAAGACGTGATTCTTTCAGCCACTGCTGGTAAAGGCGTTTCTATGGGAAATTGTGGTAGAATGTTAGGATGATAACCTAGATTAGAGTAAAAGGGAGACTGTTTAGTGGAGGCACTCTGAGAGTTGTTATACGAGAACTCAGCTAATGGAAGTAGATCCACCCAATCATCCTGTAGGTGGCAGATAAAGCAGCGGAGATACTGCTCCAGGGTTTGATTGGTTCGTTCGGTCTGTCCATTAGTCTGGGGATGAAAAGCAGAAGAAAGGTTTACTTTAATGTCCAATGCTGCACAGAAATTTTGCCAAAACCTAGAAGTGAATTGCACCCCTCGATCCGAAATAACCTCATCCGGTACTCCATGTAAGCGAAACACATCTTTAATCATCAAATCTGATGTCTGTTTTGCAGTGGGTAAGCCGACACAAGGGATAAAATGAGCTGCCTTTGTTAGACGGTCAACCACCACTAGAATGGTGTTCTTCCCCTGAGAGGTTGGTAACTCCACAATGAAGTCCATAGAAATGGATCCCCACGGGCGGGACGGGGTGGGAAGAGGCTGTAACAGACCAGTTGGTGAGGAGCGAGGTGTTTTGCATCTTGCACAGACCTCACATGAAGTGACATAATTCAAAACATCCTTCCTGCAAGTGGGCCACCAAAAGAAACGAGAAAGAAATTCCTGTGTCTTTAGAATTCCTCTATGCCCAGCTATCTTGGAATCGTGAATGAGTTGCAATACTCTTAATCTGACTGTTTCAGGAATATACAGACGTTGTCCCTGAATCCACACACCATTCTTAAAGACAAGACTTACGTCCCTTGGGGTTGTGCCAAAAAGGAATCCGCATGGTATGCTTCCTTGATGTCCTTAAGTAGGTCTTGATTATGAATTACTCCTAGGAATCTAGAGTCAGGAAGAATAGTCTTAGGAGGAGTAATTGGACGTGTCTCTGCTGAGTAAATCCTAGAGAGTGCATCAGCCTTTCCATTGCGCGATCCTGGTCTATAAGAAATGATAAAATTAAATTGGTTTAAGAAAAGATTCCAGCGAGCCTGGCGAGGAGTCAGGCACTTAGCCGACCTGATAAACTCAAGGTTACGATGGTCTGTCAGGACGACTATTTGCTGTGCAGCTCCCTGAAGAAGGTGTCTCCATTCTTTGAAGGCGGCAATAATGGCCAACAACTCTCTATTGCCCACATCGTAGTTCCTCTCAGCCGAAGACAACTGCTGGGAAAAGAAGGCACAGGGATGCAAGACATTCTTCTCACCTGTTCTCTGAGAGAGTATAGCTCCAACGGCACAGTCTGAAGCATCCACCTCTATTATGAAGGCAAGCTCGGGGTTGGGATGTACTAGGATAGGTGCAGTGGTAAATTTATCTTTTAGACGGGAAAATGCTTCCTGGGCTTGGGGAGTCCAGGAAAACCTAGACTCTTTCCGGGTAAGTTGAGTGATAGGTGACACTACCTCAGAGAAATTTCTAATGAAACGTCTATAGAAGTTGGCAAACCCGATGAAGCGCTGTACCTCCTTCACATTTCTAGGACTTGGCCAATCCTTGATGGCTTGGGTTTTGCTTCCATCCATACTAATTCCTTGTGTAGACAGTACATACCCCAGAAATTGAATTTCGGTCCTATGGAATTCACACTTTTCAAGTTTGATGTAAAGATGATTTTGTCTTAGACGTTCCAAGACCATTCTCACATGTCCATGATGTTCCTCTGTGGAGTTAGAAAAAATTAGAATATCATCCAAATAAATTACCACGAATGTATCTAGGAGATCCCTGAAGATGTCATTCACCAAGTGTTGGAAAGTGGCTGGGGCGGTACTCAGACCAAAAGGCATAACTAGATATTCAAAGTGTCCATAGCGTGACCTGAATGCAGTCTTCCATTCATCCCCAGGTCTAATACGGACTAAGTTATAGGCCCCACGAAGATCTAGTTTAGAAAAAATTTTGGCATGTCGCACTCTCTCCAATAACTCAGGGATTAAAGGCAATGGATAACGGTTTCTAATAGTAACCTTATTGAGTTCCCTATAGTCTACGCATGGTCTCAGAGATCCATCTTTCTTCTTTACAAAGAAGATGGGTGCACCTGCAGGAGATGAAGAGGGGCGTATGAAGCCCTTGGCTAGATTTTCATCTATGTAATCCTTTAAAGCCTTTAGCTCGGGCCCCGCCAGGGGGTAGATCTTACCAAAAGGTATCTCTGCTCCAGGCAATAATTCAATTGGACAATCATATGGACGGTGAGGAGGAAGCTGGTCAGCGTTCTTCTTGTCACATAAATCCACATAGTCCTGGTATACAGCTGGTAGTTCAGGGACTGACATGATTCCTTTAGGAACAGAGCAAGCTGAAACTTTTGGACTCATCTGTTTCTCTGGAAAGTGTAATTCCTTGGTCTCCCAGTTAATGGTAGGATTCTGAGCCTGCAGCCATGGTAGCCCTAGAATAATGGGAAAGTGGGGAGAAGAGATAAGCATAAAGGACAGTTTCTCTTGATGATCTTTACCCATAAGAACCCTCAAAGGCTCTGTTTCCTGATCCACTGGTCCAGAGGTCAGCAGGGAGCCATCCACAGTTTCCATCTGTACTGGAGTAGCCTTCTTCACTGAACGTATTCCCTGTTTCAGAGCAAAGGAGACATCCATAAAATTTCCACTTGCCCCTGAGTCGATCATAGCAGAGCTAGACACCCAAGCTGAGTCAACCCAGAGTTTGATGGAAAGAAAGCAATGAGAATTGTTTTTCTTACAACTCAGCTGGGACACCGCTGAGGAAACTTGAAAAATGGCAGCGTTTACACAGTCAACGTCCTCAGAGGTAACGGAGTTTAAGTCCGAGAAATCAAGATCTGTTGCTGCAGATCTCTCTGGAGCCTGAGGCTCGGACCTGACAGATCCCCTCTCGCAACACTCACAATGAATGAGTGCTGCAGTAGTCTTACGAGAACGGCTGGGGCAGTTTATAATGAAGTGCCCTGACTTACCACAATAGAAACATAGATTCTCCTTAAAACGATGTTCCTTGCGTGCATCACTAACCCGTCGTTGTAAAGAGTCTACCTGCATGGGTTCAGGTTCAGGTTCCCGTGTAATCCTACTCAAAGGTTCCTTAGCTGGAGAGGAAGGTAGGAAAAGGTTAGTACGATTGCTTTCGAACCATCTCTCTTGCCTGCGTTCAGTCAGACGAGTATCAATACGGATGCAGTAGTTAATAAAGTCACCTAACGCAGTGGGAGGGTCGGCACGAGCAAGTTCATCCTTAATCAGTGGAGATAACCCCTTTCGAAAAATAGATTTTTTGGCGGAACTGTCCCAGGTGGTATCAAGGGCCCATCTCCTGAAATCCAAGGCATATTCAGCTACCGAGTGCTTACCTTGGCGCAAAGCTAACATGGCTGCTTCAGCTGTTGCACCTCGATTGGGGTCATCAAACACCTGCCCCATGGCTGAAATAAAATCATCAAGGTGATTCAAACAATCATCCTCAGTCTCAATCAGAGGGTTTGCCCACATTAAAGCCTTGTTGGTAAGCAACATAATTATAGTAAGCACCTTAGATCGTTCAGTGGGAAATTGTGAAGCATGTGCAGAAAAAAAAAGATTGCATTGATTAATAAATCCCCTGAATTTCTCACGTTCACCGCCAAAACGAAAAGGGGGCAACTTGGGAATCCCAGCACTCGAGGCTACGGCAGGAGCCTGGACTCGCCCCTCTAGAACCTCAATCCTGGCTCGCAAATCCTGGGTAGTCTGTCCAACCACTTGCAAATTGTGATTATTGAGGTCCTGTAGATTTGTAAAACGGGTCTTTATATTCTGCAAATCTGCAAGGATATTATCAGTCACTCCGCAAAGTTCCTTTATGCGGGCCTCCATTTTCCAGATCTTTTAAGACAGGATTACTGTGGTAACACTGCAAAAAGAAAAAACTTAAGGGAATTGCTCACCTGGAATGGTTGTGAGAAGTCACAACCACTGTCATCACAGAAAGTACAACCGGACGTCTGATATCCACAGTACAGCAGACACAGCCTTCCAGACCCAGCAGACACTAACGTTTTGGCTTCAGAATCTTGTAATGTATGTGGTACAGTTCATATAGCGTCTTGTGCTTGGGTGCGATGAAAACACAGGAGTCACAGGTTTGATATAGAAAAGTCCTGTATTACTTCATACAAGTTGGCAGAAATAGTCACACAGTTTGCAGACACAGAAACAGGAGACACAGCAGGCCAGAGTAATCCAAGCTCAGCAATCACTCTCCAATACAGATTCAGGATCTTCTTCTCTGTTACCGTAAGTCCATGCAAACGTGGGTCTTTCAAAGAGCAGGGTTCAGAGTCCACAAGTGCTTCAGAGCTCCTCAGTAGGAATAGCTGGAGTACAAGGTCCAAGGCTTACAGGAGTCAAGTCACAGGTTCACTGCAGGCTAGATTCTGAAGCACTGATTGCTCAGCTGTGACTGCTTAAGAAGCAAAGGAGAGAATCAGGGCGGGAACATGCATGCTGGAAACTCCATTTTGACTGAGGGCAAGATAGCTGCAGCAAGACAGAAAATAAAATGGCTGACGAACAAACTGAGTTTCAGGAATATATACATAGAACCTTACATTGGGAGCGATTGTTAAACAATGAAGACTCCTATTGAATTGCTGAAATCAGAGATCGGAAAAACTGTGGTTATACTGTATATATGTCACAATCCATTTTTGGATCTGTGGCAGATCTGCCTTTTTATAGTAAAACCTTTTTTTCTTTCAGGCCATCGGGGGTTAATGTCTGTTTTTTCACCCCGGTGGCCTGCTGGTGTAATTGCATTACTGTAGTGTTGCTGGGTCTGCTGATGTAGGTGGTGACCACTCCCACCATCCCTTATAGAGTCACCTGATGCACTGAGACCAATCAAGCAGGAGAAGGAGCTTGCTGAGTGCTGTGGTGCTTCAGCTATTACCTTGATCTGCTGACTTTATCCTACTGTGTGGAGATTTGCAGCAGAAAGCTGTGTGGTGTTTTTGTTGCCTTAACCCTTTGCTGTCTGTTCCTTTCCTTTGTGTTTCATTAGTGCAGTGGTGCGACTAGTGCTCTCACCGACCGGCTCCCTAGGTAGGGATTAGCGCAGGGCTTGTGAGGGTTTTAGGTATCCTGCTCGGCGACGGGGTGAATGAACCAATATAGGGACGATAGGGAGATCAGGGCACATACTTAAGTGAGTGCAGGAGGTGTCCATTTCCCTCGTTCCCTGTCACAGGGCCCACCGTTATTAAAGTTTCCCCGGTGTTCCCTTGTTTGTGTCGTCCATTGACCGACCATTCTTGGGGTTGTGTCACGCCGTTTGGGTCACTTCGTGACGATATAAGTGCACATTTCATGTGTCTTGTACTTGCTTTCCTCTCGTGGTAGACAGCGCTATCATAATTCAGTCTTTATTTTGTCAGAGACGATGGATGCTATTCCGCCATCTGCTCCTATACTGGTATACAGTCTAATCAATGAATGGGGCTACGGTCCATAATACCAGTGCAGACATAGCCATATGGACACTATAAGGCTAAGTGCACACGATCAGGAATAATTGCGTTTTTTTCGCGGTTTTTCCGCGGTTTTCCGCGGTAAAAACGCGATAAAAACGCAAGCATTAAGCATCCTATACATGTTAATTGATTCCGCATGTTTTGGCCACATGTTGCGTTTTTTTCCGCGAAAAAAACGCTTTGCGGAAAAAATAGCAACATGTTCATTAATTTAGCGTAATCGCGGTGATTCCGCCGCCATAGGAATGCATTGAACCGCTTACTTTCCGCATGTGGCTATGCCCACTATGCGCAATGTAAGCGGTTCATGTGCGGATGGTACCCAGGGTCTGGAGCAGAGGAGACTCTCCTCCAGGCCCTGGGTACCATATCCCTGGTAAAACAATAATTAAAATAAAAAATAATGATATTCTCACCTTCCGGCGGCACCCGCAGCCTTCCCGCGGCCCCCGCAGCCTTCCCGCCTTCAGCGACGCTCCCGGCAACTTCCGGTCCCAAGAGTCCTTTGCGAGATCACCCAGATGGCGTAGCGGTCTCGCGAGATGCTACGTCATCGGTGTGATTTGTCGCAAAGCACTCCTGGGACCGCGAGTTGCCGGGAGCGTCGCTGAAGGCGGGAAGGCTGCGGGGGCCGCCGGAAGGTGAGAATATCATTATTTATTATTTTTTTTATTATTTTTACATTAGATCTTTTTACTATTGATGCGACATAGGCGGCATCAATAGTAAAAAGTTGGTCACACTTGTCAAACACTATGTGTGACTCGTGTGACCAACCTGTCAATCAGTTTTCCAAGCGATGCTACAGATCGCTAGGAAAACGCTAGCATTCTGCAAGCTAATTACGCTTGCAAAACGCTATTATTCTGGCGGGAATCAGCATAAAAAAACGTGCGTATTTCCTGCGGGAGAAGTGCGGGATTGCCGCGGAAATTTCCGCGGCAATTCCGCAACGTGTGAACTTAGCCTAAAAGTGCTACGTTCATCTGTGGTGTAATATAATACTAATAAGTGATATACGAGGTTAAAGAGGATTTCCAGGACGTTGTATAAGTTGGTAAAAGACTGTTCCAGCCTTTCTCCACCAGTTCTACGTTCTCCATTGCTAGATTACTTATTACCCACAAAGCCATTTGTTGTGAAAAAATAATCTAGTCCTGTTATAAATGCTGTTATAGTGTCAGCCATTGCTACCTCCTGTAGTCGGCATTCCACAGTCTGACTGCTCTAACTGTAAAGAACCCTGTCCTATTTAGCTGCTGGAATCGCCTTTCTTCCACCAGTAATGAGTGCCCCCTGGTCCTCCGTACGGTCATTGGAAGGAATAAGTCATGCACAGTCCTTTGTACTGGCCACACATATATTTATCAGAATTCAATAGAAAAAAGAGGACTGCACCGCAAACCACCGCTAACCCTTCGTAGTGCAAATGACACTGGTTGCCGCAGGCTTAATCTGTGAGTCTTGGGGTGCACACCATGAGAAACCACAACATGACAAGTCCAATATGAAGTAGAAAACAGGTGGCACTCACCAGTCTGTGGAAAATCGCTTGTCTTTATTAATCCATATCAAGACATTTTGGCCTGGAGTGAGAGTGCAAAAGAGTGCAGGTGCTGACGACGGCCGTTTCGCGCAAGTGGCGCTTCTACCGGTCAATGTGTGGGAGAATGTGGCAGGAGGAGAAATAGGCTGGACCAGGTGGATTCCTCCTATCACAGCTCCCCACACACAGGTGTGATAAAATACACATAAAAAAACAAAGAACAAATTAAAAAACATAGGTGTAAAGAACACATATTATAATATATACACACAAGCAGAGGTATACATCAATATCTCAAGAGATACACATGACTGGCACCACATATGATATGTATCACATTACAAAAAAATACATGTCAACTCGATCATTGAAGTCTGTGGAACCCAGTGCACGTGTGTGCATGATCCACCTAGCTTCTCGTCTCAACAGCATTTTATACAAGTTGCCACCCTATGGTGGAAGAGTCTCTCTATGCCTGCAAAGGTTAAAACGTCGGGATTTCCTCTGTGATACTCTCTGATATGATTTATTAAGCGTGGTACTCCTTTGCCAGAAGCAATGGATTTATAGTGTTCCTTGAACCTAATATATATAAAGGCCGTATGGTTTTTCCAATATAAAAATTCCTACAAGGACAAAAGATTACATACACTACATAATTCGTCTTACAAGATGTAAACTTGGAAAAGTGATGAGTCACTGCCCCCATATGAATTGTTCGATCCATGATGTGAAACTTACAATACGCACACTGACCGCATTTATAATTTCTTTTCGGAATACCCGCTGTGAGCCAATTATTGTGCTCATCCTTAATGCGATTTTGGACTAATATATCACGCAGCCTAGTACTTCGTTTGCTAGAAATAATGGGACCTCTAGCTGCAATATCTGTTAGGTCTTTGTCCCTTTCCAGAATGTGCCAATTCTTCCTAATGGTGGAGCGAATGAAGCTGTCCATGGGACCATATTGGAAACAAAATGTAAATCTTTTTTCCTTATTCCTTGCTTTTGCTTTACCCTCAGAAATCAGATTTTTAGTCAGACTTTCCTCCTCTACCTTCTCTAGCGCTTTAAGTAAAATTGCATCAGGATATCCTCTCTGTTTGAAGCGATCATATAGTTCTGCAGACTGTTTGAGGTAACCTGCTTGTGTATTATTAACCCTCCGTAGCCGTAAGAATTGACTAGAAGGTAGAGATTGTTTGATGTGTTGTGGATGAAAGCTGTCATATCGCATCATATTGTTTGTGGCAGTAGGTTTGCGATATAATGAAGTGCAAATCTCTCCATCATGTATGTCAATGGAGACGTCTAAGAATTCAAGATGTGTTCCTCCAAAAACCGATGTAAATGACATTCATATTATTGGATAGATTAAGATGTGACATAAATGCCTCAAAGGACTCCTCTGAGCCATCCCATATCATGACTATGTCGTCGACATATCTCCTGATGTGTTTTTAAAATATATTACTGGAGGAATAAATGAATTTTTCCAATATATATGGCCAGACATATATTTTATACATGTAAATGGGATCTCCTCTGAGGCGTCTTTTTTTCTAAGCTAAACAAGTCCAACTTTTCCAACCTCTCATCATATGAGAGGCCTCCATCCCTTGTAATAATCTAGTTGCCCTCCTTTGAACTGACTCTAACTTCTGAATATCCTTTTTAAAATGTGGAGCCCAAAACTGGATCCCATATTCTAGATGAGACCTCACCTGTGATTTATGCAAGGGTGACAATATGTTGGGATTGCTGGATTTTATTTCTATTTTCATACACCCGAAAATCTTGTTTGAGTCTGAAAAATCCTCTACAAGTCACAAAATTTAAAGTGCTTTTCTAATATTTT
>JARQOD010000003.1:455218238-455244252 GCA_033576555.1 Oophaga sylvatica | reverse complement strand
CCCCCCCAAAGGGACTCTGATTCCCTCGAATGTTCAATAATGGGGTCCCCTTCCGACGCATATACTTTGATGGCGTCTTTAGGACTTTTTAAAAATTCCCCCTTAGAAACGTTTTGACATATTATAATGCTTTCAAGGGTGGGATCAGGTTCTTATCCTAAACATACCAAAAATATCAGGAATGACGGTGGTGTGTGAGTAACACTTAGGGGGAAACTTGCCATGGTTACTTTCCTTGTGCGAGGCCCCAAAAGTTCGCTACGCTCAGCAAACCAGAAATGACGTTTTCCGGCTGGATGACGAATACAGGAAATGACGTGCGCGGTTCAAGTCTAACCGATGCGTTCCATTAGCTGGAAGTGATAACCTCGGCGTCCGGAAATGAAGGGAAAGCCGCGAGGTTTTGGAAATGATGTAAGGCAAGTCGGATAGAATGGCAGCACGCCTTGTCTCACATTCTAAGACGGATGTCATTATTCCCCTGATGAATCGATGAAATGAAGAAACGCGTCGGGAGACATCTTATGAGGTAGAGACCACCCAGCGAAGCTTTTATGCTGTTATGGCTGAGTCTGGTTTCCCCCAGAGGAGCATTCTAAACGGGAAGCGATGCCTATACACATAATACCGCAGATTAGTATAATGACGTATTAAGAACTCACCGGGAGGGCTATATATTTTGGGACATACTATGATTTAATCCCAAAGCCCCATAGATGAGATTCTTTATCCGTATACTACCGGCATGATTATTTTATGAGACTTTACATCTATGGTGCTCTCTAAGGCTATGTGCACACGTTGCGGTTTTTTAGCGGTTTTGCTGCGGTTTTTCGCGGCAAAACCGCTTACACAATACAACTTATTAAGGCCTATGAGATTCCGCAATGCTGTGCACATGCTGCGGGTTTTTCCGCGGCGGAATCGCATCGCGGGAGAATCCGCAGCATGCTCATTCTTTTTTGCGGAACCGCGGCGATTCCGCCGCCATAGGAATGCATTGAACCAATTACTTTCTGCATGTGGCTGTGCCCACCATGCGGAAAGTAAGCGGTTCATGTGCGGATGGTACCCAGGGTCTGGAGGAGAGGAGATTCTCCTCCAAGCCCTGGGTACCATATCCATGTAAAAACAATAATTAAAATAAAAAATGATATTCTCACCTTCCGGCGGCCCCCGCAGCTTTCCCGCCTCTCAGCGACGCTCCCGCCAATCGCGTTCCCAGAAGTGCTTTGCGAGATCACCCAGATGACGTAGCGGTCTCGCGAGATGCTACGTCATCGGGATGATTGCCGCAAAGGACTCCTGGGAACGGAACTTGCCGGGAGCATCGCTGAGAGGCGGGAAAGCTGCGGGGACGCCGGAAGGTGAGAATATCATTATTTATTATTTTTTTATTATTTTAACATTAGATCTTTTTACTATTGATGCGGCATCAATAGTAAAAAGTTGGTCACACGAGTCAAACACTTGTTTGACTCGTGTGACCACCCTGTCAGATAGCTTGTAAAACGCTAGCGTTCTGCAAGCTAATTCCGCTTGCAAAACGCTAGTGTTTAGCGGGAATACGCATACCTATAATATGCGGATTTCCCGCAGCAGGGAGGTGCGGAATTGCCGCGGAAATTTCCATGGCAATTCCGCAACGTGTGCACATAGCCTGAGTATAAGGGAGCAATCAATATGCCACCAAAACCATAACCTGTCAATGTCTATTGCATGATCATTTGAACTATCAAAAGATGCCAATGTGGGCATCGATAATTGCTGCATATGATTTACCTATTTATTGTAAGGCATAATAGATCAAGCATACTTAGTAATCCACTCTGACTGTACTCCTGCACAACGTCCAGCCAATGTATGGTGAGAGATACCAGAGCAATGCATTTGTGCGGTTCTAGCAGGCTCGCAGAAATAGATATAACATATTACGCACTTAAGAGAATTAACTCTGACTATACCCCTCCATAACGCTTGGACAGTGCATTTTTAGGGATATCAGAGTACTTTATATATGCGGACATTAGTAATTTGCTTAATACAGGTTCAAGGTGAACAACTGGCAACCTTAGCATTTTACTGCTATTTTATTCACACTGTTTTTTTGCACTAGCACTTTATGGTATTTTAGTAACTTAATAAATGCTACGTTTTATTGGTCAATCTGCTCAGTACCTAACCAAGATGGGGTGCAGAATGTACATTAATGAGAAAAAAAAAATGAACTTTTTTGCATTTACCAAATGGCTGCAATGGAACAAAGAGTGAAAAATTTAAAGGGGTCTGAATACTTTCTGAACCCACTGTACAACTACTGCCTTTTACCACTCTATGATTACGTCCTTCTATTTTAGCTCATCCTTACCTGCTTTCACAACCATGAGTCCTACCCTTCCAATACTTAGTCCCTATATGCCATGATTTCATCTCTTCAATACACTCTAGCCCAATATTGCCTATAGCGGCTGCTGTACATGGACATCATTGCATAAGGCTAGTCCAGAAACTGATAGAAAATAATTATCTGTCCTCAAATGTGACCTAATGCCTTTTTTATGATTTCCTAATGTGGAAAAAATATAAAATTTTAATCAGCTTCTGAAAAAAGAAATTCATATTTCCAGTTGTTATAATGTTCTAATCCAGTTTTGGTTCTTTTTTTGTTAGCGGTTTGGATCTGTGTTATACGGTTTCAGCAAATTAGAGATTATGGCTGCCATTCTCATGTAAATTCTGTGGGCCTCGCGTTGGGATTTCTTTGTGCTTTAGGAACTTCAATGGTCGGTAATTTTCAGGTGAGTCTTTACTTCTAGTGGTTACTGTTGCACTATTTGCTATTACTTAAGGGGATCTGTCAGCAAGTCTTTATGTAATCTGAGGGCAGGCATGGTATAGAGCCAGAGACCCTGATTCCAGTGATGTGTCATGTACATACCAAGGTATTGATGACTCTGTGTGAGGGCTTGTTATTTTGCAACCTGACCTGTAATTTTAATTAATACAATTTTCTTGTATATATAACACTTTCTATTATATTTTTTTTGAGAGTGCAGTGACCAATTCTGGCCTTTCAATTGTTCTTTCTTTTTGGCTTTTAACAGACATTTTAAATTTTTCTATATTTTGATAGATCTGACTTTTTCAGACATGACAATACCAAACCCTAACCAAAGTTACAAATGACCTGTTGCCGAACAAACCATTCTCTATACTCCTCTTCCTTGACCTGTCCTGTACCTTCGACACAGTTGAGCACTTCCTCCTACTGCAGATCTTCTTTTTTTGGCATCACAGACCTTGTCCTCTTCTGGATCGCCTCCTACCTGACTGACTGCACACTTAGGCCTGTTTCACACATCCGGCGGGCGCCTAAACGGCGCCCCGGCATTTAGCCGCAGCGCCGCATGCGGTATTTTCTCTGAACAACGGATGTGCCGCATCCGGTTTTTCGCCGCATCCGGTTCACGAATGCGGCAAAAAACCGCATACGTTTCATCCGGTGTATCCGGTTGGCATCCGTTGACGCCGTAATGCGCCGGATCCGGCTTTTAAGCACACCCATTTTGGGGCCCTTTTTGGGGTTCCAAATATGATTGGCTACTGTAATCCTATATATACACTGCTCCTACATCCCTTCTTTGACAGGTTGTAGAGGAGAAAGTGCAGTTTGGAGAGAAGAGCAAGTAGCAAGTGATTGGCGAACATGGAACCCATTATCGGCAATATCTTCAGGAATCTTGTTGATTTTACTGCGGAGATGAATTGCTTGAGGTTTATAGTTCTGGAGAAGGAGCGAAAGTTTGAGGAGCAGCGCATTATGCGTCAGCGCCTGCGAAGTCGCCGCCGTATGTGGATCCACCCCATCACGTCACAGAGATTAACTCGTGGTGTCTATTCCACACTGAACATGGAGCTGCGACAAAATCCAGAGAGTTTTTGCCTATCTGCGGATGAATATAGAAAACTTTGATGATTTGCTGGAGCGTGTTGGAGACAAAATTAAAAAATCGGACACCTACTGTCGGTTCTCGATATCTCCGGCGGAGCGTCTCATGGTGACTATAAGGTAAGCTATATGTATTGGTTCTGTTTGCTTGAGCGCACTTGTAATTTTATCATTAATTGAACATCACAGGCCAACTAGGAAACCATATGAGTAGCCCCAAATCTAGTTATAAAACAGTCTTTCTCCTAGATATTATTATTTTTGGTATCTCCAATAGTCGTAGCTGAGTTCTGGTATGTAATGCTGCGTTTCTGAAATAATTTGTATTTTCTAATTTGTTTTCAGATTTCTGGCAACTGGCGAAACTCTATCATCGCTCCATTTTCAGTATCGGATTGGAATCTCCACACTATCCGGCATAATAAAGTATACTTGTCGTGCTCTGTGGGATACTTTGGTTGGAGAATTTATTCCAGAGCCAAAAAAAACATAAAAAACAACGACATCACTGGCCAAAAAAATTAATACTTTTTTAAAAATAAAAAAAAAATTTGATACACAAATACATCCACATTTCAGATTGTCGCAGGGAGACCAAGCACATCACTGCTAAAAAACAGTACCAGTAGATCTACATTATCAACATTCACAACAGTAGCAGTGAATACACAATAAAGTTCCCAAACAAATGCATTTTAAACTCGGGGACCCACCCCATCATCGGCAATTTAATTTCATTAAATACCTGGGGAACCAATCCCCATCACAGAAAAAACATTAAATATATAATGTACCAGGCCACAAAAAATAAACATCAGCTCACACAGCATTGGTGACATATGTATTTTAAATTTTTGAATTTGGGGGTGGGTGGTTCATATTTACCGTCTGTTTTCCTGGCGCTCCATGGTACGGATCCTGGCTGCGAGTCCGGTGGCTGCGTCGGTGGCTGCGTCGGTGGCTGCTTTCTGTGGCTCTCCGTGTCTCTCTGTGGTTCCTGTGGCTCCTGTGGCTTCTGTGGCTGTGTCTGATGTCCCACCCAATTTTTTTTTTATATGTTTGCTGAGGGGTGGTACTTCCTTGTATCTGTTTGCTGTGGGCTGGTATATCAATTAACAAACCGGATGCGGCTACCGGATGCGGCGGACGCCGCGATGCGGCGCATTGCGGCGTCCATAGACTTTCATTGTAAAAAAGAACCGCATGCGCCGCATCCGGCGCATGCGGCTTTTTCGCCGCAGACAAAAAATGTTACATGCAACGTTTTTTCCAGACACCGGACGGTGACCAGACACCGCATCCGGCACCAACCGGACGCGCCGCAGTGACATGCGGTGCTAATAAAAGTCAATGGGAAAAAAAACCGCATGCGGCGCATACGGTTTTGTGTTGCGGCGCTGCGAAAAAATGCCGGGGGCGCCGCAAGGGGAAAAACGGATGTGTGAAACAGGCCTTAGTGTTTACTGTTGGTGTCTCTCAATGTTCTGTCCTAGCTCCCCTACTCGTCTCCATCAATAACTTTTGCCTGGGACAACTCCAAGTTCCATGGCTTCCAGTACCACCGATACCCTGCTGACAGTTATATATACCTTTCTAGCCCAGATGTCAACTCTCTGATGTCCAGAATCCCAGATTGTCTATCAGTCATATACTCCTATTTATTTATTTTCCAAGCCATTCACTTGCTTCCAATTCTCCAATTAATCCAGTGTAAATTACTAACAATGATTTACAAGGCTGCCCATAATCTGCCTCCTCCATGCATCTCCAAACTAATCTCCCAATACCTCACCACACATAATCTCCTGTCCTCACAAGACCTCCTTCTCTCCTCCACCCTTGTATGTTCCTCGCCCAACCGCCTTCAGATTTATCTCGAACATCTCCCTTCCTCTGGAATTCAGTGCCTCGACATGTCCGATTGTCTCTCACATGTGACTCCTTCAATTTCATCTCTTCAGGAAAATCTCCAATAGCCTCGCTGCCACCTCACCACCACTGGACCTGCTCCAATACCCCATCCTCCGGCCTCCTTCCCCAATACCCTGTAGATTGTAAGGCTGTCACGGCTGGACCCTCTCCTCCTCTATATCAGTCTTTGTTCATTGTAATTTATATATGCATTGTATGTAATCCCTCGTCACAATGGATTTAACAGACCTTGAAAATTAAATAATAATTATTATTATTATTTTCCACAGCAATCCAGTCAGCTGGAAACTCACCTCATCGGAGCCTTTTGTCATTTGTCATTGGTATTGTTTACTTCTGGTTACAAACATATTTAACCTACAGAGTGAAGCCAAGACATGGCGGGAAGTGGATAGGACCGCTGCGATTTATCCTCACCCTTTTGGCCACAGTATCGATCATTCTAAGTATCCTTATTAAGGCATTAGGCCATGAAATTCACATACAGCATAACACAAAAATGAGTACACCCCTCACATTTTTGTAAATAGTTTATTATATCTTTTCCTGGGACAACACTGAAGAGCTGACACTGATGCAATGTACAGTAGTCCGGTTGCAGCTTGTATAACAGTGTACACTTGGTGCGTACTCTAAATAACTCAACACACAGCCATTAATGTCTAAACCGCTGGCAACAAAAGTGAGTACACCTCTAAAGGAAAATCGCCAAATTATGAAAATTAGCCTTTTTTCCTCCCTGGTGTCATGTGACTCATTAGTGTTACCAGGTCTCAGGTGTGTCTGGGAAGCAGGTGTGGTAAATTTGATATTATTGCTCTCACACTCTCTCATACTGTTTGCTGGAAGTTCAACATGGCTCCTCATGGCAACGAACGCTCTGAAGATCTGAAAAAAGAATTGTTTTACATAAAGATGGCCTAGCCTATAAGAAGATTGCCAACACCCTGAACCTGAGCTGCAGCACGATGGGCAAGGAAATACAGCATGGCGGTGGGAGTATCATGGTTTGGGGCTGCATGAGTGCTGCCAGCTGTGGGGAGCTACAGTTCATTGAGGGAACCATGAGTGCCAACATGTAATATGACATACTGAAGCAGAGCATGATCTTCTCCCTTCGGAAACTGGGCCCCAGGGCAGTATTCCAACATAACAACCCCAAACACATTTCCAAGACGACCACTGCCTTTGTAAAGAAACTGAGGCTAACGGTGCTGGACTGGCCAAGCATGTCTCCAGACCTAAACCATGTTGAGCATCTGTGGGACATCATCAAACGGAAGGTGGAGGAGCACAAGGTCTCCAACATCCACCAGCCGTGGGATGTCATCATGGAGGAGGGAAGAGGATTCCAGTGGACACCTATAAAGCTCTAGTGACCTCCATGCCCAAAAAAGTTAAGGCAGTGCTTGAACATAATGGTGGCCACATAAAATATTCACACTTTCAGCACAATTTGTATATTTTCACCTAGGGGTGTACTCGCTTTTCTACCAGCAGTTTAGACGTTAATGTGTTGAGTTAGAGGGCACCAAATTTACACTGTTATACAAGCTTCAATTAGACTACTGTACATTGTATCAGATCTTCAGTGTTGTCCCATGAAAAGATATAATAAAATATTTACAAAAATGTGAGGGGTGTATATATACACCAGTAAATAGAAAAAGATTTTGAAAAGTTGGTAATAAATTGAAAGTTTTCGAGACTGGTCAGGTTTCTTCACCAGGCATAGACTAATACAAATTACCTGATGAGACCAGAGTAGTCTCGAAAGCTTGCAATTTGTTACCATCTTTTCAGTTAGCCATTAAAAGGTATCAACCACTGAGGACTCTCAAATCTTACTATTTTTCATATATACTGTAGTCCCATAATTTAAAGGAGTCCTCAAAGTAGACCATTTAAGCAATTGGTCTCCTACACATGGCTCTTTAGACAGCTCTGCTGTAAACCATGCCAAAGTTTGGCTTTCTCCCTTCTTGAGTGGTTTATTTCTACACCTAGAGATCATTATTTTTATTTATTTTTTATTTTTTTTTTCATTATGCAGATAAGATTATTGTTTCTACTTTTCTAGCCATTTAAAGGAACAATCCAGGAGGGATAATACAGTATATTGGGCAGGGTTTGATGGATATGCACATTTACAGGGTGTCCCATAATGCTCTCCAAAGGAAGAAAAAAAAAATGAGTGGCTTTCCTTGGCACTGTTGACTGGGTACAGACGATCTGATCTTTAGTTTTATAAAAAAAAAAGATTTAATACTTACATAAAATAAAACAAAGCTTAAAAGGGAAAATAATCTTATAAATTATATTATAGGTGCCTAAAAAATCTAATTTTTAACTCCACCAAAGTTGTCGGGTATGATGCATATGGGGGAAATAGTAATGGACAGGTCAGGATTATTTTCAACAACTTCGACCCCCAGATGGAGGCACGTCACCGAAACACGTCAGAGTTTTGTGCTACACCAGCTAGATGTAAACAGTTATATACCGTATTTTGTTATATGAATCCATCTTTATGCTTGTGTAGGTATATTGATAGTTGCATACTCTCACTGGCCTTCTATACTGCACCTATCTTATTTACATATGTCTGGGGAGTGTATCTTGTCTTTATAAAGGGTACACGTGATATTCTGCTTCTAGTCCACCACTCATTCAGTTCTTTCACCTTTCTTTAATCTACTGTGTGATCTTGTTATTTCCACAAAACCGTGGTGCCTACAGAGCACCACAGCTGTTAATATTGCTGTTTATTAAAAGATTACAACTTTCAGAGCCCTCCTAACATGTTTCGCCAGGCACACAGTGTTTTCAAGGGTTTTTGGACATTGCTTGTAAAAGCTTTTTTTTACAGCGAAACATGATGGAAGGACTCTGGAATTTGTAATCTTTTATCAAGCAGCAGAGTGGAGCAATCGATTAACAATGATGGAGTTCTGCAGACTCTATTACTTGCGGAATTAATGAGAACAAACCGTAGATTAGAGAAGGGTAAAATTGCCATGTGACAAGTAGACTAGAAGCAGAATATCGCCGGCACTATTTATGTAGTTAAGATACACTGATTGTGCACGATGATCCTTCTTTTACCTACACATTAATATGTTATGAGAAATTACGGTAGGTGTTTAGTTGCCTAAAGGCAAATAGTAATTAATTTATACCTGATGAAGACTCTGGTTCAGAGTCGAAAACGCATTTGTGTTGGCACTTATTGTAAATCTTTGGATTTTACTTTCCATGTTTTAAGCTTTTTGTTTAGTAACTAATCGGTTATCTTGATAAACAAAACAACAAATCATTTGTACTCAGCAGCCCAGAGGAAATCCTCCATTATTTTTCTACATTTAAATGCAGTTTCCATTACGGACCCTTGTTAAGAACCTGGATAAGGGGCAGGGTGCAGTGGACATTATTGGAAATTTTTGCGTATGTGGCTAGCTCACAAACTGAGCATATAAAGGCTTTATTTACTTTACATTTAATGTGACCCACAGGTATTTGACAAGGGAATGCCTCTTTTATTTTTGTTGTATTTTATACACCGTAACCCCTCATGTTAAGCATAGGCGTCAGTTGATTGTCACAAAATTGACCACACAACAGCTGTGCTACAGCGACACACAAACATACACAGCTCTGCTATATTAACACACAAATACACTTACAGCTCTGCTACAGCAAAGCACAAACACACAAAGCATTGCTACATCAGTACACAAATACACACTATACTGTAAATATACTCACACGATATGCTGTATGCACACACTGTATACATAAACACTATAAACTGTAGACAAACACACTACTTTATATACACTGTTATACATACAGTATATACTGTATACATACTATATGCTGTATACACTATATAATGTACACAGACACACAATGCAAAGATTGAGTCAACTTCTCTCCTTTTTTTTATCTGGTTTCAGGTGTGATTTTCATATTCCACACCTGTTACTTGCCACGGAGCGAGCATCACATTCTTGAAACAAAGTTGCTTACCCACAATTTTGCAAAGGTGCCAACAATTTTGTCTAGCCTATTTTTGGGGGTTTTGCGTGAAATTATGTCCAATTCAGCTTTTTTTTTTTCTCTGTTTTTTTTTATTTTTGTGTTTAAATACACACAAAGGAAATAAACCTGTGTATAACAAAATGTGTGTAAATGCAATAATTTTCACTGAGAAATACTTTTTTCCTGGAACAATTTCAAGGGATCCAACACTTTTGGCCATGACTGTGTGTTTGTGTGTGTACAGAACAATATATACTGTATATATACACACACTATATACACATTCTATGCTTTATACAACCACTATATACTGCACATATACCCACACACTATATACTGTATATCACAAATACTGTATACTGTACATATGTGATAACTCACACACATTGCCTGTGTCCTGACCCTCTTGTCCACTGCAGTCCTATGATCTGAAAATGTCACAAAACCTAAAGGTCTTGGAAGCACCTTCATTGTTCACATAGCCTGAATGGTGGAGGAGTGAGCTCCCACTCCCTGCTTCACCATTACATTCTGCCTTGTCCTGAGGACACAGATGCCGCTGATAAGTGGGTACAAACCCCGAACCTGCCTGAACAGTTCCCTTGGATGACTAATACAGTAGAGCTGTATAAGGGACTGGATAATATGTTATGTCAAACAGAATTGATAGTTGTATTTATAATCTGAGATAGACAGGTAGATGTAGCAGAACTTGGTGTGCACATACTGTATATAGTGTCTAATATTATCACTTACGATTTCTTGACCAATTTTACTAGTGATCGTATTTTTTAGCAAACAAATGAAATCTACAGCTGCAATATGTGAATGGATTTTAGCCATCATTTTATTCTTGCTATTTGGACTCTTCTGCGTTGACTTCTGGTATCTAGAAGGACACTTCTTCCATGTCAAGAAAAGGAGCGTGGTTATTCCCAATGAAGTTCAACTTTCCACCGTCTCCCTGAGTCTATAGGTGCCAAGAATTAAGGAGTGCTATACAGGGTTGCATCAAAGACTGTTGTACCTTTTACTGTGAGTCTTGTATGCAGAATTCTGGGAATTTCTATTTATTATTTTAGCAGAAATGTGGACTTTTATACCATCCAGTATTGTATGACTTATGAATGAAGTATTTGTGCACAGGGTAGATGATGGCTTTTAGCATGGGTTCACAAATGCCTCCGGTCAGTTGAAGTCTGATCCAGACACTATATATATATTCATATATACTGTATCTCAATTTCATTGCACATTATTGTTGCTACTCAATGCAGCAGACATAAGAGCCATAGGGTAGGGATACAAAACTTTGAAAACTCAGGTATTGTGGTTTAATATAATTTTGTCATAGACATTTCAGTAAAACATTGCACTATAAACTTTATGCCAAGCAAGAAAAAAGACATTAATGGTAATGAGCTTCACCAAAAACACAGACAGAAGATTACAAATGTAGGAATTTTTTTTTATCATACTTACTTTTTTTTTTTTTCACAGTACTTGTTGTTTTTGTTTTTACAATTAGTTCAATAAGCTTGTTCATTTTATTGACCTTGGACAACTTTGCATTGGTTTGGTTTTAATCAAAACGTTTTTAACGGTCTTGCTTCTTCAGCTTGCATGCATTATAATGTCCCGGACTTTAACAATGATGGTCTATTCTTAAGACAGGTCATCAATGTCTAAATTTGCAGGGGCACCCCCACTGATCAGCTGTTTTTTGTGTCGGCGTCGGCCAGAACTGCTCAGTTATACAGCTGCAGAGGACAGCTCATTACACTGTTTAGTGGTTGTGGGTACTGCACATCTGTCCCCTACTCGAATGAATAGGGGGTAGATGAGCATTACCCGGCCACGGCCACTATTCCATCGACAAAGCTGTGATGTGCAGCTCCATAACTGAGCAGTTCCGTCCACCAACACCATGTCACACCCCCACTGATCAGACATTGATGACCTTCCATAAGGATAAGCC
This sequence comes from Oophaga sylvatica, assembly GCA_033576555.1. NCBI lineage: Eukaryota > Metazoa > Chordata > Amphibia > Anura > Dendrobatidae > Oophaga > Oophaga sylvatica. The sequence goes on along the minus strand of JARQOD010000003.1, from coordinate 455,232,352 downwards.
ATCAGTGTTAATGTCTTGGGTAACCCTATTAATCCTGAAGCCAAAACTCCCTGCCAGTTCAGTCAAATCACAATTTAGCCTACATTCATGTTCAGGAGAAGACTAGTTGGACTGAAGACTAAGCCAACAGGTAGCCCAGGTGCTGGGGATTGATACTGAACAGCATTAAGCAGCTTGCAGTGTATGGTAACACATGGAAGCTGTTGAAGCAAAGACTTAAATTTTTTATGAAAATGAATTGCGTAAATAATTTTTTCACTTAAAATATGTAATGTGAAATAAAAAAAAGGATGCAAAGGTGTCTCAAGTTCTATATGCAATCTGTGCATGATTAATGTTTTGGCCTGTATTATATATAGTCCGGGGCTGTATTCATAGTTCTTTTGGATGCAGTCAATAACCTCGTTGACAAGCATTCTGCGAGGTGGTCGATTATAAATACTGCTAATACATTCAGAAGAGGGAGAAATGTGTCCAGCTCTGGCGACTTGCGGGATTCTTAGCCGTCGATCCCCACTAATCTAGAAACTATCACCTACGTTGTGAATAGATGATAGGGTCTTATTACTGGAATACTGGTACAGTTGCTTTATCAGATAATCATACAGTTAAGACATTTCAGTACACTTTTAACCTGCAGAATTTTGAATGCAGCTCTGGAGTATAATACTTTATTAAGATTATTACAAAATAAGAAATGCAACGTATTGTCAAAGCTATGCCTTTTTATACTGGAATTTTTGGTCAGTGTTTCGTTATATTTTATATGTCAAAACAGAGAAGGTTTTTATCTCTGTAGGTTTCATTCTTAATTTTCACCCAGAAATACTGATGAAACGTGAACCAATACTGACACGTGAATAAGGCCTTGCTCACTGAGGTCTTTTTACGTAGATAACTTTTATTTTATATTGTTATCTAATTAAAATAATTTTCAAAGTTGAACTTCTGATTTAATCAGTTACTCATCTGAGCAGTTACATATCTGTGCTCTTTGTTTTCTCGTATTATTGAAGTCACATAACTTAAAAGATTTTGGCAGTAACAATTTTTTATCTCTTGCAGAATATTATTTTCTTATATGAATCTGCTTTTTTTTTATCCTAGATCACAATAAGCTAAATGTTAACATTAATTTATTTCTGCCACTATTACTTTTCATTATTAGACTGGATTCATGTGTTAGGTCGGAGTCACACTAGCGAGAAATATGGACGAGTGCTATGCGAGAAAAAAATCGCATTGCACTCGGACCAATGTTTATCTATGGGGCAGCTCCCATCAGCTGATTTTTCTACCTCTGGCGAGCACATGTAGGGCTATGTGACCCTCCAAAGAAATGCCACCCCACACCATTACTGATCCACTGCCAAACCGGTCATGCTGAAGGATGTTGCAGGCAGCAGATCGCTCTCCACAGCGTCTCCAGACTCTGTCACGTCTATCACATGTGCTGAGTGTGAACCTGCTGCCTGCAACATCCTTCAGCATGACCGGTTTGGCAGTGGGTCAGTAATGGTGTGGGGTGGCATTTCTTTGGAGGGCCACACAGCCCTCCATGTGCTCACCAGAGTAGCCTGACTGCCATTAGGTACCGAGATGAGATCCTCAGACCGCATGTGAGACCATATGCTGGTGCGGTTGGCCCTGGGTTCCTCCTAATGCAGGACAATGCCAGACCTTATGTGGCTGGAGTGTGTCAGCAGTTCCTTCAAGATGAAAGCATAGAAGCTATGGACTGGACTGCCCGTTCCCCAGACCTGAATCCGATTGAGCACATCTAGGACATCATGTCTCACTCCATCCACCAACGTCACGTTGCACCACAGACTGTCCAGGAGTTGACGTATGCTTTAGTCCAGGTCTGGGAGGATATCCCTCAGGAGAACATCCGCAACCTCATCAGGAGCATGCCCAGGCATTGTAGGGAGGTCATACAGGCACGTGGAGGCCACACACAATACTGAGCATCATTTTGACTTGTTTCCACTTTCATTTTGGGGGTCTCTCCAAATCCAGGCCTCCATTGGTTCAAAATTTGATTTCCATTGATGATTTTTGTGTGATTATGTTGACAGCACGTTCAACTTTGTACACAACAATGTATTCAATGAGAATATTTCATTCATTTAGATCTAGGATGTATTATTTGAGTGTTCCCTTTATTTTTTTTGAGCAGTATATATATATATTATATAGGACAATCAGCTGTGTATCCACCAGACTACTGCACAACACAACTGATGGTCCCAACCCATTTATAAGGCAAGAAATCCCACTTATTAAAACCTGACAGAGCACACCTGTGAAGTCAAAACCATTCTCGATGACTACCTCTTGAAGCTCATCAAGAGAATGCCAAGAGTGTGCAAAGCAGTCATCAAAGCAAAAGGTGGCTACTTTGAAGAACCTAGAATATAAGACATATTTTCAGCTGTTTCACACTTTTTTGCTAAGTATATAATTCCACATGTGTTAATTCATAGTTTTGATGCCTTCAGTGTGAATTTACAATTTTCATAGTCATGAAAATGCAGAAAAATCTTTGAATGAGAATGTGTATGTATATCTATTCTTTCATTGTGTTTTAAAACCGGTCATTGGGATCCATTACCTGTCCATTTTGCGAGTTGGCGAGAAAATCTCGCCATACGGATGCAAAACGGATGTCACATGGATGCTTAGATGCGAGAAAATTGCTCCCTCGCATTCCAATCGGATGACATACGGATCACTGTTCAGGGAGCATTTCTGTGTATTACAACCGTGAAAAACGGACCATATGTCGTGTGTGACTCCAGCCTTACAGATTTCTTCAGAACTTTTTCCCCCTGAAAATCCCCTGATATTCATCTGACTAGGGTTTTTTTTGTCGAAAGCACATACTTTGTGTTTTTCTTTTTTTTTTTATATTTTTTTGTCTTGTGGTATTTACTAACTTATATTGCACCAAATCCACCAAAATTGTGTGTTTTTTTCTGTCTTTAACCATCTTTGCAATTTTTTGGAGCTTTTGCTTTTTAGTCACATCTTTTTCAAAATTGAACTTTTGAAGGACAGACATAAAATCTCTCAATGGGGGACTTCAGTAGAGTTGCGCCAGATTTTACTACTTTTTAAAAAGTAGCAATTGATGAACTGGCCCAAAACATGTGAAGTGCCTAAACTCTGCCCAGAAAAAAACAGGTGAGTACATATGAAATGGACTTAAAAAAAAGGTGGCTGGACCCCACAACAACCTTTACACTGTATAACGGCCCCACACTAGCCCTCCACACAGTATAATGACCCCCCCACAAAGCCCTCCACAAAATATCATGGATCCCACACAAACCATCACACTGTATAATTGCTTGCATATAGTATAATCACCCCCACGTAACCCTCCAAAATATTATAATGGCCCCCACATAACCATTGGCGGTTCGCCACTGACTTTGGTGGGACATACTATGTATACTGGAGTATGGTCTATGGTCATCAAGCTCACAATGAGGGTGAGTTTCCACGGTCAGGATACGCTGAGTGTTTGGCGCTGTGCGCTGGCGCAGCGCCAAACACGCAGCGTCCAGATGTTACAGCATAGTGGAGGGATTTCAAGAAATCCCGTCTCCACTATGCGTAACAATACGCAGGTGGCAAACCTGCGTAAACGGACATGCGGCGCGTCTTTTTAGACCGCAGCATGTCCTCGCGTATTGCGGCGACGGTGCGTCGCCGCAACAGAATTAACACAGGGCTATGTAGCCCTGCGTTCTTTCCGGAGGTGTTCCGGAGGTGTCCTGAACACCTCCGGAAACATCGCGCGTCATAAAGGGGGCGGGGCTTAGACGGAGCGGAATTTCCGCTCCGTCCAAAGCGCTGTGGTTCCGGACCGTGGAACCACAGCCTGAGTCTGTTCACACATGGTTAAATTTGCTGCAAAAATGTTTGCAACTTTCCCTTTAAGAAGAATGAGTTTTGCAGAAATCAACGCTAATGCTGCATATACAATCCATTAACAAGAATTAAACAGATTTTTAGCTGTAGATATTTCTGCAACAATTCTACCACGTGTTATAGTCTGATAAAATGTGATGGCTACGCAATAACAGTCTTGCAGTCAGGAGGTTTTGAGATTTGGCTGTTGATTGTGATAAATCCCAGTGTGACTGTGACACCTATTGGGGGAGGAGGAACATGACACTTCTTATATGTATGTGGTTTCTTGTGTGCATGTGATTTCACGCATTCATGATTTCACAGCCACAAGAATCTGATGTTCTGGAAATGCTGCACATAAAATCACAGCCCAGCCCAGTGTGTGCATCTCCATCATCTTATAGCATCACTTTGAGTAGCCCTAATAAAAGGATATATTTATGTTTATAAGCTGTGAATAAATGTTCTGTACATTTTGCAATACAATTTTTTTATTTTAATGGTTTTCTAAGTGTACATCTGTCATCATAACAAGCATTTTTGACATCGTCAATGCTGAAGACTGCTATATTTCTATTTTCTTTTATTAATACTCCTGTAAGGAGCATAACAGCTCAAACTCTATAGTAGAGAGAGGACCCTGCTGCCCATAAGAGCTCACATACTAGAGAGAGAGAGGACCTCGCTGACCAAAAAAGCTCATACACTAGAGAGAGGACCTCACTGATCATAAGAGATTACACACTAGAGAGCGAGAGAGGACCTCACTGACCATAAAAGCTCATACACTAGAGAGCAGACCTCGCTGACCATAAGAGCAAACACAGTGGGGTCCTTTCTCGCTCTCTAGAGAGAGCGAGAAAGGACCCCACTGACCATAAGAGCTTACACTCTACAGGAGAGGACCCCACTGACCATAAGAGTTCACATACTAGAGAGAGAGGACCCTGCTGATCATAAGAGCTTACACACTAGAGAGAGAGAGGACCTAGCTGACCAAAAGAGCTCACACACTAGAGAGAGAGTGAGAAGAGAGAACCTCACTGACCACAAGAGCTCACACACTAGAGAGAGAGAGGAGACCTCACTGACCATAAGAGCTTACACACCAGAGAAAGAGAGGATCTCACTGACCATAAGAGCTTACACTCTACAGGAGAGAGAGGATCCCACTGACCATAAGAGCTCACACACTAAGAGAAGAGACCTCCTGACCAAAAAGCTCAACATAGAGAGCAACCGCGACATAAAGCAAACCATAGTGGGGTCCTTTTCGCTCTCTCTAGTGCAGTGTTTCTCAACTCCAGTCCTCAGGACCCACCAACAGGTCATGTTTTCAGGATTTCCTTAGTATTGCAAAGGTGATGGAATTAATGCTTGAGCAGGTGATAAAATTATCACCTGTGCAATACTAAGGAAATCCTGAAAACATGACCTGTTGGTGGGTCCTGAGGACTGGAGTTGAGAAACACTGCACTAGAGAGAGCGAGAAAGGACCCCACTGACCATAAGAGCTTACACTCTACAGGAGAGGACCCAGCTGACCATAAGAGCTCACACTAGAGAGAGAGGACCCCACTGACCATAAGAGTTCACATACTAGAGAGAGAGAGGACCCTGCTGATCATAAGAGCTTACACACTAGAGAGAGAGAGGACCTAGCTGACCAAAAGAGCTCACACACTAGAGAGAGAGTGAGAAGAGAGAACCTCACTGACCACAAGAGCTCACACACTAGAGAGAGAGAGGAGACCTCACTGACCATAAGAGCTTACGCACTAGAGAGAGAGAGGATCTCACTGACCATAAGAGCTTACACTCTACAGGAGAAAGAGGACCCCACTGATCATAAGAGCTCACACACTAGAGAGAGGACCTCACTGACCATAAGAGCTTAAACACTAGCGAGAGAGTGAGAGGACCTCACTGACCATAAGAGCTTACACACTAGAGAGTGAGCGAGAGGACCTCGCTGACCAAGAGCTCACAAACTAGAGAGAGCGAGAGAGGATCAAATGATCATAACAGCTCACACACTAGAGAGAAAGAGGGGACCCCGCTGACCATAAGAGCTCACACACCAGAGAGAGAGAGAGAGGACCTCACTGACCACAAGAGCTAACAAACTAGAAAGAGCGAGAGGACCATGCTTACACACTAGAGAGAGAGAGAGAAAGGACCTCACTGACCATATGAGCTTACACACTAGAGAGAGCGAGAGAGGATCTCACTGATCATAACAGCTCACACACTAGAGAGAGAGAGTGCACCCCGCTGACCATAAGAACTCACACACTAGAGGGAGAGAGAGGACCCCACTGACCATAAGAGCTTACACTCTACAGGAGAGGACCCGCTGACCATAAGAGCTTACACACTAGAGAGAGAGGACCCCGTTGACCAAGAGAGCTCACAAACTAGAGAGAGAGCGAGAGAGGACCTCACTGACAACAAAAGCACACACACGAGACAGCGAGAGGACCATGCTTACACACTAGATAGAGGAGACCCCGATGACCATAAGAACTCACACACTAGAGAGAGAGAGAGAAAGAGAGAGAGAGAGAAAGGACCTCACTGACCATATGAGCTTACACACTAGAGAGAGCGAGAGAGGGATCTCACTGATCATAACAGCTCACACACTAGAGAGAGAAAGGGGACCCCGCTGACCATAAGAACTCACACACTAGAGAGAGAGTGAGAGAGGACCCCACTGACCATAAGAGCTCACACACTAGAGAGAGAGGACCCCACTGACCATAAGAGCTTACACTCTACAGGAGAGGACCCCGCTGACCATAAGAGCTTACACACTAGAGAGAGAGCGAAAGAGGACCTCACTGACCACAAGAGCTCACACACTAGAGAGAAAGGGAACCCCGCTGACCTTAAGAGCTTACACACTAGAGAGAGAGGACCCCGCTGACCAAGAGAGCTCACACACTAGAGAGAGAGCGAGAAAGGACCTCACTGACCACAAGAGCTCACACACTAGAGAGAGAGAGATAGGACCCCACTGACCATAAGAGCTTACACACTAGAGAGAGAAAGTATCCCGCTGACCAACAGAGCTCACACACTAGAGAGAGAGCGAGAAGAAAGAACCTCACTGACCACAAGAGCTCACACACTAGAGAGAGAGGGGACCCCGCTGACCATAAGAGCTCACACATTAGAGAGAAAGAGAGGACCTCACTGACCATAAGAGCTTACACTGTACAGGAGAGAGAGGATCCCACTGACCATAAGAGCTCACACACTAGAGAGAGAGAGAGGACCCCACTGACCATAACAGCTCACACACTAGAGAGAGAGAGAGGATCCCGCTGACCATAAGAGCTCACACACTAGAGAGAGGACCCCTCTGCCATAGGAACACACACTAGAAAGAGGACTTGCTGACCATAAGAGCTCACACACTAGTGAGAGCGCGAGAGAGGACCTCACTGACCATAAGAGCTCACACACTAGAGATAGCAAGTGAGGATCCCACTGACCATAAGAGCTCACACACTAGAGAGGACCCCGCTGCCATAAGAACACACACTAGAGAGAGAACCTTGCTGACCATAAGAGCTCACACACTAGTGAGAGAGCGAGAGAGGACCTCACTGACCATAAGAGCTCACACACTAGAGAGAGCTAGAGAGGATCCCACTGATCATAACTGCTCACACACTAGAGAGAGCTAGAGGGGACCCCACTGACCATAAGAACTCAGACACTAGAGAGAGAGAGGACCTCACTGACCAGAAGAGCTCACACACTAGAGATAGCAAGAGAGGATCCCACTGACCCAGAGGCATAGCTAAGGGTTCAGCTCAGGAGGGGCAAAACATCTGAGTGGGCCCCTAACAGTAGGACATATCATTGGAGCAACCTGCACAACCGCACATGGGCGCAAGAGGTAAAGGGGCCCATATATTCCTCCAAAGAAGGTGCAATTTTGCATTTTTAAGAGCTCTTGGGCTGCAAAGCGCCCATATATTGTTATTGCACAGGGGCCCTTTCTGTCTGTGTTTCCTTGTGGCCCCTAACCAGGTAATCATGATTATAGCTATGGGGGTATAGGGGAACCTCAAGAGATGACTCGCACTGTCATTGAAAATAAATCTCCATACAAACACCAGCACTGATATTACCGCCTTATGGTGACATATAGTGGTAGATATCAGTCCTACAGAACATATAAGAGATTACAGTACAGTTATAGATGGTGACTTACAGAGGACATCCTTTCAGGTGGAGTCATTCACTTTTCCCGTCTTTTCCATCTTGCCCAGACCGACATGTCGACTTCTCCAGCCAGGACTCGTCTGCAGAGATTACAACAAAGACACATATGACTTCTCACATTTCCAGCACCGTTCACATGTAGAATCATAATCCTCATGTCCAACCCCCTGCTCAATGCTGGATTCACTAAACCATCTCAGACAGATGTCTGTCCAGCCTATGTGTGAAGACCTCCATCGAAGGAGAACTCACCACCTCTCGTGGCAGTCTGTTCCACTCATTGATCTCCCTCACTGTCAAAAAGTTTTATTCTAATATCTAATCTGTATCTTCTCCCTTTCAGTTTCATCCCATTGCTTCTTGTGTTTCCACAATGTATTCCAACCTGCACCAACCATCCATACCTCAAATCCCTGCTGGTATGTGATACACCTCACCATACTGAGCCGCTGCTGCCTATGTGACCCTATTACTGCACCTGCTGTGTGGTACAAAAACAGAGCTCCTCCTAGTGCCCCACATAATAATGCCCCACTGTGCACCTTAGACCGTAATAATGCCTCCTTTGTGCTCTCTAGATGGTAAAATTGCCAATATTAATTTCCTGTGCATGTGCCCTCCACATTTTGTCCCTAGAAAGTAATAATACTCCATGTGCAACTTTGATGGTCACAATACTGAGAGCCCCTATAACAATAATGTGCCCATTTAACATTTAATTATGTCCCTTACATTCCCCATGTACAACTCCCCTATATACAGTATGGTGGGCCCACAGCTCCCCTCTACACCATATGATGATCCCACAGCTCCGCTCCCTCATACACAGTATGATGATCCCACAGCTCCAATATACACTGTATGATGATCCCACAGCTCCCTCATACACTGTATGATGATCCCACAGTTCCCTCATACACTGTATGATGATCCTACAGCTCCCCTATACACCGTATGATGATCCCACAGCTCCCCTATACACAGTATGATCCCATAGCTCCCCTATACACAGCATGATGATCCCACAGCTCCCCTATACACACTATAATGCTCCCACAGCTCCCCCATACACACTATGATGCTCCCACAGCTCCCTATACACTGTATGATGATCCCACAGCTCCCCTATACACAGTATGGTAGGCACACAGCTCCCTTATATACAGTATGATGGGCCAGCAGCTCCGGTACATACAGTATAATGTCCCCCAGAGTTCCCCTATATATAAAGTCCCCACTGCTCCTCCAATACACAGTATAATAGTTTATAGTGTTCTGACAACGTGCGGCGCCTGCACTGAGAGCCCCTCTGCCAGGAGGAAATTAACTTTATTCCTCCCGGCAGCCTTGCTCTTCCAGTCATAGGGGCTGCGATGGCACGGTTTCAGTCACCGCTCTGCGTATAGAAAGTGGCGGCTGTAAGAGCACCACGGCACTGACTGACAGCCGGCTCAGCACCGTCTCCCACCCAGTAACTACCCTACTGGTGCCCCTATAAATAATAATGCTTCTTAAGTGCCCACATAATAATTAACTGAGTCCCCCTATGTACAGTTGTAATGGCCCCAGCATCACTGATGTGAGCAGGGGGTGGTGTGATGACTCTTTCGGCTTCTTCCAATTATCATCTATTGAGAGAAGTCAAACTTATCTAGTCGACATGTGAAAATAGCAAATGTGGTCACATGACCGCCTGATCGCACCAGTGGTCTTGGGGTCTCATGACAGCAGGTGCACCATATCATGATTTGGCTATCTGTAGTCTCAGAGTGACTGTAGACAATTATCCAGAGCCTTTAATAACTTTATAATAATAAATGAATTATGAAATTATTAAATAGAATGCAGCTCGTCGTTACACTTGTTAGGGGCCAACAGACGGACATATTTCTCATGCGAGGATCGTATCGCCATCCTCGGACTGACAGTTGGCTCTCCTGACCTGAGTGTAACAGCTGCATAGTAATCCATCACACTGTCACGCTCATGTCAGGAGCGGCAGCGGGCAGTCCGAGGATTGCGAAGTGATCCTCGCATGAGTTATACGCCGTCTGCCTGCGCCCTTATGCTAAGGCCGGGGTCACACTTGCGAGAAACTCACATGAGTCTCGCACCTCAACACCCGGCACTGCCACCGGCACTCGGGAGCGGAGTGTGCGGCTGCATGTATTTCTATGTATTTCTATGCAGCCGCACATGCCGGTCCGAGTGCTGGCGGCAGCGCTGGGTGTTGATGTGTGAGTTTCTCGCATCACACTCGCAAGTGTGGCGCCGCCTTATACTTATCCAGGTTATACTAATACTTGTATATTAACCCCATCCTCTCACATTCATCCCCAGTGCCCTAGCCCCCACAATACGCCATCCTCTTACATTAACCCCCCAGTGCTCTAGCCCCCACAATACCCCCATCCTCTCACATACACCCCAAGTACCCTGTCTCCTCTCCCCTTAATACCCCTCATCCTCTTACATTCACCCCCAGTGTCCTACCCCATCCTCTTACATTAACCACCTCTGTTCCCTAACCCCCACAATACCTCCATCCTCACACATTAACCCCCACTGCCCTAGCCCCAACACCCCCATCCTCTCACATTTACCCCAGTGCCGTATCCTCTTCCCCATAATACCCCCCATCCTCTCACATTCACCCCCCAGTGCCCTAGCCCCCACAATACCCCCATCCTCTTACATTCACCCCCAGTACCCTGTCTCCTCTCCCCTTAATACCCACATCCTCTTACATTCACCCCCAGTGTCCTGTCTCCTCTCCCCCATAATACCCCCATTCTCTCACATTAAACCCCCCAGTGCCCTAACCCCCACAATACCCACATCCTCTTACATTCACCCCCAGTGTCCTGTCTCCTCTCCATAATACCCATCCTCTCACATTAACCCCCCCAGTGCCTTAGTCCCATCCTCTTACATTAACCACCCAGTGCCCTAGCCCCCACAATACCTCCATCCTCACACATTAACCCCCCACTGCCCTAGTACCAACAACACCCCCATCCTCTCACATTCACCCTCAGTGCCATCTCCTCTCCCCCACAATACCCCCCATCCTCTCAAATTTCAGCCCACAGTGACCATGAGATGTCCAAACTAAACGAATGTAATCAATTCCATCCCCACTTACTGATGAAGCTTGCAGGCACAGTGAGGCAGGACCAGGAAGCGTCCATGTGAGGAGGGCACTAGGACCCAGCGTGCCTGAGCCCATCAGAGTCTGCACAGAAAGTAACTGCAGCTGCTGCACCAGGAAGGAGCTTCTGGGGTGAGAAAGCAGCACACTGCAGGGACTGAGACTCTGGCTCTGCAACCGGCCGCTGTGCAGTCTGTCAGAGAGGGGAGCCGGCATTGTGCTGCTCTCTGCACCTCAGACACGGCCACATGACGTAAGTGGCCATGTCTCCCAGTGGGCCCCTGCATGTGACGGGGCCTGGGGCAATGGCCCCCTTTGCCCCCCCAGTAGCTACGCTACTGCACTGACCATAAGAGCTCACAAACTAGCGAGAGAGAGGACCCCACTGACCATAAGATCCCACACACTAGAGAGAGAGAGGACCCCGCTGACCAAAGGAGCTCACACTCTAGAGCAGGGGTCTCAAACTGCATTCCTCGAGGGCCGCAAACCGTGCATGTTTTCAAGATTTCCTTAGAATTGCACTAGGTGCTGGAATCATCTGTGCAGGTGATTAAATTATCACCTGTGCAATACAAGGAAATACTGAAAACATGACCTGTTTGCGGCCCTTGAGAAATGCAGTTTGAGACCTCTGCTCTAGAGAGAGAGCAAGAGAGGACCTCACTGACCACAAGCGCTCATACACTAGAGAGAGAGGACTCCACTGACCATAAGAGATCACACCCTAGAGAGTGAGAGAGGATCCCTCTGTCCAGAAGAGCTCAAACACTAGAGAGAGGACCTTACTGACCATAAGAGCTCACAGACTAGAGAGAGAGAGGAAACCCCGCTGACCATAAGAACTCACACACTAGAGAGAGAGAGAGAGGACACCGCTGACCAAAAGAACTCACACACTAGAGAGCGAGAAGAGAGAACCTCACTGACCACTAACACACTAGAGAGAGAGAGAAGACCCAACTGATCATAAGAAATCACACTAGAGAGAGCGAGAGAGGACACCACTGACCATGAGAGCTCACACACTAGAGAGAGAGAGGATCTCGCTGATCATAACAGCTCACACATTAGAGAGAGAGAGGGGACCCCACTGACCATAAGAACTCACACACTAGAGAGAGAGAGGACCTCACTGACCATAAGAATTCACACACAAGAGAGAGAGCGAGAGAGGACCTTAAAAGCTCATACACTAGAGAGAGGACCTCGCTGACCATAAGAGCAAACACACTAGAGAGAGCAAGAAAGGACCCCACTGACCATAAGAGCTTACACTCTACAGGAGAGGACCCAGCTGACCATAAGAGCTCACATACTAGAGAGAGAGAGGACCCTGCTGACCATAAGAGCTTACACACTAGAGAGAGAGTGAGAAGAGAGAACCTCACTGACCACAAGAGCTCACACACTAGAGAGAGAGGAGACCTCACTGACCATAAGAGCTTACACACTAGAGAGAGAGGATCTCACTGACCATAAGATCTTACACTATACAAGAGAGAGAGGACCCCAGTGACCATAAGAGCTTACACTATACAGGAAAGAGAGGACCCCACTGACCATAAGAGCTCACACACTACAGGAGAGAGGACACCACTGACCATAAGAGCTCACACACTAGAGAGAGAGAGAGGACCCCGCTGACGATAAGAGCTCACACACTAGAGAGAGAGGACCTCGCTGACCATAAGAGCTCACACACTAGCGAGAGAGTGAGAGAGGACCTCACTGACCATCAGCGCTTACACACTAGAGAGTGAGCAGGAGAGGACCTCGCTGACCCAGAGCTCACACACTAGAGAGAGCGAGAGAGGATCAAATGATCATAACAGCTCACACACTAGCGAGAGAGAGGGGACCCCGCTGACCATAAGAGCTCACACACCAGAGAGAGAGAGAGGACCCACACTGACCATAAGAGCTTACACTCTACAGGAGAGGACCCCACTGACCATAAGAGCTCACACACTAGAGAAAGGACCATGGGCGTACCCACCGTGGGGCAGGGGGGGGCTGTTGCCCCCCCCTAGGAGCAGGGGCGCGCCGTGCCAAGATGAGGCCTGTAGCTGCATTCTGCCGCCCCCTCTCCCGTTCTCTGAGCGCCGGCTGTCAAATTGACAGCCGGCTCAGAGAAAGTGCTGCTGCTGCGCATCGCTGTGCAGTCACAGTGTGCTAGCATCTGACTCACTCCAGGCTCCAGCCAGGTGTCAGAGTCAGAGACGCTAGCATACAGCTGAGCTACACACACTCACATCTTGCTCCTCTGCAGTGCTCTGTGCCCTGACCGCCGCCGCAAGCACTTCCGCATCCATGAAGCGCCAGCAGCGTGATCAGGTCACATGATCACGCTGCTGACGTCACACGCTGGCTCTTCAGAGGCGAAGACACAGGCAGTGAGGCAGCGGTTGGTGGTAAGTGCTCCAGACGTGTAATGGAGCTGAAGAACCACCGAAGATTAACGGGGGACATGTGTGAGTGTGAGTGTATGGGGGGGGGATTTTAGAGTGGGGATGGGGGGTTACTTTATGAGTGGGGGGATTTGGAGTGGGGATAGGGGTTATTTTATGTGTGGGGGGGATTTGGAGTGGGGATGGGGGGTTATTTTATGCGTGGGGGGATTTGGAGTGTGGATGGGGGGTACTTAATGTATGGGGGGATTTGGAGTGTAGATGGGGTACTTAATGTGTGTGGGGGGATTTGAAGTGGGGATGGGGGATTTAATGTGTGGGGGGATTTGGAGTGGGGATGGGGGTTATTTTAAGTGTGGGGATTTTGAGTGTGGATGGGGGGGTACTTAATG
>JARQOD010000003.1:455089981-455218138 GCA_033576555.1 Oophaga sylvatica | reverse complement strand
GGAAGTTTTAATAAAAGAGACAAAAAGCATTTTCTTAAAATATACAATTGTCAGCCCAACTATCTCAACGGGGAAAAAAAAATTGTTGGTTATATGGGATCTTAAGAGAAAGATACATAAATATTTTTATAAATATATCTATATTTATTATTGGTGCAACCAGGTGACTTCCACACTAAAAAGAGAGTGGCGCGATGAATAATACGGATGGGTCACAGCGGAGAGAATACCGTGACATGTCAATGGTATGGCACAATAGGGATTTATAGAGATTTCCCAATCTAGAGGTGCCTTATTGCCATAGTAATTATGTTATAGCAGCTGATCGGATAGAGGAAAACAGCCGACAAAAGGGCTTCTGTAACAGATGTGCAGCCTTTTCTGAGATCTAGCTTTAATTCAATGAATTATTTTGCTTGCACCCCTGAATATATAGCAAACATAGAGGCAAATTGTAATTAGTAGTACTACTAAGAGTTGAAGAAAAGGTTTTAAAAAAACAACCAAAAAACTAATTACAGTCTAATGGCCTTGCTAACTGATACCAAAACCTCTTTTTCTCTGTCATGGTCGACTATGGTAACGGTTAGTGGTTGAACCTGTGGTCGGCGTGTTATCACTATGGCACATGTGGTTTGCACATGCAGTTTAGCTTTCGACACAAGTCCTTTGATGTGACGTTCAAAAGGACTCGTCATTATTAGAAATTGACTCTCCTAATCTACAATGGAATCGCATCGGCCGAAGGTCATCATGGATGGTTGAAATATGGCCGCCGCGTACAGGTGCAGCCACAACAGTACTGAAAACAATTTGAGCCAGGAAAGTTGGCAAACTCTGATTTAAAGTTCATGAGAATTATGTTTAGGGGGCACGTCTTTTGGCGTGAGAAATAAAAAGTGGAAAAACAAAAAACAAAGACAAAAAGGTATAAATAAAAGAGCCCCACACCCAGACAATTTCCAATGAAATAAATAAATATATTAAAAATAATAATAAACTTATTCATGAAGAATAGCAGTTTCTTCATAGATTTTTTTTTGTTTTCCTTCCGGTTTTATTTTCTTGAATTCCATTTGTAGTTTGCTCATTTTTTTTGTCATTTTTGATTTTTTGGAAATATTTACATCTTCACAGTAACGCCAATCTTTAACTCCCGTCGCTTTGTTCTCTTCTGGGGTGTATGTGCTCATCGCTCTGTATGTTCGTGCACTGTATGTGACAAATGGTTTTCTGTCAAACCTTAAGGTATGCATAACGGTATATCCTGCCACGCGCCGGAGCGTGTGTACACCTGGGATAGGATATTTGTCTGTGTACCTATTGATTTTTGTAAGCGGATCCATGTGAGTTTTCTCTCATCTTCAGGGCGCTGCGTTCGCTTGCGTTGTTTTTGTTCAGTTTTTTTTGTTATTATTGTTGTTCATTCATAGCTCTGTCAGATACGTCTCTGGCAATGATAGTTTCTCCATGGTCATGGCTGTGTTTGCGTTCCATTGGAAGCCAAAAGTTTCTTGTCTTTGGAGGATCCTCTCCGGTGGTGTTCTGCCATGTCAGGCTCGGAGCGACGCGAGTTCTGGCAGCTACGGGTTGGGGTTCCTGGCGGTCGGCTTTGCTGTCCATTTTTCTCATCTGGTGGCAAGAAGAGAAGATGATCCAAGGAACACTCCATCTGGGTTCTTGTTGTTACATTTGCTCCTAAATGAAATCATCAATTGCACTTATCTCTCGGAAAGAGTTGAATACACAATAGAACAAGGAGAACCCCGCTGTTATATAATAATACTGCAAAGTGGGGACATCCATATCATACAATCATACACCATCCCATCTACCGTTATCATAGACCACAATGGTTAAAATGTTCATCACCACTTGTCCCAACATTTGACACCCTGCAGCCACCACTTTTATTTTAAGGAACTGATCACATGCAGACTTGATCAAGTCCATTGCTAGCTGCATAAATAAGTATACAATTAGCTCCCTCTAGTGGTGGCTTACTGCAGCAGCAATATTATATCCACCAATATAGAAAAGCTTAGCTTTATTAAAGGGAATCTGTAAGTTGGATTAACCCTCCTAAGCCGTCTATATGGGCATGTAGGTCATAGAAATGTGACTAAAATGATACCTTGCTATCTGTGATCTAATATCTTATTCAGAGAAATTCAAATTTTTCTTAATATGTAAATGAGCTGTTAAGATCTATGGGCCGGACATAGATCTCCTCGAGAATCTATCTCCAGAGCTTATTATAAATGAAAGTTGGGTTACCAGTGTGAGGCATGTAATGACTGGCAGTCTGCTCTCCTGTCTCACACTGGTAAATCATTTCTGGAGGCAGATTCTCGGGAAGATCTATGTCCGGCCCATAGATCTTAACAGCTCATTTATATAGGAAAAACATGGATTTCTCTTGAATAAGACATTAGATTTCAGATATCAAGGTGTCATTTTATTCAGCTTCCTATGACCTATATGCTCATATAGACAGCTTAGAAGGTTGATCTTACTGACAGATTCCCCTTTAAGAAATTATCACAAAATCACAAAATTTTGGACTTAAAAACAGAATGTAGACATTAATTTAAAAAAAGGTATAGAACCTTTGATGTATTCCTTAGTTTCACATAGGGCATATTCTTTTATTTATTTTTGAGTGGGGATCTACAATTTTTTTTATAAGTTTTATAAATGATATTATATAGATATTATATATAGACAAATGACTGACAAAATAAAGAAGCCATTGTCATACTTTTTCATGCTAATTTTGAAATGTAAGAATGAAGAATGATATTTAGAGAAACATTTTATAATTTTAATGGTAGGTTAATTTAAACACTGAGAGAAAGAATGTCAAAAATAAAATCCAGGAAAACACATTGTACAGAATAAATTATATAAATTTATTTGCCTTTTGCAGTGAGAAATAAGTATTTGATCCCCTACCAACCATTAAGAGTTCAGGCTCCTAGAGACCAGTTAGACGCTCCTAATCAACTCGTTACCTGCATTAAAGACAGCTTCTTACATAGTCACCTTTATAAAAGACTCCTGTCACAGACTTAATTAATCAGTCAGACTCTAACCTCTACCACATGGGCAAGACCAAAGAGCTTTATAAGGCTGTCAGGGACAAGATCACAGACCTGCACAAAGCTAGAATGGGCTACAAAACATACGTAAGATGCTGGGTGAGAAGGAGACAATTGTTGGTGCAATAGTAAGAAAATGGAAGAAATACAAAATGACTGTCAATCGACATCGATCTGGGGCACCATGCAAAATCTCACCTCGTGGGGTATCCTTGATCATGAGGAAGATGAAGATCAGCCTAAAACTACATGAGGGGAACTTGTTAATGACCTCAAGGCAGCTGGGACCACAGTCACTAAGAAAACCATTGGTAACACATTACGCTATAAAGGTTTAAAATCCTGCAGTGGCCTGCAAGGCCCCCTGCTCAAGAAGGCACATGTGCAGGCCTGTCTGAAGTTTGCCAATGAACACCTAGATGATTCTGTGAGTGATTGTGAGAAGGTGCTGTGGTCAGATAAGACAAAAATTGAGCGTTCTGGCATTAACTCAACTCGCTGTGTTTGGAGTAAGAGAAATGCTGCCTATGGCCCAAAGAACACCATCCCCACTGTCAAGCATGGAGGTGGAAACATTATGTTTTGGGGTGTTTCTCTGCTAAGGGCACAGGACTACTTCACTGCATCAATGGGAGAATGGACGGAGCCACGTATCGTAAAATCCTGAGTGACAACCTCCTTCCCTCCGCCAGGACATTAAAAATGGGTCGTGGCTGGGTCTTCCAGCAAGACAATGACCCAAAACATACAGCCAAGGAAACAAAGGAGTGGCTCAAAAAGAAACACATTAAGGTCATGGAGCGGCGTAGCCAGTCTCCAGACCTTATTCCCATAGAAAACTTATGGAGGGAGTTGAACTTCGAGTTGCCAAGCGACAGCCTCAAATCTTAATGATTTAGACATGATCTGCAAAGAGGAGTGGACAAAAATTCCTCCTGACATGACGCAAACTCATCATCAACTACAAAAAACGTCTGACTGCTGTGCTTGCCAAGAAGGGTTTTGCCACCAAGTATTAAGTCTTGTTTGCCAGAGGGATCAAATACTTATTTCTCACTGCAAAATGCAAATAAATTTATATAATTTATACAATGTGATTTTTTGGATTTTATTTTTGATATTCTATCTCACAATGTTAAAATTAACCTACCCTTAAAATTATAGACTGTTATGTTTTTGTCAGTGGGCAAACTTACAAAATCAGCAAGGGATCAAATATTAATTTCCTTTACTGTATGTGATCTGGTGTTCAGTGGGAACTGTTTATATGTGATTGGTGAGGATGTGGTGCAGAAGTGGAGTCTATCCAAGTGTGGAACGTGAGACTGTGGAAGGTTCACAGGGTGCAGGCGGGGCTGGGGTGGAGCCTGGGCAGAGTCTCAAGGGGGCCCAAAAATTTTGCCAATATGGTGCCCTGAATATTCCTGGTGACAGCCCAGTCTGTTAAAATCTACCTGTATCTATACAGTATATCTATCACATATCTAATATTTATCTATTATCTGTCCATCCACCTATCTATCGATCTATCTATCTATATCCAAAAAAATGGAAGCAGCACACCGTCATTGGATCAATTCACGTGCAATTTAAATGCCGATATGGCGACGTTTCGGTCCAGGAATGTGGACCTTTCTGAATTCCACATTCCTGGACCGAAACGTCGCCATATGGGCAATTAAATTGCACGTGAATTGATCCAATAACAGTGTGCTGCTTCCATTTTTTGGATATATTTACTCGGTTTGGTTGTACCTGGGAAGCTTTTTGCACCCCACAAATATATATTTTTATGCTGCTTTTTGTCCCTTTTTGATCTATCTAACTAAAAAAAAAAGAAAGCAAAAAGTAGCAACAGCTAACAGCGTCTGGGTGCCGTGCCTACAAGGCAATAACCAGGAGGGAAAAAATGGAAGCTGCACACCAGTAAAAGATGAATAAAGGTGCTTATTGAATAGCCCCAATTAAGACCCAATTAAAGGCTATTAAATAAGCACCTTATTCATCTTTTACTGATGTGCCGCCTCCATTTTTGTCTCCTGTCTATCTAACTAGTGATGGGCACAAGAAAAATAACTTTTTGTGGATCCCACTGACGTTGCATAAAAGGTAATTAAAAGCACTGTCTCTTCCAGCGGCGATAGCAAATTTTCGATTATTTTCTGCCAAAATACACTTTTGTTTTAGTTTTGAGTGATGTCCTGCAATCAGAGCAAATCAGGAGCCTCGGGAGCTTCTAATTTATAATCCCCAAATCAGCATTTCTTGCATGTGAATGAGGCGGGTATTATACGGAATGCCGCTCTCAGGCGGACGAGCAGCATTGCAGGACTTGTTATCGGACGTGTTTGGGCTAGTGATGGTTAATACGGCACACGAGTGGGGCTCCTACTGTAGTTATTCCTGTGATGTGGCTCTTAGTAGAATGGGTGTCTCCTATTGCTCCTGTATTATTCTATAGGCCTGTATTGTACCAAACATTTTACACTTGGATTAAAGAAAAAATCATGGCATGATCCATTGTTGTAGTTTTTATAGATACTATCTCCAGAACAATTGCTTTTAGGGTAAATAATGAAATTTTTGTGATATGGAGGCACATAGGGTGCCCGCGGGTCCCCTAGAAATCTCCATGCCACTGTACAAAGTCTCTGATTATGACATTGCTGCGTGAAGAAGGTTTACACACTAGAGGAGGGAGAAAAATACTACTGTCTGTGAATTTGCCCTTAAAGACCAGCTTTAGGGCTGTGAAGATGTCCTTAAGGAGAGAAGCTGATTTTGGAGAACCATGGGAATAAGTTTGTAAATTAGCTCTCTCCCATAAAGAATTAAAGAACTCCCTGGTTCCACCCTATGAAGGTAGGTAGCCTTTAAGACCATGCCTGACCCTTTAACAAGCCTTGCAACAATGACTACAGATGTTAGCCAGGCTGTGTCGGAGCACTTGCCCCTCATCAGTGCAGAACAGGGTATGACTAGCTAAATGAGATTGCACCTTTGAGGGAACCCAGTAAGGTGGAGACCTCCTGTTTGCAGGGATTGAAGACCAACTAATAAGGACTGGCCTGTCCTTGCTGGAATTATATGTGGAAACAGTGCTGATAATTCGCTGCCAATGGCTTGATAGTAATAAAAAATAAATGAGGGGTCCCATCACTAGGTACAAAAAAAAATGTGACTACTGCTGCAGCTAATTTTACTACTATTACTACTGCTGCTGCTATTTCTATTGCTGCCACTGCTGTAATGTTACTGCAATTGACTATGCTCTATATGACTGCCACTGCTGAGTATATTGTTACTGCCTACTGATTGCTATTACCTACGCTACTATACTATTGCTTACTACTCGGAAGTTACTACTGCTGCAGCTATATTTACTACTATTACTATCTGCTGTATTTCTAGCTGCTGCGTAATTTACTGCTACTATTCTTGCTGCCACTGGTAATGTTACTGCTACAATTGCTACTATGTTATTATTATTATTGGTTTATTTCTATAACACCATTGATTCCATGGTGCTGTACATGAGAAACTATTGCTTCTACTACCAGTACACTGCCATTGCTACTGCTGTTACAATTGCTACTACTGCTTCTACTACAATTACTACTACTGCTAATTCTACTACTATTCCAGCTGCAGATTTTCCTGTTATTACTGCTGTTACTGCTTCTGCTACGAATACTGCTGCGACTATTGCTACAACTGCTACTACTGCTGTTGCTCCTCCTACTACAACTTTTGCTACTGTTGCTGGTACTATTATTGCTGCTACTACTACAACTATTGCTACTGCTTGTACTATTATTGCTATTATTATTACTACTATTTCTACTACTACTTCTGCTACTACTATTATTGCTTCCACTGCTACAATAGCTACTACTGCTGCAGATGCTTCCACTAAAAATTACTACTATTACTACTACTGCTGCTACTATTATTACTACCACTACTATTGATTGCTATTACTGCTGTTACTGTTGCTACTTCTGCTGCTACTTCTACTACTACTGCTGCTACTACTGCTACTACTACTACTTTTGGTAACTACTTCTACTACTACTGCTACTACTACTATACTACTACTACTGCTGCTATATACTATTGCTGCTACTAATGCTACTAATTATTAAACTACTACTGCTACTATTATTGCTGCTGCTACTCCTACTACTTCTGCTGCTACTTCTACCACTATTGCTACTACTGTTCCTACTACTACAGCTGCTGTCTGTTTGTTCCCTTCCTTTTCCTTTCATCTCCTTCACCCATGATACTGTAATTCAATCAATATACTATCAAATAATAATGTTCTGTCATATATTTATGCTATATATTTACCTGCCAAGGCCTGGACAGACGGCTGGTCATGTGTGCTCAGCAGTTGTGCCTGAATAGTCTCTACAACCCTCTTAAATCGGCGACTGGGACCTGGAAAATGAAAATAAGCAAATAAAGACAAGTTACAGTTAGGTCCATATATATTTGGACAGAGACAACATTTATCTAATTTTGGTTCTAGACATTACCACAATGAATTTTAAACAAAACAAATCAGATGCAGTTGAAGTCCAGACTTTCAGCTTTCATTTGAGGGTATCCACATTAAAATTGGATGAAGGGTTTAGGAGTTTCAGCTCCTTAACATGTGCCACCCTGTTTTTAAAGGGACCAAAAGTAATTGGACAAATGACTCCAAGGCTATTTCATGGACAGGTGTGGGCAATCCCTTTGTTATGTCATTCTCAATTAAGCAGATAAAAGGGCTGGAGTTGATTTGAGGTGTGGTGTTTGCATTTGGAAGGTTTTGCTGTGAAGGAAACATGCGGTCACAGGAGCTCTCCATGCAGGTGAAACAAGCCATCCTTAAGCTGCAAGAACAGAAAAAAAACCATCCAAGAAATTGCTACAACATTAGAAGTGGCAAAATCTACAATTTGGTACATCCTGAGAAAGAAAGAAAGCACTGGTGAACTCATCAATACCAAAAAGACCTGGGAGCCCACGGAAGACAACAGTGGTGGATGATCGCCGCATACTTTCTTTGGTGAAGAAGAACCCGTTCGCAACATCAACTGAAGTCCAGAACACTCTCAGTGAAGTAGGTGTATCTGTCTCTAAGTCAACAGTAAAGAGAAGACTCCATGAAAGTAAATACAAAGGGTTCACATCTAGATGCAAACCATTCATCAATTCCAAAAATAGACAGGCCAGAGTTAAATTTGCTGAAAAACACCTCCAGAAGCCAGCTCAGTTCTGGAAAAGTATTCTATGGACAGATGAGACAAAGATCAACCTGTACCAGAATGATGGGAAGCCAAAAGTTTGGAGAAGAAAGGGAACGGCACATGATCCAAGGCACACCACATCCTCTGTAAAACATGGTGGAGGCAACGTGATGGCATGGGCATGCATGGCTTTCAATGGCACTGGGTCACTTGTGTTTATTGATGACATAACAGCAGACAAGAGTAGCCGGATGAATTCTGAAGTGTACCGGGATATACTTTCAGCCCAGATTCAGCCAAATGCTGCAAACTTGATTGGACGGCGCTTCATAGTACAGATGGATAATGACCCCAAGCATACAGCCAAAGCTACACAGGAGTTCATGAGTGCAAAAAAGTGGAACATTCTTCAATGGCCAAGTCAATCACCAGATCTTAACCCAATTGAGCATGCATTTCACTTGCTGAAATCCAGACTTAAGAGGGAAAGACCCACAAACAAGCAAGACCTGAAGGCTGCGGCTGTAAAGGCCTGGCAAAGCATTAAGAAGGAGGAAACCCAGCGTTTGGTGATGTCCATGGGTTCCAGACTTAAGGCAGTGATTGCCTCCAAAGGATTCGCCACAAAATATTGAAAATAAAATATTTTGTTTGGGTTATGTTTATTTGTCCAATTACTTTTGACCTCCTAAAATGTGGAGTGTTTGTAAAGAAATGTGTACAATTCCTACATTTTCTAACACATATTTTTGTTCAACCCTTCAAATTAAACGTTACAATCTGCACTTGAATTCTGTTGTAGAGGTTTCATTTCAAATCCAATGTGGTGGCATGCAGAGCCCAACTCGCGAAAATTGTGTCACTGTCCAAATATTTCTGGCCCTGACTGTATATAAATGGCAAACATAAAAAGCTGTGAAATCCGAGAACTTAGTTTTTTTTATGTGGTTTTTGAAGTGGATCCGCTTCAAAACCTACATCAAAACCACTATGTGTGAACAACACAGCTGATCGAAGAGACTGTGATGACCGGTCGAGCGTTATGGCTTCCTCATTGCTAAGATTTCTCCATCTACCTGCACTGTCAGCGCTTAGGCACAGCTCTGCTGACTATTGCAGTGCTGTATTAGGGTGGTTTCACATTTGCGTTTCACAGACCTGCGTTGGTCTGCGCACGGCCGCTGCTAAGCTCCGCCCCCAGCCTCGCCTCCTCCCGGCCACTTCTCCTATAGGCGCATGACGCTGCATGCGACCTGCGTACCCTATCTTTAGCATAGGCGCTGCCGGTGGCGGAGCTTAGCGGCGGCCGTGCGCAGACCGACGTAGGTCTGTGAAACGACAAATGTGAAAACACCCTTACTCACTTGATTGCCAATCTTGATTGCCTAAGGGTAATTCATCAATCTGTAAAAGTCCCTTATAAATTCTGTAAGCCATGCAGTCACCCTCACATATAAGGCCTCATACAACTAACATTGATGTAAGAGACTAATTCTAAACATACATATTTTTTCTGAATTGCTAGAATGATAGATGGTAAAAAAACAAGAACTAAATATGCCATTATATACACTAAACAGTATGGAAAAAAATAATTTGGACACCTCTATATTACACCGATAGGAGCATTAGTGACCAATCAATCGAAATCTATAGGCATCAATATGGAGTTTGTCCCTTTCCAGCCCCACTCTTCTAGGAAGGTTTTCTACAAGATTTTGGAGGTGTCTGTGGGAATTTTGCACAATTATCCAGGAGAGCATTTGTGAGGTCAGACCTTGATGTTGGGGAGAGGCCAGGCTCACAATCTCCGTTCTTCCCAAAGGTGTTGGATCTGGTTGAGGTCCGGGTTCTGGGGGGGTCGGCTATGCTCTTCCACATCAAACTCCACCAATCATGTCTGTATGGACCTTGTACACTGGGCAAAGCCATGGGGAACAGAAAAAGGACTTCTCTAAACTGTTCCCACAAAGTTGGAAGCTACAATTCTCCAAAAAATCTGAAACATTAATATTTCCCTTCATTGGAACTAAGCATGAAGCTGACCCCTAAAAAACAAACCCATAGGCTGATGACGTCACCGCTAGTCACTGAGGCTGGATTATGGCGTAGGACAGAACGACGGACAGGGGGGGGATATGGTTGTTTTTAATTTTTGTTTTATTACAGATGACGATGGCTTCATTGGAATGGGCGATGACGTAAGTTTGGTTTAATTTAGAATCATTAACCCCTTTACCCCCAAGGGTGGTTTGCAAGTTAATAACTGGCCAATTTTTACAATTCTGACCACTGTCTGTTTATGAGGTTATAACTCTGGAACGCTTCAACGGATCTTCGTGATTCTGAGAATGTTTTCTCGTGACATATTGTACTTCACGTTAGTGGTAAAATTTCTTCGATATAACTTTTCTTTATTTTTGAAAAAAATGCAAATATGGCGAAAATTTAGAAAATTTTGCAATTTTCAAACTTTGAATTTTTATTCCCTTAAAAAAGAGAAATATGTCACATAAAATAGTTAATAAATAACATTTCCCACATGACTACTTTACATCAGCACTATTTTGGAACCAAAATTTTTTTTGTTAGGAAATTATAAGGGTTAAAAGTTGACCAGCGATTTCTCATTTTTACAGCAAAATTTACAAAGCCATTTTTTTAGGGACCACCTCACATTTGAAGTCACTTTGAGGGGTCTATAAGGCAGAAAATACCCAAAAGTGACACCATTCTTAAAACTGCACCCCTCAAAACCACATTCAAGAAGCTTATTAACCCTTCAGGTGCTTCACAGGAGCTGAAGCAACGTGGAAGGAAAAAATTAACATTTAACTTATTAGTCACAAAAATGATCTTTTACAAACATTTTTTTTATTTTCACAAGGGTAAAAGGAGAAAATGGACAGATAAAGTTGTTGTGCAATTTCTCCAGAGTGCGCCAATACCCCATATATCACCACTGTTTGGGCGCACGGCAGAGCTCGTAAGGGAAGGAGCACCGTTTGACTTTTTCAAGCCAAAATTGGCTGGAATTGAGATTGGACGTTATGTTGCGTTCGGAGAGCCCTTGATGCGCCTAAACAGTGGAAATCCCCCATAAGTGACACCATTTTGGAAACTAGACCCCCTATGGATCTTATCTAGATCTGTTGTGAGCACTTTGAACCCCCAAGTGTTTCACAAAAGTTTATAATGCCTGGATGTGAAAAAAATAACAATTTTCCACAAAAATAATTTTTTAGTCCCCAATTTTTGATTTTTCCCAAGGAAATTGGACCCCAAAAGTTGTTGTTCAATTTGTCCTGAGTATGCTGATACCCATATGTGGGGGGGAAACTGTTTGGGCGCACAGCAGGGCTTGGAAAGGAAGTAATAACGTTTTGGAATGCAGACATTGATGGGTGTCATGTTCCGTTTGCAGAGCCCCAGATGTGCCTAAACAGTGGAAACCCCACACAAGTGACCCCATTTTGGAAACTAGACCCCCAAGGAACTTATCTAGATGTGTGGTGAGCAGTTTGAACCCCCAAGTGCTTCACAGAAGTTTATAAGGCACAGCTGCCAATTTTTTATTTTCCAAAGGGTAACAGGAGAAATTGTACCCCAAAAGTTGTTGTCCAATTTGTCCTGAGTACGCTGATACCCCATATGTGGGGGAAGGGGAACTGTTTGGGCGCACAGCAGGGCTTGGAAAGGAAGTAATAACATTTTGGAATGCAGACATTGATGGGTGTCATGTTCCGTTTGCAGAGCCCCAGATGTGCCTAAACAGTGGAAACCCCCTACAAGTGACCCCATTTTGGAAACTAGACCCCCCAAGGAACTTATCTAGATGTGTGGTGAGCAGTTTGAACCCCCAAGTGCTTCACAGAAGTTTATAAGGCACAGCCGCCAATTATTTATTTTCCCAAGGGTAACAGGAGAAATTGGACCCCAAAAGTTGTTGTCCAATTTGTCCTGAGTACGCTGATACCCCATATGTGGGAGAAAACTACTGTATGGGCACACGTCGGGGATCAGAAGGGAAGTAGTGACATTTTGGATTGCAGACTTTGATGGAATGGTCTGCGGGCGTCATGTCGAGTTTGGAGAGCCCTGATGTGCCTAAACAGTGGAAACCCCCCACAAGTCACACCATTTTGGAAACTAGACCCCTTATGGAACTTATCTAGATCTGTTGGGAGCACTTTGAACCCCCAAGTGTTTCACAAAAGTTTATAATGCCTGGGTGTGAAAAAAACAAAAAACAATTTTCCACAAAAATAATTTTTTAGTCCCCAATTTTTGATTTTTCCCAAGGAAATTGGACCCCAAAAGTTGTTGTTCAATTTGTCCTGAGTACGCTGATACCGCATATGTGGGGGGGAACTGTTTGGGCGCACAGCAGGGCTTGGAAAGGAAGTAATAACGTTTTGGAATGCAGACATTGATGGGGGTCATGTTCTGTTTGCAGAGCCCCCGATGTGCCTAAACAGTGGAAACACCCCACAAGTGACCCCATTTTGGAAATTAACCCCCTAAGGAACTTATCTAGATCTGTGGTGAGCACTTTGAACCCAAAGTGCTTCACACAAGTTTATAATGCCCGGGCATTAAAATAAAAATCCCATTTTTTTCCCACAAAAATTATCTTTTAGTCACCAATTTTTTATTTTCCCAAGGGTAACAGAAGAAATTGGACCACAAAAGTTGTTGTCCAATTTGTCCTGAGTACGCTGATATCCCAAATGTGTCGGGGAACCACTGTTTGGGCGCACGGCAGAGCTCGGAATGGAAGGAGCGCCATTTGACTTTTTCCAACCATAATTGGCTGGAAATGAGAATGGACGCCATGTTGCATTTGGAGAGCCCCTTATGTGCCTAAACAGTGGAAACCCCCCATAAGTGACCCCATTTTGGAAACTAGACCCCTAAGAACTTATCTAGATCTGTGGTGAGTAATTTGAACCCCCAAGTGCTTCACACAAGTTTATAACGTAGAGCCGTAAAATTAAAAAATCATATTTTTTCCACAAAAATGATCTTTTCACCCCAATTTTTATTTTCCCAAGGGTAAAAAGACCCCAAAAGTTATTGTGCAATTTGTCCTGAGTACGCTGATACCCCATATGTGGGGGTAAATCACTGTTTGGGTGCATGGCAGAGCTCCGAAGGGAAGGAGTGCTGTTTGACTTTTTCAACGCAGAATTGGCTGGACGCCATGTCGTGTTTGGAGAGCCCCCGATGTGCCTAAACAGTGGAAGCCCCCCACAAATGACACTATTTTGGAAACTAGACCCCTCAAGGAACTTATTGAGATGTGTGGTGAGAACTTTGAACCCCAAGGTGTTTCACTAAAGTTTATAATGCCCGAGCATGAAAATAAAAAAATCATATTTTTCCACAAACATGATATTTTAGTCCCCAACTTTTATTTTCTCAAGGGTAAGAGGAGAAATTGGACCCAAAAGTTGTCCAATTTGTACTGAGTACGCTGATACCCAATATGTGGGAGAAAACTACTGTATGGGCACACATCGGGGCTCAGAAGGGAAGTAGTGACGTTTTGGATTGCAGACTTTGATGGAATGGTCTGCGGGCGTTGTTGTGAATGGGTTTGAGATGAGTTCTGAGCAGAGGCTCCCTCTGGTGGTTACAAGCGGTACTAGTGAGGATTGTGAGGACTGGGAATCAGGTGTTACTGATTGGTCTTATTTAAGGGAATCATTTTCCCATCAGGGTTGCCGGTGATCAATTGTTCTGGTCTGAATCCTTCTTTCCAGTTTCCCTTGTAGCCTGCTGTGTCGTGTCTGTATCTCCTGCTATCAGATAAGACAATTTCTTATTTTGTGTTTTTGTTATATTTTTGCATTTGGTCCTGCACTTCTGTGGGGCCTTCTGGTCCCCTCCGGGGCTTTTGCCCTCTCAGTTTAGTTCAGCCACTGTGTTTTGTACTTTTGCTTTTTCCAGTTTTTTCAGTGCTGCTGTTTTTGTTACACCAGAGAACTAATTTAGGTGGTAGAGGTATTGTGATCTCAGGTGATTTTGAAATTAGTAGAGTTGGTGTTTTTCAGGGTTTTCTGGGATTGCAGTAAGTACCCTTCCTGTCCTTTTCTATTTAGATAGTTTGGGCCCCAGCGTTTGCTCATACTATTTTCTTTCTGTGTCAGTATTTCCTCTTGTCTAACCGCCATTACATGTTTGGGGGCTTTCTATTATCTTTGGGGTTCTGCTCCGGGGCAGATAGCTTTCCTATTTCTATCTTTAGGTGTAGTTAGTTTCTCAGGCTGTGACGAGGCGTCTAGGACCAACGTAGGAACGCTCCACGGCTGCCTCTAGTTGCGGTGGTTAGTCAGGGTACTGCAATCTCATAGATTCCAACTGCTCTGGTTATTGCCTTTTTGCCTGCACTCCTCAGCTACCGTAACATAACAGTATCACCGGCCATAAAAATTGTATGGTACTCACAGAAGGGAAAAAATATTTTGAAGGAAGAAAAGTTGTCAGAGATATTTTTCTGTTTGTTGCATTTTTTTTTTTTTTTTTCCTCTGTATCTCTGGGTGCTGGGGAGGATCTTTTCTCCCAATGGAGTTTGCACAGTTGTCTGGCCGTGTGATCAGCTTGCCACTGAGGTTCAAATATTGCTGCATATCTTGCTGGTTGCCTGTTGTGGAACCTAGGATCCCCATGCCAGATTTGTTTTTAGGGGATCGAGCTAAGTTCAGAATTTCAAAAATAATTGTAAATTGTTTCTTGCCTTAAAATCTAAGTCCTCAGGAAACGCAGCGCAGCAGGTTCATATTATCATCTCTCTCCTGCGCGGCGATCCTCAGGATTGGCTTTTTCCCTGATACCTGGGGATCCTGTTTTGAGTGATGTTGATGCATTTTTTCAGGCTTTGGGGTTATTGTACGATGAGCCTAATGTCACTGATCAAGCTGAAAAAGCCTTGTTGGCATTAAATCAGGGGCTTGATGACGCTGAGTTATACTGTCAGAGATTCCGTAGGTGGGCAGTCCTGACCAAATGGAATGACGACGCTTTGGCGGCCCTTTTCCGGAAGGGTCTGTCGGATAATGTAAAGGATGTTATGGTGGGATCCCTGTCCCCTCTGGTCTCAATGATTTTATGTCATTGGCGATTCAAATTGACAGACGTTTGCGTGAGCGGAGAAGTATGCGTGGAGTGGTGTTGCCTTGTGAGCCAGCTGCTGAGCCCATGCAGTGTGATGGAGTGGTGTCTGGGGCACAGCGTCATGAGTTTCGAAGCGCAATGGGTTATGTTTCTACTGTGGTGATGCCTCTCATGCTATTTCAGTCTGCCCTAAGCGGGAAGACATTTTGCACGCTCAGTTGTCTTGGGTAGTGTTCAGACTAAGTTTTTATTAACTGTCACTCTGATATGCTCTCTGTCCCCCATTTTCTGCTCAGGCTTTCGTTGATTCTGGGGCAGCTATTAACCTGATGGATTATGATTTTGCTAAACGTTGTGGGTTTTCCTTGATACCCCCTACAGAAGTCTATTCCTTTACTGGGATCGATTCTACCCCTTTGGCTGAGAATAAACCCCAGTTTTCTACTCAGGTGATAATGAGGGTTGAACCTGATCACCAGAGTGCTGCAAATTTTTGGTTCTATATAATCTGCATGACATTATTGTGCTGGGTTTCCCTTGGTTTACAGTCTCATAATCCTGTTTTGGATTGGAAATCTGTGTCTGTAACCAGTTGGGGCTGCCATGTGTTAGTGCCA
This sequence comes from Oophaga sylvatica, assembly GCA_033576555.1. NCBI lineage: Eukaryota > Metazoa > Chordata > Amphibia > Anura > Dendrobatidae > Oophaga > Oophaga sylvatica. Next base: position 455,202,063 of record JARQOD010000003.1, on the reverse strand, counting down.
ACACTCCTGTTTTTTCTGCCTCCCCCAGGCTGAGGATGTTCCTGACTTTTTGTTTGATTTTTCTGATGTGTTTAGCGAAAGTAAATCTGCATCCTTACCTCCCCATAGGAGCTATGACTGCGCTATTGAATTAGTGCCAGGTAGTAAATTCCCTAAGGGTCGCCTTTTTAACTTGTCTGTACCTGAACATGACGCTATGCGGTCTTATATCAAGGAATCATTGGAGAAGGTCATATCAGATCATCCTCTTCACCCTTAGGTGCCGTTTTTTCTTTGTGGCCAAAAAAGATGGTTCATTAAGGCCGTGTATTGATTATCGTCTCTTGAACAATATTACTGTGAAATATCAATACCCGTTACCCTTGATTTCTGACCTGTTTCCAGGGTGAAAAACGCTACTTGGTTTACCAAGCTTGACCTCAGGGGGGCGTATAACCTTATTCGCATTAAGCACGGGATGAATGGAAGACAGCATTCAATACCCCTGAAGGGCATTTTGAGTACCTTGTGATGCCCTTTGGGCTCACTAATGCTCCTTCCGTCTTCCAGTCCTTCATGAATGACATTTTCAGGGATTTTGTGGACAAGTTTCTGATTGTTTATTTTGGATGATATCTTGATTTTTTCTAATGACTGGACTCTCATGTGAAACATGTTCGAACTGTATTCCAATTTTGAGAGAGAATGCTCTGTATGTGAAGGGATCAAAGTGTCTTTTTGGCGTACAGAAGATCTCATTTCTGGATTCATTTTGTCCCCATCTGTTATTGAAATGGACCCGGTCAAGGTTCAGGCCATCTGTGATTGGGTCCAACCTACTTCATTAAAGGCTCTTCAGAGATTTTTGGTTTTTTCCAATTTTTATCGTAAATTTATTGGTAATTTCTCTGTTATTGTTAAACCATTAACTGATTTGACCAGAAAGGGTTCTGATGTGGTGAATTGGCCTCCTGAGGCAGTCTCTGCGTTTCAGGAACTTAAGCAGAGATTCACCTTCCTGCTCCTGTTCTACGGCAGCCTGATGTTTCTCTGCCATTTCAGGTGGAGGTTGATGCCTCTGAAATTGGGGCAGGTGCCGTTTTGCCCAAAAGATCCAGAGACCTCTAAAAGTAACCCTTGTGCTTTTTCTCTCCGAAAATTTTCTCCTACTGAACGTAATTATGACGTGGTAATCGGGAGTTATTTGGCCATGAAGTGGCTTTGAAGAGTGGAGACATTGGCTGGAGGAGCCAAACATCAGGTGTGGTCCTTACGGACCATAAGAATCTGGTCTATCTGGAATCTGCCAAGCGACTCAATCCTAGACAGGCCAGGTGGGCCTTGTTTTTCACACGTTTTAATTTTGTGGTTTCCTTTCTTCCTGGCACTAAGAATGTTAAGGCGGATGCCCTCTCGAGGAGTTTCCTTGCGGACTCTCCTGAGCTATCTGATCCCTCTGTTATTTTGAAGGAGGGTGTAGTTCTTTCTGCCATCTCGCCCAATTTGAGACTTGCTCTGGAGGGGTGTCAGGAGGATAGGCCCGAGCGCTGCCCTGTTGGAAAATTGTTTGTCCCGGACCAATGGAAAAAGAGTGTGATGTCTGAGATTCATTGTTCCGCATTGGCTGGGCATCCCGGAATTTTTGGTACCAGAGACTTGGTTAGTCGGTCCTTTTGGTGGCCTACCTTGTCTCGCGATGTCAGGGAATTTGTGCAGTCCTGCGGGACTTGCTCTCGCTCCAAGCCTTGCTCTCGCTCTAGTGTTTGTTGATGCCATTGCCTGTGCCCAAGAGACCATGGACCCATATCTCTATGGATTTCATTTCCGATCTTCCTGTTTCTCAGAGAATGACCACCATCTGGGTAATTTGTGATAGGTTTTCCAAAATGATACATCTTGTGCCATTACCTAAGTTGCCTTCCTCCTCTGAATTGGTGCCGTTGTTCCTTCAGCACGTGGTTCGTTTACACGGCATTCCTGAGAACATTGTGTCTGACAGAGGAGTCCAGTTTGTTTCCAGATTTTGGAGGACTTTTTGTTCTAAACTGGGTGTTCAATTGTCTTTCTCCTCGGCATTTCATCCTCAGACCAATGGTCAAACTGAGAGAACAAACCAGACATTGGAGACTTATCTAAGATGCTTTGTGTCTGCTGATCAGGATGACTGGGTCTCTTTTTTGCCTTTGGCTGAGTTTGCTCTTAATAATAGGGCTAGCTCTGCCACTTTGATGTCTCCATTTTTCTGTAATTCTGGGTTTCACCCTCGATTTTCTTCAGGACAGACGGAGGCTTCTGTCTGTCCAGGTGTTGACTCTGTTGTTGAGCGTATGCAGCAGATTTGGGACCAGGTAGTGGAGAGGTTGTCCCTCTCTCAGGAGAAGGCCCAGCGGTTTGCTAACCGGCATAGGACTGATGGTCCTCGGTTTAAAAGTGGGGGACTTGGTCTGGTTGTCCTCAAAGAATATTCCTATGAGAGTAGCATCTCCTAAATTTAAGCCTAGGTTCATTGGACCTTATAAGATCATGGAGATTATTAATCCTGTTTCTTTTCGTTTGCTTCTTCCAGGGACATTTAAGATCCATAACGTGTTCCACAAGTCCTTGTTGAAGAGGTTTGTTGAGCCAGTGGTTCCTGCTGCTGTGCCTCCTGACCCTGTTTTGGTTGAGGGCAATCTGGAGTATGTGGTTGAGAAAATATTGGATTCTCGTTTTTTCTAGACGAAGACTCCAGTATTTGGTTAAATGGAGAGGTTATGGTCAGGAAGATAATTCTTGGGTGTTTGCTTCGGACATCCATGCTAGGAGACTTATCCGTGCGTATCATAGAACTCATCCTGACCGACCTGGTTGCTCAAATGAGGGTTCGGTGACCCCTCCTCAAGGGGGGGGTACTGTTGTGAATGGGTTTGATATGAGTTCTGAGCAGAGGCTCCCTCTGGTGGTTACAAGCGGTACTAGTGAGGATTGTGAGGACTGGGAATCAGGTGTTACTGATTGGTCTTATTTAAGGGAATCATTTTCCCATCAGGGTTGCCGGTGATCAATTGTTCTGGTCTGAATCCTTCTTTCCAGTTTCCCTTGTAGCCTGCTGTGTCGTGTCTGTATCTCCTGCTATCAGATAAGACAATTTCTTATTTTGTGTTTTTGTTATATTTTTGCATTTGGTCCTGCACTTCTGTGGGGGCCTTCTGGGTCCCCTCCGGGGGCTTTTGCCCTCTCAGTTTAGTTCAGCCACTGTGTTTTGTACTTTTGCTTTTTCCAGTTTTTTCAGTGGCTGCTGTTTTTGTTACACCAGAGAACTAATTTAGGTGGTAGAGGTATTGTGATCTCAGGTGATTTTGAAATTAGTAGAGTTGGTGTTTTTCAGGGTTTTCTGGGATTGCAGTAAGTACCCTTCCTGTCCTTTTCTATTTAGATAGTTTGGGCCCCAGCGTTTGCTCATACTATTTTCTTTCTGTGTCAGTATTTCCTCTTGTCTAACCGCCATTACATGTTTGGGGGCTTTCTATTATCTTTGGGGTTCTGCTCCGGGGCAGATAGCTTTCCTATTTCTATCTTTAGGTGTAGTTAGTTTCTCAGCTGTTACGAGGCGTCTAGGACCAACGTAGGAACGCTCCACGGCTGCCTCTAGTTGCGGTGGTTAGTCAGGGTACTGCAATCTCATAGATTCCAACTGCTCTGGTGTATTGCCTTTTTTGCCTGCACTCCTCAGCTACCGTAACATAACAGGGCGTCATGTCGCGTTTGGAGAGCCCCTGATGTGCCTAAACAGTGGAAACCACCAACAAGTGACCCCATTTTAGAAAATAGACCCCCCATGGAACTTATATAGATGTGTGGTGAGCGCTATGAACCCCCAAGTGCTTCACAGAAGTTTATAACGTACAGCAATAAAAACAAAAAAAACATTTTTTTTTTTTGCAAAAATTATTTTTTCGCCCGCAATATTTTATTTTCACAAGGGAAACAGGAGAAATTGGACCCCAAAAGTTGTTGTCAAATTTGTCCTGAGTACGCTGATACCCCATATGTGGGAGAAAACTATTGTATGGGCACACGTCGGGGCTCGGAAGGGAAGTAGTGACGTTTTGGATTGCAGACTTTGATGGGTGTCATGTTCCGTTTGCAGAGCCCCAGATGTGCCTAAACAGTGGAAACCCCCCACAAGTGACCCCATTTTGGAAACTAGACCCCCCAAGAACTTATCTAGATGTGTGGTGAGCAGTTTGAACCCCCAAGTGCTTCACAGAAGTTTATAAGGCACAGCCGCCAATTTTTTATTTTCCAAAGGGTAACAGGAGAAATTGTACCCCAAAAGTTGTTGTCCAATTTGTCCTGAGTACGCTGATACCCCATATGTGGGGGGGGAAACTGTTTGGGCGCACAGCAGGGCTTGGAAAGGAAGTAATAACATTTTGGAATGCAGACATTGATGGGTGTCATGTTCCGTTTGCAGAGCCCCAGATGTGCCTAAACAGTGGAAACCCCCTACAAGTGACCCCATTTTGGAAACTAGACGCCCCAAGGAACTTATCTAGATGTGTGGTGAGCAGTTTGAACCCCAAGTGCTTTACAGAAGTTTATAAGGCACAGCCGCCAATTATTTATTTTCCCAAGGGTAACAGGAGAAATTGGACCCCAAAAGTTGTTGTCCAATTTGTCCTGAGTACGCTGATACCCCATATGTGGGAGAAAACTACTGTATGGGCACACGTCGGGGATCAGAAGGGAAGTAGTGACATTTTGGATTGCAGACTTTGATGGAATGGTCTGCGGGCGTCATGTCGAGTTTGGAGAGCCCCTGATGTGCCTAAACAGTGGAAACCCCCCACAAGTCACACCATTTTGGAAACTAGACCCCTTATGGAACTTATCTAGATCTGTTGGGAGCACTTTGAACCCCCAAGTGTTTCACAAAAGTTTATAATGCCTGGGTGTGAAAAAAACAAAAACAATTTTCCACAAAAATAATTTTTTAGTCCCCAATTTTTGATTTTTCCCAAGGAAATTGGACCCCAAAAGTTGTTGTTCAATTTGTCCTGAGTACGCTGATACCCCATATGTGGGGGGAACTGTTTGGGCGCACAGCAGGGCTTGGAAAGGAAGTAATAACGTTTTGGAATGCAGACATTGATGGGGTCATGTTCTGTTTGCAGAGCCCCCGATGTGCCTAAACAGTGGAAACACCCCACAAGTGACCCCATTTTGGAAACTAAACCCCCTAAGGAACTTATCTAGATCTGTGGTGAGCACTTTGAACCCCAAGTGCTTCACACAAGTTTATAATGCCCGGGCATTAAAATAAAAAATCCCATTTTTTTCCCACAAAAATTATCTTTTAGTCACCAATTTTTTTATTTTCCCAAGGTAACAGAAGAAATTTTTTTTTGCAAAAATGATTTTTTCGCCAGCAATATTTTATTTTCACAAGGGAAACAGGAGAAATTGGACCCCAAAAGTTGTTGTCAAATTTGTCCTGAGTACGCTGATACCACATATGTGGGAGAAAACTATTGTATGGGCCACGTCGGGGCTCGGAAGGGAAGTAGTGACGTTTTGGATTGCAGACTTTGATGGAATGGTCTGCTGGTATTATGTCGCGTTTGGAGAGCCACTGATGTGCCTAAACATTGGAAACACCCCACAAGTGACCCAATTTGGAAACTAGACCACCCAAGGAACTTATCTAGATGTGTGGGGAGAACTTTTTGCTTCACAAAAGTTTATAGCGTAGAGCCATAAAAATAAAAAATCATAATTTTTTTCCACAAAAATGATATTTTCACCCCCAATTTTTTATTTTCCCATGGGTAACAGAAGAAATTAGACCCCAAGAGTTATTGTGCAATTTGTCCTGAGTACGCTGTGGGGTTAAACTACTGGCAGAGCTCAGAAGTGAAGGAGCACCGTTTGACTTTTTCAACGCATAATTGGCTGGAATTGAGATCAGACGCCATGTCACATTTGGAGAGCCCCTGATGTACCTAAACAGTGGAAACACCCCAATTCTAACTCCAACCCTAACCCCAACACACCACTTTTTGTTCGGCGGTATGATGATAAAGCATTGTTTTTTTTTTGTGTTTTTTTAAGGGGTTCACTAAAGGGGTTAACTAGTGGGACAGTTTTATAGAGCGGGTAGTTACGGACGCGGCGATACCAAATATGTGTACTTTTATTGTTTTTTTATTATTTACATGAAGAAATGAATTTATTGGGGAATTTTTTTTTACACGTGATTTTTATTTTTTTTAACTTTTTTACTTTGTCCGAGTGTGGGACATCACTGTATATACTTAGATCGCTGATCTGACACTGTGCACAGCACTATGTCAGATCGGCGATCTCACAGGCAGTGCTGCAGGCTTTCTCAGCGCCTGCTCTCAGCAGGCACTGAGGAAGCCGCCTCCCTGCAAGACCCCGAAGGACCCCGCGGCCATCTTGGATCCGGGGTCCTGCAGGGAGGAAGCCCTCAGAACAGCGCGATCACATCACGATGTTCTGAGGGTCTCAGGGAAGCACGCAGGGAGCCCCCTCCCTGCGCAATGTTTCCCTGTGCTCTCCGGTACACTGCGATCATGTTTGATCGCAGTGTGCCAGGGGTTAATGTGCCGGGAGTGGTCCGTGACCGCTCCTGGCACATAGTGCCGGGTGTCAGCTGTGATAATCAGCTGACACCCGGCTGCGCTCCCCCCGGGAGCGCGTCCGATCGCATGTGACGTACTATCCCGTCCATGGTCATACGGGCCCAGGTACCATGGACGGGATAGTACGTCCGATGGCAGAAAGGGGTTAAAGGAGCCAGTCATTCTTTCAATTAAAGGACTTTATTCTGGCTGTGTGTTTATTAACAATACAACTATAGGATTAGTAATGAATTAGTATCTTATAGATGCCTCTCCTTTACTAAGCCGTGGGCTTGATAGCATCAGACAATACAAAGGTGACCTCAACCCCACAAATATGAACCCCACATGCCACCACTACAGGGCAAGTGGGAAGAGCCGGCAAAGCATCAGAATTGGCGTTTCTAATCGATGTGCCTTTTCTGGGCAGCTACTGGCTGCAGTTTTTGAGGCTTGGATGGGCCAATATCAATGGCCCCTTACCAGCCTGAGAATACCAGCCTCCAACTGTCTGCTTTAGCAAGGCAGGTTGTCAAAAATGGGGGGGACCAACTTTGTAGTTTTTAAAAATTATTTATTTAAATTATTACGAAAAACAGCGTGAGGACCACTCTATTCTTCATAACCAGCCTTGCTGAAGCTGACAGCTGAGGATTGCAGCCCCCAGCTGTCAGTTTTGCTGGCTGGTTATCAAAAATACAGGGAAACCCATGCCGTTTTTTTTGTATTATTATTTATTTAGAGCACAGGGGCTGCATATGAATACTCCCATCAGCTGCTCCTCACTGTTATTAGCGGCAGCAGGCATAGGCTGATGGGAGCAGTAGTCCCATCAGCAACACCAGTGGCCGGAGGCAAACTTTATACCTCTGATTACAGCTGCAGGCTCACGCTATCATTTGACAGCATGAGAACCGTGGCTGTCTGACCAGCGGTAATGATTTTACCGCCTATCAGAAGCAGTGTTTGCTGCGATGTCATGCACATGAAAGAGCGACAAACACCCAGCATTCGGGGGGCCGAACCTGAACAGTATCACAGACTTCCTGGTGAAATCCGTGTTCAGCGTCCAAGCCCGAACAGTAGGTGTTCAATACAGACACTGAACTTTACTGTTCAGGTTCGCCCATCTCTAGTCATAAGTCATGGGTCTCCAAGCAGGACAATGAACCCAAACATACTTCAAGAAGCACCCAGAAATGGATGGAGACAAAGCGCTGGAGAGTTCTGAAGTGGCAGCCATGAATCCAGTTCTAAATCCCTTTGAACACCTGAGGAGAGATCTTAAAATTGCTGTTGGTAGAAGGCGCCTTTCAAATATGAGGGACCTGGAGCAGTTTGCAAAAGAAGAGTGATCCAAAATTCCAGTTGAGTGGTGTAAGAAGCTTGTTGGTGGTTATAGGAAGCAAGTGATTGCAGTTATTTATTACAACGGATGTGCAACCAAATATTGAGTTGAGGGTGCCAACAATTTTGTCTGGCCCATTTTAGGGGTTTTGTGTGGAATTATGTCCAATTTTTCTTTATTTCTCAATTTTTTTGTGTTGCTCCAATACACAGAAAGAAAGAAAACATGTATAATAAAACGTGTAATTGCAATAATTTTCTGCGAAAAATACTTAATTACTGGAACAATTTAAAGGGTGCCAAAACTTTCAGCCATGAATGTATGTGAGCTATGATGTCCTCTCGCTACTCTAAATCACCTTAAAAATGGCTGATGCGTTCCCTGACTCAGCTTTTATACAGGCTATGATAGTCCCTCCTATTTGGCTGGGCTATACCAAATGATGTAATAGCTACAAGGTGCTATGAGGAAGTCTTGGGCACTTTCATAACACTATGGGTTAACCCTATATCTGCAGGTAAAGAACGTTAATAGCCATGGTCTCCAGCTTCTCCTGCGGTCGGTCCTTTTCAATGTTTCAGGAGAAAATGAGGAAAAAATAATATGAATATACATTAGTCAGTGCAGGGTAGATGAGCTGCCTGTATACAATTTTGCAATGGGTCATCTGCTGTCTATGGACAATTTGTGCAATTCATCCAGTAGATGCTGTCGATAAAGTCCAGCAACCTTTGTAAATGTGCCATCTACTAAATAGCTGCAGGCAAACACAGGGTCATTTGCTGCAGGTGACAAAGAGACACTAGGAAGCTGGACAGCCGCACCACATTGTGCTGTGCTGATCACACACGCCTGGCATTTACACCATGCGTTTCATAGTCCAATAATATGCGTGATGTAAAAAAGGTTTTTAAAAAATCAAGATTAGGCCAGTCTGAATTTCCAGGTAGCAATGAATCTTTGTGATTAAAGCAGACTGCCCTTGGTGACAAGGAGCATCTTCCTCCAGGGCCTGTGCCATCATCAACATGATTTGTGATATGTGGGAGGACACGTGACTATCAGAAAATTTGCTGTCTTAGAGTAGAACTGTCAATCAATGTTCTGCTTCATGTCACTATGTCACATAATGTTTCACAACTCCATGAGCAGAATGGTGATTGACAGCGCCTGCTTTACAGGAGCCAATCTCGTACAATAGACATTACAAATACTCGGCATATATGGTGCTCTGGCAGTGACAGCTTGTAATCCCTTAGATTAATTTATCCTTTCCTCAAATAAATACCTGTTACCCCCACTCCACACCTTATCTCCTGCTGGCCTGACTGTCTGGTATACCTGATATTAGAGTGAAGGTCACAGAGTAGATGCCATTCTCTTTTTGTGCCTCAGCTCCTTCTGAGTAACTGATGTCCACCTGAAATTTGACAGGTTTCTGAAATACCGATGGACCCCCTGATGACTTGTACTCTGCTCTGAAGCTGGTCTGAGAGATCACACTGTGACTTAAGCTGGGGATCTGTAGGAGACAAAATTCAGAAAATCAGCAGACCTGGTATTTGCTAACGTTCAATGACAATGTAATGATGAGCTACTGAGCTACAAGTCCCAGTATTTTAGGGTAATTAAAAAAGTACAAGTTCACATTACCCCCAAAGAGGAGTTCAATACAATTATGTAGAGGAAGTAATCCCAAACTGACAGTAAAAAGTAAGCATATCATCTCTGAGGGCTATAGTCCCTAAAAAAACTAAAAAAATCAATGATAGTGATCTAACTCCTGCATCCATTCTGCAGAAACTGAACTTTAGCCAGATATGATAATTCAGGAGCTCGGTGCACCCTTGGTGTGGCCAAGAGGCTCAATCCACTGGTTTCGCATGTTCACCTCCCCCATTGGTGACTGACAGCACTGGCTTTTTTCTGGAGAGAGAACTGTCTGCATAGACGGTTTATGCAAGCCAGTGCTATCAATCACCAGTGATGGAGGAAGGGCATGCAAAATTAATGGGCAGAACAGTGCACTGGGCCTCTTGGCCACACCAAGGGTGCACCGAGCCCATTAATTAGCATGTTTGTTTAAACTTTGGCTTCTGCAGAATGGAGGCTGTGATTAGATCACCGAAGGTGAAATTTTTAATGGGGTTACAACCCTATGAGATCTGCTTACTTCATACTATCAGTTTGGGTTGACATACTTCCATTAAAATGGAGGATTTTTCAAAGTGGAAAATCCAGAATGATGAGATCCACAGCACCAATCCATGCGGATTTCACTGTATTGCAATTACATAAACTGACATGCTGTGGATGACAAATCAGAAGCACTGGTCAATTTCAAATGCAGATTATTTCTACAGCATGTGGATCAACTGTCAACATGCCCATAGGCTAAATTCACAGACAGCATTTTTCAGTATTTTTCTAGGAACTTTTTTGGTATTTAGCCAGCATTTTTACAATACATAATTAAAAATTCCTATAAAAACATCATGAAAATTGCTTGAAATGCATGAATTTTTTTTACAACTTTAAAAACACTGAAAAGCTAGGCCTTAGTAGGGTATGTGCACATGGAATGTTTTTGATGCCAACATACCAGCATAGTTTTTGAAGAATGGTTTCCGGAAATGTGTTCATTTTGCTACTAGCGCTATCCTTTTCTTTTTTTTCACATTTTATATATAGAATAGCACCAGCTGCCAAGCAGAAGCCATCTGAAAAACGGTCAGGCCAGTTCTTTTAGCCGCTTCACAGCTTTCGAAGCCTGAAGTGGTTAAAAGAAGTTATAAAAGACAAAACATCTGCACAGCAATGTCGTTTTTGGTATTGCTGTGCATATGCTCATTATTTTTAACTTTTACTGAGCGCTTTTTCAAGCAGGTTCCAGGTGGAGTCTGTCTGAAAAAGTTGCACATATTCTTAAGGCTGAATGCACACGTTTGTAATGGGAAAGCACACAAATGACATCCATGCACTGCTAAATCACATCACTAACCCAACGAAATGCATGAGCTTGGTTAACAAATCAGGCCACACTTGGACACATTCTTTGCTCTTTTTTGTGGACAGTCCAAATAATAAGAGGACATGTGAAAAAAAATCACAGGCTAGTATAGATAGCACTCTTCAATGAAAATTGGAAGTGTGAATGGAGCCTTACTCTGATTCACAAGGGCACCTGGAGATTTTCCAAGAGTGATTTCTAGGACAACATTATAAAAAGCAGTGCTCCTCCCTACTTACTGAGAGAAAGGCGTGGACTATGTCAGCTTTTATGGAGCTGAGAGGTTTATCTTTGATCACCACAAATATCTGCTCTTCTTTATCTAAGTTGATGAAGTTTCCGAACCAAGACTTTTTGGCGAGCCTACGAGTAGAGAGAATTGGAAAAAAGATTAGAGAATCTTAAAACAGATCTAAAAGTAACTGGATTCAGTAATGGTGTTCGTTCCACCACATATGAATACATAAAGGTAAATACTCACTCCGGTGACGACTCTGGAGTGAGACTTGACATTTCTTCCGGTGTTGGTACTGAGGAAAAATGGGGAATAAGTAGTTAAGAAGAGGATATGGATGCATGAATAAACTGACAAACGGGCGTTCCATTCCACTTGTCAATAGGGTGTGTCCATACACAATGACATTGTCAGCACTGACTGCGCAGATTGTGCAGTGAGAATCAGCATAAGACTAAGATTAAAAATGAACATTTTACGAGTTGATCTGTTTGAATGCAACAGGTAAATTTTCAAAAAAGTATCATACGGTCATTCTGACATGGATTTTCCAAGTAAGTACATTAGCTTTATCAAAACTGAGAGATATTTTTAAAGTTATTACCCTGCTCATAAGAAAACTTTGTAGTCAAGCTACGTGACTGCAGACTTCGATTCATGACAGTGTGTGATGTGCTTACTGTCACGAGTCCCATGTTCCCTATTCAAAGGGGCGGTCATGTGACCGATTTCCATATTTGCGGTTATGTGCCTAAAAATCTTATCAAGCTTCTCTCAGTAGAAAATAAGTAAGAGAAGACCACATAACTACAGGTATGAAAATATCATTCATGTGATCGTGTGACCATCCACCTGCATGGGGAATACCGGGTAATCGCGACAGTGTGCACATCGCACACTGTCACGATTCGGCAATCTGTAAACACATAGTAAGACTGAAGACTTTTCTTCTGAGACCAGACAACCCCTTTAATAATGTATGTAGTTTGCATTGTGAAATATGCTCTTAATGGGTTATCCAACTGTGACCCCTTGGTGTTGAGAAAAGTTTTTTTTTTAAAAAATCTATATTTACCCACATACCAGCACCACTCCCTGGCTCTCGGCTCTCAAACTTGCAGTCTTCCGAAGAAACACTGTTCTTCCACTCGTATGTAATTGTAAGGGCTGCAGCCAATCAGTGGCTGATGATTGGCTGCAGCAGTCACTTGACATTGTTTATGTCAGGAGACCAGAGTGGAGAAATGGTGCCAATCCAGGAAGCAAGTATAGATATTTGTTTTCTCTTTTTTTTAGAGTCAACAAGCTATTGGTAAAGGGTTGCCTAGTTGTGGACAACATCTTTAAAGACTAAAAAAGGAAAAAAAAAAACAACAATATTCATTGTAGATCTATGTTATATATTTGTGTCCATCCTGAATGTTTGGCCATTTTTCATCCTTTTCTATGTCTCCCTTCCAGGTGTGACGTTTGCTCCTAATTTTGGGTGTTGTCCTGCTGTCCACACTTCATGTATCATTATGCACAGCACTCTAATTGATTTTCACCTCTCGCCGCTTGCACTCCCCTTTCCTGATATGCAGTCTGAAAGAGACAGAAACAATCTGCAACACCTCCAATATTTACTCCTAGGATACGTCCATATGGATGGAACAGTCCACCAGAAATCTACCTGCAGATTTCACCAAAAATCTACAGCGAACCTGCAGCAAAATGACCATGTCTAACATGGATTTCACCTGTGTGCAGAACTGGGCTGTATAGAGCGCTGTAATAAATGGAGCAGAGATGTGCTCAACTGCAGCATTCATTTTTTAAGGGACAGAAAAAAGCAAGTACAAGGGGTTTCTGAACCCTGTGTTTAGGAACGCTATGATGCCCAATGGTCAACGGTATTCAAGGGATAGGAAATACCTTACAGTTTTGGAAAACTCCTTTAAGGTTTACATATTTACATGTGCTACTTATAGTACTTATACAAGGAGCAATATAACTATAGGCATGTTTTAAGTAATATGGTCCCTGACCAGGGATTCCAGGGGTCCCCCTGTATAAGCTTTTAGTCTGTCTGGTTGGAGTATAAGGGGTAACATTTCTCCTTGTGGAGAGTGAAATGCCTGACATGTCAGTGCAAGGAGACTTATAGGCCATGCATGCTCCTCTGGAAAATTTAATATTCAAATTGTTTCTGCAGAGAGGAAGAAGACTATAATTCTAGTGCCACCTATTGGAAGTAGCCATCCTAAAATGAAGCCTTCTGCATACTCTAACCACTAGATGGCTCTCATATATTGGAAAACAAAACCTACCTTGCAATTTCCGACGGTGGAAACGTGGGGAACCCAAGAAACTATTCTTGATAGAGTTGAGTCGTGTCTTCCAAGCCACCCCACCAACGCCTGGACTTGAGGGTGGGGTGCCACTGGGCGTCCCAGTCGGGCTGTCCTTGGGTGTATGCACTGGGGTACCCAGCGGGGTAGGGAGGGGACTACCACGGGGAGAAGGGTGAGGGGTCACCTGCGGCAAAGGGATAGATTTGGTGGTGGATTTAGTACCAGGGAAAAAACGAGCAGGTAGTGAGGAAGGGAAGAAAGGAGGGGATAATGGGGAGCGATGAGGTGAAGTTGAGGAGTCATGCGGTGGGGAGGAGGCAGTCATGGTAATTGGTAAGGGATTGGATTTAATGGTGTGGAGGGGCTTCTCTCCCAGGCTGGTCTTAGCAGGCAACGTTTGGGTCTTCGGGTCAGGCTGACGGTGAGCAGCTTTGGATTGCCAGATGGCACGGGGGTCCTCCCCATCAGCGGTTTCCAGCGGCGTGGGGGAGAAAGTGAATACGGGACTCTGGCAAGGGGGGACAGAAAAGTGCCCGATGGGCATTGATGTTTGACAATGAGATGGAGCAATGTGATAGGACATGGGCTGTACTACTGTGTGTATAAGGTGTAACAAGTATGAACTTTCATCAACGGCCATTCTCAAATAGGTGGGAAAAAGTTGCGTTCAATATGAATTCCACATTTTTCAATTTTGTTTTGTGTGGAAATGCTAGTGACTAGAACAAACTGAATTGTAATTTTTTGGCATGGAAAAGCCACTTTTGACATTTATTTTTTACTTTGTGCAAAATTTTGGGGCGATTACGAAGGAGTTTTCCAGTAGCTAAAAACCCTTTTAAGGCCCCGTTATACATGAAAAGTAGTCCAAGCCAAACAATTTCTACAAGACAGGCCATTTATCTTATGTGCATGGAGGCATGCCAACTCTTCTCCGAAAGGAGGAAAGAAGGACATTGGGTAAGCTGAATTTTCACACCAGATCCCTTTGTGCCCTTGATATATTGAATTTCTTTATATTCTGGGTGGAATACTACCATATTTGAGTACGGCAATGATGAATGATGCAGAAAACAATTGTGGCAATAAGAAGGGTTTGCCTGAATTGGTGCAAGATGGGGGCTCATGATGGTGTATGTAATGTAAGACACTGGGAAGTGACAATGTGATCTGCCGGCACAGTAATGCCGTGGTATTCAGTCCACTTGTGCAGTCTGTAACGCTGTGTATTTCCTTCTCAATGCTTACCCTTGGACTGCTAAGAGGGCTGGATGAGAGACCAGTCGACGCGCCACTCACAGATCTGGACCTACAAAAGGAAAGATCCATTACTTACGGCACACGGAACAATGGCACTGACCCCATTTTGTCCTGATCTAAATTGTATGCTTTGGGAGGATTACGTTTCAGCCAGATAGATATATAGGTCAAGTGGTATGATTTCCTTCTGCATCTATCAATTTCATGTGATCTTTCTCCCTTTAAGCCATACATCATTTTTCCTGCAATATAATCTGGGATTGTCTCTTGTATTCTTCGAAATAATGTGATTGTGCGTTCTGACTACACTGAAGGTACCGAGAATATGCGGTGCGTAGCCTTCCCATCTCTGTTCCAGATACACTATAGTTCAGTTCCCGTACATCTAATGTGTTCAGAGGCTGTATCATATTAGATTCATGCTTACACTATACTATGCATATAATAGTACATTTATTATATACTTTTAACCACCACACGCCATCGCCATTTTTCATTTTTGTTTTTTCGCTCCCCTTCTTCCAAGAGCCATAACTTTTTTATTTTTCCGTTAATATGAGCAGATGAGGGCTTGTTTTTTGCGGGACGAGTTGTACTTTTGAATAGCACTATTGATTTGACTATATAGGGTACTGGAAAACAGGAAACAAATTCCAAGTGCGATGAAATTGCAAAAAAACTGCAATTCCACAATTGTTTTTTGAGTTTTTTGCTTACCATGTTCAACATTTGGTAAAACTGACCTGCCATTATGATTCCACAGGTCAGTACAAGTATGCAGATACCAAACATGCATAGTTTATTTTTTATTTAAGTGAGGAAAAAAAATCTGAATTTTTAATGATAAAACTTTTTTGCGCTTGACGCCATTTTCCAAGATTCTTAGAGTTTTCATTTTTTGGTATTTGGGGCTGAGTACGAGCTTATTTTTTGTGCCCTGAGCTGACTTTTTTATGGATAACATTTTGGGGTAGATACGATGTCTTATTGCATTTTATTGCTTCGTTGCAGCGGCCAAAAAGAAGTAATTCTGACTCTGCTCAATACTGACAGAATCAAGATGCTTTGAAAATGTTGTTTCCATTCTTTTCATCATTTGCAGATCACTAACATGTCCATCCATCCAGTGATTTCTATAATTCAACAACTTTTCCTTCCTGGTGCAATTTTAATGTTGAGGAGTGTGTGTGTATATACAGTACAGACCAAAAGTTTGGACACACCTCATTTAAAGATGTTTCTGTATTTTGATGACTATGAAAATTGTAAATTCACACTGAAGGCATCAAAATTATGACTTAACACTTGTGGAATTACTGTATATACTTAACCAAAAAAGTGTGAAACAACTGAAAATATGTCTTATATTCTAGGTTCTTCAAAGTAGCCACCTTTTGCTTTGATGACTGTTTTGCACACTCTTGGCATTCTCTTGATGAGCTTCAAGAGGTAGTCACCGGAAGTGAAAACCATTTCCGGTGACTACCTCTTGAAGTTCATCAAGAGAATGCCAAGAGTGTGCAAAGCAGTAATCAAAGCAAAAGGTGGCTACTTTGAAGAACCTAGAATATAAGACATATTTTCAGTTGTTTCACACTTTTTTGTAAAGTATAATGTATAATTCCACATGTGTTAATTCATAGTTTTGATGCCTTCAGTGTGATTCTACAATTTTCATAGTCATGAAAATACAGAAAAATCTTTGAATGAGAAGGTGTGTCTAAACTTTTGGTCTGTACTGTACATATATATACTGTTGAAACCAGAAATACACTATATAAAAACAAACACTCATGTTTTTATCAATATCTGACATGAAATCAGAATAAACCTTCCCTGGTTTAAGTAATTTAGGATTACCATAATTATTAATATTTGCCAAATGCCAGAATAATGAGAGAGAGTGAATGTTTTAAAACATTTTTATTACTTACTGCAAAGTCAAAAGGTTACATACATTTCATTAGTATTTGGTACCATTGCGCTTAAACTGAATGATTTGGGTCAGACATTTGGGATTTCCTTCCACAAGCTTCTCAATAGTTGGTCGGAATTTGGGCCCATTCCTCCTGACAAAACTGTTGTAACTGATCCAGGTTTGTAGGTCGCCTTGCTCACACCGGCCTTTTCAGCTTTGCCCATAAATTTTCAATAGGATTGAGATCAGGGCTTTGTGATGGCCACTAAAATCCTTGACTTTGTTATCCTTAAGCCACTTTGTTACCATTTTGGCAGGATGCTTTGGGTCATTGTCCATTTGGAAGACGCATTTCCGCCCAAGCATTAACTTCCTGGCTGATTTCTTGAGATGTTGCTTCAGTATTGCCACATAATCTTCTTTTCTCATGATGCCATCTATTTTGTGAAGTGCACCAGTGCCTCCTGCAGCAAAACAACCCCACAACATGATGCTGCCACCCTCGTGTTTCACAGTTGGGATGGTGTTCTTAGGCTTCTAAGCTTCTCCCTTTTCTTTTTCCTCCAAACATAACAATGGTCATTATACCCAAAAAGTTCACTTTAAGTTTTATCAGACCACAGGACATGTCTTCAAAAATTAAAGTATTTGTACCTGTGTGAATTTGCAAACATTAATCTGGCTTTTTTATGTTTCTTTTGGAGTTATGGCTTCTTCCTGGCAGAGTGGCCTTTTAGCCCATGTTGATGCAGTACTTGTTTCACTGCGGATATTGACACAATCTTACCAGCTTCCACCATCATCTTTACAAGGTCTTTTGCTTTTGTCCTGGAGTTGATATGCACATGCTGGACCAAAGCACTTTCATCTCTGGGACACAGAACCCATCTCCTTCCTGAGCGGTATGATGGCTGGACATTCCCATCTTGTTTGTACTTGTGTATAATTGTTTGTACAGATGAACAAGGCGCCTTCAGGTATCTTGAAATTGTACCCAAGAATGAGCCAGACTTGTGCAAGTCCACCATTCTCTTCCTGATATCTTGGCTGATTACTTTGGACTTTCCCATGATGCTACACAAAGAAGCAGTGTGTTTCAGGTGTACATTAAAATACAGCCACAGGTGTGTCGCTAATTAATTCAGATGTTGCCAAAAAATCTACCAGAAGCTTCCAAACACATGACATCAGCATATGGGCAGTCCAGAAATGTTTAAAGGCATAGTAATCTTAGTGTATGCAAACGTTTGACTTTGCAGTAAGTAAAAAAAATGCCTTAAAATATTTTCTCTCTCTCATTATTCTGGCATCTAGCAAATATTAATAACTATGGTAATCCTAAATTACCTAAAATGGGAAAGGTTTATTGTGATTTCATGTCAGATATTGAGAAAAACTTGCATATGTGTCTTTTTATATATAGTGTATGGAAACTTCAGGTTTAACCCCTTTCCGACATCAGGCATAAATTTATGCCGATGTTGGACTCCCTCCCTTTGATGCGGGCTCTGTCGGTGAGCCCACATCTTTCCCGGAGCATATCAACTGTTTTGAACATGTGCCCGGAACAGCCGCATGTGGAGTTGCGATCCACCCGCGGATATTAACCCATTAAATACCTCTATCAATCTCTGACAGCGGCATTTAACATGCGCTTCCGGCAATCGTGCCGGAAATCCGCCCACCAGTGACTCCCGTCACGTGATCGCGGGTCATCGATGGGTAGGCATGACAACCAGATGTCTCTTGGAGACCTCTATTGTGGTCAGTGCCGGATTGCTATGAGCGCCACCTGGTGGTCAGTGCTCATAGCAAGTGAGCAATTCTGCTACATACAGGTGATCTAATCATCGCCTGTATGTAGCAGAGCTGATTGGGTTGTGGCAACTTCTAGTCTCCTATGGAGACTATTGAAGCATGCCAAAAGTGAAAAAAAAAAGATTTTAAAAATAAAAAAAATTAAAGTTCAAATCACCCCCCTTGCGTCCCATTCAAAATAAAACAATAAAAAATCAAACATACACATATTTGTTATCGCCGAGTTCAGAATCGCCTGATCTATCAATAAAAAAAGGATTAACCTGATCGTTAAACGGCGTAGAGAGAAAAAAAAGTCAAAAAGCCAGAATTATGTTTTTTGGTCGCCACGACATTGCATTAAAATACAATAACGAGCGATCAAAAGATCGTTATCTACATCAAAATGGTGTCATTTAAAACGTCAGCTAGGCACGCAAAAAATATGCCTGCACTCAACCCGAGATCACGAAAAATAGAGATGCTACGGGTATCAGAAAATGGCGCAATTTTTATATTTTTTTTAACAAAGTTTGGATTTTTTTTTCACCACTTAGATGAAAAATAACCTAGACATGTTTGGTGTCTATGAACGCGTAATGACCTGGGGAATGATAATGGCAGGTCAGTTTTAGCATTTAGTGAACCTAGTAAAAAAGCAAAACAAAAAACAAGTGTGGGATTTCACTTTTTTTGCAATTTCACAGCACTTGGAATTTTTTACTGTCTTCGAGTAAATGACATGGTAAAACCAATGGTGTCGTTCAACAGTACAACTCGTCCCGCAAACAACAAGCCCTCACAGGGCCATATTGACGGAAAAATAAAAAAGTTATGGCTCTGAGAAAAAGGGGGCAAAAAATGAAAATGCAAAACCAAAAATACCTCTGGTTGTTAAGGGGTTAAACTGTGTGTGTATATATATATATAATATATATATATATATATATATATATATATATGTAAGTATTTGATCCCTTGCTGATTTTGTAAGTTTGCCCACTGACAAAAACATGAACAGTCTATAATTTTAAGAGTAGGTTCATTTTAACATTGAGAGATAGAATATCAAAAGTAAAATCCAGAAAATCACATTGTATAAATTATATAAATTTATTTGCATTTTGCAGTGAGAAATAAGTATTTGATCCCCTGGCAAACAAGACTTAATACTTGGTGGCAAAACTCTTGTTGGCACACCACAGAGCAGTCAGACGTTTTTTGTAGTTGATGTTGAGGTTTGTGCACATGTCAGGAGGAATTTTGGTCCACTCCTCTTTGTGGATCATCTATAAATTATATATATACATGTATATATATATATACATGTATGTATGTATATATATATATATATATATATAATATATATACATACATAAATACATATATAGCACTGTGCAAAAGTCTTAGGCACACCTGGAATAATTGAGCAAAGTAAGAAGCTTTCAAAAATAGAAATGTCAATAGTTTATTTTTAGATAAATGAATGGGTTAATGTGGTATAATCCGCGCTGCTGAATAATCATATGTCCACACATATTTCACATAAAGAGAGGTGGTTTATTTAACACGTTTCCAAGTCTAGACGACTTCTTCATCAGGAAATACCACACGTCAGGTATTCGTGTGGTATTTCCTGATGAAGAAGTCATCTAGAATTTGAAACGCGTTGAATAAACCACCTCTCTTTATGTGAAATATGTTTGGACATATGATTATTCAGCAGCTCGGATTATATACACATTAACCTGTTCATTTATCTACAACATGGTCACTTGCTGACCCGTGGATCTGCCACAGCGAATAATTTATATGCTTTATCAAAAGCTCCATCTGGTGAGTAGAATTTGATTACATCAATTCACTTTGCGTTGGATAAGACTCTATTTGTGCTCAATTCTCCAGCAGCATCCAATAGTTTATTTTTAGCAATCAAGAAAATGCAAAGTAAGCGAACTAAAAATATGAATAAAATCATTATTTGGTGTGACCAGACTTCAGCCTTTACCTGCAAAATGAAATCAGAGCACCAGCTCTCCTAGGTACTTGCACACAGTTTTTGAAGGAATTCGATAGAGATTGTTCCAAACATTCTGGAGAAATAACCACAGATCTTTTGCGCATGGAGACAAATCCTTTTCTCTAAACATGTAATCCCAGACAGACGCCATAATTTTGAGATTGGGGCTCTGTGGGGCCATTTTGTCACTTCCAGGACTCCTTTACTTATTGACATTGGCTGTATATTTGGGGTCATTATTCTATTGCAGAATAAATTTGGAGCCAATAAGACACCTCCCTGATGGTGTTGCATGATTAAGTGTCTGTCTGGGTTTCTCAGCGTTGAGGACACTATTATTTCTGACTAAATTCTGAAATCCATTTGCTGGAATACAGCCCTAAACTTACAAGGACCCTCCACCATGCTTCACTGCTTCCTGCAGACACTCATTATTATACCTCTCTCCAGACTTTCAGGAACAAACTGCTTTCTGCTAGAGCCAAATATTTCACATTTTGACTTTGAATTTTTATTCCTTTAAAACAGAGAAATATGTCACAGAAAATAGTTAATAAATAACATTTCCCACGTCTACTTTACAGCAGCACAATTTTGGAAACAAAATTTTTATTTGTTAGGAAGTTATAAGGGTTAAAAGTTGACCAGCGATTTCTCATTTTTACAACAAAATTTACAAAGCCATTTTTTTTAGGGACCACCTCACATTTAAAGTCACTTTGAGGGGTCTATATGGCAGAAAATGATGTACCTAAAAGTGAAACCATCTAAAAACTGCATCCCCAGGTACTAAAAACCACATTCAAGAAGTTTATTAACCCTTCAAGGTGCTTCACAGAGCTAAAGCAACATGAAGGAAAAAATTAACATTTAACTTTTTGTCACAAAATGATCTTTTACAACATTTTTTATTTTCACAAGGGAAGAGTAGAAATAGGACAGGTAAAGTTGTTGTGCAATTTCTCCTGAGTACGCTGATACCCCATATGTGGGGGGGAACCACTGTTTGGGTGCACGGCAGGGCTCGGAAGGGAAGGAGCGCCGTTTGACTTTTCCAAACCAAAATTGGCTGGAATTGAGAACGGATGCCATGTCGCGTTTGGAGAGCCCCTGATGTGCCTAAACAGTGGAAAACCCCACATGTGACCCCATTTTGGAAACTAGACCCCATAAGGAATTATCTAGATGTGTGGTGAACACTTTGAACCCCAAAGTGCTTCACGCAAGTTTATAATGTAGAGCCGTGAAGAAAAAAAATCATATTTTTTCCACAAGCATGATGTTTAAGGCTACTTTCACACTTGCGGTTTTTTGCGCTGCGTTTCGAGCGCACATGAAGCGCATTAAAAAAACGCATGCAAACGCTGCAATATTTAGTCCGCATCAGCATGCGCATTTCGACAAAAAACGCAGCGTTTGTCTGCGATTTCATGCGTTTTTGCATGCGTTTGCGCTTTTTTTGGCGCATGCGTTTTCTATTTGTCACATTATCATCTCTGTCTCCATCATCTCTGGCTCTATAATCTCTGGCTCCATCATCTGTCTCCATCATCTCTGCCTCCATCATCTCTGGCTCTATCATCTCTGCCTCCATCATCTCTGGCTCCATCATCTCTGGCTCCATCATCTCTGGCTCCATCATCTCTGGCTCTA
Organism: Oophaga sylvatica; assembly: GCA_033576555.1. Lineage (NCBI taxonomy): Eukaryota > Metazoa > Chordata > Amphibia > Anura > Dendrobatidae > Oophaga > Oophaga sylvatica. Next base: position 455,179,884 of record JARQOD010000003.1, on the reverse strand, counting down.
TCATCTCTGTCTCCATCATCTCTGGCTCTATAATCTCTGGCTCCATCATCTCTGGCTCCATCATCTCTGGCTCTATCATCTCTGTCTCCATCATCTCTGGCTCTATAATCTCTGGCTCCATCATCTGTCTCCATCATCTCTGCCTCCATCATCTCTGGCTCTATCATCTCTGTCTCCATCATCTCTGGCTCCATCATCTCTGGCTCTATCATCTCTGACTCCATCATCTCTGCCTCCATCATCTCTGGCTCCATTATTTACAGAAAAATCGCATGCGTGCAAAAGCGCTGACGAGCGCAAAGCCATGCGCACGCCAGCCCCGCATAGACTGCAATGTTATTTTTTGCGCATAGCATGCGCACACGTGCGCACGCGTTTTTTTAAAGCGGTTGGGCGGAAAAAAAATGCAACATGTAGCGTCTGGCGCATATGGGCGCACACTGGGAAAATGCGCAGCGCACGACAAACGCACATGAACGCGTGCAAGCGCTAGACCCCTCACCCGCCATGTTAAAGATAGGGGAACATTGCGCATGCGTCCGATAGCGCAAGATGCGCTGCGCAAAAAAACGCAAGTGTGAAAGTAGCCTTAGTCCCCAATTTTTTATTTTCCCAAGGGTAAGAAGAGAAATTGGACCACAAAGGTTGTTGTCCAAATTGTCCGGAGTACGCTGATACCCCATATGTGGGGGGGAACCACTGTTTGGGTGCACGGCAGGGCTCGAAAGAGAAGGAGCGCCGTTTGACTTTTCCAAACCAAAATTGGCTGGAATTGAGAACGGACGCCATGTCGCGTTTGGAGAGCCCCTGATGTGCCTAAACAGTGGAAAACCCCCACATGTGACCCCATTTTGGAAACTAGACCCCCTAAGGAAATTATCTAGATGTGTGATGAGCACTTTGAACCCCCAAGTGCTTCACGCAAGTTTATAATGTAGAGCCGTGAAGAAAAAAAATCATATTTTTTCCACAAGCATGATGTTTAAGGCTACTTTCACACTTGCGGTTTTTTGCGCTGCGTTTCGAGCGCACATGAAGCGCATTAAAAAAACGCATGCAAACGCTGCAATATTTAGTCGCATCAGCATGCGCATTTCGATAAAAAACGCAGCGTTTGTCTGCGATTTCATGCGTTTTTGCATGCGTTTGCGTTTTTTTGGCGCATGCGTTTTCTATTTGTCACATTATCATCTCTGTCTCCATCATCTCTGGCTCTATAATCTCTGGCTCCATCATCTGTCTCCATCATCTCTGCCTCCATCATCTCTGGCTCTATCATCTCTGCCTCCATCATCTCTGGCTCCATCATCTCTGGCTCCATCATCTCTGGCTCCATCATCTCTGGCTCTATCATCTCTGTCTCCATCATCTCTGGCTCTATAATCTCTGGCTCCATCATCTCTGGCTCCATCATCTCTGGCTCTATCATCTCTGTCTCCATCATCTCTGGCTCTATAATCTCTGGCTCCATCATCTGTCTCCATCATCTCTGCCTCCATCATCTCTGGCTCTATCATCTCTGTCTCCATCATCTCTGGCTCCATCATCTCTGGCTCTATCATCTCTGACTCCATCATCTCTGCCTCCATCATCTCTGGCTCCATTATTTACAGAAAAATCGCATGCGTGCAAAAGCGCTGACGAGCGCAAAGCCATGCGCACGCCAGCGCCCGCATAGACTGCAATGTTATTTTTTAGCGCATAGCATGCGCACACGTGCGCACGCGTTTTTTTAAAGCGGTTGGGCGGAAAAAAATGCAACATGTAGCGTCTGGCGCATATGGGCGCACACTGGGAAAATGAGCAGCGCACGACAAACGCACATGAACGCGTGCAAGCGCTAGACCCCTCACCCGCCATGTTAAAGATAGGGGAACATTGCGCATGCGTCCGATAGCGCAAGATGCGCTGCGCAAAAAAACGCAAGTGTGAAAGTAGCCTTAGTCCCCAATTTTTTATTTTCCCAAGGGTAAGAAGAGAAATTGGACCACAAAGGTTGTTGTCCAAATTGTCCGGAGTACGCTGATACCCCATATGTGGGGGGGGAACCACTGTTTGGTGCACGGCAGGGCTCGAAAGAGAAGGAGCGCCGTTTGACTTTTCCAAACCAAAATTGGCTGGAATTGAGAACGGACGCCATGTCGCGTTTGGAGAGCCCCTGATGTGCCTAAACAGTGGAAACCCCCACATGTGACCCCATTTTGGAAACTATACCCCCTAAGGAACTTATCTAGGTGTGTGGTGAGCACTTTGAACCCCAAGTGTTTCACTAAAGTTTATAATGCCCTGGCGTGAAAAAAATTACAATTTATTTTTTCCACAAAATGATCTTTTAGTCCCCAATTTTTAATTTTCCCAAGGGTAGCAGAAGAAATTGGACCCCAAAAGTTGTTGTCCAATTTGTCCTGAGTATGCTGGTACCCCACATGTGGGAAAAAACTGTTTGGGCACACGTCGGGGCTCGAAAGGGAAGTAGTGACATTTTAGAATGCAGACTTTGATGGAATGGTCTGCGGGTGTCATGTTCCATTTGCAGAGCCCCTAATGTGCCTAAACAGTGAAAAAACCCACAAGTGACATTATTTTGGAAACTAGACCCCCAAGGAACTTCTCTAGATGTGCCCCCTTTTTGGAACTAATCTACGGTTTCCTGTAAAGTAAATTAGTAGTGCATGGAGGTATGGTACAATTTGAAGCAATCCTTCATACACAGGCCAGGTTTTTCGGGGCAGGTGTCGCATTGGTAAGTGGTGTCCTTGCATATTCCCCTGTTGTAACACACTCGGCACCTTTTTTGCAGCTTACCTTTTCTTCCAGTTGGCGGGACCACCCCCGGAAAATGTTGACCTGGTACGATACGAGCACCTTCAGTTCCGGAAGTGCTGGGGCCTGCTCCTTCCTGAGCGCCAAACATCAGGGCCTTAACCACTGCCTCCTGCAACTGAAGGTATGATGTATCGCTGTTGCATGCACATCGTGACAGCAGGAAAGCGTTGAGCATTGCCATTTGCACGATGTGCACGGACAGCTTTTTGTACCACACCCTGGCCTTTCTCAAAGCACTGTACGGTTGGAGGAGTTGATCGAAGACAACACCCCCCATGTATTTGTTGTACCCCAGTGCACAGTCCGGTTTGCAGACCTGTGTAGAGGTACCCCGTACAGTGCTGAGGGCGCTGCCATCACCGTGTATGGTGGTCAAGAGAAGGACATCCCTCTTGTCCTTGTACTTGACCACCAGCAGGTGGTCGCTACATTGGGCTCTGCTGTCACCCCTTCTTAGCATCTGCCCAAGTAGCTTCTTTGGGAGGCCTCTCTGATTTTTGAGGACAATACCGCAGGGTGCTGTACCTCACGCAAAGAGATTTGTAGAGTGGGACGCTGGTATAAAAGTTATCGGTGTAGAGGTGATAACCTTTATCCAGCAGTAGGTGCACCAAATCCCACACAATTTTCCCACTCACTCCCAGGACAGGAGGACATTCAGGGGGTTCAATCCTGGTGTCCTTTCTTTCGTAAACTCTAAAGCTGTGGGTGTACCCTGAGGTACTCTCACACAGCTTTGCCCTCTTGCTGGGCAGGTACTGACGGAATCCGAGCCGTCCCTTAAAATGAACTAAGGACTCATCCACGCAAATGTCCCTTTGAGGCACATACACTTCAGCAAACTTTTTGTTGAAGTGTTCGATGACCGGCCGAACTTTGAACAAACGGTCAAAGTTGGGATCATCTCGTGGGGTACACTGTGCATTATCGGTATAATGCAGGAATTTGTGGATGGCCTCAAAACGCATCCGGGCCATGACCATTCGGAACAGTGGAGTGTTATATAAAATATCAACACTCCAATATTGTCGAATTTCTGGCTTCTTCAGGATCCCCATATGAAGGACCAGGCCCAAAACTGCATCATTTCAACTGCGTCTACAGGAGACCAGTTAAAATATGATGAAACAGAGTTTTGTGCCAAAAATTGACGAGCGTACAAACTAGTTTGCTCCACCATGAGTACAAATTAATTTGCTCCACCGTGCTCTGATAAGTGAACTGTGTCACTTATCAAAGTCCGGCAGCTGTGGGATGTGGCGCAAAGGGAGGTGTTAAAAAAAAAAAAGGGAAATCTGCAGGCCCAAGCTCTGATAAGTGAACTGTGTCACTTATCAAAGTCCGGAGACTGCGGGATCTGCGCACAGGGAGGTGGCGGAAAGGGAGGAGGAAAAAAAAAGGGAAAACTACAGGCCAAGCTCTGATAAGTGAACTGTGTCACTTATCAAAGTTTGGCGGCTGTGGGAAGTGCGCACAGGGAGGTGGGGAAAGGGAGGTGGAAAAAAAAAGGGAAAACGGATGGCAGGCGTAAGCTCTGATAAGTGAACTGTGTTACTTATCAAAGTCCGGAGACTGCGGGATGTGCGCACAGGGAGGTGGCGGAAAGGGAGGTGGGAAAAAGAAATGGAAAACTACAGGCCCAAGCTCTGATAAGTGAACTGTGTCACTTATCAAAGTCCGGCGGCTGCGGGATGTGCGCACAGGGAGGTGGCGGAAAGGGAGGTGGGAAAAAGAAATGGAAAACTACAGGCCCAAGCTCTGATAATTGAACTGTGTCACTTATCAAAGTTTTGCGGCTGCGGGAAGTGCGCACAGTGAGGTGGCGGAAAGGGAGGTGGAAAAAAAAAGGGAAAACAGACGGCAGGCGCAATCTCTAATAAGTGAACTGTGTCACTTATCAAAGTCCGGCGGCTGCGGGATGTGCGCACAGGGAGGTGGCGGAAAGAGAGGTGGAAGAAGGAAAAAAAAAGGGAAAACGGTAGGCGCAAGCTCTGATACATGAACTGTGTCACTTATCAAAGTTTGGCGGCTGCGGGATGTGCACACGGCGTTGGCGCAAAGGGGGCTGAGAAAAAAGCGAGCACAAGTGTTGATTGGTGATCTGCTTCACCAATCAACGCTCGGCGGCTGCGAAATGTGCGCACGGAGGCGGCGCAAAGGGTGGTGGAAGGGGGTAAAAAGAGGGGGAAGCGGGGAAGGGGGGATGGGAGGGAAGAAGAGAGATCGGGCAGGGATCAACACTTACAGTTGTAGTCTCTTCTTTTTTCTTTCTTCTTTTTTTCTTCCTTCTTTTTTCTTTCTTCTGTCTTCTTTCTTCTTTCTTCAGCACTACAAGGCCCAGCACAGGAGGAGATCTGGTAGTATGACCGCTCTGCAGGAATCCTCAGCAAGTGTGAGGACCCCTGCAGATTGGTCACAAACACAGGTCAGAGCCAGGTGAGACAGGACACAGAGCGGTCAATTCGCTGCTGTGACCTGTGATTGGTGGGATCCATCATAACATGATTCCACCAATCAGAGATCTCCTGGTTGCTCTGGCAACATGCCTAGGATAGGAGCTCACAGCTCCGATCCTAGGCAGGTCACAGCCAGGTCAGCAGCTAGGTCAGCAGCCGATGTCATCGTCGATCGCGCCAATCACAAGGCACAGCGGCAGTGTGACCGCTGTGTGACCACGCTGTGCCCTGTGATTGGCGCGATCGACGATGACTTCGATCGCGCCAATCAGACATTGCAGGCCCTGCTAAACCTGTCCTAATGATGGGTGTTCAGGATCGGTGCTATTACAGCACCGATCCGACACGGCACAGCGCGATAACACCGAGGATGTGCCCTGCGATTGGTGCGATCGATGTGATTGTCGATCGCGCCAATCTGAGTTGTTTTCGCCAGGCACCGGCCAAGGATCGAGTACATCGGTACTCGATCCTAGCCTGGGACCTCATTGTTTCAGCCATTCTAATTGGCTGAAACAATGAGAAAGGCTGTGAATGGCTGTTGAGAATTCAACAGCCAATCACAGCGATCGGGAGTGAGGGTGGGCGGTGACAGACCCCGGGATGCCGACACCATCTTTCCTGAGGTAAGATGGGGTCGGGATAGTACGTCCCGTGCGATAGGACGCGCTCCCGGGGGGAGCGCAGCCGATCGCGGCCGAGTGTCAGCTGATTATCACAGCTGACACCCAGCACTATGTGTCAGGAGCGGTCACGGACCGCTCCCGGCACATTAACCCCTGGCACACCGCGATCAAACATGATCGCGCTGTACCAGGAGGCACAGGGGAGGATCGCGCAGGCAGGGGGCTCCCTGCAGGCTCCCCTGAGACCCTCAGAGCAGCGCGATGTGTCGCGCTGTTCCGAGGGTCCGTCCTCCCTCCAGGTCCCCGGATCCAAGATGGCGCCGGGGTCCTGCAGGGAGGCGGCTTCCTCAGTGCCTGCTGAGAGCAGGCACTGAGAAGCCTGCAGCACTGCCAGAGCGATCGCTGGTGTGACAGAGTGCTGTGCACACTGTCACACCAGCGATCTGCTAAAATACTGTGATGTCCCACCCTGGGACAAAGTAAAAAAGTTAAAAAAATGAAAATAAAAAGTGGTAAAAAAAATCATAAAAAAAAAAAAAATATTCCCCAATAAATTCATTTCTTCCTGTAAATAAAAAAAACAAAACAATAAAAGTACACATATTTGGTATCGCCGCGTCCGTAACGACCCCCCCTATAAAACTATCCCACTAGTTAACCCCTTTAGTGAACCCCTTAAAAAAAAAAGAAACTAAGCAAAAAATCAATGCTTTATCACCATACCGCCGAACAAAAAGTGGAATAACACGCGATCAAAAAGACCAATATAAATAAACATGGTACCGCTGAAAACGTCATCTTGTCCCGCAAAAAACGAGCCATCATACAGCATCATCAGCAAAAAAATAAAAAAGTTATAGCTCGCAGAATAAAGCGATGCAAAAATAATAATTTTTTAGATAAAATTGCTTTTATTCTATAAAAGCCCCAAAACATAAAAAAATGATATAAATGAAGTATCACCGTAATCGTACTGACCCGAAGAATAAAACTGCTTTATCAATTTTACCACACGCGAAACGGTTATAAACGCCCCCCCAAAAGAAATTCATGAATTGCTGATTTTTGTTCATTCTAACCTCCCAAAAATCGAAATAAAAAGTGATCTAAAAAAGTCACATGCTCAAAAATGGTAGCAATAAAAACGTAACCTTGTCCCGCAAAAAATAAGACCTCACATGACTCTGTGGGCCAAATATGCAAAAATTATAGCTCTCAAAATGTGGTGATGCAAAAAACTACTTTTTGCAATAAAAAGCGTCTTTTAGAGTGACAGCTGCCAATCACAAAAACCCGCTATAAATAGTAAATCAAACCCCCTTTATCACCCCCTTAGTTAGGGAAAAATAATAAAATTAAAAAAATTTATTTATTTCCATTTTTCCATTAGGGTTAGGGTTGCGGCTAAAGTTAGGGTTAGGGTTGGCGCTAACGTTAGGATTAGGGTTAGGGTTGGGATTAGGGTTAGGGGTGTGTTAGGGTTAGGTTTGTGGTTAGGGTTGGGACTAGGGTTAGGGGTGTGTTGGGGTTAGGGTTGGAGTTAGAATTGGGGGGTTTCTGCTGTTTAGGCACATCAGGGGCTCTCCAAATGTGACATGGCGTCTGATCTCAATTCCAGCCAATTCTGCGTTGAAAAAGTCAAACGGTGCTCCTTCACTTCTGAGCTCTGCCATGCGCCCAAACAGTAGTTTACCCCCACATATGGGGTATCAGCGTACTCTGTACCCCAAGAGTTATTGTGCAATTTGTCCTATTTCTTCTGTTACCCTTGGGAAAATAAAAAACTGGGGGCGAAAATATCATTTTTGTAAAAAAAAAAAATGATTTTTTTGTTTTTACGGCTGTATGTTATAAACTTCTGTGAAGCACTTGGGGCTTCATAGCGCTCATCACACATCTAGATAAGTTCCTTGTGGGGTCTATTTTCCAAAATGGGGTCACTTGTTGGGGGTTTCCACTGTTTAGGCGCATCAGGGGCTCTCCAAATGCGACATGACGCCCCCAGACCATTCCATCAAAGTCTGTAATCCAAAACGTCACTACTTCCTTCCGAGCCCTGATGTGCGCCCATACAGTAGTTTTCTCCCACATATTGGGTATCAGCGTACTCAGGACAAATTGGACAACAACTTTTGGGGTCCAATTTCTCCTGTTACCCTTTTGAAAATAAAATATTTGGGGCGAAAAAATCATTTTTGTAAAAAAAAAAAGGATTTTTTATTTTTACGGCTGTACGCTATAAACTTCTGTGAAGCACTTCGGGCTTCAAAGTGCTCACCACACATCTAGATAAGTTCCTTGTGGGGTCTATTTTCCAAAATGGGGTCACTTGTGGGGGGTTTCCACTGTTTAGGCGCATCAGGGGCTCTCCAAATGCGACATGACGCCCCCAGACCAATCCATCAAAGTCTGCAATCCAAAACGTCACTACTTCCCTTCCGAGCCCCGACGTGCGCCCATACAGTAGTTTACTCCCACATATTGGGTATCAGCGTACTCAGGACAAATTGGACAACAATTTTTGGGGTCCAATTTCTCCTGTTACCCTTGTGAAAATAAAATATTGGGGGCAAAAAATCATTTTTGTAAAAAAAAAAAAAGATTTTTTATTTTACAGCTGTACGTTATAAACTTCTGTGAAGCACTTGGGGGTTCAAAGTGCTCACCACACATCTAGATAAGTTCCTTGAGGGGTCTAGTTTCCAAAATGGTGTCATTTGTGGGGGGTTTCCACTGTTTAGGCAGATCAGGAGCTCTCCAAACACGACATGGCATCCAGCCAATTCTGCGTTGAAAAAGTCAAACGGCGCTCCTTCCCTTCCAAACTCTGCCATGCACCCAAACAGTGGTTTACCCCCACATATGGGGTATCAGCGTACTCAGGACAAATTGCACAATAACTTTTGGAGTCTTGTTACCCTTGGGAAAATAAAAATTGGGGTGAAAAGATCAATTTTGTGGAAAAAATATGATTTTTTAATTTTACGGCTCTACGTTATAAACTTGTGTGAAGCACTTGGGGGTTCAAATTGCTCACCAAAGATCTAGATAAGTTCCTTAGGGGGTCTAGTTTCCAAAATGGGGTCACTTGTGGGGGGTTTCCACTGTTTAGGCACATCAGGGACTCTCCAAATGCAACATGGCGTCTAATCTCAATTCCAGCCAATTTTGGTTGGAAAAAGTCAAATGGTGCTCCTTCCCTTCCGAGCTCTGCCGTGCGCCCAAACAGGGATTCCCCCCCCATATGGGGTATCAGTGTACTCAGGACAAATTGGACAACAAATTTTGAGGTCCAATTTCTCCTGTTACCTATGGGAAAATAAAAAATTAGTGACTAAGAGATAATTTTTGTGGGAAAAAAATAGGATTTTTTATTTTCATGCCCGGGCATTATAAACTTGTGTGAAGCACTTGGGGGTTCAAAGTGCTCACCAAAGATCTAGATAAGTTCCTTAGGGGGTCTAGCTTTCAAAATGGGGTCACTTGTGGGGGGTTTCCACTGTTTAGGCTCATCTGGGGCACTACAAGCGGAACATGACCCCCATCAATGTTTGCATTCCAAAACGTTACTGCTTCCTTTCCAAGCCCTGCCATGCGCCCAAACAGTTCCCCCCCCACATATGGGGTATCAGCGTACTCAGGACAAATTGGACAACAACTTTTGGGGTCCAATTTCCTTGGGAAAAATCAAAATTTGGGACTAAAAAATCATTTTTGTGGAAATTTTTTTTTTTTTTTTCACACCCAGGCATTATAAACTTTTGTGAAACACTTTGGGGTTCAAAGTGCTCACAACAGATCTAGATAAGTTCCTTAGGGGGTCTAGTTTCCAAAATGGTGTCACTTATGGGGGGTTTCCACTGTTTAGGCGCATCAGGGGCTCTCCAAACACGACATGGCGTCCAATCTCAACTCCAGCCAATTTTAGTTTGAAAAAGTCAAACGGCGCTCCTTCCCTTACAAGCTCTGCCGTGTGCCCAAACAGTGGTTTTCCCCACATATGGGGTATTGGCGTACTCAGGAGAAATTGCACAACAACTTTATCTGTCCATTTTCTCCTTTTACCCTTGTGAAAATAAAAAAAAGTTTGTAAAAGATCATTTTTGTGGCTAAAAAGTTAAATATTCATTTTTTCGTTCCACGTTGCTTCAGCTCCTGTGAAGCACCTGAAGGGTTAATAAAATTCTTGAATGTGGTTTTGAGTACCTTGAGGGGTGCAGTTTTTAGAATGGTGTCACTTTTGGGTATTTTCTGCTATATAGACCCGTCAAAGTGACGTCAAATGTAAGGTGGTCCCTAAAAAAATGGCTTTGTAAATTTTGTTGTAAAAATGAGAAATCACTGGTCAACTTTTAACCCTTATAATTTCCTAACAAAAAAAAATTTTGGTTCCAAAATTGTGCTGATGTAAAGTAGACATGTGGGAAATGTTATTTCTTAACTATTTTGTGTGACATATTTCTCTGTTTTAAGGGAAAAAAAATTCAAAGTTTGAAAATTGCAAAATTTTCAAAATTTTCGCCGATATTTGCGTTTTTTTCAAAAATAAACGCAAGGTATATCGAAGAAATTTTACCACTAACGTGAAGTACAATATGTCACGAGAAAACAGTCTCAGAATCGCGAAGATCCGTTGAAGCGTTCCAGAGTTATAACCTCATAAAGAGACAGTGGTCAGAATTGTAAAAATTGGCCCGGTCATTAACGTGCAAACCACCCTTGGGAGTGAAGGGGTTAAATGCCATTACGTACTATCCCGTCCCTGGGAGTTAAGTCCCAGGTCACATGGACGGGATAGTACGTCGGACGACAGAAAGGGGTTAAGGATTATATTCAGCATAATAAAGAACAATCAGTCCTGGAAATGGTTATCTGTCCCCAAACAGAACTCTGATCCTAATATCATCGAATCTGAATTTGGAACAAAGTTTTGCACAAGTGACATCCACAGAAGATCTGTGGTCAGTCCTCCAAGATGTTTGGAACAACCTCCCTGCTGATTTCCTTAAAAAAAACGTGTACAAGTGTAAATAGAAAAATTGATGCTGTTTTGAAGGCATAGAGTGCTCATGAAATACTGTTTGTGATTTAGATTTCTCTTTTGCTCCTTTACTTTGCATTTTGTAAATTGATAAAAATAGACTATTATCACTTCTATCTTCGAAAGCATTCTTATATTGCATTTATTCCACACCTGCCTAAAACTTTTGCACAGTACTGTATACATATTTCTATTTTCCCAAGATTGTTAATTAAAGGGAACTTGTCATATCAAAAAGAAGGCCAATATGTCAGAATCATATAGATATATAAGATGCAGTTTGCTCATTCTGGGGTTCAGGTGAGTGGTCTCACTCAGTGATCCACAGCTATCTGTGTATGCACTCTCACTCACTAGGACCACCCACTGGACTCTTAAAGGATGCATAGTCTACCAGTGCCTATGAGGCATTTGGCCCATGGCCTGTTATCTGTCTTCAGTCTTGGAAATTGGTAATTGCACATTAGAGAAGTCCAATCTCTTGAAATTTCATTACTTATTTTTGCTATTTTAGCCCAAAGATGCACTTACAATTTTGCTCATTCTATTCGGAGCTGCTAAAATGTGGCAGGAAACTCAGAATAAGTACCAAATATGTATGGCAATGACTTTTACGAAAAGGGGTGTCTTACGAGGACACCACCTTTCCATGCTGTGTCCTCTCTAAACTCAAATAGAAAGCGTCTCTGGTGGAGCCACGTCTTTGCCCAATGGTGAATGGAGAGGTGGCCGCACATTTGTGACCACCTTTATTGGAGTCTTGAAAATAGCGGACCATGCTTGCTCAATGTAAAAGATAAACATTGAAAACGTAAGCTGAAATTGTAAAACACGTATAAGACTTCTACCTTTGACTGTGCTGTGCCATCTCAATAGCCCGTCGTGCAGGCACAGGTGAGCCACCATCGGTCACACTTAAGACTTCCATAGACTTTCTCTCAGGCCGGCGTTTTCCATGGCGGTTCAGCATTGGGGAATCAACTCTTTTGCGAGGTGGATCTATTTTTAAAATGTACAAAGTATAATAAATAGGGTCATACAGAGATAATTTGGGAATATTGAACCATGTTTGATTATTTTCACATTAGCTTCTTTTCATAGAAACCATAGAATGTTATCGTTGGAAGGGACCTAAAGGGTTATCGTGTCCAAACCCCTCCTCAATGCAATGGGTTTTGAAGATCTTAGTGTTAGTTATATTTCTCCATCCACTCTATCATTAATTAATTTTCCTTTGCAGAAATAAATGGCGATTGCACCTCCCTTATATCATTGTTTAATGAAAAATAAGTACCGTAGTTTGTTTTTAACCAATAGAAGGGGAGTTAGTAAAAAGTGGTGGGTGACAGATCGATTCAAGAAAGAGAAAGGTTACATGATAAAGAATTTAAGGCAGGGTTTGTAGGACTTGCTCAGGCAATATCCAATAATACAAGCATCTGCGGAATTTATTAGTAATAAGTTATGTCTCTGGTTGCATTTTACAATTACAGACAAGGATTCATTTTGGAAGTTGAAGCTCCCCATGATGCAGTTATTTTAGAGACTCATAGCAAAGAAAATAGCATAGGTACTACTATTTCTGTTGAGAATATCCGGGGAACACCCCAACCTACACTGGATCACCCACTTTTGGAGCAGAGTTTACTCATACCCCAACCTTTTCGGTCACAATGCCCTTAATTTGCCAGGATTCTGCTTCAAAATTCAGGACAATATCTGCAAAATTGGAAAGTATGTAATAAACATGCACTAAATGCCCTGAAAGTAGGATGCCCTAATTACTGAGTTCATGCGCTTCAGATTGGTACATAAAATCATGCACACAGCTATGAAATATTCATACACAAATATTGATAGTAACATTGATTTTACTATATAGCTCATTGACTTTAAAGGGAATCTGTCAGCAGGATGAACCCTCCTAAGTCATCTATATGGGCATGTAGGTCAAAGGAAGCCAAATAAAATGATACCTTGATATCTGCGATTCAGTATTTTATTCCAGAGAAATCTAATTTTTCTTAATATGTAAATGAGTTGTTAAGATCTATGGAAGGGCCATAGATCTCCCGGAGAATCTGACTCCAATGATTATTTTGCATAAAAGGAGGCGTTACCAGTCTGAAACATGTAATGACCGACAGTCTGTTCTCCTTATCTACATGTCTCACACTGGTATCTCCCCCTGTCATTTATAATAAGCTCTGGAGACAGATTCTTGAGGAGATCCATGTCCGGCCCATAGATCTTAACAGCTCATTTACATATTAAGAAGAACAAGGATTTCTCTGGAATAAAGCATCGGCCCGTAGATATCAAGGTATCATCTTATTCGGCTTCTTATAACCTACATACGCGTATAGACGGCTCAGTGGGATTGATCCTTCTGGCAGATTCCCTTTAAACTGGCATATGATGCTATTTTGTAACAAGATTGCTTCTGAAATATCTGATCTGCCAGACCTGCCCATTGAACTATTATTGTGTAGTGAAAACTTATAGAAGCAACTTCCATAGACTTTCTCTCAGGTCGGCGTTTTCCATGGGGGTTCAGAATTGGGAAATCAACTCTTTTGTGAGTTGGATCTATTTTAAAAATATGCTTAGTCAGCACAACTTAGACCGCAAAAAAAACAAAAAACAGGGCCACCAAGTGCCAAAGTGCTTGGCACTTAAAAATCACCTGTCCTTTTGTATCACCCACTATGGAGTTCCAAACTAACCCTGGAAGTGACTTCAGCTCAAGAACTGTGCTGCACACAGGTCTAAGATCACTAAGCACAACACTAAATTTACTAGGGGCTACACAAAGCATCCAAAGGAGTGGTGTAAAGCATGTCATCACCGGACTATGGAGCAGTGGAAACATATTCCTTGGACTGATGAATAAAACTTTTCTATGTGGCATTCTGAAAGTGTTTTGAAGAATGGATGGCTATGTGGGGCTCATTTTCCAGGTTTGGGCTTCGCTTTTTAATACTGGAGGAGAGCAATATTAATGCAACAGAATACTAAACATTTTAGACAATTGGGCAAGTTTTATGGAATCTCTTTCTCTGTTCCAGCATGACTTTGTGCACAAAGTAAGGTCTACACATAGACATGGTGTGACGATTTTGGTGGCGAGGAACTCGAATTTCTGCACAAAGTCCTGACTTAATGCTAAAGCTGATACTGGTGTTTTATTTGCCCCAGTGACAATTCACATCCATACCTATATCATTCCGAGGAGGGAGGTCTTCATCCTCACAGCTTGGATATCTTTCTTTACGATCCAGGAGAAGGTAATAAATCATCTTTTCTTGGTTTTCACTGGAAAAAAATTATTAAAATGTTATACAAAAATATTGCAAATAATGCAAAATGTGCAAATGTTATATATTAATAGGTGTCTTTCCTCTCAAGTTTACAGATCAGTTTGGATAAACAAGTCTTGTAGATGGCAGTATTTTTCTGAGGCTTGTGGTCCTTCAAGAACTTTGTACTAAAGGACAATGGATGATTAATATGGAAAGCATCTGGCTGCACACAAGGTGACCCTAATTTAGAACATATAGATGAATGTACATTTTATGAAGGTCATAGTTATTCTATGAGCTGTCACCAAGAAACATAAGTAACACATGTTACAATAGCCTTGTTCTTAGAACCAGGTACGGACTGGGACTGAAATTCAGCCCTGGCATTTTAAATCATAAAGACCCATGTTGTCCTCGTCCCTAAGTACCAGATGGGATATATTACTAATATTACCCTTGATGGAGGAAAGCAAGATTTACTACATGATCAATATTTCAAATGATTCCCGTGGCCTGCTGGGGTAAGTGATGGAGTCTGTGACTTTGTGCTCTGCCACAACTTTTAACAGTATGGGTGTCTTGAGAACACCGATTCTGTTAACAACATAGCAGAAAAGGTGGCCCATGACCAGAAAGGCCCTTCTGGCATTTGCCAGAAATGCCAGATGGCCAGTCCGGCAGAGCTTAGATCTGTCAGGATTTGTCCTCTCTCACCGTTTTATCAACTCGCTGGTCCAGAGACTACAATGGGATAATCGATTCTCATATATTCATCAATATATTCACCAAATGACAATCACAAATGTGGTAAATTAATTCACTAATCCATCCCACTGGGCAGTGAATCAACAAACCATAAATTAGGCGAACATTTGTCTCACTTCTAGCCAGGAGCCTGAACTTTATTTCATTGAATATTGTTATTCATCGCTATGTAATAAGGAGTATTTATGTATTATCCAGCTCTGATAAATGAGGAGAATACAGCTATTCCCACAGAGTTAATCTTCAAGAGGGTGACATAGCTGCATCTAAAGGAACAATCGGTAAGAAGGGGACATCTCTGCTTGTAAAGGGGTAATCTGAGTCTCCCACTACATACTGTACACAAACTCATAGCCATAAAAGCCTGTGACAGAATTTATTACAGGTTTTTTTGTTCCAATCTCCTCCTCCATGTTATTTTGCCTCTTTTAAACATTCAACATTAAGAGAGAGGAATAAAACATGGGAAAAAAATTAAACACTGAAATTATTTATTTATTTTTTGCCGCACTACCACCACCAAAACAACAATTAAAAGTGATCAAAATGTCACATGTATTCCAAAACGGTATAAATAAAAACGACAGCTCAGCGCGCAAAAAACAAGCTCCAGAGTGTCCTGTGTGGTGTCAAGACCTTTGACCAAACCCTATTATGTCATTTCCTTTTTGGGTTTTATCCTGTATATAAATCCCAGTTCTTTCTCCATCCATTTGGGCCTGAGGAAGGCATGGAGTCAGTGCCATAATGTGTAGCCCTATGTAATTTTTACTTAACTTTCTATTCGGATATATTCGCCCCAGTTACTATTTGAATAATTTCGGAGCAGCACTTTTAAAGATTTCCCCAATTTTGTAATTTTCATTTATGTTTAATACAGTGGTGCCCGCGACCAGCCTTAAAAGGGGAAACAGCCTCAGCTGCCATAGCACATGAACACCGGAGTGTGGCTAATACCAAATCGTGCGAGGATTCCTCTCGGACAGAAACCAGTAAGCAGAATACATATATGATTAAAAAAAAGAATCTAATTTCTTATAAAGAACCATGAATACTTACTCTTCATTCTGTAGTTCTAGTTTCAGTTTGGTTTTATCCCTGAAGCAACCCAAGGAATGCATACTATCCAGGACATCTGGGTCAAACTCACTTACTGAGTGAATTCTTCTGATGGACACCTTTCGGGGAGTGGGCTGCTCAGGCTCTGGTTCATTTTTGCCACCCCTGCGGAAAGAGTCAATACATGTGAATATAGGAATACTAATGGCATTTAGCTTACAGACGAATATCATTAGTTTGACCACAACAGAAGCAGTGAGTGGACACATTAATATATTCATGATGCTCCACTACACTAAATTCCAGTTTAAACAGACAGTAGCAATATTTATAAGGTAGAAAAGACAGACAACTCATTGAAAATAGAAGCAACAATAACACAATCCTCCTTTACCTAATAACAGATCATCACATATGGTTAAACATTCTGCTGAAAGCATTTATCCACAGTACAAAGTATGTAGGTGTTATGTTGAGAAGAGGTGAGAAATTATAAACTTTTACGACAAATCACAAATTTATTACATAAAATTGATAAGCTCCAGTTCATTAAGGTGTTTATGCCACAATTCTAACTAATAAACCTTAAAAAGTAGCAACATTCTGTTGTAAATTTGTGACTTTTGCACCACTTTTGTCCAGCTCCACCAAAGTGAGCAAAGCTCGTTCAAGATGGAGCGGTGGCCCGTCTAATTTATAATCAGTTGTGGCATACCTTACGCTAGAAATGTTACTCCAGTCTCTGCCCGGAGTAAGATCTCTGGCGAGAAGCATAGAGGCGCATGCCATTTGTAAGCTATGTCTGATTCATTAAGTGGAGTGCGCCTCTTAATGACTGAGGCACCTCTTTCTCCACCAAGAGCCTTCATTAAGCCTGGCATTTACAACACCAGTCTTAAAGATGGGCATGTGGGAATAATAAGCTCCTAACTGACTAGGAGAAGCATGTCACTTCAGTGGCGCGTGCCTCCATGTGCCTTGTTAGAAAATGTTACTCCAGTAGTAACATTTCTGGAGTAAGGAACACCGCCACTTTTAAAGAATTTGTCAAGTGAATGTTGCCATGTCTCATCCCACCCTGGCTCCTTCCCAGCATCCCCCATTTTGGCAGAATTGCCAGAAACTAGAGTAAAAGTGGCAAAAGTCGCAAACTTTTTGTGCAACTTAGTTTTGCACAAAACTTCACTGACATGCGAAGGTGTTTTGTCCCAGAATTCTGTTGTAAACATCACAATGAATCAGGACCATGATGATCTTATACATGCACCCGAATGCTCCGAAAATGTATTTATTTATTTTACTCACTTATTTAGCGCCATTAATTCCAGACATTATCATCACTGTCCCCAGTGGGGCTCACAATGTAGATGATCTATCAGTATGTCCTTGGAATGTGGAAGGAAACCGGAGAACCCGGAGGAAACCCACACAAACACGGGGAGAACATACAAACTTCTTGCAGTTGTTGTCCTTGGCGGGATTTAATCCCAAGACCCCAGCGCAGCAGTGCTAACCACTGAGCCATAACTCACTTTATCAAACACTAGGTGCTGTATTGGATTACCACCGTATTAGTCATGTGGTTGGTGTCCAGTTCAGGCACAGTCAGAACTCCAGTCCTACTCTTCTCAGCTTGACATTTCGCCAACCGATGTAAGTCACCATCAGCCTCGGCCAGAAAGATGTTATAATCAAGCCAGGTGGAATCAAGTGGAGAGTGTGACTGTGTGGACTGCTCCTGGTCTTGACACCAGGCCCTACTCTTGCTCAGGTCTACTAGACTCATCCTTGCATTTCACAAATTGTCCACTGAGTCAAAGAGACACCGAACAATGCTTTATGAAAACTATGACTGCTTCCACCTGCTACAATAACAGCTTATCACTGGTGAAACATTTTTTGTTATATCGAGGTCTCCTCCAAGGACACTTGCCTTATTTTCACCTACAATGGATCATCCAACAAAACCACATATTAGTCATTATGCTTGCAAAACGAACATAAGACAAAGGGCATTGTTATATTACAATTAGAGATGAATGATGATCTCCGATTCACTGTTTTAATGGATTTGCGGATTTGAAGATTCACCGTTCCATAGAATACAATGGGAGACTTGCTTGCCCATTAATTGAAAAAGTGACAAACAAAAGACTGTGATATGTTACCACCTGATTTTAATATGTCAGGTTTGTAGAAAAATATGCTACATAATATTACAATGTTTGGTATAAGATGCTTTGGGGTACAGCAGTCTAATGTGTACAAATGCCTTTGGTCTTCGAAGTAACTTGGAAAATCTTTGAGGTTCTTCACTTTAGCTTTATTTTAAAACATGTATTAATAAATAATAGAGATCAGTGGATTGATTTGTGGGATTGTGCACCAGAGTCCAGGTCAGTGGTTTCTGAAGGCTAGACGGGTGGCCAGCGAGTCTCTTACCTTCCGGAGCCCCAGAGTGGCATTTGATTTGTCAGAGCTGGTGCGACGTCATCTATGCAATGTGACGCACAGATGACGTTGCGTTGACTCATCAAAAGCCTCGCAAGGGAAGGCGGAACGTAAGAGATTTCAGTACCTCCTTTCTAGCCGCCAGGTACCAATGACATGGATGCTGGACCGGAGTCCCAGAAATTGATCCAATCATCTCGAATAAATAAGCCCCTGTTGGGGCTGTTCACATATCAGTGATTGCAAAATCACAGAGACCAGACCAATGTTGACCTGAGTGTTGGATCACAATCGATAATGCAAGTCTATGGGTTCATGAAAAATCTGGACAGTACTCGGCATCTGAGTGTTGACTTTCAAAGACTTTTAGGAGAAAGTGGAGAAACTTCTTTTTTGTTTCATGTACGAGAAAAACTTATGTATCTAGGACCAAACTCTGACTGAAATCATTGATGAAAGTTGGTCAATTTTTCTTGTTCGCGAACAAACCGACATGTAAGTGAGCCCTTTACATCAGAGTTTAATCCAAGTTTTTCACAGATGAGAAACAACAAAAAAGTTTGTCTATCTTTGGTATTCGAGTGCTGTCCGATTTTTTTTTCACAAACCCATAGACTTTCATTGCCAATTTTTATCCAATACTCGGACATGTCACAGCGATTTTATGCCTACTGCTTGGTCCGCGAAAACTCAAGGATATACAAACTGCCCCATTCACTGTTATAGGTTCAAGTGAAGAATACAAATAAAAGTGTGAATGAGCCCAAATACTTAAGTGCCACAAAATCATGAATTAGTGTGAAGGACTCCAGAAAGTGGTAATAATAAGTAATAGAAGTTATATATCTGTGTACAGCACCGGCAGCATTTGATTGTCGCACAGAGCGATACTTAACATTCCGTAACTGTAGAATGTATACTTTACATTTTTGATGCCTTAGGCAGTGTGAAAAAAGTGACTTCTCCTGTGTCACAAATTGCTGACATGGAAATCTAGAAATACGTTCGTCCTTGGTGCTCAGGAGGCTAAGAACCAAACTATAGACTGACAGTTTTCTGAATTTTCATTAACCTTTTGCATGGAATTTGCTCTTTTTTAGGTATGTACATGACCAGAGCTTTAAATCATATTTGCAAAATGTGGCAACAGCCACAAAACGGTCAATGAATGGAAGAAAATGAACTTTGAATGTTTTTCAAGTATGAATATACTGTATTTATATTGCAACGGCCCGATCACAGTCAAGATCTCAACCCAACTAAAATGGTGGGGGATGACCTCAAGAGAACTGTGCAGAAGCCGATGACCTCAATGGACTCAAGCAATGTTGTAAAGAAGAGGGGGTTAACATTCGTCCACAAGGATGTGAAAGATGGATAAAGTCATCTAGAACACTATTACTTCCAATTATTATTTGCTAACTGTGTTTCTGTAAGCCAGACCTGGGCAAAGTGCGGCCCGCTGGCTACATTCGGCCCTCTGGCTGTCTCAGTCCAGCCCGCTGACTGAGACAGCCGAGGGGCTGAAAACAGTGGCCCACGCCCCTCGCTGTCTCCGCTGTCTATATTCACGCTGACTCCTTTGGTGGAAGAAGGGCCTCCGGCCACTTCCTCCACCAATCAGCGTGTGAAACAACTGATGCGATGACATCATTTCATCGCGTCAGCTGTGTACTGTGGAGAGTCAGCGCACCAGAGACACTGAGACAGGAGCAAAGCAGAGCGCCGGGGAATGGGACCGAGGTGAGTATGTGGTGTTTTTTTTAGTTATTTATGTATATGGGATGTTTGGCTGCACATGGGGAGGCTATGGGAGTCTTACTGTGGACATGGGGAGGCTATGGGTGTGTTACTGTGGACATGGGGAGGCTATAGAGGTCTTACTGTGGACATGGGGAGGCTATAGAGGTCTTACTGTGGACATGGGGAGGCTATGGCGGTCTTACTGTGGACACGGGGAGGCTATGGGGGTCTTACTGAGGACATGGGGACACCTGCAACCAGGGTGTCCTTGTGAGCCTGATGTCATTCATCTTTTTGACACAGGATATAACATTTGCCTCCTGATGAACTTACACCATGGAAGGGAAACGGATTGATGTATTTCTTCAGATCCCAGATAAGATTTTGTTTGTAATTGGTGCTATTATGGGCATAGTGCAATAAGTGCTTTGGTGAACCATTTCTTCAGATCCCAAAAATTTTTGTTTGTATTTGGTGCTATTATGGGCATAGTACAATACATAACTGCATTGGTTGTACCTTGGGTTAATCCTGATTGGATACAGTAATGCTCCAAGGGAACTAGGGGTCATTTGTATTTTGGGATAAGGTGTGATCTCATCTGTTCTATCACCTTCTATTAATCAATCTATGGTTGCCAATTTGTCTTACTTGCAATATTTTTTTTCTCAAGCATTTGAGCACCTAATTTGCCACTGTAGTGCACCAGAAGCAACGTTTTTTGCAATACAATTTTGAGCCAATATCTGGTATTATCATGGGCATAGTGCAATATGTACAGTTGGATACTTTAGATATAACCCCTACTGCTTAAGATGAGTATATAGTGTGCGCTGATATTGTTCCTATCTTTTTGATAGGGAGTTATTTGATCTATTAATTAATTTTGACAACACACATCATATGTGGGGATATATGCGACTTTGTGGTGTGACTTGCGCATGTGGTATGGAATAAGATATATGATTCTGTACATTTAATAGCTAATTGTTTATTGCCACGTATGCTAGGTTTAGAGACGCTATTTAGTCCAATTGTGCAGCTTGTGCAATATTGTATGTTGCTTTGCATCTAAGACCTGTGTCAAGCACTATAGCACCTTTAGCTGTAATTTCAGCATACCAGCTCATTAGTACATGGTATTTTGTGTTTTACCTCTGTTTACATCACTAAGTAGTACAATCCTGTGTCACACTCTCCCCTCCCCCTCCCCTCCTTTTCCCTGGGCTCCTTGGGTTACGGAGTATTAGTAGGGTTGACTACGAGGGTGAACAAGGGGGAGTCGATGGTAAGTGGGGGCGTCACTGGTGTGTTTATTTAGGGGTGCCAACCTCTGCAGCAAGGTAGGGTCAAGCAAATAGGGAAAGTGGAGGGTCATGTAGTTTGCTTACCCCTGCCATATTCCCGCTACCTATTTTGAGTCTTTTGATCTGGGTATCTGGTTGAATTATTTGTTGTTTTTAATGGTTGGAGTATATTGTATGGGCTCCTAATGTGGTAACTTTATTTGGTTGGCATCATTGACCACTATTATTTGGACACACACACACCCCTTCGGTTCACCTTCTAATATACCCTGCACACCCTTTCCTTTATAACTCACCAAAATAGTGTATCAGTTTAAAACTTGATGGTTTACACCTGGTGTTCCATTTTATAACTAGTGATTCACAGGGTATACCCAGGGACGGCTGGCGTTGAGTGGAGGCGCCACTTTGAGCTCAAGTTAGAGTGTCAACCTCCACTGTCAGGAAGGGTGTATTAGGGTCTAACAGGGCCTAATAGGGCTTATTGCTATCCACCATTTTTGTTGGACGGCTGGTGGCAACGTTTTTGGAAATTTGTCTTTGTAATATTTTAACAGATTATCAATAAAATTGGTTTTAGGTTATAGGTTTATGTTAGATGACATGGGGAGGCTATTGGTGTGTTACTGTTGACATGAGGAGACTATGGGGGTCTTACTGTGGACATGGGGGGGCTATGGGGGTCTTACTGAGGATATGAGGAGGCTATGGGTGTGTTACTGTGGACATGAGGAGGCAATAGGTGTGGTACTGTGGACATGAGGAGACTATGCGGGTCTTACTGTGGACATGGGGAGGCTATGGGGTCTTACTGAGGACATGGGGAGACTATGAGTGTGTTACTGTGGACACGAGGAGGCTATGGGTGTGTTACTGTGGACATGAGGAAGCTATGGGTGTGTTACTGTGGACATGGGGAGACTATGGGGGTCTTGCTGTGGACATGAGGAGGCTATGGGGGTCTTACTGAGGACATTAGGAGGCTATGGGTGTTTTACTGTGGACATGAGGAGGCAATGGGTGTGGTACTGTGGACATGAGGAGACTATGCGGGTCTTACTGTGGACATGGGGAGGCTATGGGGTCTTACTGAGGACATGGGGAGACTATGGGTGTGTTACTGTGGACACGAGGAGGCTATGGGTGTGTTACTGTGGACATGAGGAAGCTATGGGTGTGTTACAGTGGACATAGGGAGACTATGGGGGTCTTACTGTGGACATGAGGAGGCTATGGGGGTCTTACTGAGGACATTAGGAGGCTATGGGTGTGTTACTGTGGAAATGAGAAGGCTATGGGGTCTTACTGAAAACAGGAGGCTATGGGTGTGTTACTGTGGACATGAGGAGGCTATGGGGGTCTTACTGTGGACATGAGGAGGCTATGGATGTTTTACTGTCGAGATGGAGAGGTTATCCAGCTCTCATGCTTGCCATGGGGAGGCTGTGTGGGCCTCATATGCAGGAAATGGGGAGGCTGTGTGGGCCTCATGTGCTGGATATGGGGAGGCTGTGTGTGGCTCATATATAGAAGAGGCTGTATTCGGGTTCAAACGGTATATAGTGGGATGTCGGCATACTTAATTCTGCTCAATATTGAGTGATACAATTAATATTAATTATAATTATTATATTAATAATTATATGTGCGGATTCACAAGTCTACAGTCACATAGACTCTGTGTGACTGCAGACTTA
Source organism: Oophaga sylvatica (assembly GCA_033576555.1). Lineage (NCBI taxonomy): Eukaryota > Metazoa > Chordata > Amphibia > Anura > Dendrobatidae > Oophaga > Oophaga sylvatica. The sequence goes on along the minus strand of JARQOD010000003.1, from coordinate 455,156,611 downwards.
TGAATCCCCCCAGTGCATGCGCTGCGGGGATTCGCCGGTTTCTGAGCCAGAGGGTATGTATGCGTTATACATACTCCCTGCAAGATCCCATCTACTGGGCGTGGCCTCGCTCCATAAACTTGCATAGAGCGACCAGAGAGAGCACATATAGAGATCAATACAATACGATTAATCACACTGAGCTGTTAGTAACCCATAAAGTGGCTGTTCGGGTGCCTGAGACGAGTGGACGTGAGTGACCAGGAGGAAAAGCGCGAAGCAGAGGCAGAGACCAAAGCGGACTGAGCTAATCGAGCCTGTGTGAGTTCTCCTGTTAGGTCACATTTACACCTTCAGTATTTGGTCAGTATTTTACCTCAGTATTTCTAAGGCAAAACCAGGAGTGGATGAAAAATACAGAAGTAGTGACGTGTTTCTATTATACTTTTCCTCTGATTGTCCCACTCCTGGTTTTGGCTTCCAAATACTGAAGTAAAATACTGACCAAATACTGAACGTGTGATCGTGGCCTACAGAAAATATAGTGCCTTCCTGTGGAAAGTATACGAGTCTTCAAAAAACTGCATCCTCTTTTACAAAACGATTGCATTTCGCCATTTTTCTCCTGCCGGGGGATGACAAAGACACCATTAGTAGTGCACTCATACGATAAACCAGCTTACAATACATTGTGTTTGGGAGTCACAAAAAACGGCTATAAATAGTAAATCAAACCCCCCTTTATCACCCCTTAGTTAGGGAAAAATAATAAAATTAAAAAAATGTATTTATTTCCATTTTCCCATTAGGGTTATGGTGAAGGTTAGGGTTGCGGCTAAAGTTAGGGTTAGGGTTGGCGCTAAAGTTAGTATTAGGGTTATGGTTGGGATTAGGGATAGGGGTGTGTTAGGGTTAGGTTTGTGGTTAGGGTTGGGACTAGGGTTAGGGGTGTGTTGGGGTTAGGGTTGGAGTTAGAATTGGGGGTTTTCCGCTGTTTAGGCACATCAGGGGCTGTCCAAACGTGACATGGCGTCTGATCTCAATTCCAGCCAATTCTGCGTTGAAAAAGTCAAACGGTGCTCCTTCCCTTCTGACCTCTGCCATGCGCCCAAACAGTAGTTTACTCCCACATATGGGGTATCAGCGTACTCTGGACCCTAAGAGTTATTGTGCAATTTGTCCTATTTCTTCTGTTACCCTTGGGAAAATAAAAAACTGGAGGCAAAAGTATCATTTTTAAAAAAAAATGTTTTTTTTTTGTTTTTACGGCTGTACGTTATAAACTTCTGTGAAGCACTTGGGGCTTCATAGCGCTCACCACACATCTAGATAAGTTCCTTATGGGGTCTATTTTCCAAAATGGGGTCACTTGTGGGGGGTTTCCACTGTTTAGGCGCATCAGGGGCTCTCCAAATGCGACATGACGCCCGCAGACCATTCCATCAAAGTCTACAATCCATAACGTCACTACTTCCCTTCCGAGCCCCAATGTGTACCTATACAGTAGTTTTCTCCCACATATTGGGTATCCGCGTACTCAGGACAAATTGGACAACAACTTTTGGGGTCCAATTTCTCCTGTTACCCTTGTGAAAATAAAATATTGGGGGGCGAAAAAAATAATTTTTGTAAAAAAAAATATTTTTTATTTTTACAGCTATACATTATAAACTTCTGTGAAGCACTTCGGGGTTCAAAGTGCTCACCACACATCTAGATAAGTTCCTTGTGGGGTCTATTTTCCAAAATGGGGTCACTTGTGGGGGGTTTCCACTGTTTAGGCGCATCAGGGGCTCTCCAAATGCGACATGAAGCCCCAGACCATTCCATCAAAGTCTACAATCCATAACGTCACTACTTCCCTTCCGAGCCCCAATGTGTACCCATACAGTAGTTTTCTCCCACATATTGGGTATCCGCGTACTCAGGACAAATTGGACAACAACTTTTGGGGTCCAATTTCTCCTGTTACCCTTGTGAAAATAAAATATTGGGGGCGAAAAAAATAATTTTTGTAAAAAAAAAATATTTTTTATTTTTACAGCTATACATTATAAACTTCTGTGAAGCACTTCGGGGTTCAAAGTGCTCACCACACATCTAGATAAGTTCCTTGTGGGGTCTATTTTCCAAAATGGGGTCACTTGTGGGGGGTTTCCACTGTTTAGGTGCATCAGGGGCTCTCCAAATGCGACATGACGCCCCCAGACATTCCATCAAAGTCTGCAATCCAAAACGTCACTACTTCCCTTCCGAGCCCTGACGTGCACCCATACAGTAGTTTTCTCCCACATATTGGGTATCAGCGTACTCAGGACAAATTGGACAACAACTTTTGGGGTCCAATTTCTCCTGTTACCCTTGTGAAAATAAAATATTGGGGACGAAAAAATCATTTTTGTAAAAAAAAAAAAAAATTTTTTATTTTACGGCTGTACGTTATAAACTTCTGTGAAGCACTTGGGGGTTCAAGGTGCTCACCACACATCTACATAAGTTCCTTGAGGGGTCTAATTTCCAAAATGGTGTCATTTGTGGGGGGTTTCCACTGTTTAGACAGATCAGGAGCTCTCCAAACACGACATGGCATCCAGCCAATTCTGCGTTGAAAAAGTCAAACGGCACTCCTTCCCTTCCAAACTCTGCCATGCACCCAAACAGTGGTTTACCCCACATATGGGGTATCAGCGTACTCAGGACAAATTGCACAATAACTTTTGGAGTCTTGTTACCCTTGGGAAATAAAAATTGGGGTGAAAAGATCATTTTTGTGGAAAAAATATGATTTTTTAATTTTACGGCTCTACGTTATAAACTTGTGTGAAGCACTTGGGGGTTCGAATTGCTCACCAAAGATCTAGATAAGTTCCTTAAGGGGTCTAGTTTCCCAAATGGGGTCACTTGTGGGGGGTTTCCACTGTTTAGGCACATCAGGGACTCTCCAAATGCAACATGGCGTCCAATCTCAATTCCAGCCAATTTTGGTTGGAAAAAGTCAAATGGTGCTACTTCCATTCCGAGCTCTGCCGTGCGCCCAAACAGTGGTTCCCCCCACATATCGGGTATCAGCATACTCAGGACAAATTGGACAACAACTTTTGTGGTCCAATTTCTCCTGTTACCCTTGGGAAAATAAAAAAATTAGTGACTAAAAATAATTTTTGAGGGAAAAAAATAGGATTTTTTATTTTCATGCCCGGGCATTATAAACTTGTGTGAAGCACTTGGGGGTTCAAAGTGCTCACCAAAGCTCTAGATAAGTTCCTTAGGTGGTCTAGTTTCCAAAATGTGGTCACTTGTGGGGGGTTTCTACTGTTTAGGCTCATCTGGGGCACTGCAAACGGAACATGACCCCCATCAACGTCTGCATTCCAAAACGTTACTACTTCCTTTCCAAGCCCTGCCGTGCGCCCAAACGTTTCCCTCCCCACATATTGGGTATCAGCGTACTCAGGACAAATTGGCCAACAACTTTTGGGGTCCAATTTCCTTGGGAAAAATCAAAAATTTGGGACTAAAAAATCATTTTTGTGGAAAATTGTTTCTTTTTTTTTCACACCCAGGCATTATAAACTTTTGTGAAACACTTGGGGGTTTCAAAGTGCTCACAACAGATCTAGATAAGTTCCTTAGGGGGTCTAGTTTCCAAAATGGTGTCACTTGTGGGGGGTTTCCACTGTTTAGGCGCATCAGGGGCTCTCCAAACGCGACATGGCATCCAATCTCAATTCCAGCCAATTTTAGTTTGAAAAAGTCAAACGGCGCTCCTTCCCTTACGAGCTCTGCTGTGCGCCCAGAGAGTGGTTTTCCCCCACTTATGGGGTATTGGCGTACTCAGGAGAAATTGCAAAACAACTTTATCTGTCCATTTTCTCCTTTTACGCTTGTGAAAATAAAAAAAAAGTTTGTAAAAGATCATTTTTGTGGCTAAAAAGTTAAATATTCATTTTTTCCTTCCACGTTGCTTCAGCTCCTGTGAAGCACCTGAAGGGTTAATAAACTTCTTGAATGTGGTTTTGAGTACCTTGAGGGGTGCAGTTTTTAGAATAGTGTCACTTTTGGGTATTTTCTGCTATATAGACCCCTCAAAGTGACTTCAAATATGAGGTGGTCCCTAAAAAAAATGGCTTTGTAAATTTTGTTGTAAAAATGAGAAATCGCTGGTCAACTTTTAACCCTTATAATTTCCTAAGAAAAAAAAAATTTGATTCCAAAATTGTGCTGATGTAAAGTAGACATGTGGGAAATGTTATTTCTTAACTATTTTATGTGACATATTTCTCTGTTTTAAGGGAATAAAAATTCAAATTAATGCAAAATTTTCAAAATTTTCGCCATATTTGCATTTTTTTCAAAATAAACGCAAGTTATATCGAATAAATTTTACCAATAACGTGAAGTACAATATGTCACGAGAAAACAATCTCAGAATCGCGCAGATCCGTTGAAGCGTTCCAGAGTTATAACCTCATAAAGAGACAGTGGTCAGAATTGTAAAAATTGGCCCGGTCATTAACGTGCAAACCACCCTTGGGGGTGAAGGGGTTAAATTTTGGAGATGCAACTTTCATAGGGATATTTCTTGAGGACAACCAAACCAAGTCCCCCACTTTAAAAACGAGGACCATCAGTCCTATGCCGGTTGGCAAACCGCTGGGCCTTCTCCTGAGAGAGAGACAACCTCTCCACTACCTGGTCCCAAATCTGCTGCATACGCTCCACAATAGAGTCAACCCTGGACAGACAGAAGCCTCCGCCTGTCCCGAAGAAAATCGAGGGTGAAACCCAGAATTGCAGAAAAATGGAGACATCAAGGTGGCAGAGCTAGCCCTATTATTAAGAGCAAACTCAGCCAAAGGCAAAAAAGAGACCCAGTCATCTTGATCAGTAGACACAAAACATCTCAAGTAAGTCTCCAAGGTCTGGTTTGTTCTCTCGGTTTGTCCATTGGTCTGAGGGTGAAATGCAGAGGAGAAAGATAACTGAACACCAAGTTTAGAACAGAATGTCCTCCAAAACCTGGAAACAAACTGGACCCCTCTGTCAGACACAATGTTCTCCGGAATGCCATGTAACCGAACCACGTGCTGAAAGAACAAAGGCACCAATTCGGAGGAGGAAGGCAACTTAGGTAATGGCACAAGATGTATCATCTTGGAAAACCTATCACAGATTACCCAGATAATGGTCATTCTCTGAGAGACAGGAAGGTCGGAAATAAAATCCATAGAAATATGGGTCCATGGCCTCTTGGGTACAGGTAATGGCATTAACAAACCACTAGAACGAGAGCAAGGCTTGGAACGAGAGCAAGTCCCACAGGACTGCACAAAGTCCCTGACGTCACGAGACAAAGTAGGCCACCAAAAGGACCGACTCACCAAGTCTCTGGTACCAAAAATCCCGGGATGACCAGTCAACGCGGAACAATGAATCTCAGACATCACACTCTTCTTCCACTGGTCTGGGACAAACAATTTCCCAACAGGGCAGCGCTCAGGTTTATCCTTCTGACACCCCTCCAGAGCCAGTCTCAAATTGGGCGAGATGGTGGAAAGAACTACACCCTCTTTCAAAATAACAGCAGGATCAGATAACTCAGGAGAATCCGCAAAGAAACTCCTCGAGAAGGCATCCGCCTTAACATTCTTAGTGCCAGGAAGAAAAGAAACCACAAAATTAAAACGTGTGAAAAACAAGGCCCACCTGGCCCGTCTAGGATTAAGTCCCTTGGCTGATTCGAGATAAACCAGGGTCTTATGGTCCGTGAGGACCACCACCTGATGTTTGGCTCCTTCCAGCCAATGTCTCCACTCTTCAAAGGCCCACTTCATCCCAATAACTCCCGATTACCCAAATCATAATTACGTTCAGTTGGAGAAAATTTTTGAGAGAAAAAGGCACAAGGGTTACTCTTAGACGTCTCTGGATCCCTTTGGGACAAAACGGCACCTGCCCCAATCTCAGAGGCATCAACCTCCACCTGAAATGGCAGAGAAACATCAGGCTGCCGTAGAATAGGAGCAAAAATGAATCTCTGCTTAAGTTCCTGAAACGCAGAAACTGCCTCAGGAGGCCAATTCACCACATCGGAACCCTTTTTGGTCAAATCAGTCAATGGTTTAACAATACCGGAGAAATTACCAATAAATTTACGATAAAAATTGGCAAAACCCAAAAATCTCTGAAGAGCCTTCATTGAAGTAGGTTGAACCCAATCACAGATGGCCTGAACCTTGACCGGGTCCATTTCAATAACAGACGGAGACAAAATGAATCCCAGAAATTAAACCTTCTGTACTCCAAAAAGACACTTTGATCCCTTCACATACAGTGCATTCTCTCTCAAAATCTGGAACACAGTCCGAACATGTTTCACATGAAAGTCCCAGTCGTTGGAAAAAATCAAGATATCATTCAAATAAACGATCAGAAATTTATCCACAAAATCCCTGAAAATATCATTCATGAAGGATTGGAAGACGGAAGGGGCATTAGTAAGCCCAAAAGGCATCACTAGGTATTCAAAATGCCCCTCTGGGGTATTAAGCGCCGTCTTCCATTCATCCCCGTGCTTAATGCGAATAAGGTTATACGCGCCCCTGAGGTCAAGCTTGGTAAACCAACTAGCACTTTTCACTCTGGAAAACAGGTCAGAGATCAAGGGTAACAGATATTGATATTTAACAGTGATCTTATTCAGGAGGCGATAATCAATACACGGCCTCAATGAACCATCCTTTTTGGCCACAAAGAAAAAACGGGCGCCCAAGGGTGAAGAGGATGGTCTGATATGACCCTTCTCTAATGACTCCTTGATATAAGATCGCATAGCATCGTGTTCAGGTACAGATAAATTAAAAAGGCGACCTTTAGGAAATTTACCACGAGGCACTAACTCAATAGCGCAATCATAGCTCCTGTGAGGAGGTAAGGATGCAGACTTACTTTCACTAAACACATCAGAAAAATCAGTCAAAAAGTCAGGGACATCCTGAGACTGGGGAGAGACAGAAATAACAGGAGTGTCATTATTAACACATTGGCAGTCCCAACTGGTCACTGACATAGATTTCCAATCCAAAACAGGATTATGAGTCTGTAACCAAGGGAAACCCAGTACAATAATGTCATGCAGATTATGCAAAACCAGAAATTTGCAACTCTCCTGATGATCTGGTTCAACCGTCATTATCACCTGAGTAGAAAACTGGGGTTTATTCTCCGCCAAGGGGGTAGAATCAATGCCCAGTAAAGGAATAGACTTCCATAGGGGTATCATGGGAAGCCCACAACGTTTGGCAAAGTCAAAATCCATCAGGTTAATAGCTGCTCCTGAATCAACAAAAGCCTGAGCCGAAAATATGGACAGGGAGCGAATCAGGGTAACAGTCAACAGAAATTTGGTCTGAACAATACCCAAGACAACTGAGCGCGCAAAACGTCTTCCCCGCTTAGGGCAGACGGAAATAGAATGGGAAGCGTCACCACAGTAGAAACATAACCCATTGCGCTTACGAAACTCATGACGCTGAGCCCCAGAAGTCACTCCATCACACTGCATGGGCTCAGGAGCTGGCTCACAAGGCAACACTATCTCACGCATACCTCTGCGCTCATGCAAACATCTGTTGAATAGCCAAAGACATAGAATCATTGAGACCAGAGGGAACAGGGAATCCCACCATAACGTCCTTTACATTTTCTGACAGACCCTTCCGAAAAAGGGCTGCCAAAGCATCATCATTCCATTTGGTCAGGACTGCCCACTTTCGAAATTTCTGACAGTACAGCTCAGCGTCTTCACAACCCTGATTTAATGCCAACAAGGTTTTTTCAGCTTGATCAGTGACATTAGGTTCATTGTACAATAACCCCAGAGCCTGAAAAAATACATCAACATCATTCATCCCCAGGTGTCAGGGAAAAAGCCCAATCCTGAGGGTCGCCGCTCAGCAGAGAGATGACAATTTGAACCTGCTGTGCTGCGTTCCCTGAGGACTTAGGCTTTAAGGCAAAAAACAACTTACAGTTATTTTTGAAATTCAGAAATTTAGACCGATCCCCAAAAATAAATCTGGCATGGGGATCCTAGGTTCCACAACCGGCAACCTAGCAAGATAGGTAGCAATGCTCTGAACCTCAGTGGCAAGCTGCTCCACACGGCCAGACAACTGTGCAAACTCCATTGAGAGAAAAAAAAAATTCCTCCTCAGCACCAAGAGAAAAAGAGGGAAAAAAAATGCAACAGAGAAAAAAAATTTTCTGACAACTCCCTTTTTTTTTCCTCTTTACTATTTTTTCGCTTCTGTGAGTACCATATAATTTTCAGTTTGGCCGGTAATACTGTTATGTTTCGGTAGCTGAGGAGAAATTGCAAAAATAGCAAAAGTAGTAATACACCAGAGAGGCTGGAAACTATTGGATTGCAGTACCCTAAACTAACCGCCACACTAGAAGTAGCGGTGGCACGTACCTACGGTGATCCTAGACGCCTCGTCACAGCCGGAGAGATAACTACATCTAAAGGCAGAAAGATGAAAGCTATCTGCCCCGGAGCAGAACCCCCAAAGAAATAGGAAGCCCCCAAACATGTAATGGCGGTTAGACAAGAAGTAAAACATACGGACACAGACAAAAAATAGAATGAGCAAACGCTGGGGCCCAATCTGTCTAGATAGAAAAGTATAGGAAAGAATTCTGACTGCAATCCAAAAAACCCTGACAAAAATACCAACACTTCTGATTAACAAAAAACCTGAGATCACACGATCTCTACCACCTAAGTCAGATCAATGGTGTAACACACAGCAATTCAGCAAAAAAAGTGACAAAGAAACAGAGCAAAAGTGCAAATACTAAATGAGCACAATTGCAGCGCCAGACCCAAAAGGGGACCAGGCTGAAGTCCACTGCAAACCAGGCAAGGAAAATCCAACCAGAGGAAAAAAAACAGCAAATCACTTATCTGAATGAGAGCAGGAATGCAAGCTGAGCTCCAAGAAGACAGGAAGAACAATTGATTACCGGCAAGGCTGAAGGGAGTTCAGGTCACTTATATCAGACCATTCAGAGCCAGCTGAAGGCCATTCGGCAATTAGTTCATTACCCTCAGCAACCACCGGAGGGAGCTCCAGCTCAGAAGTCGCCTCTAGATTATTCACAACAGGTCCACTCACAGGATGGGCTTTATAGGAAGACCAAAATGGTGGCAACAAGTGCCATCCGCAGAGCCCTGCAGCCATAACAACCCATCAGTTCTTTGTGGTTCTCATTGCACGGGGCAGTTTTAGCCAGTGACCGAGCGCACCGGCACTAACGTCATTACAATGCTACTGTCAGAGATTGATAGTGATCGGAGTGCACTCCGGCCACTGTATTTACAGGCAGATGCCAGCTGTATGTTAAAGCCGGCATCTGCCTGGTACATTGTGAGCTCAGCTCCTGAGCCTGATCCATATACGGAGATCTGTCACAAGAAGTACTATTAAGTCTTATGTCGGGAAGTGGTTAAAGGGGACCTTTCTCTGGATTTTTAATTTAAAGGGGTTGTTCATTATTAGACAACCCCTTCTCATTCCACATCCTTGACCCCATTAAAATAAAAACTTATACTCAACTCCCATGCAGTTGCCATCCCAGCGTTGTTTGTGCTTGCGTTCTCGTGGGCTCAGGTGAGGTTGTGACATCACATGAGCCCTGACCCCAGTCACCGGCAGCTGCACTATTTCCACCTTCGGACGTGTTAAACATCATCAGGAAGCCAGGGCTGCAGTTGCTCTCCTACTTCCTCTTGATGCTCGATTTGTCTGAAGATGGGGACATTGACTCCAGAGCTCATATGTCGTAACACCCACACGTGAGCCTCAGGAACGCAATTGTTGACACTGCTAGACCATCATCAGCATGTGAGGTGAGTATTAGTGTTTTTATTTTAATGGGGTAAAACGTGCGTAATGACAAGGGGTTGTTCTAGTAATGGACAACACCATTAAATGAGTACTTCCTCCAATGAGTGACACTCCACTAAGCATGGAGCAGTTTTTCCTTTTCTCTATGCCCGTATTCCAAAGTTATCCCCCAGTGACAAAGACGAAAATTTTTCCTTCAGCCACAGAACTTCTGTGGGCATTTGCTTTTTCTCTTCTGATGCTGTGTGCGTGCCCACCGAGAAGTTCTGTGGTACATGCCCAGATGAGAAAAACTGCATAATGGAAAAACTTTAGAATGGAGGGGCACGGAAGAAAAAGAAAACTGTACACCTCTTTGCACTGTGCCAGAAATGTTACTCCAATCAGAAGTGACATTTCTAGCGTAAGAAATGCCACCACTTTTCATGAATTTGACAGCGCGCGCAGCCACGCCTGTCCTGATATCTCCCGAACTACCTCCATTTTGGTGGAGCTGCCTGAAACTGGAGTGAAAACACCAAAGCTTGCTAATTTTTTAACACCAGTTTTTTTTACAATCAGCCTCTATGCCTTCTTGAAATTCCGGGTCAGTGGTTCTTGACCAATAATTACACAGCTTGATTTCGCTGTCTGTAACCACTGCTCAGCGCAGCCCAGCGTTTCATTACCTAATAATTCCACACCTCAACATGTGTTTTACTGCGGCAATAACTCCCCGAGAAGTAGATGAAGTCGTTATTGGAAAAAAAATAAAACAAGATGGTCAAATGAGCCATTTATTTAGCTTCATAGTCAAGTCTGTCCTTAAATCAAAACACAAAACTGAATTCAATTTCATCACTTAATTTCTCAGTTCAGGTCAAATCCTGTCTTCAATTCATCTGGTAGGTCCCAATATGCTTTTAAATATTCTTATTTGTATGGTAATATAATATGTATGAGTAGTCCAAAATTACCTATAATTGCTTTTCTTTATTCATTGATTAAAATGTCTAATTTGTTTCAAAAATTAACATGGTTGCTACTTTAGGTTAAAACTAGATTATGAAGAATTCTATAAAAGATTATATGGAATTTTTATGTTTAGCTTCACAATTTAGAAAGCCTGCTATCATCTGTGTCCTCCACAGGCTTCCATTAGTAGAGTGCAGATCTATTTGGCATGATCAACTTTTCCTCTACTGCACCTGACAAGGACCAAAAAAAATATCCCATAGCGCAAATGAACCTTTTAACAGATATTTGCCTTTGCTGATCATCTGTTAGAGTCCTGTCACACTCAGCGACGCAGCAGCGATCCCGACAACGACACGACCTGGCAGGGATCTTTGCTGCGTCGCTTTGTGGTCGCTGGTGAGCTGTCACATAGGCAGACTCACCATCGATCAGAACCAGCGAGCACGCTGGTATCCAGTGTAAACAGGGGTAACTAAGCGCCACACGGCACCTAGTTACCCGATATGTACCCTGGATACCGGCTCTCAGCTTCTGCAGTAGAGAGCCGGTAACCAGGGTACATATTGGGTAACTAGGTGCCGCGCAGCGCTTAGTTACCCGATATGTACATTGGATACCAGCTCCCAGCTCGCTGATCATTGGCCAGCGGGAGACCAACGATCAAAAAATGGTTCAGGACATTCAGCGACGATCAGCGATACCCAGCAGGGGGGCTGATCGTTGCTGCGTGTCACACATAGCGAGATCGCTGGCTAGGTCGCTGTTGCGTCTCAAAATCGGTGACGCTTCAGCGATCTCGCTAGCGATCTCGCTTAGTGTGACGGGGGCGTAACACTTGTTTTTGCTAAGAAAAGGCTCCATGATGTCTGCAGAAAATATTCTTAATTGGCATAATCATCCATTCAAATTCTTTATTGTTTGAACAACTTTAAGAGTGTGCGCTATGATTAGTTCTTCAAGAACAAAGGCCCATATACTGATTTTACATGAGTATGCAATAGCTTCATTCAAGGAGAAGGGTTAACTCCTAACATACCGGTCACTTCTCTCCAGACAGTTGATTTCTATGCAACAGTTAGCTATTCACCTTCCTTCCCCTCCCTCACAGATCCTGCTAAAGATCTTGCAGAATTAACAGCCCACAGCATCAGCTTCCCCCAGAACAGGTCTCCTACTCAAGACATGGTCCAGAGCCATTTGCTTGTTCATATGCCCTATTATCTCTATGTGTAAATACAGTGATAACAGTGTAGACTTTAGAAGAAACCTTTGATAGCTAAATGTGTTAAGCCCCCATCACACTAAGCGAGATCGCTGAAGTGTCACCAATTTTGTGACGCAACAGCAACCTAGCCAGCGATCTCGCTTAGTGTGACACGCAGTGACGACCAGCCCCCCTGCTGGGTATCGCCGATCGTTGATGTCCCGCTGGCCAGCGCGCATCGCTGCGTGTGACAGTGGGAGACTAACGATCAGCGAGCTCCCAGCACTGCACAGCAGAAGCTGGGAGCTGGTATCCAGTGTACACATCGGGTAACTAAGCACCGCGCAGTGCTTAGTTACCCGATGTTTAGCCTGGATACCAGCGTGCTCGCTGGTGAGTCTGCCCTTGTAACAGCTCACCAGCGATCAGCTAACGATGTCCCAGCGATCCCATCCACGTCGAATCATTGGTGGGATCGCTGGGACATTGAAGAGTGTGACAGGGCCCTTACAGCGGAACTTGTGCTAAGCGTTACAGTTCTACTAACACTACAGCTGTACTACTAGCAAGATCTGTCACTCAAAGAAGAGAACCCGCCCTGCCAGAAACCAGGAAGTAAGAAAACTGCAGAGCTATGAGCTGTTGAAGAGACAACTAAAGAATACTCCTTTAAAGGACACTGCATCAAACACCAGATATTAATATAAGGGAAAATGTATCTTCTGTCATAAATACATATCAGCAGATTTTGGTTTTGATTATTTGGTGAATGTGTGTGATTTTCCACAATTTTTTCTGGAAGAACAGTTATTCTTGGAGACCTCAACCTGATATCTAAAGAGACTGTTTCATATCCTCTTCGATATGTCCCAATGAACCATACAAAAGTGTGGAGCTTTAACTTGTACAATGTGCACCAGAAGTCCTGAATGAGACATCCCCTGCTTGCAAAACAGCTGATCATTAGTCAACCAGGTAATGCATGTTTGTGCCTAAGCTTATAGCCAAGATTTCCTTCATCACTGATCTCCTTCATCCTAGGCAAAGATTCAATTTGTTGTCATAGCCAAGACAGCCTAGCATACCAAGTTTGCAAAAAAGTAGAAGATCCCAAGTGGGCATATTCCATGTTTGTGCTGCCCTGACATAGGCTTGTGCATGGTCTTATGATGTGAAAAATCATTAGACACCGATTGTTCAGTGTTGTGGCATACCAAACCTTGCAAACGACTATCGTTGCCAAAATTGTTCATATATCTCTACTGTACTACGTGCCAATTCTGAAAATGCAAAAAATATGTTAAAGAATATATTAAGCATAAAAAAGTTATAAAAGTTGCCAAGGCTTCTATTGACATGCTGGCAAACTAAAGTAACATCCAAAAATGGAAAATCAATTTGCAGAGTATGAAAATAAAGGCAAGAGGATTGATTTTTACAGAAAATCCTTGCTTGTGGCTCTGTATGGAGTAATATATATATTAATTCATTTATGTGACCATGGCTGACATATCTCTGAAGCAGATCTGGACTCTGGCACAAATATCACCAGCGTGAGAGTAGAGATCTGGGAATATGGATATTGATTTTGGCCGGTATTAAATGCAAGAAGTCCAACCTGAAAGTAGCAACTGATGAATTATGCACAGACGAGGATTGTGCTGCAATGGAATAAGCATGATGTCAAGGCTCGTTGATGTATGGGGTGGGGGATTTTACGTCTGCATCTACCATGGCCAAGTCATTAGTCCTCTGCTCTGGTAAAAGAGGAAATCAGGTTAGTGGTCTATTTCAAGACAGATGATGGGCTGATTCAAGGCTGCCAGATATAGAAGTCCTTGTAAGGGTTACATTAGTAGGCAGGCATGCCATTACCCAATTTATTCCCTAATTAATGGGGTAATTGAGATAATTTCAGAGTGGAAGGAGAGGATTCTGAGGGTACGCCTGCAGTGTCTGGTGTTTAGTCCAGAGTTTACCCACAATTACAGCGGATCATTTTTATTATTTCTATAACCATATATGAACGTATTTCCCAAAGGCAAGTGTAAATGATATAATTGTGCGGCAAAATTAAGTAGAAATTACAGATATGCAGAATATTAAAATAACAAAGCTGCAAAGTAGATGAAGCTGCGATAAGGGTCAGACAAAGTTGAAAGAGACTTCAAAAAACAAAATTAATAACTACCAATGGTCCATAAATGAGCGTTATCATATTTACAGATTTCTAATACTATCATCACATTAGCGCTTTTTATATTTATTTGCTTCCTAAATGCAAATTTGTGCAACTTTCTAAATAGTTTTCTTTTAAAATTCTCTACCAGTCTCTAGAGACTGTGCAACTCCTTTACAAAGCTGGCTGTGCTGCTGATTTTGCCATAGATCAGACAGCACACTACTCCTAAGGGCGCAGTCAGACAGCTGTATAAATTGGACAGAGACTGGAACACAATTCTTGGTCTAAAAATACATGAAGCTGTTACGCTCAGGTCAGGAAAACCACCGGCTTGTCCAGCATTGCGGACTGATCCGTTTTATACTTCCGTCTGACTGCGCCCTAAGAGAGTATTAGCAGGAAATACGCTGTATAAAATATGTGGGTTTTTCCGTTCATTTTTTCTCCATTCATTTGAATGTGTAAAAAATGCTGCAAAAATGTATAAAGAATTGACGTGCTGCAGATTTCAGAAAATGCTTTGATGGTTCAAAAAGGAGGAAATATGCGGCATGTCAGTGAGATTTCTGAAATGTTTATCACTTTGCTGGTACTGTAAAACGGTGCATTTTTTCCCGAGTAAAAAATTTTTTTTAGAAGAAACGCAGCGTGTGAACAAGCCCTAAAAGGGGAAACAGTACATGAATAAAGTTGTGTTAGTACATGAGAGCTAGTGAGGACAGCAGCCATCTACAGTTACACGACTCACATCTACCAGGAATAAACTAGGAGGGATTCTCCCACAGGAGCCAAGTTTGAAAGTAGAAACAAATTGTTAAGTCAGGGTGACTTAAAAAGAATGAATAGAGAGTGCAATGTGAAATTTAGTTTAACTTTCTTTTTTTTAAAGTCCACTAGCAAATGCAGAAATATTTACAGTCATGTCCATCTTTGCAACTAGCTTTATTGATCTAATGCATCCAAAATATCAAATGATACGACTATACGAATAGTCGTGATTAAAAATATCCAACTTCTTTTGTGCCTATGGAGATTTATGCGTCTCCATAGTTACAGACTACAAACAAACCCTGCGTAGTCTGATCCTGCAGTCATTCTCTCTGAAGTCAGCTCCGTCCACAAAATAGGGTAAAGCTGGACATACATGGTTACGATCTATTTCTGACCTTCCAGCATAAAAGCTGGCAGTAGAGCTTCATACTGAGTGATCATTATAGCTTTTTGTCATTTTTTATTTTACCAAAAATTCTTGATCAAAATAATGTCATATTCTAATTCAGGAAAAACCTCTACACTCTCTAGTGAGAAACATAAAAACAAGTAATGTGGACGTAATAAGATAAGGATTACGGAATATGGAAATCCTCTTACTTTCTACTCTCGGGACATGGTATTATTTTGTGTTAATTCAATTATTATGTATTTATGCTGTCCCATATTCACCAGCAGATATTTTATAGATAATTTACATTTCAATAGTTGACCTGTCACCTAAAAGTTTTCTTTATTCCTTATGTTTTATGTTCTGAATATCACGACATAATCAGATAGTGACTTTAAGGGTGGTAATTTAATAGTATAATAAGATAAAGAACAAGGAGTTTTACACTGTAAAGAAGTACTATTACGCAGGTAATATGTGGATTTGAGGACAAAACAGATTGCTTAAAGGGGTAGTCCAGAATTGGGGTTCAAGTCTGCAGTCACTTTGTGGGATGTGAATCTTCAGAACACATAGTGTGCGCACAGTCAGGATTCTCTGGAGACAGCGTGTGGCTGAAAGTGTGAAATTAGAATACATGTGGGCACTTGCCAACTAGACATGCGCAGCCTCGATTAATGCAAGTGAACGTCTAGTCGGAATGTTGGCAGAAGCATGCAGATATTACACTTACAGTCACATGTCCGCCGGTTCCTGGTGCTAGAGAATTCTCACAGCGCACATTGTGAGGATTCACAAGCTAGCAGTCATATAGAGTGACTTAAGACTTGAGCCCCAAGCCTGGACAACCCCTTTAAAATTACGGGCAAACACAGAAGAAGAGGGCCCCTGTACAAGAGGTAAATATGGGCCCATTGCAGTCCAATAGCTCCTCATAATGCAGAATTCCACCTGCTTAGGAAGTGACAGGGTCCCCGTACCGCACAGGTTGCACAATAGTATGTCCGCCTCTGTTTAAAAAAATACATGCAGAATAAAATCCCTCCCCACATCCTTTTCCAATATAGAAAGTCAGTGTAATCCACTCACGTCAACTAGAGGTATCATAATGCAACGTGTCCAGCTGAGAGCCCCAGTTCACACTTGCGTGGTCGCGATGTGGTTGTCTCCTAAACTGATCAGTTTTAATAAATACTGGTTGACTCTATCCTAAAAAGCAGCCATGTTTTTGTCATGTAGTGCTGTAATGAGCCTATGAGAAGTTATACTGTGGTTTGTAGGATCAGTTTGTACTGTGCTAGAATTTTCGTAACTGTTTTTGGACATTTAGATGATTTATATAGAACAGTTAAGAGTTGCGCAATTTTTCTTTTTGAAGGATTCTGGACCATCGGTTATGTCAGAAATTTGAGGCTGCCAGACTAAAACCCTACCAACTTCCTGCTAACTGCTGGCATTCCCGGAGCCTCTTCTGATTAGTAGGTGCATGAGTCACATCATCCATGCATTGGCCATAATGATGATGTCATGCGAGACCTACAAGTCAGAAGAGGCGATTGGGATGCCGGAAGTTCATAGGACTCTGGTCTGGCAGCCATGGACTGTTAACGTGGCCTCTTGACCAGAGTCTTGAGAAAAAAGTAAAAGTTATAATACTAATAGATAATTCGAAAATACAAACAAAGTAACAAGTGTAGGGATCCGCTCTGGTAGGTAGGGGCCGGGCCGCAGTAATGAGGCAATCACACATACTTTCAATTCAAAGTTCAGTGGTTTTAATAACGGGTTCAAAAGTCCAGATAACAAAAATCAAAAATAGAACATAACATACTCCAGTTTGGAGAACCACTGGTCCCAGACTCATCCTTGTTGGGACGGGCTTAACTAAGCGGCTGCAGGCCAGCAGGGACCGCCAGGTGCCATTCTGGGTGGTCTGGTACTTGCTTCCTGGTGCACACTGACACACTGTCACAGAAATCACTTCTTCCAGGCTGACTCCAGCCAAACTCCTTCCTTCCACACCCACATACTATAACAGCTCCTTGTTAAATAGGCCTAGTCCACACCCTCAGGTGAGGTACACATCAGCTGACCTGATCACATGATTATGACCTCATCACAGGTCCTTGTGATCAGAGAAAATCCTGACCAAACTTCAGTCTGCTAGGAGAAATATATCTCCCATCCAGCAAGACCCCCTTTGGTGAACCACATACCTCCCCCCTTTGTTCAACCTCAGGAGGGTGGACACATGACATACAGTGAACTCTGGACAGTGCATCTGCGTTCCCCTGTAATTTGCCTGCCCGATGTTCTACTGAAAATTTGAAATTTTGCAGGGACAGAAACCACCTGGTGACTCGTGCATTTTCTCTCTTTGGCTTGACTCATCCAAGTCAGAGGGGAATGATCAGTTACCAACCGAAACGTTCTCCCCAACAGATAGTAGCGCAATGACTCCAATGCCCATTTGATGGCCAGGCACTCTCTCTCTACAATGCTGTATCTGGTTTCAGCTGGAGTAAGCTTTTGACTCAGGAAACTAATGTGATGCTCCTCCCCGTTAACCTCCTGAGACAGCACGGCACCCATACCTTCCTCTGACGCATCAGTCTGGACAATGAATTCTCTTTTGAAGTCGGGTGTGATTAGAACTGGTGACCCACACAGTGCCCCTTTTAGTTTTACAAACACTGTTTCAATCTGATCATTCCAGCGCATCATTACTGACTTCCTCCCTTTCAGGCAGTCAGTTAACGGCGCCGACAGGGTTGCAAAATTGGGAATAAACGCCGGTAATATCCCACTAACCCCTTTCACTTGTTTTGTGGTGAGGGGACGGGGCCAGTTTTGGATTGCCTCCACTTTGTTTATTTGGGGTTTGATAACTCCTCTCCCAATCACATACCCCAGGTACCGAGCTTCCTCCAACCCTATGGAACACTTCTTTGGGTTGACAGTTAGCCCTGCTTGTCTCAGAGAATCTATCACCGCCTGTACCTTGGCTAAGTGACTTTCCCAGTCTGTACTGTACACCACAATATCGTCCAGATAGGCCGCGCATATCGGCGATGAGGACGAAGAACAACGTCCATTAACCTCTGGAATGTCGCTGGAGCGCCATGCAACCCGAAGGGTAGGACTATATACTGGAACAGTCCCTCGGGTGTTACAAAAGCCGTTTTCTCTCTCAAGCTTTCGTTAGGGGCACCTGCCAATAACCTTTTGTGAGGTCAAATACTGAAAAATACCGGGCCTGCCCAAACCGCTCTATTAACTCATCGACCCGGGGCATGGGGTAGGCGTCAAATTTAGAAATTTCATTCAGTTTTCTGAAGTCATTACAGAACCTTAGTGTCCATCTGGTTTTGGTATTAGGACTATTGGGCTGGCCCACTCACTCTGGGATTCTTCAATGACCCCTAACTGCAGCATCTTTTTTACCTCTTCCGAGATGGCTTGTCGCCGGGCCTCAGGCACCCGATATGGCTTTAATCGGACTTTGGCCTGCGGCTCCGTGATAATGTCATGTTGGATTAGGGCGGTACGGCCAGGGAGCTCCAAAAAAACATCGGTATTTCGGCTAACAAACTCTCGGACTTCCTGAACTTGTCTAGGAGACAAAGTGTCTGCTATTTTGATGGCGGAGAGGACTTCTCTTGCCTTCTCCTGAGGCAAGGGAGCCTTCTCTACTGGAAATGCAGGACGTGGACAATCCTCACCAAGAGGGTCTCTGTCTTTCCATGGTTTGAGCAGATTCACATGGTATACCTGTTCTGGCTTTCTCCGCCCTGGTTGGTGTACTTTATAGTTTACGGGACCCACCTTCTCCATAATCTCGTAGGGTCCGTGCCACCTTGCAAGGAGCTTACTATCCACTGTAGGCACAAGTACCAACACCCGATCCCCAGGGTTAAAGGACCTTACCCGTGCCTCCCGGTTATAGATCTGCCTCTGTGACCTTTGTGCTGCTTCCATATGTTCTCAGACTAATGGTAGGACTGTCTCCATTCTCTCTTGCATTTTGGCCACATGTTCTATCACACTTTTGTGGGGAGTTGGTTGGTTTTCCCAGGCCTCTTTAGCTATATCGAGTAAGCCACGGGGATGTCTGCCATATAATAGTTCGAACAGCGAGAACCCCGTAGATGCCTGGGGCACCTCCCGCACTGCAAACATCAGGCATGGCAACAAGAGATCCCAGTCCTTACCATCTTTAGATACTGCTTTTTTCAACATATTCTTCAGGGTCTTATTGAACCTTTCTACCAAACCGTCTGTTTGGGGATGATAGACCGATGTGCGCAACTGTTTAACACTTAACAAGTGGCAGAGTTCCTTCATGATTTTTGACATAAAGGGGGTCCCCTGGTCTGTTAAGATTTCTTGAGGGATTCCCACCCAAGAGAACATACCCATGAGTTCTTTTGCGATCAGTTTGGCAGAGGTGTGGCGCAGGGGAATAGCCTCAGGATACCTGGTAGCGTAATCTAGAACTACGAGGATGTGTTGGTGACCCCTTGCTGATTTATTAACAGGCCCACCAGATCCATGGCTATTCTCTCAAACGGGACCTCTATAATTGGTAATGGCACCAAGGGACTCCAAAAATTAGGCTGCGGACTGGTTACCTGGCACACGGGACAAGAGTTACAATACCGTTTAACTTCTTCATAGACCCCTAGCCAGTAAAACCGCTGTAGAATTCTGTCTAGGGTTTTCTTTTGGCCCAAATGACCCCCTAGTACATGCGCATGCGCTAAGTCCAGTACCAACCTCCGATAGGACTGCGGTACCAGCAATTGCTCGACAATTTCCCCATGTATTTTCTCAACCCGATACAGCAAATCTTGGTTCAGCTCGAATCGGGGAAATACTGTAGCTGCCCCGGGGTGTTGGGTTTCCCCATTGACAACCAGTACATTTTCCCGGGCTCGAGCCAACGTAGGGTCCCGAAGTTGCGCCGTACCAAAATTGTCACCTGCCACATTTAAGTCTGATAATTCTGGTCCCGGTGGCAAGTCTTCCACCTCCCCAGCTAACACTTCTATAGGAGAGAGGTTTTCCTCCTCCACCGAAGGCACAGGTATCTCCTACCGCCAGCACATCTTCCTCTGGGCCACCAGGTTCATGCCTGATTTCTGGAGAATGCCACCTGGTTGCCACTGGTGCCGACGACTGTTCTGTGGGAGGGGTAATTACAGGCCAAAGCACAGAAAATAATGGAAAATCTCTCCCCATTATTACCTCATAATGCAAATTAACCACCACCCCCACCTCGTGGCACTTCCTCCCCGCTGGCGTGTTTATCATCACCAGGGCGGTAGGATAATGTTTTAGGTCCCCATGTATACACAACACACCCATTTTCCGACCAGTAAACTCGCTGATTTGGACGTGGCTGGCTCGTATTAGGGTCACGAGACTCCCTGAGTCCAGTAGAGCCACCGCAGGGTTACCCTCCACCTCCACTTTACACAAATGATTAATACTGGGTCCCTCTGGTTTGCCCACTGCACACATGTGTTCGGCATAGTGAGACTGATAGTACCCAAAGTTGGTGTCCATGGGCTCAGTCAGGTGGGGGCAATCAGCTCTCACATGTCCTGGTTCTTGGCACCGCCAACAGATTATGGAGCCCCTTTCGTCCCCCGACCCATCCTGGGCGGCCTTCCGGGTCTCTGCTCGCCGAGCTGCGGGTGAAGGTTTGGGAAATTTACTCGGTACCTTCCGGGTAGTCCCTGTATCTTCTTGGTAGCCTCATATCTTTCGATGAGGTCTACCAACTGGAGACCATCAGTAGGTGTCACGGGTGTGTCGCTGCGAAGATCGTCGCGATTGCACACCCTGACTTCTCACAGCTGAGTTTCTGGTGCTGGGTGTTTTTCGGCAGTGAGGGAGTTAATTCTTCCTCTCTCTGTTCTGGACTAGACCAGCCTCGCTCAGCTGCAATTAATGTTGTGCTAATTGGTTTCCTTCATATACCTGCCTGTCTGCTGGGGAAGTGTCGGTGAAAGCATTCATGCAGACCAGCAGAGCGGATCGTATTGAGAAGTCTAAAGCTAAGAGTACCTGTTGTGGTTTTCTCCTCTCCTCGCTTTATTATTTATCTCCTTACCCGTTGGTGTTCCCTCTGTAGTGATAGTTTTGTATGCAAGGTGGTCTTTTATTTTACCCCTTGTACTGTCTCGTTCGTCTTATACTGTGTGTGTGTGCAGTTACCTTCCTGTTCCCTGTGGTGGTAATCAGGGTCCTTCTCAGGACTAGATTACAGTGGTTAGGGATTCACAGGAGATAGGGTTACGCTGGCGGCCTGGACCTCTGTACCATCAACAGTACCTCCAGGTAGAGGGATTAGTCAGGACCCCAGCTTAGGGTCAGCATAGACCCCGGTCCTCCTGTATACAGAGACAGCGTGACATTTTCACCGACCACACTAAAGATTCTCCCCAGCCACCATGGATCCAGTAGCCAGTCTAGCTCAGCAGTTGCAGAGTTTGTCCATGGAGCTGAGGGACGTTAAGTCCAAGGTTTTGTACCCCCCGGAACAAGCCAGACCTGAACCTAAAGTAGCTCTCCCGGACAGGTTCACTGGAGGGCGGGACAGATTTTTTGCTTTCCGGGAGGCATGTAAATTGTACTTTCGGCTGCGACCTCGGTCATCTGGGAGTGAAGATCAAAGGGTGGGAATTGTCATCTCACTCCTACAAGGGGACCCCCAATCCTGGGCGTTCTCTCTTCCCCCGGGCTCCCCGGCTCTCCAGTCAGTGGATAGATTTTTCGCAGCTCTGGGTCTTGTATATGATGACCCGGATCGGGTCTCCCTTGCTGAAACTAAGTTACGTAAGATACAGCAGGGAGATCGTCCGGCAGAGGAATTCTGTTCGGAGTTCCGTAGGTGGGCCACGGACACCCAGTGGAATGACCCGGCTCTTAGGAGCCAGTTTTGTCAAGGTTTATCTGACAAATTAAAAGATGTGTTGGCGCAGTATGACCCTCCCACGACACTGGAAGCCGCTATGGCCCTTGCTATTCGTATTGACAGACGTCTTCGGGAGAGGTGCGGGGTAACTTCGCCCCTGTGATGACTCCACCTTCTTCAAGGTTCCCTTATACGGAGGTTCCCCTGGTCAGTCCAGAGGAGCCTATGCAATTAGGAGGGACATCATTCCGGGGGAGGGGATCGGTGGGGCGCCACAAAACAAGAAGTTGTTTCTTCTGTGGAAAAAAGGGACATTTTATTAGGGGGTGTCCATCCCGTCCGTTGCAGAGTGAGAAGTCGCCAGAAAACTATTGATCCCAGATTGTGTGGTGGACGGCAATCTGAGAGTAAGTATTTCGTCCCTAAGTTCGTCTCAGTTTCTCGTACCGGCGGAGGTGGTGGTAGTTGCGAAAACTGAGAGGATATCTGTTCTTCTGGATAGTGGGGCCGGGGCTAATCTGGTGGATGCTCGCTTTGCCCGGGTTCAAGGTATGCGATTGAGTGGGTTGGCTAAACCCGTCCCCATATTCTCGATCGACGCCAGACCTCTCGGTCAGGGAAGTTTTGGGCAAGCAGTGCATAACATAGATCTTCAAGTGGGGGCGCTACATAAAGAACTGTTGTCTTGTTATGTGTTGGAGGGTCTTCCCACTCCTATAGTGCTGGGCCTGCCTTGGCTAACTAAGCATAACCCGGTTATTAATTGGCAATCCAGAGAGATAACCCAATGGAGCGATTTCTGTAATAAAAACTGCATGAATACGGTCATTGGTGCGGTCGTTCCTAGGGCCTTACCTCCATTTCTGGTGGACTTTGAGGATGTATTCTCGGAAAAAGGGTGTCAAGAACTACCTCCTCATCGCGAGTATGACTGTTCTGTTAACTTGCTCCCTGGGGCCAAGTTACCGAAATCTAGGTTGTATAACCTTTCTGGTCCTGAGAGACAGGCCATGAAGGATTATATTTCAGAGAGTCTGGCTAAGGGGCATATTAGACCTTCATCTTCCCCGGTGGCGCGCGGGTTCTTCTTTGTGAAGAAAAAAGATGGAGGCCTACGCCCTTGCCTGGATTTCCGTGAGCTTAATCGGATTACGGTCCGAGATCCGTATCCGCTCCCACTTATTCCCGATCTCTTCAATCAGATCGTGGGTGCCAAATGGTTCTCTAAGTTGGATCTTAGGGGGGCGTACAATCAGATTAGGATGAAGGAGGGGGATGAGTGGAAGACGGCGTTTAACACTCCTGAGGGGCATTATGAGAACCTTGTCATGCCATTTGGTTTGAGTATTGCCCCGGCGGTGTTTCAACACTTTGTAAATGACATCTTTCGCCACCTAATGGGACAGTTTGTGGTCATATATCTGGATGATATCCTAATTTACTCGCCAGATCTTGTGTCTCATCAGGAGCATGTTAGGCAGGTGTTACAGATCTTGCGGGATAATAAACTGTACGCCAAATGGGAGAAGTGTGTGTTCGCCGTACAGGAACTTCAGTTTTTAGGGTTCCTGGTGTCAGCATCCGGTTTTCGTATGGACCCTGGGAAAGTGCGGGCAGTTCTTGAGTGGGATCTGCCAGAGGATCTTAAGGCATTACAACGTTTCCTGGGGTTTGCTAACTACTACCGGAAATTCATTCGTAATTTTTTCGTCCCATAGTTAAACCTCTCACAGACATGACTAAAAAAGGGACGGATTTTTCAAAGTGGTCTGACAAGGCTTGTCAAGCGTTTTCCTCTTTGAAAAAATGTTTTGCTTCAGCACCCATACTTATTCAACCTGATGCGTCACAGCCGTTCATTGTTGAGGTGGACGCTTCCGAGGTAGGGGTGGGAGCAGTATTGTCACAAGGTTCGTCCCCTGGTAAATGGCATCCGTGCGCCTTCTTCTCTAAAAAATTGTCGTCCGCTGAGAGGAATTATGATGTCGGCAATAGGGAACTCTTGGCCATTAAGTTGGCTTTTGAGGAGTGGCGTCATTTTTTGGAGGGGGCAGTCCACCCGGTCACCGTCATTACCGATCACAAAAACCTGCTATATTTAGAGTCCGCTAAACGTCTGAATCCCAGACAAGCTAGGTGGTCGTTGTTTTTTACCAGGTTTAATTTTGTCGTCACATATCGTCCTGGCTCAAAAAATGTTAAGGCGGATGCCTTATCTCGCTGTTTCCCAGGGCTGGGAATACGGAGGACCCGGTTCCGGTCCTTCAGGAGGGGGTGGTGGTGTCGGCAGTATGCTCTGAGCTTGAGGAGGAGGTATTGGAGGCTCAGGGGGACACCCCTGTAGGACCTCCAGGGAGACTGTTTGTTCCAAATCAGTTGCGACAAAAGGTGATCGAGGCACACCATAATTCAGCTTTGGCAGGACACCCAGGGAGTAAAGCAACTGAGGATCTCCTCTCGCGTCGGTTTTGGTGGCCTAATTTACATAAGGAGGTGGTAACTTTTGTCGCGTCCTGCGAGGTTTGTGCGCGCTCTAAGACCCCACATACCCGTCCGTCGGGGACCCTCTTACCTTTGAAGATCCCGGAGCGTCCGTGGACTCATCTGTCTATGGACTTCATTATGGACCTCCCGCCATCTTCGGGTAAAACAGTCATACTCGTTGTAGTGGACAGGTTCAGCAAGATGGCACATTTTATCGCTCTTCCTGCTCTTCCTAATGCTAAAACTCTTGTGCAGGTGTTTATTGGGGAGATTGTAAGGCTTCACGGGGTACCCTCCGATGTGGTGTCGGATCGGGGGTCTCAGTTTGTGTCCAAATTCTGGAAAGCATTTTGTACACGGCGGGGGATGCAGTTGCCATTTTCATCGGCTTTTCACCCGCAGACCAATGGTCAGACAGAGCGTCTGAACCAGAGCTTGGAGACATATCTCCGGTGTTTTGTGTCAGAGAACCAGGAGGACTGGGCTTCTTTCTTGCCTCTGGCGGAATTTGCTCTAAATAATAGGCGGAGCGAGTCCACTGGTAAGTCCCCGTTTTTTGGGGCATATGGTTTTCACCCCCAGTTTTGTACTTTCAATAGGGGGGGCTCTTCTGGGGTTCCTGAGGAACGATTTTCGTTGTCACTTGCTTCTGTGTGGAGAGGAGTGCTGAATAATCTGAGTACTATGGGGAACCGATACAAACGTATGGCTGATAGGAGGAGAGTGTCTGGTCCGGACCTAAGTGTGAACGATCTGGTATGGTTGTCTACCAAGAATATTAAACTTAAGGTTCCCTCCTGGAAACATACAAGATCAGTTCTATAATTAATCCGGTTGCATTCCGTCTTGACCTCCCTCCTACATTTAAAATTCATAATGTGTTCCACAGATCGTTGCTTAAGAGGTATGTGGCGCCGGTGATACCTTCACCTTTACCTCCTCCTCCTGTGGTGGTCAATGGTAACTTGGAGTTCCAGGTGTCGAGAGTCATCGATTCACGTCTGAATCGCCGGTCCCTTCAGTACCTTGTTCATTGGAGGGGGTATGGTCCTGGGGAGAGGGACGTGGGTTTCTGCGTCGGATATTAACGCAGACCGATTGGTTGGGCCTTCCATACTACTCACCCAGATAAACCCGGCCCTGAGGGTCCGGAGGCCCCTCGTAGAAGGGGGGGTACTGTCACGGGTGTGTCGCTGCGAAGATCGTCGCGATTGCACACCCTGACTTCTCACAGCTGAGTTTCTGGTGCTGGGTGTTTTTCGGCAGTGAGGGAGTTAATTCTTCCTCTCTCTGTTCTGGACTAGACCAGCCTCGCTCAGCTGCAATTAATGTTGTGCTAATTGGTTTCCTTCATATACCTGCCTGTCTGCTGGGGAAGTGTCGGTGAAAGCATTCATGCAGACCAGCAGAGCGGATCGTATTGAGAAGTCTAAAGCTAAGAGTACCTGTTGTGGTTTTCTCCTCTCCTCGCTTTATTATTTATCTCCTTACCCGTTGGTGTTCCCTCTGTAGTGATAGTTTTGTATGCAAGGTGGTCTTTTATTTTACCCTTGTACTGTCTCGTTCGTCTTATACTGTGTGTGTGTGCAGTTACCTTCCTGTTCCCTGTGGTGGTAATCAGGGTCCTTCTCAGGACTAGATTACAGTGGTTAGGGATTCACAGGAGATAGGGTTACGCTGGCGGCCTGGACCTCTGTACCATCAACAGTACCTCCAGGTAGAGGGATTAGTCAGGACCCCAGCTTAGGGTCAGCATAGACCCCGGTCCTCCTGTATACAGAGACAGCGTGACAGTAGGGTCTGCCTGTCCAACCCAGGTTTGCAGGGTGTGGGGCAAAGTCCTCCAGAATTTATCAGTTACTATCTGATCCAGCAAAGCGCTGGGTGACAACACCTCCGGCAACCATTTTTCTACCAGGTGTATCAAATCATAGTACTGGGACCGAGCTGGCTTGGAAGGGGAAAACTTCCATGGTGTACCCGCTGGGCCGGACCAAAACATTTACCCCAAGACGTGCAAGTATCTCACCCTTGACGATCTCATAGTCTCTCTGTTGCTCGGGGGGTAGGTCCCTATAGGCTTTTGCGGGTCCTGGAGCCAAAAACGGAGCCACGATTTCTGCCCACTGGTCCCGGGGTAGTCTCTCCCTCTCAGCCACGCCTTCAAACATTTCCAGGTACACCTCGACGTTATCTGATTTTTCCATTTTAGGAATCGCTGTGCGTACCGCTTTCCAGACATCCTGACGTCCCGGGGCAGCTCCTGCTGTCTGCGGCGCTGTGATGTGCTGTATCAGCAGACTGTTGGTTTCCTGTTGCTGTCGATTAAATATCTGCTGCCGCTCCATAGCCTGCTGCTGTATAGCCTGCTGCCGCTCCATAGCCTGCTGCTGTATAGCCTGCTGCTGCTGCATAGCCTGCTGTTGCTGCTGGTAGCCTGCTGTTGCTGTATAGCCATTTGCTGCTGTCGCATGGCCTCCACCAGCATATTTACCGTGCTCTCCATCTCCGGACAGTTCTCCACCGGGTTTTGCGTTACTTTTTTCACCCAGGACATCGACTGTCATGCAGAGGGAAAAAAACCACAGCCTGACCTCACTGCATTGCCCGCATTCAAGCCACCAATTGTAGGGATCCGCTCTGGTAGGCAGGGGCCGGGCCGCAGTAAGGAGGCAAACACACAGGCTTTCAATTCAAAGTTCAGTGGTTTTAATAACGGGTTCAAAAGTCCAGATAACAAAAATCAAAAATAGAACATAACATACTCCAGTTTGGAGAACCACTGGTCCCAGACTCACCCTTGTTGGGACGGGCTTAACTAAGCGGCTGCAGGCCAGCAGGGACCGCCAGGTGCCATTCCGGGTGGTCTGGTACTGCTTCCTGGTGTACACTGACACACTGTAACAGAAATCACTTCTTCCAGGCTGACTCCAGCCAAACTCCTTCCTTCCACACCCACATACTACCACAGCTCCTTGTTATATAGGTCTAGTCCACACCCTCAGGTGAGGTACACATCAGCTGATCTGATCACATGACTATGACCTCATCACAGGTCCTTGTGATCAGAGAAAATCCTGACCAAACTTCAGTCTGCTAGGAGAAATATATCTCCCATCCAGCAAGACCCCCATTGGTGTACCACACAAGACAATGGAAACATGGTCCCTATGCAACGTCTAGTCACCAAATAGTTGATGCCAGGGGAGAAAAGGATCGGGCAGTTTTGTGCTTCTCCCTTGAAGTACGACACTGTGAGGAGGGTCAGGTAGTGGTTTACTCTCCTCCTACCATACAGAACAAAAGCATGCTCACTCAAACTGAGCATGCATGTGTACGGAAAAGGACTGAAGAGACAGCGGTGGGTTGAATTAGCTTTTACAACACCTTAAGAGATATTGTTGTTGAAAACAAAGTATTAGATGCAGTCTTGGTGAAGGTCTCACATCATCTGCTGGAGTATCTGTTTTTTGCAGGTAGAGGGATGGCACACTGGTGTAATAATAAAGGGCATTGGGTCAGTGGAAACAAAGGCACAATGGGCACATGACCTCTATTGATAGGTGTGTGTTTTATGTACAGAATTGTTTCACTGGATGATGGATAATTAAAGAGATTTTCCAATATTATAGGTATTAATGTTATCTAATGGCTGATGGCCAGACCAATTCTTAGAATAAAGGCACTTAAAGAGTAACCGCTGTTTTAATTCTTATTTTATAAATCAATTGTAGACATGAAAATAAGCAACTTTGTAATAAATCTTATCTTATCTGATCATTCGATCTCAAAATTCTTAATTCAAGGGTAAAATCTGTATTCAGTGAAAACCGATCTCTCCATTACTGATCATTCACTCAAAGTTCACTGATAAAGTCGATATTCAGTTAAGATAAGTTATCAGCTTATTGAAGGATAAGAAGACAGTTGGTGCTTTTAGAATTCTATGGAGGGGAAGAGCAAGAGGCAGACACAGACATTCTGCTGCAAGTTCCACTGAAACGACAGTTACACTTTTTCTACTTTATTGATTTTCCCTGTACAGAGACGCTCCCGAGCCACCCCCACTGTGCAGGGAAGATAGAACCGTGCAATCACTATTTTTTTTATTAATAAAGCAATAATATGAGTGAAACTTTGTAATCTACAGAAATCTGCTTCTTTCTGATCATGGGCTGGTCATTCACTCTCAGTTCCCCGATAAAGTCTACACTCAGTTAAGATAAGTTAGCAGCTCCCTGAAAGCTAAGATGGCAGTTGGTGCTCATAAATCTCTATGGAGATGGGATGGGTTAGAGGTGGGAGGAGCTGAAACAAAACTTACATTTTACAATAGAAATACCAGTTGGAACTGAACCCCTTTATTATCATGGTTGGCAGGAGTCCAAATCAGACTTCTATCTTTGCGACATGTCATAAGATGTAAAGTGATGGGAATAGCCCTTTAATTTCCATATAAAACATCAACGCTCTCTGTATTTTACAGCGGAACACAAAAGGGTATAAACCTTCTAAGTCACTTGCAGATGGGTTTAACCTCAGTTTTCTTTCCTGAGTGGCCCTTGAATGGTTAACATGGATGAGGTTAGACAGCTGTGTGCTTGGCCGCAATTTATCATGGTCTCTTGAGCTTCCATTATGCCAAGTCCCTAAAACTGCCAATGCCAGACAGTCAAGGGGACTATGTACATATGGACCTAATTAAGCATCAACGCTCTAAATGACTATTATTTCAATCATTTTATAATTGGTTTAATTCAGTTTAAGCAATGTAATTTCATATAATGAATCAAGTATTTAGAAAGCTTAAGAAATCGCACTGTGGTTTTTCACTCTATAAATAGAGATTATGATTGATGGATGTGATCAGATTAAAGGCTATCACTGTGTATGGGCATCTTGGCACCGTTACCATGAAGTCCGCTAGTTTTCCACAGTCTCGTAGCGAAAAATGTTGGTAATTTTTGAAGACTCATCTTGCATAATTTCACTGTTTCAATTGAGCTAGTAGTTTTACCTAAAACCCATAGAAAGCATGGTCTTAATATCCTAAGGCTTAATTAACACCTCCGTGAAACACTAACAGTGCTCTTATCGCAATACCCGGCCCAACCGCTGAGCTAATTGCCTAAAATATGCAGTTAGGTCAGGTAAGGAGATTCTCTGGTATCACCATCTATTACAATCCAAATACTGTTCGGATTGTAATACTTGAAAATTCAGTCATATATGTCAATGAATTCTCACTCCTTCTCAGTATAAATTAATCTGTAAGTGCAGTAGCTTCCTTTTCCTCGCTTTCCAAGCCTGTCTTTTTTTTTTTGTCAACAGAGCAGTATACAGGAATTTTTCTTTCTTTTGCAGAGAATTTGCATCTTTCATTTGTACAATTTTGGAGCACATTTTAACACTTTTTAATCATTTTTTTTTGTGGAGGTAGAATTAACCATAATTTTTCTACAGTATTTGTGACATGTGACAAATAATGTATACATTCTATTGTACGGGTCAATATGAATTTGGTGATTCAAATTTGAATATATATATACTAGTGATGAACCCGTTCTAGCCCGGGTGGCAAGCATTTTTATAGGTACATGGTCTCCCATTCTGGTATGTGCTGCCCCCCTCCTATCCTGGTATGCATGGCACCCCTCATCCCTATCCTGGTATGTATGGTCCCCTCACCCCCACCCAAATCTACTATGCATGGCACCCCATTCCTCATCCTGGTATGCATGGTCCCCTCATCCCCCAATCCTGGTATGCATGGTACCCCCTCATCTCTATCCTGGTATGCATGTTACCTGCTCATCCATATCCTGGTATTCATGGTTCCCTCACCCCCCAATCAAGGTATGCATGGTCCCCTCACCCCCCAATCCTGGTATGCATGGTCCCCTCACACCCCCAATCCTGGTATGCATGGTTCCCTCCTGCCCAATCCTGATATGCATGGTCCCCTCACCCCCCAATCCTGATGTGCATGGTCCCCTCACCCCCCTATCCTGATGTGCATGGTCCCCTCACCCCCAATCCTGATGTGCATGGCCCCCTCACCCCCCAATCCTGATGTGCATGGTCCCGTCACCCCGTCCTGTTGAGCATGGTCCCCTCACCCCCCAATCCTGATGTGCATGGTCTCACCCCCCAATCCTGATGTGCATGATCCCCTCACCCCCAATCCTGATATGCATGGTCCCCTCACCCTCCAATCCTGATATGCATGGTCCCCTCACCCCCAATCCTGATATACATGGTCCCCTCACCCCCCAATCCTGGTATGCATGGTCCCATCACCCCCCAATCCTGATGTGCATGGTCTCCTCACCCCCCAATCCTGATGTGCATGGTCCCCTCACCCCCTATCCTGATGTGCATGGTCCCCTCACCCCCAATCCTTATGTGCATGGCCCCCTCACCCCCCAGTCCTGACGTGCATGGTCCCGTCACACCCCCCAATCTTTATGTGCATGGTCTCACCCCCCAATCCTGATGTGCGTGATCCCCTCACCCCCAATCCTGATATGCATGGTACCCTCACCCCCAATCCTGATATGCATGGTCCCCTTACCCCCAATCCTGATATGCATGGTCCCCTCACCCCCCAATCCTGGTATGCAGTTGGTCCCATCACCTCCCAATCCTGATGTGCATGGTCCCCTCACCCCCCAATCCTGATGTGCATGGCCCCCTCACCCCCCAATCCTGATGTGCATGGTCCCGTCACCCCGTCCTGTTGAGCATGGTCCCCTCACCCCCCAATCCTGATGTGCATGGTCTCATCCCCCAATCCTGATGTGCATGATCCCCTCACCCCCAATCCTGATATGCATGGTACCCTCACCCCCAATCCTGATATGCATGGTCCCCTCACCCCCCAATCCTGATATGCATGGTCCCCTCACCCCCCAATCCTGGTATGCATGGTCCCCTCACCCCCCAATCCTGATATGCATGGTCCCCTCACTCCCCAATCCTGGTATGCATGGTCCCATCACCCCCCAATCCTGATGTGCATGGTCTCCTCACCCCCCCAATCCTGATGTGCATGGTCCCCTCACCCCCTATCCTGATGTGCATGGTCCCCTCACCCCCCAATCCTGATGTGCAGGCCCCTCACCCCCAATCCTGATGTGCATGGTCCCGTCCACCCCGTCCTGTTGAGCATGGTCCCCTCACCCCCCCAATCCTGATGTGCATGGTCTCCACCCCCAATCCTGATATGCATGATACCCTCACCCCCAATTTTGATATGCATGGTCCCCTTACCCCCAATCCTGATATGCATGGTCCCCTCACCCCCCAATCCTGGTATGCATGGTCCCCTCACCCCCCAATCCTGGTATGCATGGTCCCCTCACCCCCCAATCCTGATGTTCATGGTCCCCTGGCAAGCATTTTTAAAGGTATATGGTCTCTCCATGCTGGTATGTGCTGCCCCCCTCCTATCCTGGTATGCATGGCACCCCTCATCCCTATCCTGGTATGCATGGTACCCCTCATCCCTATGCTGGTATGTATGGTCCCCTCTCCCCCTCCCAAATCTGGTATGCATGGCACCCCATTCCTCATCCTGGTATGCATGGACCCCTCATCACCCAATCCTGGTATGCATGGTACTCCCTCATCCCTATCCTGGTATGCATGGTACCTGCTCATCCATATCCTGGTATTCATGGTTCCCTCACCCCCCCCAATCCCGGTATACATGGTCCCCTCACCTCCCCAATCCCGGTATGCACATTCCCCTCACCCACCAATCCTGGTATGCATGGTCACCTCCCGCCCAATCCTGGAGTGCATGGTCCTCTCACCCCTCAATTCTGGTATGAATGGTCCCCTCACCCCCAATTCTGGTATGAATGGTCAACTCACCCCCCAATCCTGGTATGAATGGTCCCCTCATCGCCCAATCCTGATGTGCATGGTCCGCTCACCCCCCAATCCTGATGTGCATGGTCCGCTCACCCCCCAATCCTGATGTGCATGGTCCCCTCACCCCCCAATCCTGATGTGCATGGTCCCCTCACCTCCCAAACCTGATGTGCATGGTCCCCTCACACCCCAATCCTGATGTGCATGGTCCCCTCCACCCCCCAATCCTGATGTGCATGGTCCCCTCACCCCCCAATCCTGATGTGCATGGTCCCCTCACCTCCCAATCCTGATGTGCATGGTCCCCTCACCCCCCAATCCTGATGTGCACGGTCCCCTCACCCCCAATCCTGATGTGCATGGTCCCGTCACCCCGTCTGTTGAGCATGGTCCCCTCACCCCCCAATCCTGATGTGCATGGTCTCACCCCCAATCCTGATATGCATGATACCCTCACCCCCAATTTTGTATGCATGGTCCCCTTACCCCCAATCCTGATATGCATGGTCCCCTCACCCCCCAATCCTGGTATGCATGGTCCCCTCACCCCCCAATCCTGGTATGCATGGTCCCCTCACCCCCCAATCCTGGTATGCATGGTCCCCTCACCCCCAATCCTGATGTTCATGGTCCCTGGCAAGCATTTTTAAAGGTATATGGTCTCCCATGCTGGTATGTGCTGCCCCCCTCCTACCCTGGTATGCATGGCACCCCTCATCCCTATCCTGGTATGCATGGTACCCCTCATCCCTATGCTGGTATGTATGGTCCCCTCTCCCCCACCCAAATCTGGTATGCATGGCACCCCATTCCTCATCCTGGTATGCATGGACCCTCATCACCCAATCCTGGTATGCATGGTACCCCCTCATCCCTATCCTGGTATGCATGGTACCTGCTCATCCATATCCTGGTATTCATGGTTCCCTCAGACCCCCAATTCCGGTATACATGGTCCCCTCACCTCCCAATCCCGGTATGCACGTTCCCCTCACCCACCAATCCTGGTATGCATGGTCACCTCCCGCCCAATCCTGGAATGCATGGTCCTCTCACCCCTCAATTCTGGTATGAATGGTCCCCTCACCCCCAATTCTGGTATGAATGGTCAACTCACCCCCCAATCCTGGTATGAATGGTCCCCATAGCGCCAATCATGATGTGCATGGTCCGCTCACCCCCCAATCCTGATGTGCATGGTCCGCTCATCCCCAAATCCTGATGTGCATGGTCCCCTCACCCCCCAATCCTGATGTGCATGGTCCCCTCACCCCCCAAACCTGATGTGCATGGTCCCTCACACCCCAATCCTGATGTGCATGGTCCCCTCACCCCCCAATCCTGATGTGCATGGTCCCCTCACCCCCCAATCCTGATGTGCATGGTCCCCTCACCCCCAATCCTGATGTGCACGGTCCCCTCACCCCCCAATCCTGATGTGCATGGTCCTCTCACCCCCCAACCCTGATGTGCATGGTCCCCTCACCCCCCAATCCTGATGTGCATGGTCCCCTCACCCCCCAATCCTGATGTGCATGGTCCCCTCACCCCTCTATCCTGATGTGCATGGTCCCCTCACACCCCAAATCCTGATGTGCATGGTCCTCTCACCCCCAATCCTGAAGTGCATGGTCCCCTCACCCCAATCCTGATGTGCATGGTCCCCTAACCCTCTATCCTGATATGCATGGTCCCCTCACCCCCCAATCCTGATGTGCATGGTCCTCTCACCCCCAATCATGATGTGCATGGTCCCCTCACCCCCCAATCCTGATGTGCATGGTCCCCTCACCCTCCAATCCTGATGTGCATGGTCCCCTCACCCCCCAATCCTAATGTGCATGGTCCCTCACCCCCAATCCTGATGTGCATGGTCCCTCACCCCCTAATCCTGATGTGCATGGTCCTCTCACCCCCCAATCCTGATGTGCATGGTCCCCTCACCCCCAACCCTGACGTGCATGGTCCCCTTACCCCCAACCCTGATGTGCATGGCCCTCTCACCCCCATATCCTGATGTGCATGGTCCCCTCACCCCCCCTATCCTGATGTGCATGGTCCCCTCACCCCCCAATCCTGATGTGCATGGTCCCCTCACCCCAATCCTGATGTGCATGGTCCCCTCACCCCCCAATCCTGATGTGCATGGTCCCCTCACCCCCCAATCCTGATGTGCACGGTCCCCTCCCACCCCAATCCTGATGTGCATGGTCCTCTCACCCCCCAACCCTGATGTGCATGGTCCCCTCACCCCCCAATCCTGATGTGCATGGTCCCTCTCACCCCCAATCCTGATGTGCATGGTCCCCTCACCCCTCTATCCTGATGTGCATGGTCCCTCCACCCCAATCCTGATGTGCATGGTCCTCTCACCCCCCAATCCTGAAGTGCATGGTCCCCTCACCCCCCAATCCTGATGTGCATGGTCCCCTCACCCCTCTATCCTGATATGCATGGTCCCCTCACCCCCCCAATCCTGATGTGCATGGTCCTCTCACCCCCCAATCATGATGTGCATGGTCCCCTCACCCCCAATCCTGATGTGCATGGTCCCCTCACCCTCCAATCCTGATGTGCATGGTCCCCTCACCCCCAATCCTAATGTGCATGGTCCCCTCACCCCCAATCCTGATGTGCATGGTCCCCTCACCCCCTAATCCTGATGTGCATGGTCCTCTCACCCCCCAATCCTGATGTGCATGGTCCCCTCACCCCCAACCCTGACGTGCATGGTCCCATAACCCCCCAACCCTGATGTGCATGGCCCCTCTCACCCCCATATCCTGATGTGCATGGTCCCCTCACCCCCCCCTATCCTGATGTGCATGGTCCCCTCACCCCCCAATCCTGATGTGCATGGTCCCCTCACCCCCAATCCTGATGTGCATGGTCCCCTCACCCCCCAATCCTGATGTGCATGGTCCCCATCACCCCCAATCCTGATGTGCATGGTCCCCTCACCCCCCAATCCTGATGTGCATGGTCCTCTCACCCCCCAACCCTGATGTGCATGGTCCCCTCACCCCCCAATCCTGATGTGCATGGTCCCCTCACCCCCAATCCTGATGTGCATGGTCCCCTCACCCTCTATCCTGATGTGCATGGTCCCCTCACACCCCAATCCTGATGTGCATGGTCCTCTCACCCCCCAATCCTGAAGTGCATGGTCCCCTCACCCCCCAATCCTGATGTGCATGGTCCCCTCACCCCTCTATCCTGATATGCATGGTCCCCTCACCCCCCAATCCTGATGTGCATGGTCCTCTCACCCCCCAATCATGATGTGCATGGTCCCCTCACCCCCCAATCCTGATGTGCATGGTCCCCTCACCCTCCAATCCTGATGTGCATGGTCCCCTCACTCCCCAATCCTAATGTGCATGGTCCCCTCACCCCCCAATCCTGATGTGCATGGTCCCCTCACCCCCTAATCCTGATGTGCATGGTCCTCTCACCCCCCAATCCTGATGTGCATGGTCCCCTCACCCCCAACCCTGACGTGCATGGTCCCCTTACCCCCCAACCCTGATGTGCATGGCCCCTCTCACCCCCCTATCCTGATGTGCATGGTCCCCTCACCCCCCTATCCTGATATGCATCGCCCCCTCACCGCTATTAAACAACACAGATACCCCCAAAAAAAAAAACATTTCTACTCACCTTTCTTCCCTGTGCTCCAGCGCTGTTCCGTTCTGCTGGACGACGGGGGAGGAGAGCGGCGCCGGAGTACGCGCATGCCCATACCGCACGGTCCGGCGCCATATTGCTGAAGACACACTGTAAATGTGTCTTCAGCAAAATGGCGCCGGATAGCGCTATTGCGCATGCGCGATCCGACGCGCACTCCTGGTCTCCTGCCCCGGGAGAAGAGAAGCGCCGAGGCAACGCTCCTCCCAGTCAGGTAAGTATGTGAGTATGGCGCCGGAGATCGCGGTATGCATCCAGTATGCATACCGCGATCTCTGGCGCCATAGAGTACTCACCGCTCTGGATGCCTCACTCTGGCTGGAGCCAGACTGCGCAGGCGTGTCACGCTTGCGCAGTCTATAAAGGCTTCAGACAGAGTGACGCTCCTAGCGTTATATTATAGATATATATATTTTAATTCTTAGAAAATAAAGGACTTTTTGATGGTAAAACTGAGATATTTTTTACTTAAACTTGATCTAACAAACAGCATACATCATTACATATATCTCTTAGACTGATGAGTTTGGTGTACTTACTTTAAAAATCCATGTGAGAATCCTTTTGGAATTTTTTTCTGCCTGAGCATCTTATGAATTTAACAAAAGAATGGCAGGAATCAAGACTACAAATGTATTCACAAGCTGGACTCAGTTTCTGCCCACCCATCCTGACTGACACGCTGCACTGTATTGAGCAGTGTGAGATTTCAGTAGCAGCAGAGGAGGTGGAGCACTGAGGAACTGTCAATCAAGGTAAGTGGGCAGAGTCTGAGTTTAAACTTTCAAAAACAATTATGCAGCCATTCTGACATGGATTTTCAAAGTAAGCACTCCATCCTCATCAGGTCTAAGAGATCTATTTAATAATGCATGCATTATGCGGATTACATTGTGAAATCTGTTGACAGATTAACTTTTGAAATTTTTTTTTACTTTTTTTCCTACTAGGGTACTTAAATGATATTCCCACCTCCAAGATCCTATTCCAACATGTAGTAGGTGTAACAAAAATATTATTAGCAAAAACTTCCAATTAGAAATGTAGTATAGTTCTTCTGATTAGCTATGTCCCTTACCTCATGTACAGGGCATTGCAGTAGCTTAAGGATCCATGCTTACGAACACTAACAACTAATTGTCACTATATAAGTGGTCGTAACCATGGATACCTAAGCTACTACAATGCTCTGCACATGGGGTAAGCGACATAGCTAATCAGAAGAACTATACTACATATCTAATTGGAGGTATTTGCTAATAATATTAGTACATATTGGGATAGTATTTTGGATATGAGGATACCCCTTTAATGTGTCTGATCTCTTGACCTGCTTAGATACAATGCAACACTTCCATATTACAGCACATTATGTGTATAACTGTAGACAGCGGCCCGGGGGGGTTGGTAATGTTTGGTCTCCCATCCTATAGGCCCCCTGCAATCATGCGATCACCGATGGGGTGATGGAGGAACCCCCTGCCTCTGTTTAACCACTTAGATTCCAACTGTTTATTCTTAGATGTGACGGTGGTATCTGAATTATTTCCCTATCCTGGCCACTAAAGTTACATTGGCTCTACAGACCTCTCCAAATGCGTCTGTCCTCTGCAGGACATCATGACACATCATCACGTGAGAACCCTATGATAGTCTGCTAGGCCAGACTAGCCAAGGACTCATAGGATCATGGCTTACAGCTATTTGTGAAAATATCCTACATTTTACGAGGAAGCCTTGCTTTACTCACTGATATTAGAGCAGACATATTATTACCCCTCAGGCTAATCAATGTTCTTTTTCGTCAACCATAAAGTGAGTGACTGAAAGAACAGAGAATAAGACTCCTGCGAAATCTAAAAGCTATGTAATGTATAAAACTAGGAATAGAAATTTATAGGGAGTATTAAATAACTGCATCATCTTAAAGGGAACATGTTACCAGTGATCTGGACATCTTTTGTAAGGCCATAACTAGGCCTGTCCTGGTTACAGGCTCTGTATAACAATTTTGCATAATTATCAATAATACAGTCATGGACAAAAGTTTTGAGAATGACACAAATATAAATTTTTACAAAGTCTACTGCTTCACTTTTTCTAATGGCAATTTGCATATACTCCAGAATGTTATAAAGAGTGATCAGCTTAACAGCAATTACTTGCAAAGTCAATATTTGGCTAGAAAATGAACTTTATCCCCAAAACACATTTCAACATCATTGCAGCCCTGCCTTAAAAGGACCAGCTAACCTCTTTTCAGTGATTGCTCCATTAACACAGGTGTGGGTGTTGATGAGGACATGGCTGGCGATCAATCTGTCATGATTAAGTAAGAATGACACCACTGGACACTTTAAAAGGAGGCTGGTGCTTGGCATCATTGTTTCTCTTCTGTTAACCATGGTTATCTCTAAAGAAACACGTGCAGTCATCATTGCAATGCACAAAAATGGCCTAACAGGGAAGAGTATCGCAGCTAGAAAGATTGCACCTCAGTCAACAATCTATCGCATCATCAAGAACTTCAAGAGAGAGGTTCCATTGTTGCCAAAAAGGCTCAGGGCGCCCAAGAAAGACCAGCAAGCGCCAGGACCGTCTCTTAAAAGTGTTTCAGCTGCGGGATCGGGCTACCAGCAGTGCAGAGCTTGCTCAGGAATGGCAGCAGGCAGTGTGAGTGCATCTGCACGCACTGTGAGGCGGAGACTCTTGGAGCAAGGCCTGGTCTCAAGGAGGCAGCAAAGAAGCCACTTCTCTCCAGAAAAAACATCATGGACAGACTGATATTCTGCAAAAGGTACAGGCAGTGGACTGCTGAGGACTGGGGTAAAGTTATTTTCTCTGATGAATCCCCTTTTCGATTGTTTGGGACATCAGGAAAACGCCTCATTCGGAGAAGACAAGGTGAGCGCTACCACCAGTCTTGTCTTATGCCAACTGTTAAGCATCCTGAAACCATTCATGTGTGGGGTTGCTTCTCAGCCAAGGGAATCAGCTCTCTCACAGTCTTGCCTAAAAACACAGCCATGAATAAAGAATGGTACCAGAACGTCCTCCAAGAGCAACTTCTCCCAACCCTCCAAGAGCAGTTTGGCGATCAACAATGCCTTTTCCAGCATGATGGAGCACCTTGCCATAAAGCAAAGGTGATAACTAAATGGCTCAGGGAACAAAACATAGAGATTTTGGGTCCATGGCCTGGAAACTCCCCAGATCTTAATCCCATTGAGAACTTGTGGTCAATCATCAAGAGACGGGTGGACAAACAAAAACCTAAAAATTCTGACAAAATAAAAGCATTGATTGTGCAAGAATGGACTGCTATCAGTCAGGATTTGGTCCAGAAGTTGATTGAGAGCATGCCAGGGAGAATTGCAGAGGTCCTGAAGAAGAAGGGTCAACACTGCAAATATTGACTTGCTGCATTAACTCATTCTAACTGTCAATATAAGCTTTTGTTACTCATATGTTTGCAATTATTATATTTCTGTCTGTGATAAAAACATCTGTCAAACACACATAAAAACCAGAGGGCAGCAGATCATGTGAAAATGTAATATTTGTGTCATTCTCAAAACTTTTGGCCATTACTGTATATCTCAAGGACATTAACATTAAGGGATTAAATGGAATCACTCACCAGGTTTTTTTTGTACCCCATCTGAGAGCAGCAAAATGTAGGGGCTGAGACCATGATTCCAATGATGTGTCACTTAATAGGCTGTTTGCTGTCATTGTGATACAATCAGTTTTCTCTGCTGCACATACAGCAGAGCTCAGTATGCTGAGCTGTGTATAACCTCATCCACACTCATGATTGCCTGCTTTCTGCCTACACAGAAAGCTGTCAATCAGTGTGTGGGCGGGTTTATACAGAGCAGTTGACTAGGAAGCACAATACAGCTAGTCCTGCAGTGATAATCTCCTGCTGATAAAACACTGATTTTATTGAAAGAGCAACACAAACCCCATTAAGTGACACTTTGCTGGAATCAGGGTCTCACCCCTTACATCATGCTGCTCTCAGATTACATAGAAAAGAAAACTGGTGACAGATTCCCTTTGGTTAAGAAATTGATATTAAAAATGAAAAAACATTCACCTGAATATCTCTACCCATCTATAAAGTGAACACTTAGTACTAGATGAGAGTTTGGTTTCTTGACATTCCCAAGTCTTTCCAGTTGGTCCCAATTTTATGACTAAGGTCCAGTTTATATTCATGAACTCCAGCTTTGTTTTGTACTTAACACATGACCGTAAGGCTAAGTGCACACGTTCAGGATTATTTGCATTTTTTTTTCACGGGAAAAAATGCGTCAAAAAACGCATGAATTAAGCATCCTATCATTTAGAATGAATTCCGCAATTTTTGTGCACATGGTGCGTTTTTTTCCGCAAAAAAAATGCATCTCGGAAAAAGAAACAACATGTTCATTAATTTCGCGGAATTCTAGCGTTTTTTCCGCTATATTATTGACCTAGAAAGTTCAGGAAAAAATCGCGGTAAAAACTTGCAAAATCCGCGCAAAAAAAAAACGCACCAAACACCACGAAAAAAAACGCGCAGGAAAATTCTGCACAAATTCCTGACGTGTGCACTTAGTCTAATAAGTATTTAGTTTTTCTTTGGCTATATGTTGCTTAGGCCTCATTCATTTTTTCGCATACAAGCGCCATCCATGGTTTTCACAGATAGCCCTCGAACTTGTGACAGTCTATGGAGCCATTCACATATCCATGATTTATCGCAGACAGTGTGGTCCATGGAAAATCTTGGAGACATGACTGATCCTTATCAAATTCAGCATTGCAAGTCTATGGGTCCGTGAAAAAAATCGGACAACGCTCGGATGCCATTTCATGGCCTGTCAGTAGACATGAGCTTACCCGAACTTTACGTTCGGGGTTCGTCCCGGAAAGTTAGTGCCCCGGCACTAAAGGCCAAACATGGACCTCACCCGGAAGTCCGTTGTACAGTTCGGAGTCCCGGGGAAAGTCAGTTACAGAGAGAGAAAATTTTTTGCCAGATCCAAAGTTCGGGTCCCCATGGTTTTCAATGGGGTTCGTGTTCTGGTTCAAATTCGGATATAGTTCTAGTACCCGAACCGAACTTTGGACTAAAATTCAGGTTGAGTAAAAGAACCCAAACTTCCACAGGTCCGCTCATCCCTACCCGTCAGCAAGGAGGAGGTGGAGGAACATTTTTTTTCTCCATGTACGAGAAACACTGATGACACTCCGACCACATTCCGACTAAAATAATCTGTCCGTGAGAAAAAAAAATGTCTGAATGAGTCTTTACCGTCTGACTAGAACATGTGACATCACTAGGATATTTTAGTGAGGAAGTGGGGCCATGTTCACATGTAGTATTTCCACTGCCAATCTTCCGCAGCAGAAATCGTTGTGTAGATGGATACAGTAGATGGATCCGTACAGTCCATCCTTTGCGGAGTATCACATGGACAATGGTGTTGGATTCAGACTTTTTCGTTCTTTCATTCCCTTGGAATTTTTAATTGATGAAAATTAGAGCGCAGTCAGACGTCCGAATTACTCGCTCAAGGATCGTATCGCAATTCTCGGACTGGCTGGCGGCTCTCCTATTCTGAGCTTCACAGCCTGTATTTCTATGCAGCTGTCATGTTCTGGTCAGTAGAGCCGCCAGCCAGTCCGAGGATTGAGTTGTGATCCTTGAGCGAGCAATACGGTAATTTGACTGCGCACTTAACACTTCTATTGTTGAAAAGTCTTCTTATTTTGCTCAATTTTTCCACTCCTGCCTAAAACTTTTCCACAGGACAGTATTTTGCAGCACGTGCATGAGATTCCTTAAAATCTTTTGTGCTTGGCACCGCAAAATACAGCGGATTTTCCACAAATGAATACTCAGCGGGAATCCGTCGTGCTTTCGCACCGTGGATTCTTCTTAGCCTTAGGGATGTTTTTGAGAACTAAAATGCAATTATAGCATGAAACAAATACAGCAGAGAGACATGAATTGAAACTAGGTAGAAAGTACAGAAACCTATGTCAATTGATATATGTGATTTGCAATGTTTGTCCACTTCGGCAGATGCAGAATTCAATGTATTTTGTCCATAAGAGTCACTAAATATTATATGAAGCATTTACAATAGATGCCTTTCAGATAACAAAATCTATACTTACAGGTACCACGAATGCTTCTGGATCTGATCTAGCTGCAAGATAAATAGTAAGGAATTAATATTTTATTTAAAAAAAATCAGTATAACTAAATGATAAAAACAGAAAAATCAAAGTTTCGAAGCCCCAGGGATCAGATGTCTGGTGATAGGGAACAGTCTTTTTTAGTACAAGAGTGCAAAATAAAGCAGGATGACTCCCATTGTGTCCATTCTTTACAGTGTAAACCCGGAAGAACCCAATGACCAGTGCAGGATAAAGCTTGGTCATTACAACATATAACACTAGCACTAAACCTTACTTCACTGGCATTAAAGGGGTTATTTGGCCTTAGGGTCTAAGTCCGTAGTCACTCTACGTTCTAAGTATGTGATTTGCATACATGCGGTCACATGACGACTAGACGTGCGCGGCCTCACTCCATGCAAGTATATTGAGCAAGGCAGAACACGTCTAGTTGGAATGTGGTGGGAAATATGCAAATTAAATGCTTTCAGTCATATAACGATCTGCTCTTTGTGCCAGCACCCAGAATCCTCGCAGCCATGTACAATTGCAGCCATGTGTACCTTTCTCCTAAGCTCTCTGGCTTTCAGAGGAAATATACTTTAAAAATCCAGCTTCCCAGTGCTAATGAAGGTGATTGACAGTTCTCTTCCATAGCGACAGACCTGTTAATCACTGGGAGCAGCGCTGGGAGGAGACGGCTGGAGGTAGAACTGGACTTGTCTGTTCTCAGTCTGTCCCATCTGGAACATTAAAGTATATTTTCACTGAAACACCAGAGTGTAAAACAACCTGCCACC
Organism: Oophaga sylvatica; assembly: GCA_033576555.1. Lineage (NCBI taxonomy): Eukaryota > Metazoa > Chordata > Amphibia > Anura > Dendrobatidae > Oophaga > Oophaga sylvatica. Next base: position 455,113,268 of record JARQOD010000003.1, on the reverse strand, counting down.
CAGCCCATATTCATGGTGCCAGCAGATGGGCTGGGCGGAGCGCTTGGGCGTATGGGGGCGTCAGGAGTGATGGATGTCTGCCACAGGATCAGCCAAATAATTGTTCGACTAAAAGCTATCGACTGTGTGTGGGGATTTAGGATGTAGACTTTCAGATCATATACTTAGCAAGGAGAACAGATTTAAGGTAAAAAACAAGAGTTAAAGGGGTATTCCCATCTCCAAGATCCTATCCCTATATGTAGTAGGTGGTATAATAATAATACTAGAAAATAGCTCCCATTAGAAATATAGTGTAGTTCTCCTGATTCGCTATGTCTCTTTCCTCATGAGCTGGCTTTGCAGGACCTTATCCATGGTTACGAACACTGATATAGTGACAGTTAGTTAGCTAGTTGCTAGTGGTAGTAACCATGGATACCTAAGGTCCTGCAACGCCTGCGCATAAGGAAAGAGACATAGCAAATCAGGAGAACTATACTACATTTCTAATTGGAGGTATTTGCTAATATGATTATTATTATTACACCTGCTACATATTGGGATAGGATCTTGGAGATGTATAAACAGACGTAGGCACAAAAATAGTAAAAAGTATATTACTCACACTGAGGCGTTTCTCCGGTTCCACCTCTATCATGCCTCTCAGCAGGTTCTGACAGTCTGGTGGAATAAAATGCGGCATGTGAAATACACCACGTTTCACCTTCTCTAGAAGCTGGCGCAAGTTATCATCATCAAAGGGCAATGCTCCCTGCAAAAGAAGAATTCATTAAAGAAACTAATACACTGTCAGAAAATCTATGGACAGACAGAATGAGACTCAGAATGACTAATATATATAAAATGAAGTCATGTTGCACAGCATTTATGACTACAATAACCAGCGGGATTGTGCCTAAGTAGAAAAAAATATTGCAAAACTGAAGTCACAACATGAGACTTTCCTAAGATCCAAAACATGTCTTTTTCTTGCCCCCATTGGAATCATTGCAAATGTTTTTTTTTTATACCAAGAGTCTTTGTTGGAAACACACAAATGGCAGCCAACTCCGTCTTATTGAGCTGCAAGAATTGCTTGATACAGTAGATTGGTGTTGTTTTACGGCTTCTGTTCAAATGCTCCTTCCTAATACTCAATAAACATAATGAAAACTATAAGATTAATATCTTAAGGCCGGGGTCACACTTGCGAGGCAAATGCGAGAAACTCACACGAGTCTCGCATCTCAATACCCGGCAGCACACGGGACCGGAGTGTGCGGCTGCATGTATTCCTATGTAGCTGAACGCTCCAATCCGCGTGCCGGGTATTGATGCAAGAGACTCGTAGTTTCTCGCATTGCACTCGCAAGTGTGATCCCTGCCTTACATGAGAAATCTCAAGTAGTCCGCTGCATTTTACAGTCGTTATATTTAAAGAGGACCTGACACCAGGTCAAAAGTAGCCAGTTTTTACTCTTATTTTATTCTTGCTTCTTCCCAAAACATTCCCTTTTTAAATCCACCATAAGATTCCAGAGATATGGGACGGTGTATTTTGGAGCTAATTTGCATGGTTGCTCACAGGATCCTCTGGGGCATGTCTTTAGGCTGCTTTGCATAATTACCCTGTGAGCCACGCCCCCTAGGTAAAGACCATAAACATTTAGCAACAAATAAAAAGGCACAAATCTCTGGAACCGTATAGTGGATTTTGAAGAAAAAAAACGAACAGTGGAATACTCAGGGGAACAGCAGGAATAAAATATGAGCAAAAATTGGCCTCTTTTTATTTTGGTGATAAGTCCTCTTTAACCTTTAAATTACCAATGCCCTACAAGTAAAGTGGACTTGTCACAAGGCAAAAAGAGGCCAATTTTTGCTCTTATTTTTTACCTGCTGCTCCTTTGAGCTTATCGGCAGAGGCCTTAAGAGCTAAGCCCAGCCCATTCCTGGCATATCATGGCACTGCCATTCAGCCATCACTACCTCTAACAGCCACGTTTGGAGCGGAGATCCGCCTACAGCTGTTAACCTGTGAAATGCCGCTGTAATTCTCTGACAAGCATGCCTCCTGGCTATTCTTATCACTCATTATCGCACCTTTCACGCGACTGCAGGGCGCCGAGGAATTGCCATGCTGAAGATCCTCATGCCCGTCATGACGGCACTCCTGTGAGCGGCAGCTTCTGGCTAGTGTTCATAGGAGACCGTGATTTGTGCTAAAACACAGCAATACTGTGGTATTGCTGTAAATAGTACAAGCTGTCCCACGTTCAATTCCCCTAAGGGGACTAACAAATACAGTAAAAAGTTTTAAAAAGTATTAAAATGTGTAAAAAATAAAAATTTTAATCATCCCTTTATCTCTTATTTAAAATAAAGAACTTGAAAAATTTAAAAATACACCAATGTGGTATCGCTGCTCCAAGTTCAATCTATCAAAATATAAAATGCATTAACCCAATCGGTAAACTCTGTAAGGAGAAAAAACTGAAATGCCAGAATTGCTGTTTTTTTATTACAACAGTTCCCCCAAAAAAATTGAATAATAGGCGAACAAAACAATATCCACCCTAAAATAGTATTAATAAAAACATCAGGTCGCCCTGTAAACATTAAGCCATCAAACAGCTCCATTATTCCATGGTCCAGGTCTCAGGAATGGTGGTGGTGGATATAAGATAATAAAGGCCACCTGCCTGTGTATTTCCCGCTAGAAAAACCTGTTTCTGTGCTCGTTGTAAAAATATGGTGTATATTCAATAAGTGTTCTTGTTCTTACTTGGATCTGTATGGCTGCCTTGCCACGTTACCTCCAGAAATCTAGATCTCTCATCCACTTATAGTAATGAGCTTGTACATCCTAACTATGACCAGAACTTATCTAACCTTTAGTCGTCCCTCCATATGAAGGGGAAATGTTCACCTCCAAATTGCTGTGCTGGTCTAATTTTGGCCTTTTCCTCTTCAGCTTTCTTACTAAACTTTTCATGCCTCAAAGGGGATATTGGAGAGTTTGGGAAAAACAAACAATGTGCCTAAGCACCAACAAGAAGGTAGTTACTACAAACCTGCCTGTTGTGCCTGACTCCGTTCAATGACGGCAAATAGACCGCTCTTGCCGGCGATTCAGCAGCCTGTGCTCACGTCACATTGATAGAGTGGCAGCTTTTTTCCTCTATGCTCTGTTGACGGGGTGGGACTTCAACGTCATGGTGATTGACAGCTGGATTCACGCTGCCTAAATGTGAGTATCAACTGTCAATCAAAATTATGTCAGAAGCCACGACCCGTCAACAGAGCATGGCGGAAAAGAAGTTGCCACACTTTTGACTTGAAGTCAGCAGAGGCAGCTGAATTCCTGGCAGGAGCGGTCTGAGACCGCTCTATACCGCTGATGAACAACTTCGGGCACAACAGGCAGGTAGGTAGCAGCTATTTGCCAATTTGTGAAAAACAAAAAGTGTACCTAAGCACCAAGTCCCGGATATCTCCTATAAGGCAGACTAAGATACTTCACGTTGCCTTGGGATATGACAGTTATGCTGTGCATTTTGATGTGTATGAATCAATATCCAGAAAGAAAGTTTGCATATTACCCCCGAGCTAAGAACGCAAGCAAAGCAAAGTCAGACAACCTAAAGATAAATATACAATAGAATTAATTTTGAAAAAAAAAAGTGTCTACAGCGTAAGATATCAGAAAGTCAAAAGGTAGAAGAAATCAACAGGAATGTTACAGTTGTGTGAAAGTTTCCATTGATTACTATTGGAGTAGATCTCGACACACGACACACCGCTGCAGCTTTGAGAGCCATTGCGTCTGAGATACTTTGCTTTGCAAGCATCATGACATTTCCATAAGGAGCACCATCACGCCTGTGTCACCAGTCGCATCTACTGCCATTATACTACACCCACTTTCATAAACTTATTCCAGTATAATATAACTATTAATAAATATACTGAGAATTTATTTCTGTAGTTCAGGGTTCATAACAGGAAAGGTACCTACCACAAGAAGTGCAAAGAGGATGACTCCGCAGCTCCATACGTCAGCTCTGCGCCCATCGTATTTCTCCCCCTTATAAAAAAGAAAATCATACATGTTTATTACTTGCGGCGTAAGTGGGAAGATTTGTAAGTGGTTAATCTGGGAAAGTTGAGTGAAAACCCCTTAAACTTTACACCTACTTTCACACATCCATCCGTGATGGCGTCATCTGCTTTGCTTCCATTTTTTTTTTCACATCCAGTTTTAAAAATTAAACGAGATAGACTGCCTGAGCTTTTATTTATCCATTGACTCTTGACAATGAGTCAGTTAAAGGAAATGAAACACGGCTGGACGGAAGTACAAAGTCCATCCAACGTATTTCAGTCGTTTTGTACGGATCCTCATAGACTTTAATGGCCGAGATGGATGAGAACAGGACGCCCTCTGAATCTCACGGATCGCGCACATGGATCATTTTTTATAACGGATGTGTTCATAACTCAAAGTAACTTCATGGTTCTTCGTTTTGTTAGAGAAAGAAAAATGGACAGCACTATGGTGTGACACACACGGATGTGTGAATGTATTTGTAATTTATATATGTATTTTATAAGTAAGACCCTGTAATGTACACTACACTGGCTGTCACTCCGCCTGCCCCAAAAGCAGATATATACGGTAATAAACCGGAGAAAAAGTGATGACACCATAATTTATATTTGCTGATAATTTTCTGGTTGGTTAAGATTTAGATAATTAAGAATTGCTGTGTTATCTCTATTATCAGGCTGTACATAGCTGAAAGAGCCGCAGAGCAGCGGTAGGCAATTAAAATTATGGAAATGTTACCACTTCTGCAAAAAAAAAAGAATAAAATTCACATTATATTATGAAATCTGTCACCCAATTTTTAACAGTTAGTCTGAGAGCAGCATAATGTAGAGGTTGAGACCCTGATTCCAGTGATGTGTCACTTACTTACTGCTGCTTGCTGTAATCACTGTTTTATCAGGAGGAGATTATCACAGGACTAGTAAACATTATGCCAATTAGTCCAACCCCGCCCCCACCACTGATTGGTAGCTTTCTACCTAGCCACACAGAAAGCTGCCAATCAATGTTGTGGGCGGGGTTATACAGGGCTTAGCATTCAGAGACCTGGTAAATCTGCGGTAGATAACAGTAATTTTATCAAAATTGCAGCAAAAAGCCGAGTAAGTGATACATCGCTGGAATCAGGTTCTTTGCTCCTCTCAGTTGGGGTAGCAGAAACCTGGTGATAGATTCCCTTTAAAGGGTTATTCCCGAACATTAAGGCTGGGTTCACGCATTGCACATTGGGTGTGGATTTTATGCATGGATTTCTTAACTGAAATCCGCAGCAATTTTGTATCTAAAATCCATGCATATTTTCCACACTTACTCATATACGTTTTTTCAAGCAATTTTTGTTGTGGAAATGCACGAAAAATACTCTAGAAAATTGCCAGGCCAGCAATTTCTTCTGCAAAGGGTCACCATCAAAATGAATGGGTGTAATCTGCACCAAAAAAAACCACAATAAAAGTAATTTTTCTATCATATTTATTATATTATATATATGTGTAGCCCTGGTACACAATACCAGGAGGATGAGTGGAGAGGTAACAGTTAAGGTCTCTTCATGACATCATGTACACTTCTGACACACCCAGCAGGGGTGTGGAAGGGAGTGATTTAGTCAGTCAGTGTCCGGACTTCAGAGTGAGAAGTCAGTTTCCTGTCCTTGGACAGAGTAGACGTGTCCAGTTTAAGTCTATCATCAGTTCAGAAAGTGGAGTCTGGTGTAGGTGTCTGTATACACCTTAGTCTAGTCAGAGCTGTGCCCCACTGGAAGAAAGACTGAACTATCTATTAAGAGACAAGCAAGGCGAAGGGCAAAGTGGAAGGAAGGTAATTGGAAAAGTGCTTTTGACTTGGAAAAGTCCTGCACGTTGCAACCGGTTACTGGGGACCGAAGGATCACTATTGTACAGCATAGTGAAGAGAAAACCAGGAATCTACCGGACCCTAGGTCGCGGCAGACAAGCCCCTTTATAGTCAGAACGTAGCTGGAGTCAGGGGGTGTGAAGACTTTGAGTTGTGCACGACAAGAAAAGGATTCAGCTCCCTCGCAGGAAGGCTTCTAACACAAATTTGACTGGGCAGAACAGCTAAAGACTAGCTGGAATCATAGAGAGGATTACGCTTCAGGCTGGTCGTACTCAGCTTCATTGGAAAGTAAAGGAGGCCCCTAACTTGCTTACCTGTTGCCTCAAAGCTCATCCTCCATCAACCCCATCAGCCTCCCTGGGACCTGCCTTATCATCTTGCAAGTAAAGGTATGGAAAGACGTTGACTGTGTGAGACTGAGTTATTATTGCATGCCTGCACAATCCTCACCTAACTACCGACCTGAGGGAAGAGTCCCACCTGTAGGGGACCCGACATCTAGCTGCCTCACCATCCCCTCAGAGATCTACAGCAGCGCTGGTACTAATTACCAGAATACTACAGGTGGCGTCACGAACTGTACATAAATCAATCCCCTGTAAATATATCCCCAACATACGCCAGACCGCCCGGGCCACAGACCGAGCCACAGCTACCTGTGACAAGAATCCCCATAGACTTCCATGGGCTCGGCTCTGAGTACCCCATTGCCCTGGTAACCCACAATTGTGGTGGCGGGTCGACACACAAAAACTTGGCGTCACGAACAGGATACGAAACTTGCAGCATTGCGAGCCCTGTGTGCCTGTGGAGTGTTTTTGTGAAAAAGGACTGTTTGCACTTTTGGCGCCAAAATCGCCATTTTTGTCGCCATATTCGCGCCCTCAGGCGCTGGAGAAGAAGGTGGGCGTACCTGAAAGAGCGCGCAAAGTCTTGGACACGCCCCCGGCTCTGACTCATCGGCAGGTCCTGCAACAGGAAGTGAACGCTCTGACATCAGAGCGCCTGCGACGAAGGTCCTGTTCCCACTGCGGTGCCTGTGAAATAGCAGCGTCTGAAACCGGTAGGCTCCGTTTAACCAAGGGGGCGCTAAGATGTCACAACAACCGGCTGACAGTGCGGCCCCGGTCGGAGTCCCCAATCCCGCACCGTCTGGTATTGTAGCGCCAGATGGGGGCGCAGGCCCTGCACCCAGTCCGGTAGTCCCGATTATGCCACTAACGCTCCCATATATGCCAGGGGCGAAATGGCTTCCCCAATACAGCGGTGGGCCAGGCACATTAGCAGGCTTCAAGCGGAAGTTATGCAGCATCCTAGAAATGTACTCCATGCCTGAGAGACAAAAAGCTGCTGTGCTAATAGGGCAGCTAACTGGCGCTGCTGAAAGGGAAGTGGAGACTTGGGATACCGTTGATCAGGAGTCGGTACCTGCGATCTTCCTTAAGCTACATGCCATATTTGAAGACCGCACAGAAACGGATCTCCGGATGGCCTTCTATCACTGTTCACAACAGCCAGGTGACAGCATCCGGGACTATGCTTGCCGACTACAGGGAGCCCTGAGAGCCCTCAAGCAAATTAACAATTTAAATGCTATCGACGAGAATAGAATGCTGAAAGAACAATTTATACAGGGATTGAGATCCCCAGAGGAACGCAGAACTGTAAATTGGTGGTCCTTAGATCATCCGGATGCTACCTTTGATGCCCTAAAGGACATGGCAATAAAAGGGCTGCGGCCCCTGGGCAAACCTGAGGTGTCCACCCAACATCATCAGGGTGAAGTCACTCTGGAACCGGCAGTAACCCCCTGTTCCCCGCTAGTGGCAGAAACCAAAACGCAGGTGACACCTCCTAGTGAATTGGACTGTCTGCGCTCAGAGGTGCGCCAGCTGACTAAAAATCTGGCCGCTGTAATGAGTGCCCTACAGCTGCGGAAAGAGGAGGAAGGGAAGATCTTGTTAGCTGACTGCCCGGAGGATGTTCCGTGGATGCACCGGAGAAGAAAGAAGACGTCGCCCCCCCGGAGGAGGACAACGCCACCCCCAGGAGCAACCTCTGATCAACACCCTTCTCGTCGAGAGATCATCTGTTACCGCTGCAACCGGAAAGGTCATCTGTCTACACAGTGTCCTTTAAACGGGCAGAACCTGGGTCCAAGGGCCAACACCCAGGAGAATACCCGTCAGGCCCCCCTAGACTGGAACCGCAGGTATGTGGGCGGGCGACCCTACCTGTCTATTATTCTAGATGGTATTGCTGTTCCAGCATTGTTAGACACTGGGTCCCAGGTGACCCTCATACCTGATGCTCTATATACCAAGTACTGGTCAATGGACAGTCTTAAACCTCCGAGCCTTGACTTTACTGTGTATGCTTCGAATGGTCTTCCTGTAGAAGTACTCGGAACAAAATGTGTAGATGTAAAGGTGGGCAGAGAGGAGTTGAAAGACCAAGGGCTTCTGGTAGTAAAGACTGTAAATGAGGAGAACGGTTTAAATATCATTTTGGGTACTAACATTATCGGTAATTGTTTGGGAGAAGTTGTGTTCTTGCTCCAACAGCTCGCTGAGATTGCCCGACCAAGGCAGAGAGGAGTAATCCAAAGAGAGATCCGGGCCCTGGTGTGTCAGCAGCAAGCGAAGCTTACCGACGGCGAAATTGGTAATGTACGGGTCACTGACTCAGATCCTATTGTGATACCCCCAATGAGTGAAATGATCATTTGGTGCAGGGCGGCCATAGGTCTGAGGGGACAGAATTACCAAGCTGTAGTAGAACCCCACCATTCAGAACATAGACCTACACTTATGACTGCTAGGGGAGTAGTAGAAGTGGTGAATGGAAGAGTTCCGGTACGGCTTCTCAATTGGGGAGATGATGAGGTAAACTTACCCCGTTATGCAACCATTGCTAAACTTCATGCTGTTGATAATAATTCTATTCTCCCGGCTGAGTCCTTAGACTCCTGTCAAATAGAGGAGGACAATGACCCAGCAACCCAGGTGGCGGAATGGTGTCAGCAACTCCATGTTGGGACGGACACCACTCCCGCTCACCAGAAGCAAGGGGTATTACGGGTGGTGCAAGAGTATGCCCAAGTGTTTAGCAAAAATCCACTTGATTTTGGGACAATTAAGGGAGTACAACATCATATCCCTACAGGCAGTCATCCTCCCATCAAAGAGCGGTATAGGCCCATACCTCCAGCTCATTATCAGAAGGCTAAAGAAATGTTGAATGATATGAAGAAAGCTGGGGTGATAAGGGATAGTTGTAGTCCCTGGGCAGCCCCTCTAGTTCTGGTTAAAAAGAAAGATGGTAGTATGAGAATGTGTGTGGATTACAGGCAGGTGAACCGCATAACACACAAGGATGCATACCCGCTACCACGCATAGAGGAATCATTAGCTGCTCTGAAAACGGCTAACTACTTTTCTACCCTTGATCTGACTAGTGGTTACTGGCAAGTGGCTGTGGCTGAGGAGGATCGTGAGAAAACGGCTTTCACCACCCCAATGGGGCTCTGTGAGTTCGACAGAATGCCGTTTGGGCTCAGTAGTGCCCCAGGAACATTTCAGAGAGTGATGGAAAACTGTCTGGGACATCTCAATTTTGAAACCGTGCTGCTATACCTAGACGACGTTATCGTGTATTCCAAGACATATGAGGACCATCTGAAGCACCTGGCAGAAGTGTTTGAGTCCCTGTCCAGGTACGGGATGAAATTAAAACCCTCAAAATGCCATCTACTCAAGCAGAAGGTACAATACTTGGGGCACATCGTCAGTTCGGAAGGAGTAGCGCCGGACCCAGAGAAAGTCACTGCCATCCAGAAGTGGCCGGAGCCGAAAAACCTTAAGGAAGTGCGACAGTTCCTGGGACTAACGGGTTACTACAGGAGATTCGTGAAAGATTACACGAAGAAGGCAGCTCCTTTACAGGACCTCCTGGTAGGACAATCCTTAAAGAGCAGAAACCCTCCCTTTAATTGGGGTAAAGAACAGGCTGAAGCATTCCAAAAGATGAAAGAGATCCTGACAGGTGATGAGATCTTAACCTATCCTGATTACAGCCAACCGTTCCTGTTGTACACCGACGCCAGTAATGAAGGGTTGGGAGCCGTTCTCAGTCAGAAGCAGAATGGACAAGAAAAAGTCATCGCATATGCTAGCAGAAAACTCAGGCCAACTGAAAGGAATCCGGAAAATTATAGCAGCTTCAAGCTAGAGTTTCTGGCGCTGGTCTGGGCCATTACTGAAAGATTTAAGCACTATCTGGCCTCCAATAAGTTCACGGCGTACACAGACAACAACCCGTTAACGCACCTGGAAACCGCCAAGCTGGGTGCCATGGAGCAGCGATGGATGGCTCGGTTGTCCAATTATCAGTTTACTATCAAGTACCGGGCAGGTCGAAAGAATGCTAATGCTGATGCGTTGTCCCGAATGCCGCATGACTCTGACACGGAAGAAGAATCGGACGACCTGGAAGAAATTGAGCTACCCGCGTTCCATCGAAATGGGGTAGTCCACGAGCATCAAGTCCACAGAAAGCAGTATGGTGCAACATTAAATCCTTTACCCCATCATAGTTGGAAAGAGACTCAGGACAGTGATCCAGTGGTCAGCCGCATCAAGGAGTTGTTAAGACAGGAAGGCTCCTCTCTGGAAAAGGATGCACCTATGTCAGCCAAGCTCCTGTGGAACGAGAAAAGCAGGTTGTTCCTATACCGTGAGAAGTTGTGCAGAAGATACGTCAACCCCAGAACCCATGAAATGGTCTGGCAAATAGTGGTCCCCAAGGCAGACGTCCCAATGGTGTTGGAAGCGTACCACGATCAAGCAGGACACTTTGGCTGGAGGAAGCTGGAGACCCTGTTGAGATGCCGGTTCTACTGGGTAGGGATGCGCAGCTCCATTGAGAGGTGGTGTCGGAACTGTGGACCCTGTGGTCTCAGAAGAAAGGACTACGGTAGTCAAAGGGCCCCCCTGCAACCTATCCGGACGACTCGTCCCCTGGAGATTGTGGCCCTGGACCACGTCAAACTGTCGCCGAGTAGATCTGGATACTCATACGCCTTGACCATGGTGGACCATTACTCCAGATTTCTGGTAGTCGTTCCAGTGAAAGACCAGACCGCAGTGACGGCCGCGAAGACCTTTCAAGCAAGCTTCTGCAGACCGCATGGGTATCCCGAGCAAGTCTTAACCGATCAGGGACCTGCTTTCGAAGCTGATTTATTCAAGGAATTCTGTCATATGTACGGGTGCAAGAAAATAAGAACAACACCATATCACCCTCAAACCAACGGTCTTTGTGAAAAGATGAACCATATTGTCCTTGACTTGTTGAGATCCATACCGTTGGAAGACAGGAATCGATGGCCGGATTTACTACCTGATTTGGTTGATTTGTACAACCATATACCTGTAAGCTCAACTAACTGCACTCCAGCCTATCTTATGAGAGCAAGGCCCGGAAAACTACCAATGGATCTAGAACTTGGAGTGGTAGAACCGGAGGCAGACGACGCTGTTGAGAACTGGGACGTCAATCGGCAAGAGCAATACAGAAGAGTACAAATCTGTGTGGAGGAAAGTCTCAATAAGGCACGGGAGAAACAGGAAGATGTTTACAACCGAAATGCTCCTGCCAAGCCTCTGATGCCTGGAGAGGTAGTATTAAAAAGAAAAAGAAAGATGCACAAACTGGATAATCAGTGGGAGCAAGAACCCTACGTCATACAAGATTCTAAATACGACAACAGAAAAGTTGTGTCGTCAGTAAAGACGGAGGAAGGACAACAACCACGGTGTCCAGAGATCATTTGAAGTTGTGTCCAGAATACTTAAAGAGTTGTGAAAAGAACCCTGTCTTCAATCAAAGAGAAAGAAAGGAAGAGGTCATACACACCGATCTGGGAGATTTTCCTGCGGATTGGCCCCGACTGGGAGATGCTGTGATAATTCCAGTGTTGCAGTTTTATCAGCCACAAGAGGAAGTTCTACCTCCAGTTGTGCCTGTGGTGCCAGTTGAGCCCGTCCAGGAGTTACCCATTCCAGCAACACCTCAACCTGTAGAACCTCAAGATGGATCATCTGAAGCAGCGCCCCATACTATGGGATCCCCTGGTGAAGCTGACTCACACCGCCCAGCCATCAGTACGCTTGCCAGATCCATAGAAAGGTTAAGGCAGTTCTATAGTTTGCCGTTACGCAGTGCAGACAGATCGCAACTTGATATACCTGAAACTACACCACGTAGATCAGAGAGAATCACAAAAGGGAAATTACCCATTAGATATCAGCAGTGATTATAACGAATTTATGTGAACATTGTAAAAGTCTATATATAAATGTGTTTTTTCTCTATTATGTCTTCGTTTAACAATGGACTCAGAGGCTGAGGACTGAGCCAGCCCAAAAACTGTATCCTGTAAATAGTTGCACTAAAGTGCCTTCTTAATGGTTTCACATGAAACCTTGACTCACCTCTGAACCAAAAACCCGTGTGGTGTGGCACTGAGTGAGGTCTGCATTTGGATGTCCTGCAGCCCACCCAGGACCCACGTTGAAGGTTTGGTGCGGGTCCTTCACAAGTATCTTGTATATATATTTATTAAATGCTACTTGATACTTTTGTATTTCTATATGTAAAATGTTATTGTTCGTAACGTTCAAGGTGTTCTCACCTCCCGGATGGGAAGATGTTATTGTTTCAATGTTTATTGCATAAACAAAAATGTCTTTTGTATTTTACAGCCCGGGAGTGCTGTCATTTACCATGGGGGAATGTGTAGCCCTGGTACACAATACCAGGAGGATGAGTGGAGAGGTAACAGTTAAGGTCTCTTCATGACATCATGTACACTTCTGACACACCCAGCAGGGGTGTGGAAGGGAGTGATTTAGTCAGTCAGTGTCCGGACTTCAGAGTGAGAAGTCAGTTTCCTGTCCTTGGACAGAGTAGACGTGTCCAGTTTAAGTCTATCATCAGTTCAGAAAGTGGAGTCTGGTGTAGGTGTCTGTATACACCTTAGTCTAGTCAGAGCTGTGCCCCACTGGAAGAAAGACTGAACTATCTATTAAGAGACAAGCAAGGCGAAGGGCAAAGTGGAAGGAAGGTAATTGGAAAAGTGCTTTTGACTTGGAAAAGTCCTGCACGTTGCAACCGGTTACTGGGGACCGAAGGATCACTATTGTACAGCATAGTGAAGAGAAAACCAGGAATCTACCGGACCCTAGGTCGCGGCAGACAAGCCCCTTTATAGTCAGAACGTAGCTGGAGTCAGGGGTGTGAAGACTTTGAGTTGTGCACGACAAGAAAAGGATTCAGCTCCCTCGCAGGAAGGCTTCTAACACAAATTTGACTGGGCAGAACAGCTAAAGACTAGCTGGAATCATAGAGAGGATTACGCTTCAGGCTGGTCGTACTCAGCTTCATTGGAAAGTAAAGGAGGCCCCTAACTTGCTTACCTGTTGCCTCAAAGCTCATCCTCCATCAACCCCATCAGCCTCCCTGGGACCTGCCTTATCATCTTGCAAGTAAAGGTATGGAAAGACGTTGACTGTGTGAGACTGAGTTATTATTGCATGCCTGCACAATCCTCACCTAACTACCGACCTGAGGGAAGAGTCCCACCTGTAGGGGACCCGACATCTAGCTGCCTCACCATCCCCTCAGAGATCTACAGCAGCGCTGGTACTAATTACCAGAATACTACAGGTGGCGTCACGAACTGTACATAAATCAATCCCCTGTAAATATATCCCCAACATACGCCAGACCGCCCGGGCCACAGACCGAGCCACAGCTACCTGTGACAAGAATCCCCATAGACTTCCATGGCTCGGCTCTGAGTACCCCATTGCCCTGGTAACCCACAATTGTGGTGGCGGGTCGACACATATATATATATATATATATATATATATATTAATCTACACAAAAAATAAAGCAAAAAATGCAACATGTTGATAACAATAAGTTACAATTTATCCACTTTGCTGGTAATGTAAAGTGAAGTAGATATTACAGGAGTAAAATCCGCACTAAATACACAACGTGTGAACCCAGGCTAAAAGCTGTTACCTGTCCACTCCTATTTTGTAGGATAAATGATAAAGTTTTATGTTAAATATATGCGGGAGTGCAACTAAAAAGTGCACAAATAGGGTGATAACATACCCCAATGGGATATAACGGACACACGAGTAGTCCTGCTAACCTGGAGACGTGGTAAGGCACAACTCCTGTAAAGATATTTGATCTGGCTGCTGCTGCATCGTGGCTTTGAGAGGTAAATCTCTAAGGTACATTGCAAAAATGGATAAACTACAATTTTGGGGGGGGGGGAGCCGCGCTACTGGAAATGAAGATTCTTTAGACGAGATAACAGGAGGATTTTTATTTACTACGCGTTATTTCCCGACAAAAGACAAAAACCAGAATGGCCCTGAAACAAGGAATAAAAATGTTCCTGTTATCTCGTCTGAAGAATCTTCATTTCCAGCAGCATAGCCCCTCCAACCGTGCTTTATCCATTTCTGTAGCACAGCCCCTCCCACCGTGCTTTACCCATTTCTGTAGTGCAGCCCCTTTCACCATGCTTTATCCATTTCTGTAGCGACACCCCTCCCACCATGCTTTATCCATTTTGCAGCCTAGCCCCTCCCACCATGCTTTATCCATTTCTGTAGCGCAGCCCCTCACACCGTGCTTTATCCATTTCTGTAATGCAGCCCCGCTGACCGTGCTTTATCCATTTCTGTAGCGCAGCCCTTCCGACTGTGCTTTATCCATTTCTGCAGTGCAGACCCTTTCACCGTGCTTTATCCATTTCTGTAGCGCAGCCCCTCCCACCGTGTTTTATCCATTTCTGTAGCGCAGCCCCTCCCAATGTGCTTTACCTATTTCTGTAGCGCAGCCCCTCCCACCATGCTTTATCCATTTCTGTAGCGAAGACCCTCCCACCATGCTTTATCTATTTCTGTAGCACAGCCCCTCCCACCGTGCTTTACCCATTTCTGTAGCGCAGCCCCTTTCACCATGCTTTATCCATTTCTGTAGCGACACCCCTCCCACTGTGCTTTATCCATTTTGCAGCCTAGCCCCTCCCACCATGCTTTATCCATTTCTGTAGCACAGCCCCTCACACCGTGCTTTATCCATTTCTGTAATGCAGCCCCGCTGACCGTGCTTTATCCATTTCTGTAGCGCAGCCCTTCCGACTGTGCTTTATCCATTTCTGTAGCGCAGCCCCTCCCACCGTGTTTTATCCATTTCTGTAGCGCAGCCCCTCCCAATGTGCTTTACCTATTTCTGTAGCGCAGCCCCTCCCACCATGCTTTATCCATTTCTGTAGCGAAGACCCTCCCACCATGCTTTATCTATTTCTGCAGCGCAGCCCCTCCCACCGTGCTTTATCCATTTCTGTAGCGCAGCCCCTCACACCATGCTTTATCCATTTCTATAGTGCAGCCCCACCGGCCGTGCTTTATCCATTTCTGTAGCGCAGCCCCTTCCACAGTGCTTTATCCATTTCTGTAGCGCAGCCCTTCCGACTGTGCTTTATCCATTTCTGCAGTGCAGCCCCTTTCACCGTGCTTTATCCATTTCTGTAGCGCAGCCCCTCCCACCGTGCTTTATCCATTTTTGTAGCGCAGCCCCTCCCACTGTGCTTTATCCATTTCTGTAGCGCAGCACCTCCCACCGCGCTTTATCCATTTCTGTAGGGCAGCACCTCCAACCGTGCTTTGTCCATTTCGGTAGCGCAGCCCCCCCCACCGTGCTTTATCCATTTCTGTAGCGCAGTCCCTCTGACCATGCTTTATCTATTTCTATAGCGCAGCCCCTCCCAATGTGCTTTATCCATTTCTGTAGCGCAGCCCCACCGACCGTGCTTTATCCATTTCTGTAGCGCAGCCCCTTCCACCGTGCTTTATCCATTTCTGTAGCACAGCCCCACCGACCGTGCTTTATCCATTTCTGTAGCGCAGCCCCTTCCACCGTGCTTTATCCATTTCTGTAGCGCAGCCCCTCCCACCATGCTTTATCCATTTCTGTAGCGAAGACCCTCCCACCATGCTTTATCTATTTCTGCAGCGCAGCCCCTCCCACCGTGCTTTATCCATTTCTGTAGCGCAGCCCCTCACACCATGCTTTATCCATTTCTATAGTGCAGCCCCACCGGCCGTGCTTTATCCATTTCTGTAGCGCAGCCCCTTCCACAGTGCTTTATCCATTTCTGTAGCGCAGCCCTTCCGACTGTGCTTTATCCATTTCTGCAGTGCAGCCCCTTTCACCGTGCTTTATCCATTTCTGTAGCGCAGCCCCTCCCACCGTGCTTTATCCATTTTTGTAGCGCAGCCCCTCCCACTGTGCTTTATCCATTTCTGTAGCGCAGCACCTCCCACTGCGCTTTATCCATTTCTGTAGGGCAGCACCTCCAACCGTGCTTTGTCCATTTCGGTAGCGCAGCCCCTCCCACCGTGCTTTATCCATTTCTGTAGCGCAGTCCCTCTGACCATGCTTTATCTATTTCTATAGCGCAGCCCCTCCCAATGTGCTTTATCCATTTCTGTAGCGCAGCCCCACCGACCGTGCTTTATCCATTTCTGTAGCGCAGCCCCTTCCACCGTGCTTTATCCATTTCTGTAGCACAGCCCCACCGACCGTGCTTTATCCATTTCTGTAGCGCAGCCCCTTCCACCGTGCTTTATCCATTTCTGTAGCGCAGCCCCTCCCACCGTGCTTTATCCATTTCTGTAGCGCAGCCCCTCCCAATGTGCTTTACCTATTTCTGTAGCGCAGCCCCTCCCACCATGCTTTATCCATTTCTGTAGCGAAGACTCTCCCACCAGCTTTATCCATTTCTGTAGCGCAGCCCCTCCCACCATGCTTTATCCATTTCTGTAGCGCAGTCCCTCACACCATGCTTTATCCATTTGTGTAGTGCAGCCCCACCGACCGTGCTTTATCCATTTCTGTAGCGCAGCCCCTTCCACCGTGCTTTATCCATTTCTGTAGCGCAGCCCTTCCGACTGTGCTTTATCCATTTCTGCAGTGCAGCCCCTTTCACCATGCTTTATCCATTTCTGTAGCGCAGCCCCTCCCACCGTGCTTTATCCATTTCTGTAGCGCAGCACCTCCAACCGTGCTTTGTCCATTTCGGTAGCGCAGCCCCTCCCACCGTGCTTTATCCATTTCTGTAGCGCAGTCCCTCCAACCGTGTTTTATCCATTTATATAGCGCAAACCCTCCCAATGTGCTTTATCCATTTCTGGAGCGCAGTCCCTCCCACCGTACTTTATCCATTTCTGTAACGCAGTCCCTCTGACCGTGCTTTATCCATTTCTATAGTGCATTCCCTCCCAATGTGCTTTATCCATTTCTTTAGCGAAGACCCTCCCACCATGCTTTATCCATTTCTGTAGCACAGCCCTCCCACCGTGCTTTATCCATTTCTGTAGCACAGCCCATCCAACCGTGCTTTATCCATTTCTGTAGCGCAGCCCATCCCACTATGCTTTTAATCCATTTCTGTAGCGCAGTCCCTCCCATCGTGCTTTATGCATTTCTGTAGCGCAGACCCTCCCACCGTACTTTATCCATTTCTGTAGCGCAGTCCCTCTGACCATGCTTTATCCATTTCTATAGCGCATTCCCTCCCAATGTGCTTTATCCATTTTTTTTGCGAAGACCCTCCCACCATGCTTTATCCATTTCCATAGCAACAGCCCTCCCACCGTGCTTTATCCATTTCTGTAGCGCAGCCCCTCCCCCGTGCTTTATCCATTTCTGTAGCGCAGGCCCTCACTCCGTGCTTTATCCATTTCTGTAGTGCAGCCCCACCGAACCGTGCTTTACCCATTTCTGTAGCGCAGCCCCTTCCACTGTGCTTTATCCTTTCTGTAGCGCTGCCCCTCCCACCATGCTTTATTCCATTTCTGTAGCGCAGCCCCTCCCACCATGCTTTATCCATGTCTGTAACATTTTTATGTTGGGCATAACCCCATGAGTAAATGTGGAATAAATTGCTATACAGTTGTCGCAGATCACTACGGTATTTCCATTGTGAATTTTCACAGGGGAGAAGAGCTTATTTTTCATATCTTGTAAGGGACTATAACCTTTACGCACATGATCGTACTTTTTCAAAGCGAGAGCGCCATGATGTCAGATATTATGCATATCAGTCACTTCTATATGATACTTTTAGATAATCATTAAAAGGCACAATGCTCATGTGACTAAAGTTCCTTTTGTCTATTTTGGGTTTCTTGCATATCACTTTTATGCCACAAAGCTAAAATGAGGGTAATGTGATCTCTGCGAAATAAAACCTCTATTCCCCAAACTGCACTACAGCTGAAGAATGCACTGAGGAAAAGCAATGACATAATCAGCAGCAAGCGCGTGAGTAGCCGATATGTCAGCAAAATGCAAGAAATAAGGTTTTTGCTATACTAGGATATTACTGTATATGTCAACAACTACATAATATAAAATCTAATATTTATATATTGTACACCCATCTTTAAAGGTAATCTGTCAGTAGTTTTTTGCCATTTAATCTGATAGCAACATAGTGTAGGGCCCAGAGACCCTGATCATAGCAATGTGACACTTATAAGCTGTACATTCAGTGTTTTATCAGCAGGAGATTATCACAGAGGACTAAGTCTCAAGTGTAGACAGGTAAGGCTAATCTGTGTAACCACGCCCCTTCATTGATTGGCAGCTTGCTGGCAGTGTACACAGGAAGCAGCCAATCAGGGCTGTGTGTGGGGACTATACATAGCTCAGAAATCTTATCTCTGCACATCTACATGAGAAAACAGGAATTATATCAAAACTGCACCAACAGCCCATAAGTGATACATTGCTGGAATCAGGTTCTCTGCCTCTACATAATCAGGGTCTCTGTCTCTACATTATGCTGATATCACATTCCATAGCAAAAATTTGCTGACAGATTCACTTTATTGGTTTAAATTATGCAGTGGTGCAGATTTTGAAGTTGTACCTGGACCCTGGTTATCCCTCTGCCACATATGAAGACACCAATATAATAAAGATACATACAGATTTTTCATTATGGCTCAGAAGCTTCTGATAGGAGCCGCTCCTACGTTCGGTATTCTCATCTATATAGTGGTTAGCACTGAAGCCTTGCAGTGCTGGGGTCCTGAGTTCAAATCCCACCAAGGACAACATCTGCTAGGAGTTTGTATGTTCTCCCGGGGTTTGCGTGGGTTTCCTCTGGGTTCTCCGGTTTCCTCCCACATTCAAAAGACATACTGATAGGGACTTTAGATTGTGAGACCCAATGGAGACAGTGATGATAATGTGTGCAAACTATAAAGCACTGCGGAATATGTTAGCGCTATATAAAAAGAAAGATTATTATTATATCAAGAACAGAAGTAGACGTGCATGCAGTATCCTTCACTGTCCCTCTTACTCATTTTTGTATGGACTACAGCAACTTTATATTGATTGGTCTAACCAAACTTTCTCCTCTCCAATCCAGTTGTATTTCTGTCCAGCTCTTTCACCGATTCCTCAATCCTGTGCCAGTCATTGCACTGGTTACCCATCCACTACAGAATACAATACAAACTTACCTCTCTCACCAGTAGCGTAGCTACCGGGGGGGCAGAGGGGGCGGTGGCCCCGGGCCCCGCGCTCTGAGGGGGCCCACCCATAGCTACGCTACTGTAACTGTATCGGCATGCACAGCACGCCGACACAGTTACTTTCTGCGGCAGAGCAGGGAGAATCGCTCTCCTGCTCTGCCGCCTGGCCGCTATGGGGCCCCTGAGCAGGCGGTGGGGGCCCGGCGCCAGCAGTGGGCCCCCCGCCCGTCATCGGAGGGTCAGCTGTATCGGCATCCAGCCGATACAGCTGACCGCATTGAGAGAGAAGGGGCGAGCGCTACTTTCTCTCCCATAATCCCCCTCTCAGCGTCTGACAGCGGGCGCGTGACGTCACTGCCCGGCGCCGGCAGTCAGACGCTGAGAGGGAGAGCAGTGAGCAGCGCAAGAGCCGGGAGCAAGAGAGGTGAGTATTGGATTTATTATTTTTGTAAAGGGGTGCATTATAAGTACAACTTGTATATGGAGTACATTATAAGTACGGTGCATATGGGGTACATTAAAAGTACGGCTGCATATGGGGGTGCATTATAAGTACAGCTGCATATGGGGGTGCATTATAAGTATGGCTGCATATGGGGGTGCATTATAAGTACGGCTGCATATGGGGGTACATTATAAGTACGGCTGCATATGGGGTACATTATAAGTAAGGCTGCATATGGAGTACATTATAAGTACAGCTGCATATGGGGGTGCATTATAAGTACGGCTACATATGGGGTGCATTATAAGTACGGCTGCATATGGGGGGGCATTATAAGTACGGCTACATATGGGGGTGCATATAAGTACAGCTGCATATGGGGTGCATTATAAGTACGGCTGCATATGGGGGTGCATTATAAGTACGGCTGCATATGGGGGTGCATTATAAGTACAGCTGCATATGGGAGTACATTATAAGTAAGGCTGCATATGGAGTACATTATAAGTACAGCTGCATATGGGGGTACATTATAAGTACGGCTACATATGGGGGTGCATTATAAGTACAGCTGCATATGGGGGTGCATTATAAGTACGGCTGCATTGGGGTGCATTATAAGTACGGCTGCATAGGGGGTGCATTATAAGTACAGCTGCATATGGGAGTACATTAAAAGTAAGGCTGCATATGGAGTACATTATAAGTACAGCTGCATATGGGGGTGCATTATAAGTACGGCTGCATATGGGGGTGCATTATAAGTACAGCTGCATATGGGGGTGCATTATAAGTACGGCTGCATATAGGGGTGCATTATAAGTACGCTGCATATGGGGGTGCATTATAAGTACGGCTACATATGGGGGTGCATTATAAGTACAGCTGCATATGGGGGTGGATTATAAGTACGGCTGCATATGGGGGCATTATAAGTATGGCTGCATATGGGGGTGCATTATAAGTACGGCTGCATATGGGAGTACATTATAAGTAAGGCTGCATATGGAGTACATTATAAGTACAGCTGCATATGGGGGTGCATTATAAGTACGGCTGCATATGGGGGTGCATTATAAGTACAGCTGCATATGGGGGTGCATTATAAGTACGGCTGCATATAGGGGTGCATTATAAGTACGGCTGCATATGGAGGTGCATTATAAGTACACTGCATATGGGGGTACATTATAAATACAGCTGCATATGGGGGTGCATTATAAGTACGGCTGCATATGGGGGTGCATTATAAGTACAGCTGCATATGGGGGTGCATTATAAGTACGGCTGCATATGGGGGTGCATTATAAAATACGGCTGCATATGGGGGTGCATTATAAGTAAGGCTGCATATGGAGGTGCATTATAAGTACGGCTACATATGGGGTGCATTATAAGTACTGCTGCATATGGAGGTGCATTAAAGTAAGGCTGCATATGGGGTGCATTATAAGTACAGCTGCATATGGGGGTGCATTATAAGTACGGCTGCATATGGGGTGCATTATAAGTACGGCTGCATATGGGGGTGCATTATAAGTATGGCTGCATATGGGGTGCATTATAAGTATGGCTGCATATGGAGGTGCATTATAAGTACGGCTGCATATGGAGTACATTATAAGTACAGCTGCATATGTGGGTGCATTATAAGTACGGCTGCATATGGGGGTGCGTTATAAGTACGGCTGCATATGGGGGTGCATTATAAGTACGGCTGCATATGGGAGTGCATTATAAGTACGGCTGAATATGGAGTACATTATAAGTACGGCTGCATATGGAGTACATTATAAGTACGGCTGCATAAGGGGGTGCATTTTAAGTACGGCTGCATATGGGGGTGCATTATAAGTACGGCTGAATATGGGGTGCAATTAAAGTACGGCTGCATATGGGGTGCATTATAATACGGCGCAAATGGGTGCCCTTATAAGTACGGCTGCATATGGGGTGCATTATAAAAACGGCTGCATATGGAGGGGCATTATAAGTAAAGGCTGCAATGGGGGTCATTAAAGTACGGCTGCATATGGGGGTGCATTATAAAGTACGCTGCATAGGGGGGGCATTATAATACGGCTGCATATGGGGGTGCATTAAAAAGTACGGCTGCATATGGGTGCATTAAAGTACGGCGCATATGGGGGTGCATTATAAGTACGGGTGCATATGGGGGTGCAATTTTAAATACGGCTGCTATGGAGTGCATTATAAGTACGGGCTGCATATGGGGGTGCATATAAGTATGGCTGCATATGGGGGTGCATTATAAGTACGGCTGCATAGGGGGTGCATTATAAGTACGGCTGCATATGGGTTGCATAAAGTACGGGTGCAAATGGAGGTTGGGATTATAAACGGCTGGGAATGGAGTACAAATAAGTACAGCTGCATAGGGGGTGCATTAAAAGTACGCTGCATATGGGGGGCATTTTAAGTACGCTGCATATGGGGGGGCATTATAAGTACGGCTGCATATGAGGTGCATTATAAGTACAGCTGCATATGGGGGTGCATTATAAGTAGGCTGCATATGGGGGGCATTAAAGTACGGCTGCATATGGGGGTGCATTTTAATAGGCTGCATATGGGGGTGCATTTAATAAAGGCTGCATATGGGGGTGCATTATAAGTACGGCTGCATATGGAGTGCATTATAAGTACGCTGCATATGGAGGTGCATATAAGTACGCTACATATGGGGGTGCATTATAAGTAAAAGCTGCATATGGGGACATTTAATAAGGCTGCCTATGGGGGTACTTATAATAAGGCTCCCAGGGGGGCATTTAAAGTACGGCTGCCTAAGTGGGTGCATATAAGTACGGCTGCATATGGGATGCATTAAAAGTAAAAGCTGCATATGCGGGTGCATTTAAGTACGGCTGCATATGGGGGCATTATAAGTAAGGCTGCTAGGGTACATATAAGAAGGCGCCCATGGGGGGGATTTAAAAAACGGCGCATAGGGGGGCTTTAAGACGGACTAGGGGCATTTTAAATATGGCGCAATGGGGGGCATTTAATACGGGTGCATATGGGGGGGTTAAATTTCGGACATAGGGGGGCTTTTTAAAACGGGGCATATGGGGTATTTAATCGGGACAATGGGGGGCATTTTAAAATAGGCCAAATGGGGGGCATTTTAAGAAGGCGCAGGGGACATTAAATAAGGCTGCCTATGGGTGCATTAAAGTACGGCTGCATATGGGGCAAAAAAGTACGGGACAAGGGTGAATTAAA
>JARQOD010000003.1:455062131-455089881 GCA_033576555.1 Oophaga sylvatica | reverse complement strand
AACACTATCCACTGCACATTATAGCCCCAGATTTTTCATCCACATACTGCATAAAACATCTGCAGGGTAAATTGGCCTACTCTGCTGATTTGCACAACAAAATCTGCAACAACATCCATTTTGACCCTGCGGATAAGCTCCATGTGGACATACCGTAAGGGTGAGACCATACACGTTGGCTGATTGCATGTGGCCAAAATTCTACCCAACGATAGCAATTGCTCAACGATTTTGTTTCATAAACATGCATGGATTGGCCTGCCACAGTTGGGTAGTGCTTTGGCGGGTGTCACCTTTGGGACCTGCACCCATCCTGAAAACAAGGCTTCATCTTGCCCCACTGTGAACGCAGAGGTGGTCACACATGCACCCCATTCTCCATTCACTTTGGGAGTTCTGAAATAGCTGAGCAAATGTGCAAACCTCTCCATCCACAGCCATGCAAGATGGGTCTCTCAGATATTTGTGGCAAATTCTGTGGATAATGTTGATATGCCATAATTGTCTGAGATATCAGTGTACCTTTTTAAAGTACCTGAGTTATGACAAAATAGACTTGACCATCATAGTACTGATTTCTAATATGGTAACAGGACCTTTGGGCACTCTCCAGGCCCTGATCGCTGGGTCCAACTGACACCACTAAATATGAAATGAACTCGGCACTCAACTTATGTGTATGAGATATAAGGTTTTTATTCACAGTAGTAGCGAAACGTTTCGGTCCTATATCATGGACCTTCATCAGTCACACAAACTACTGCATAAAGGGTTAATCCACAATGGGAAAAGGAGAAGCTGGATGCAGCCAGTGGTGGTAGATAAGAATGAAGCCAAATGTCTCTATTTGAGCCGATATCCTGTGGGATAAAGTCCAGCGGTGAATGTGATCTCTGCATGGGACGCGGTGTCCACCGCAAGTCTGAGGCGTCCCATGCAGAGATCACATTCACCGCTGGACTTTATGTTTATTTAGTATATTTATTTTATATTTAGTTACGGTGTGGGAACCTACTCGGGCACCTCTCTCTTTGGCTGTGCACACGGTTACCTTTTCAACTGACACCACTGACCTAGGAGAAAAGTGGGGATCTCTGTCAGTTGCCAAACTGTGTTCAAATCAAACAATATGCTATAATACATCAATTTATAAGGTATACAAAACCAGTTATCCGTAAAGTACTATTTCTGCTATCAAAGATGTTCTGCATCATCTGGATCTCTTACTACAGTCATTCATTCAAACAAAGGAAAATATTTGTCAATGCATATTTTAGAGTGGCCAAATCATTAAAACTACATTAATTTCTACTCCTACCAACCGCAGTCATCCAGAGACTTACAATTTGTGCATAAATAATTTAGTTAATGCAAGTCTTGCTTTTCAGACAAGGGCAGATGACAATGATTGATTCTCTGGCTGTATCGTAAATGGGAGTAAATATTTATGGCAATTTTAACACCATAAATGGTTTTAGAGGACTGAAATAAAGCGTATATCTAGGAAACATTTATAAAACATGTTTTGGTGTAATGAGCTCTATATATTCTCATCTAAACTACTCCCATGTGTTGCTGAAGTCTACGGCTTCATCAGAGAGATGATCGAGGCAATAGATCAATGGGACAAATCAAATACGTTAAGCAATGCATACAAGACATAAAATAATGACAAGGAGTTAAAGGAAGTCATAAAAATTGTTTGACCCCCATAAAGTAATATGTCTACATCAAGAATGATGCAGGGTGGGCCAGAGCGGAATAAAAGTTAGATATAGGTCCACGTGACTGAGATTGGCCAGGAAGAAAATATTGAGCAATAGGTGGTCCATTGGTGGGGAAAAAGGGGAGAAGGAGAGGAGAGGCTTGCATGGGGTACGTAAGGGAAGAACGTTCAAAAGGAGGCCATGTTGAGGGCGATGGGGGTCCTGGGAGTTGGTGCAAAATTTGCTGTGGGGGAGAAATATACTCATGGTTCCATTTAGGGTGCAATTAAGTCATGGCTGATCTGGCACTTAGTGGGGGTTAGGATGGGGGTGGACCCTGGAACGTGGAGGTGGACGCTGGGAGCCAATGATCTACTACTTACAGTGGTGGGGTGGTGCCTTCAAGATGAGGCTTATGGCTGAGGGTAAAATATTTAGTTAAAAAAAATTTGATTGGGTGCCATATCTGATAGCTCCAAGGACCTCCCTATTCGGTATTTATCATTTATATTGTTTGTTTTAATAATGTCAGCTGTGGCCAATTTAATTCAAAATTAAGTCTTCGGTACATGTTATTCCAGTTGAGAGGGAACCGAATTAGGAGATTATTAAATGTCAGAGGGATAGGATGGAACAAATCGGCCATACCTGGTCATAATCCAGTTTGACACCATAATTCTTTGCTGCAAAATGCCAATCGTAAACAGCAAGAGTACTAGAGTAAGTGTTGGCTGGTCTTCTAGAAGATATTCATTCCCGCATGGAGTTTGCGGTTCTTTCCACACTCCAAATACATAAGGATAATGTTAGCGAAATGTTTCACACGTACAAGTAAGCACAGTGACCGACCTTGTCTCCTCTTTTCTGTACGACAATCATCATAATCCACCACCAAGCAACTGAGGATAAGCCTAACAAAATGTACAGTAAAGTGGAAAATCCCGTTAGATAAGTCTATAGTTGCTCACTTTCCTTTTCAGAAAAATGCAAGAGAGGCTTTTAAATTCTTCAGGTGGAAGCAACTTAGTCTACAAAATGGAGAGCTGGAATTTGGGATATAATCAGATTTTAGCTTACGGTTTAAGTCGGCAATGCATTCAAGGTATAACTCTAAATGTAAATTGAAAATTCACTTTTGACCAAAATGCAGCTCAATTTCCAACAATCCAAAATCTTTCAATAAAGCACAATTTCTTGTTTTCGCACTATCCTCTCAACAAAGTAACCTTTCACCGACGGGATCCTGTACTTTACTGGGGGGTAGGAATGGTCATGACAACAAGTAATGATGGTCTGATACTCTGGAGGACACAGAACATGAGAGCTCTTAAAGGGAACTTGTCACCTAGGGAAACGTTACTTACCTGCAGATATTGGGTCAATTTGCATGTTAATAGAGTTATAATGCTGCCAGGCTTCCTTACTGGAAATGCATCTGTTGGGAGAAAAGTAATGTATTTTTCCCAGGAGCAGCTGGCTTTCAGTCAGAGGGTCCCGAAGTAGCCACTGTCACCAATTACTATACTGTGAGTAGCTGCTTTAAGATGGCCCCAGCAATTTGACGGCTCACAATACAACACATCTGTGCAGAATGAGCTGACAATCAAAGTACCAGGGCACGCTCACAGCTGCTCCTCACAGTATTGTGAGCAGTTAATGTATGCCCCGATGACTGAAAGCCGGCGGCTCCCGGGAGTAAATAAGTTAAGTTACTCCCGATAGCTGTACTTTCAGTAAGATGCCAGCAGATTAATCCCACATCTGCAGGTAAATAATGATTTCCGAGTTGGCAGGTTCCCTTTAAGTCTCCGCAATACTGGATCCTAGGGAATGCCCATATTCCTTAAATTGTCTGCCAATCAGCTGCCTCTTGTGATTCCCATATACGATACACCCTCATCTCAGCTAAATGTTCACTTGTTGTGAATGGAGAGCAATCAGAAAAACACCTTTGACATTGACTTATCTCCCAGTACAATAAAAGGATCTGGTGTTTGAGTTCCAACTTCCTGACCATTACTCTTCTGACACTATCTGTTAGAGATGATTCAGGAGGCCCCTATGCAAATTCAATGGTTGACCGGTCCTGGCCAAACAGATGGGTTTGGTAATCTAATTTGTATGGGTGCCGATAGGCTAGGTACACTTATATATCTCTACCATTTACTCCTGTAAACAATAAGTGTAGGTATTTATTGTTCATCACAAAGTCTACAACAGGGATTCTCAAACATCTTCTTCTTGACCCTCAGTAGACAGTTCAAGGTGATTTATTGCCTTTCCGCTTCCTGAATCCCCATCTGTTGGGAAAGAGTAGATCCTGATTCTGTTAGGTAAGGTGGTTGGTTCAGCTCCTTCACAACGTCCATAAACTTTAATGCAAAGAACCATTCAAATACAAGACCACTTATGAAGCAGAATATGGCTGCTTTGCTTGGAAAAATAGTTTGAAAGGGGAACCCAATAGGTGGAGATTTCAGTGGTGACAAATCAACCACTCCAGCTCCTGCCCAGGAGAAGCACTAGGAATTGATTGAATAGTAACATTTCTAATGGTGACCTTTTTGGCTTTCCAATTTTCTTACTATGAGTGCCTGCCTATTAGTCACAACATTACAACATGTGTACTGTGTCTGCAAGTGTAGTGGTTATGAGAATCAAAAAATGTACAAAGGTTAGAATTCCTGAACAGTCGTCTCTTTAGCTTAAATTGTTATTTCGGTTCCTTACACACTAACGCCGGTAACGTCACGCCCACTCATCATTGCTGGGACCTGTGCACTGTTGGAAGGTAGCGATGCACTATTTCTGTTGATTGCATCCCATCAGGTATCAGTAGACCTGACATCACTGACCCTAATCAACTCCTGGAGCAGAAGTCAGGGGGGCCTGAATACCCTTCAAGCTATAAGAAATCAATGTACTACCATGCAACGTATATCAATATTTTGGGTTGCTACTCATATTAAAACCTTGTGTTAGCAATGACATTTTTGATGCATGGCCTTCTCTATCTTAAAAAAAATGCACAGTCTGTGATATAATACAGTACGAGCACGCTTCAAAATAGCTGTTTATGCAGGAAATGCTATTAAGAAAATTGTACATATACTGCAGAGTATTGAGAAAAAGCCTCGGAAGCATTTACTATAGAAATATGGGAGGATTGCAAATTGCGCTTGTCAGTGGTTTGTTTACATGCGGGTTAGCAGGGTTCAATTCACCGAGGAAATTAAAAACCCAATAAAACAAGCAAAAAACAGAAGATGGGAAATAAAAATGTAAAGGTAGATGAAGATTTACTACTTGTGTTTATGTTTTTATTCTTAGAAAAAAAAAAGGTAAGATAGGAAAAATAAGGGCATATACACATCATAAAGGGAATCTGTCAGTAGGATCAACCCTCCTAAGACGTCAATATGGGCACATAGGTCGTAGGAAGAATAAAGTGATTCCTTTATATCTGTGATCCGAAATCTTATGCTAGAGAAATCCACCATTTTCTTAAAAATGTAAATGAGTTGTTATGATCTTTGGGCAGGTCAAAGATCTTCCCGAGAGTCGGCCTTCAAGGCTTTTTTTAAGGATTGGTGACTGTCTTCTCTTATGCACAGTGGTCTGCCTTACTATGAGCACAGGCTTAAACTTCCATCTGGGTAGGCGCTGACTAGTCACATGGAAGGAAGATGAAGCCAGTGCCCATAGAAGAGTAGAACGCTGCGCAGGAGTGACGACAGTGGCGATCTGGGCATGCCAGAGTTTTCATGAACAGAGTATGACGTCACACATCCAGCAAGGGGATCAATTTATATATAAGCATAGCTAATCCCTAATATGAGCTCTGCAGGCAGACTCTTGGGAAAATCTTTTCCCAACCCAGAGATCTTAACACCTCATTTCCATATTAGGAAAAATGTGGATTTCTCTACAATATATCATGGTATCACTGGCATCAAGGTGTCATTCTATTCAACTTTCCATGACCTGCATACCCATATAGATTGCTTAGGATGGTTGATCCTTCTAACAGATTCCCTATAAAGGCCAACTCCAAAAAAGTTGGCCTTTATTGGCCTGTAAAAAAAAAATTGGATGGCACTCTGATGCCATCCATGCTTGATAGGAGACACTTGAAAAACCTCCAATAGTTTTTTTTTTTTTTAGCAAAAAACTGATGAATCTCTGATAGCCAAAACTGACACACTGACCAAACTCCGATGAAAATCTGATCAAAGTCACTGATGAAACTTGCACCATATTTTACATATGGGAAAAATCACTGACATCCAAATGAGCCCTAACCCTGCAAGATCAAGCAGCAAGACACTGCTGTACAC
The DNA here is from genome assembly GCA_033576555.1 of Oophaga sylvatica. Taxonomy (NCBI): domain Eukaryota; kingdom Metazoa; phylum Chordata; class Amphibia; order Anura; family Dendrobatidae; genus Oophaga; species Oophaga sylvatica. The sequence continues at coordinate 455,083,838 of JARQOD010000003.1, read as the reverse complement.
TTTATGGAATGGTGACTTCTTTACATGGACTTCAGATATCACCCATTAATCATCTTCAAATCAAGATGGATCTTAAAAAAATCAATGTTCTCTAAATCGAAGTGTTCATGTCGATGTACAAGAGAAATCATTATCATTTTCTGAAATGTCTCCAGCTAAAGAAGTGCATGACGCAATGTGATTCTGTAAGAAGATGGAAGAGCTGCCCATGGTCACCCTTACAGACAGGCGTAATGTGACATATGTTATCGGTGACAGTGTTGCGTTTTGTCCGAAAGAAGGTAGAGATAAGCTATGTTCACACATTGCATTTTTGCTGCATTTTTTATGCAAATTTTCAGTTGCATTTTACAGTACCAGCAAAGTCTATGAGATTTCAGAAATCTCATGCATATAGCTTGCTGCTAACTGCATTTTTGCAGCGCTTTTCATCCTTTGAAAGCAAAATGTAGGGCAAAAAATGCTGAAAAAAAATGCAGGAATCAGGTTTTGTTGTGTTTTTGGTGTCAAATCCTGATGAAGTTGAAACAGATTTTTTTATGCACTAAACTTTATCAGCATGTACATGAGACAAATGTACCCTGACAAAAATGCAGCAATAAAAAGGCTGCAAAAACTAAGCGAAAAATGCAGCAAAAAAATAAGCAAAACCTGCTTTTTGCAAGCAGTTTAAACTTTGCATTAAAAAAAATGCTGCAAAAACATGTGAACATAGCCTTAGAGTTAATAGACGGGACTAGCCCAGAGTGGGAGGGTCTAAAGTGAAGTGACCGAGACAGTTTCCTGTCAGGAGGGAGATAGGGCTCAGCCCACAGTAAAAGCAGACATAAGGTCTGACTAGTCAGCAGAGCCGCGTCACGTGGGTGTCCGTGACGGGAGTGGAGACCGTGACAGTGGATAGCAAGATTTGGAGTAGAGATGATAAAAAGTGACAGAAAGACCGAGTGATGCACTGGAGATGGGTCCAGTATAAAACTGTTTATTGTTGACTGGTGGTATCCTTCATTGAACCTCTCAACATCTGGTCTTAGCCATCCAAAGTCATTGGCATCATGCCCCGTAGACAAAGTCCTCACACCCAGCGAGGACCCCCATCTTCATGTAGAGTGCCGGGGCGTGAAAAGAGTGCTCTGCCCAGGACTATCTGGACCCATTCAGGCAATTCAGCTTGCTATCAAAACTGAATTATTCACAATTTCAAATACATATGCATTTTATGATTTGCTTTATAACCACAATAGAAAGCCCACAATTTTGTGGATCTGCATAAACAAACATTATTTTTTTTTATTTCTTCCTTTGGGAGCATTGATGTACTGTATGTGTGTAATGATGAGTGCAGAACATACTCACCGGTTGCCGTTTTCAGCACCACACTGGTCTCCAGCATCACGTTAATGCATGTCTAACCTTCCGGTTCACACAGTGTCTTCTGTAGGGAGAGGTGCTTACTTTCTCAATGCAACATTCTGAATCACATAGACTTGCATTGAGAAAATGTAAAAAGTTACCTCCGCTTCATAAAGGAACGACTGTATGATTCCGCAAGTCACAGCTACGGTGATGGTGATGTGACACTATAGTGGACCAGAGTGATGCTGAAAACGGTAGAGGACAGTAACCTGTGAGTATGTTACTGCATCATCATACCGCACATCATAGCTAACAAAGTGAAAAATAAACAAAAAGTCACAGGAGTGACCTTTTCAATGAGCTACTGTATGTACATGTGCTGCAATAATGCATCTACATTTCCTATGATTCTGCTCTTCCTGTGAGTCTTGAAGACAAATTTTTCTGCTCAACAAACATTTCTGAGCAGTGGCATGAACATAGAAAGCACAGTCAGGGGACTAATATACTTAGTGACAAAAAGAAAGATATCAGCTAAAGACAATATATATATACAGTGGGTACGGAAAGTATTCAGACCCCTTTAAATTTTTCACTCTTTGTTTCATTGCAGCCATTTGGTAATTTCAAAAAAGTTCATTTTTTCTCATTAATGTACACTCTGCACCCCATCTTGACTGAAAAAAAAACTAGAAATGTAGAAATTTTTGCAAAGTTATTAAAAAAGAAAAACTGAAATATCACATGGTCATAAGTATTCAGACCCTTTGCTCAGTATTGAGTAGAAGCACCTTTTGACCTAGTACAGCCATGAGTCTTCTTGGGAATGATGCAACAAGTTTTTCACACCTGAATTTGGGGATCCTCTGCCATTCTTACTTGCAGATTCTCTCCAGTTCCGTCAGGTTGGATGGTGAATGTTAGTGGACAGCCATTTTCAGGTCTCTCCAGAGATGCTCGATTGGGTTTAGGTCACAGCTCTGGCTGGGCCAGTCAAGAATTGTCACAAAGTTGTTCTGAAGCCACTCCTTTGTTATTTTAGCTGTGTGCTTAGGGTCATTGTCTTGTTGGAAGGTGAACCTTCAGCCAAGTCTGTGGTCCAGAGCACTCTGGAAGAGGTTTTCATCCTGGATATCTCTGTACTTGTCCGCATTCATGGTACCTTCAAATTGCAACCAGTCGGCCTGTCCCTGTAGCTGAAAAACACCCCCATAGCATGATGCTGCCACCACCATGTTTCACTGTTGGGATTGTATTGGGCAGGTGATGAGCAGTGCCTGGTTTTCTCCACACATACCGCTTAGAATTATCACCAAAAAGTTCTGTCTTTGTCTCATCAGACCAGAGAATCTTATTTGTCATCGTCTGGGAGTCCTTCATGTGTTTTTTTTAGCAAACTCTATGCGGGCTTTCATATGTCTTGCACTGAGTAAAGGCTTCCGTCGGGCCACTCTGCCATAAAAGCCAGACTGGTGGAGGGCTGCAGTCATAGTTGACTTTGTGGAAATTTTTCCCATCTCCCTACTGCATCTGTGGAGCTCAGCCACAGTGATCTTGGGGTTCTTCTTTATCTCTCTCACCAAGGCTCTTCTCCCACGATTGCTCAGTTTGGCCGGACGGCCAAGTCTTGGAAAGACTTCTGGTGCTCCCAAACTTCTTCAATTTAATGATTATGAAGGCCACTGTGCTCTTAGGAACCTTGAGTACTGCAGAAATTCTTTTGTAACCTTGGCCAGATCTGTGCCTTGCCACAATTCTGTCTCTGAGCTCCTTGGCCAGTTCCTTTGACCTCATGATCCTCATTTGGTCTGACATGCACTGTGAGCTGTGAGGTCTTATATAGACAGGTGTGTGCCTTTACAAATCAAGTCCTATCAGTTTAATTAAGCATAGCTGGACTCCTATGAAGAAGTAGAACCATCTCAAGGAGGATCACAAGGAAATGGACAGCATGTGACTTAAATATGAGTGTCTAAACAAAGGGTTTGAATACTTATGACTATGTGATATTTCAGTTTTTCTTTTTTAATAAATTTGCAAAAATTTCTACATTTCTGTTTTTTTTCAGTTAAGATGGGGTGCAGAGTGTACATTAATAAGAAAAAATGAACTTTTTTGAATTTACCAAACGGCTGCGATGACACAAAGAGTGAAAAATTTAAAGGGGCATATATATATATATATATATATATATATATATATATATACTGTATATGTACACACACACAGTGCCGCTCAGCATAAATGAGTACACCCCAGCAGATTCATCAGAAAACCTTTAATTTCCTTTCAGAATCATTAGATTTATTTTCTATGGGAAACCATTCTACAAAATACTCCCACAAAAAAGGGCCATTGATTGCAAACAAGATATGTTATCTTGCACACCAAAAAAAGTAAGTTCCTTTACCAATTTTATTCTTGACCATGTGGCAAAGCATGAGTACACCAAAATAAAAGTCCTAGGAAAAAAAGCTAAAGTTTAGATTTCAAAATTATCATTAACAAGAATTCAAGCACAGGTAAGCCTAATTATTCATGAAACAGATGTCCAGCAGACAGTTATTTTTAAAAGGGAATTTGTTACTTAAAAAGAAAACCCCTTCCCATTTCAAACTGTCAGCAATGGCACCACATGGAAGAGAAATGTCACACGACCTGAGAAAGAAAATAATTTTTTTAAACAAAAAAGGCAAAGACTACAAGAAGATCAGCAAAGCTTTACTTATCAGTCAGAATACTGTAGGAAAAATGGAACAAAAATGTGACAAAGATGGAACTGCAACCATCTCACAGAGAGGTTCAGGCTTCCATAGAAGTTAGCACTTAACCCCTTAGTGACAGATCCAATTTGGTACTTAAAGACCAAGCCAATTTTTATGTGGGGGAAAGCCACTGTTTAGGCGCATTGCAGGGCTCAGAAGAGAGGGAGCACCGTTTGACTTTTTGAAAGCAAAACTGGCTGGAAACAATGGTGGCACCATGTCACGTTTGGAGACCCCGTGATGTACCTAAACAGTGTAATCCCCCAATTCTAACTCCAACCCTAACCCCAACACACCTCTAACCCTAATCCCAACCCTAACCATAACCCTAAAAACCCTAACCCCAACACACCCCTAACCGTAATCCCAACCCTATCCAAAACCCTAACCACAAACCTAACCCTAACAGATCCCTAACCCTAATCCCAACCCTAACTATAATTCCAACCATAACCACAAACCTAACCCTAGCCCAACCCTAACTTTAGCCCAACCTTAACCCTAGCCCCAACCCTAACTTTAGCCCAACCCTAACCCTAGCCCCAACCTTAACCCTAGCCCCGGCCCTAACCCTAGCCCAACCCTAATTTTAGCCCAAACCTAACTCTAGCCCAACCTTAACTTTAGCCCAACCCTGACTTTAGCCCAACTCTAACCTTAATGGAAAAATGAAAATAAATACTTTTTTTTATTTTATTATTTTTACTTAACTAAGGGGGTGATAAAAGGGTGTTTGATTTAGTATTTTTTTATTTTGATCACTGTGATAGGCTCTATCACAGTGATCAAAATGAACCAATTGGAAAAAATTCCTATTGTTGTCGGGTGCCGGCTGACAGATCTGGGTGGGTGCACTGCGCATGCGCCCAACATTTTCTTCCCAGAAGAAGACGCCGGCGGCAGAGGAACTTCACGGGGGAATGCAGGAACTCTGGAGGTACTGGGGGGTAATCAGGGGACCCCATTTCTCTCTCCTCTGATGTGCGATCACATAAAAGGAGAGAGCAATTAAATGGTAAATCAGACTTTTTTTTTGTTTTTTGCGGTCGTGGTTATTCCCTGAATAACGGCGATCGCAACACCGGAGTCGGAAAACTGACCCGAATCAGGATCTCTGGGGTCTCAGCTACCCCCAGGTAGCTGAGACCCCTGAGAAATTCCGACTCTGACGCACCTTCTCATTTAAAGATTTTTCTGTATTTTCATGACTAAAGGCATCAAAACTAAGAATTAACACATGTGTAATTATATACTTAACAAAAAAGTGTGTAACAACTTAAATGATGTCTTATATTCTAGGTTCTTCAAAGTAGCCACCTTTTGCTTTGATGACTGCTTTGCACACTCTTGGCATTCTCTTGATGAGCTTCAATAGGTAGTCACCGGAAATGGTTTTCACTTTACAGGTGTGCCCTGTCAGTTTTAATAAGTGGGATTTCTGGCCTTATAAATGGGGTTTGGGACCATCAGTTGTGTTGTGCAGAAGTCTGGTGGATACACAGCTGATAGTCCTACTGAATAGACTGTTAGAATGTGTATTATGGCAAGAAAAAGCAGCTAAGTAAAGAAAAATGAGTGGTTTTGTGAATGCGTTAGAAATGGTTTCTGAGCAGAGGTTCCCTCTGGTGGTTACAGACAGTACTGAACCTTTCAGCGAGGAGTGGCAATCTGGGTTCACTGACTGGTCTGATATAAGGGAGGTTCCCTCCCATGATGGTTGCCGGTGATCAATTGTTCTTGTCTCAATTGTGGTTCCTGGTTCATTTGGAAGTTTGCTGGAGTCTTGCCTGCATCTCCTGCTTTCAGATAAGATATTTTTTGCTTTTCTTTTTGTGCTTGCTTTTTGCATTGTTTTCTGCACTTTTGTGGAGGTAAGCCAGGTCCCCTCCTGGGGCCTGAGCTCCTCACAGTTTATCTGCAGCCACTGTTATTTGCTCATTTGCTCTTTCCTGTTTTTTCAGCGGCTGCGGCTTGGTTTTTGTTCACACTGAGATCTGATTTAGTGGGTGACGAGATCGTGTGATCTCAGTATTTTTGTAATCAGAATTGTTGGATTTTCGTAGGGTTTTCTGGGTTGCAGAAAGTAATCTCTCCTGTCCTATCCTATTTAGTCAGCTTGTGGCCCCAGCGTTTGCTCAGTCTATTTTCTGCCTATGTTTGTATTTTCATCTTGTCTAACCGCCATTATATGTTTGGGAGCTTCCTATTTTCTTTGGGGATCTGCTGCGGGGCAGATAGCTTTCATCTTTCTGCCTTTAGGTGTAGTTATCTCTCAGGCTGTGACGAGGCATCTAGGATCAACGTAGGAACGCTCCACGGCTACCTCTAGTTGTGTCGTTAGTTTAGGAATCTGCAACCCATCAGTTACCAACATCTCAGGTGTTCGACTGCCCTGCTGTTGTTCCTGTCCTCCTCAGCTACCGAAACATAACAGTGTGGCCATCATTACTTTAAGAAAGGAAGGTCAGTCAGTCCGAAAAATAGGAAAACTTTGAAAGTGTCCCCAAGTGCAGTTGCAAAAACCATTAAGCGCTACAAAAAAACTGGCTCACATTAGGACCGCCCCAGGAAAGGAAGACCAAGAGTCACCTCTGCTTCTGAGGATAAGTTTATCCGAGTCACCAGCCTCAGAAATCGCAGGTTTACAGCAGCTCAGATTAGAGACCAGGTCAATGCCACACAGAGTTCTAGGAGCAGACACATCTCTACAACAACTGTTTCTGAGGAGACTTTGTGCAGCAGGCCTTCATGGTAAAATAGCTGCTAGGAAACCACTGCAAAGGACAGGCAACAAGCAGAAGAGACTTGTTTGGGCTAAAGAACACAAGGAATGGACATTAGACCAGTAGAAATCTTTGGTCTGATGAGTCAAAATTTGAGATCTTTGGTTCCAACCACCGTGTCTTTGTGCGACGCAGAAAAGGTGAATGGATGGACAGTTTGCCAGGATAATTTCTGACTAATATGATGACTACTGGGACACTATACTCTGTAGTAATGAGATCAAGATAAATGTTTTGGAACTGTTGGCTTCAAAACTGTAAGGCATTGCAGAAGAGAAATTAGTAGTGATGGGCGAGCGTGCTCGATCGAGTAGCGAGCAGTGCTGAGTATCGCGTTGCGCTCGAGTGCTCGAATCCCATAAGTAAATTATCTGAGACGGGAGCTGAGGCGAGAGAGAGAATTTTTCTGTCCTCCAGAAAAATGCTTGAATTTACCATTCACTTCCATTATGCTCACTACTTGAGTTAAGCATATCCGAGCAATCGACTTTCTGTACTCGAGTACCGAGCACTTGAGTATTATTTCACCGCTCCATCAACTCTAGAAATGAGTACAAAGAAAAATACATGGTGCCTACAGTGAAACATGGTGGTGATAGTGTCCTTATCTGATGCTGCATGAGCACTACTGGTGTAACGGAGCTACATTTCATTTATGGTATCATGAATTCACAGAGGTACTGCTCTGTATTGAAAAAAAAGATGCTACCATCACTCCGTGCCCTTGGTAGTTGTTCACTTTTCCAATATGTCAATGACCCAAAACACTTCACCTGTTACATTTCTGAAGACAAACAGAGTAAAAGTGATTCAGTGGCCAAAGTATGTTCCATGACCTGAACCCAACCGAACACCTATGGGAATTGTGACAAGACTAATTGTCATCACTCTGCATCCAGCATCCAGGCTCTAAAAGATGTTGTTCTTGAAGAATGGGAAATGATAGATGTTGCAATACGTCACCAACTTGTTCATTCCATGCCTAAAAGGCTTGGCAATGTCCTTACAAATCATGGAAGTCTTGATGTGGGGTGTACTCTTTTGTACAAACTAATTTTAGTAAAAGTGAAGATGTTGTAATGAAATTTCTATTAATCTTACTTTCATATTATGGGTTTAAAAATGTTTTCTGAAACTTGGTTTTGTCAAGATTTTGTAAATTGTTGTGTTGAGTGAGATATTGATTAACTTCTTCACCTCCGGGCGATTTTCCGTTTTTGTGCTTTTTTCTTTTCCTCCCCTTCTTCCAAGAGCCATAACTTTTTTATTTTCTATCAATATAGCCATATGAGGGCTTGTTTTTTGCGAGACGAGCTGTACTTTTAAATGACACCATTGATTTTTACCATATTTTCACCATGTAGCACTTGAAAAGAGGACAAAAACTTCCAAGTCCATAGTTTTTTTCTTTTATTTCGGTGGTAAAAAAAAATGGAAATCTGTATGAAAAACATTTTTTTGCTTTTGTCGCCATTTTCCTAGACCCGTAGTGTATTCATTTTTCAGGGTTTGGGGCTGTGTGATTGCTCATTTTTTGCATCTTGAGCTGATTTTTTACTCATTTTGGGGAAGATACAATGTTTTGATTGCCTTTTACTGCATTTTATTTCAATGTTGAGGCAGCCAAAATATGTAATTCTAACATTTTACATTTTTTTCTTGTTACGCCGTTTAACGATCAGATTAATTTGCTTTATATTTTGGTAGATTGAACATTTCTGAACACAGCGATACCAAATATGGGGACTTGAAGCTGAAATCATATGATCACTTGTGCCATACCATGTGTATTGAGAAAATCACGGTCTCCTATGAGCGCCAACTAAATGCTGGCTTTCACAGGAGAATCGTCATGTCAGGCACGGAGATCATCAGCAAACCGTCGGCTGTGGAAAGATACGCCACCCTGCCAATGCGTGTTAAATACTGTTATTAGAGATTGACAGCAGCATTTAACAGGGTAACAGCCGTGGTTGAAGCTCTGCGTCACCCGCGTCTATTGGTGGCAGATGATGAGTGATTAAATCAGCTATCATCTGCCAGGAAAGATACCGGATTGGTGTGCAGCAAGCCTGTGTCAAAGGCAGTGACACGACATATGACGTAAATGTACATCACATCATCGAGGGGTTAAAAAATATATGCTTTAAATCTGACTTTTGTGCCTCTCCCACATACTACAGATTGGAGCTAGGTGATAGAAAATTTGATTGGACACAGGTCTTAACGACACCTGCTACATCCTCGATTTTCCCAACCTTTCGGCTTGTCCTTTTTGGTTTTACAATGTCAATGTATTGTAGAGGAACGTATGCAATATTAGAAATACTTCTAAAACACAGAGAAGCACTTTCAAAGTTTGGTATAACACTGCAATTACTCCGATACAACATAACATTGGCACCGAATCCATGGTATGATAATCCAGTCCTATAGATAATCATAAATATACTAATAAATAGATCTCATAATCTAGCCCAGTCTTATTCAAACAACATTCATTGGGTTTCCTGGAAATGGGACTTAGTCATTAGTCTCATGCATTATTTATCCGTCGTTTCCTACTTTTGTCAACATCGATCAACCTCCTATTCTCTAGTTTGCCTGACGGCTTTACAATTACATCCAGATAAGACTTCCGAGCCCCCAAGGCCAAAGTGCTTACAACGACTGTCATACATTATAGGAGAGTTCTTCAGGTTAATATTTCAGAATGACCTCTACAAGGGCAGTGAATGGGCACAGATAGACATCGTTGGATGGCACCAGTAGATTGCAGATATATATTTTTTAAATTCACATGTCAGAGATAAAATATGTCACATATAGAAAAGGTAAACTTTTCTTAGTCAGTGGTGGAGCTGTGGTACCAGTGGTGGGTCTACTAGGTGACTTGAACTTCTTGATCACTCATATTGGGCACTGCAATTTTTCTGTACTGCAGTGTACGATACATAACGCTCTATCCTGATCCAACAGGAGCAAGTGGCCGCCATTGAGACTATTGATATGCCCATGAAAATGCATTGGCACCTCCAAGATAAGGTCATAGAGGTGCCAATGGGATGGAGAGGTGGAGCCTACTTCTGTCTAGCCACTTAGATGCAATGGTCAGTAGCTTCTAACAGCTTAGGCCGGTTTCATACGTCCTGATATTTCCGGTACCAGAAAAACCAGTACCAGAGATATCCGTGTCCGTGTGTCCGTTTGTCACATCCATGTGGCGTCCGTGTGTTATCCGTGTGTCCGTGTGTGATCCATGTGCTGTCTGTGTTGATACGTACCAGGGCCTAGTATTGAAACAATTTGTTTCAATTTGAACTCTATGACTTTAAAAATGCACACAGATGGCACACGGATGGCACACAGACGCCATCCGTGTGCAGTACGTGTGTATACGGACCCATTGACTTGTATGGGTCCGTGTGATCCGTGCAGATGCACAAAAACGGACATGTCAACGTGTGGAGCCCACGGACACACGGTCTGTGAGGAAACACAGATATGTTCAGATACCCATTCATTTGAATGGGTCTACATGCGTCAGTGTCTCTGGTACATGTGAAAACTGTCACCACACGTACTGGAGACACTGCTGTGTGAAAGAGGCCTTAAGCTGCAGGGATCAGTGTTCTGAACAGATCTATATGGCACAGGGATATGGACTAACCTCAGCTAGGCATCCATTTCTGTTTCTCTGGCCTAGTTGCCAAATAAGACAACAGTAATGTAAATGGCGCATAAAAGTTGGAAGGCCCAATTACCGGTTTTGGATTGGAAATTAATATCTACATGTTTTCATCCCTTCGCATCATGCCTATTTTCCATTTTTTTTGTGTTTTCTTTTTTCCTCTCTTCTTTCAGGAGAAATATGAGAGCATGGTTTTTTTGCAGGACAAGTTGTACTTTTAAATGACACCATCACTTCATGTGACATAATGGAAAGCAGGAAAAAAATTCCAAGTGCAGGAAAATTGCAAAAAAGCACAATTCTGCAATTGTTTTTTGGGTATTTTATTTATAGCGTTGATTATACAGTGAAATGACCTGGCAGTATGATTCTCCAGGTCAGTACAATCACGGGAATACCAGATATACATAGTTTGGTTGTTTTTGTAAGTGGTGAAAAAATTCGGAATTTTGTAAAAAAAAAAAAAAAATTTGCTTGTGCCACCATATTCCAAGACTAGTAATGTTTTCAGCTTTTGGTTGATGAGGTTGTGTGAGGGCTTGTTTCAGCTGCAGATGAAGGAAGGGAGACTCAGTCATTACTAGTGGGTAGGCGGAGTGTTGTGAATAGGCTGGAAATGAGTTCTGAGCAGAAGCTCCCTCTGGTGGTTGCAAACGGTGCTGGACTGTCCAGTGAAGATTGTGAGGATTGGGAATCAGGTGTTGCTGACTGGTCTTATATAAGGGAGTCGCCTTCCCATCAGGGTTGCCGGTGATCAATTGTTCTGGTCTCAATCCTTGATTCCTGTTTCCTTTGTAGCCTGCTGTGTCGTGTCTGAATCTCCTGCTAACAGATAAGACATTTTCTTCTTTTTGTTTTTGTGCTTGATTTTTGCATTTTGTCCTGCACTTCTGTGGGGGCCTTCAGGGTCCCCTCTGGGGGCTTTTGCCTCTCAGTTCAGTTCAGCCACTGATGTTTGTACATTTGCTTTTTCCAGTTTTTTCAGTGGCTGCTGTTTTGTTTTTGGTTACACCAGAGAACTAATTTAGGTGGTAGAGGTCGTGTGATCTCAGGTGTTTTTGAAATTAGTAGAGTTGGTGCTTTTCAGGGTTTTTTGGATTGCAGTAAGTGCCCTTCCTATCCTTTTCTATTTAGTAAGTTTGGGCCCCAACGTTTGCTCATACTATTTTCTGTCTGTGTCAGTATTTCTCCTTGTCTAACCGCCATTACATGTTTGGGGGCTTTCTATGTTCTTTGGGGATCTGCTCCGGGGCAGATAGCTTTCCTATTTCTATCTTTAGGTGTAGTTAGTTTCTCAGGCTGTGACGAGGCGTCTAGGACCAACGTAGGAACCCTCCACGGCTGCCTCTAGTTGTGGTGGTTAGTCAGCGTACTGCAATCTCATAGTTTCCAACTGCTCTGGTGTATTTCCTTTTTTGCCTGCTCTCCTCAGCTACCAAATCATAACAGCGGAGCCCACATAGGATAAACACACCTCAGATTAAAAAAGTGTTGACCGGCCCCTCCAGCTATATAGGGCTCCTCCTACTCCAGCTCTCCAGTCTAAAATTTGAGGTTCACAGAGGATAGTCGCTGCTGGAAGCAGCTCCTCAGAAGATTTTTTTATTTTAGTCGGACAGAGACTTGGACCGCCAATGGTCTAGAAGTCTCAGGGGTCTCAGCGCTGCTGGACTCCCACCTCTCCCTTGGCGGATCTGTATTACCCTATAAGGTGGTCCCTGCAGAACCCTGCCGGCCCTGGGGGATGAGGATTGCTTCCCTGGCGGGGACGTAAACCGCGCTTCTGGGGTCACTGCGTTCCCCGCCCTGGGGGGAAGCTACGGGCACAGCGCCACAAATCTCTGAGGGGTCCCTGTGGCGCTCAGCTGGGTGAGTACTCCACATTTTAATGTGTTTGAGTGCTTCAGCGGCCGCTGCGGCAGCAGCTGCTATATGTATTCAGTGTGGTGATTGTGTACTTTTGTCCGCAGGTGGATGCCTGCAGGACATGGGAGCGGAGAGCGGAGTGAGTCGCACGCTTTTTTTGAAACCGGCAGGGGGCGTGGCTTCGCGCTCTCCCATTTTTTCACGGGCAGGAAGCGCTCCGAGCGCGCGCCTTATCCTGCCTTTTTTCTTCCGGTTTAGATCTCCTCTAGCGCGGCGGCCATTACTGACGGCCTCCTCGGGCTCCTCACTCTCCGCTCTCCCCGACCGACCGAAAGGAGACACTACACCATGGCCAGCTGGGTGAGTCGCCTCTACCTGTCAGGGCAGAAGCTTGACCCCCTCAGCGCAGGACAAGGTATTGTCACACGGAACGCTCCCGCTACGATCACAATAGCGACGCATAATTTTGCGGTAGTTTTTCTTTTGTGATCGTTTTTTTATGTCGCTAGTAGCTTCCACGGTGGGCGATCTCATTGACGACGCATAAGTGGTTAGCGATCTCTTTAGCGACTTTTGGTATTGCGATATACAATTCAGCGCAATATGTTAGCGATCTCTTTGGCGTTCTTGTTTAATGTGGCATATTTTTGAGCACTGTCCTGCAGCTGTTACCTCATAAGAGGCACCTGCGGCTCGCACACCCTTTTCATTAAATAAGGGTTGTGGAGAGTCTGCAACATTAACCCCTTCTTTGGTGGTTAACCCTTTACTGGAGACAAAAGCTGGGGTAGCTCTCTATTTAAGAAGCTTAACCCTTCAGCGTTCATTTTGCCTTTGAAAACCACACTATTCTGGTGCTGACAGGTTTTTACCTGCCATATACTGTGTGAGGGCATGTCGGATCAGGGTCCAGGAGCGGACCGTCTCCCAGATCCGCTACAGGATCAGCCTCGCGTATCTGAGACGCAGACCTCGACGGCGTCAAGCGCAGCGGTCGGAGGTTACAGTGACGCCAAAATGAATGCCCTCGCTCGTTCTACTGATGGCCTGTCTGACCTTCTAGGTTATTGGGTGTCAGCTAGATCCTCTCATGGCAGGAAGCGACACAGGCCGGTGCCATCTTTCTCGCGTAGCGACTCAGAGATTTCTGATATGGAGGGTTCCCCTCCAAGCTCAGATGGTGAGATATCCGATTCGGAAAAGGAGGATCGGCAGGGACAATCTGCCTCTCTTTTGAGCCGTACAGAGGCTTTTATTGGAGCCATGAGGGAGGCGTTACAGTTACCGGAGGAGGTAACTAGACGTCCTGGTAAGTCGGGCCGGATGTTTCAGGAGCCGCATAGGTCGCGATCAGCCTTACCATCTCTGGATGAGCTTAATGAGGCAGTGGAGAAGGAACGCCTGTGTCCAGATAAACGTTTTCAGGGGACACGGTTTTTTGAGACGCTGTATCCGTGTACTACGGAGTTGATTGCTAATTGGATTCCTTCTCCTGAAGTGGATGTCCCTTTATCCCAGCTTAGCAAATCCTCATTACTTCCTGTTAAAGGGAAGGCGAGTCTGCAGGATCCGCTGGACAGAAAAACGGAGATGGCGGCGAAATCCATCTACGAGGCCGCGGGTCATGGATTCAGAGCTGTGCTAGGACCCATGTGTGCTTGTAAAGCCTCCTTGAGCTGGTTAGACCGTCTACGGATGGCGTGGCAAGATGGATCCCCACTATCCGAGGTAGAGGGCTTTTCAAGTCATTGGAGCTGTGTGCAGCTCGATATGGCAGTGATGCAGGTTTGGATACTGCCTCCATGCTGTCCAGGGCAAAATCCTCGGCGATCACAGTCAGGAGAGCTCTGTGGCTTAGACAGTGGACCGGAGACGCGGTTTCCAAGCAAGGTTTGCTTTCTTTAGCTTACAAAGGTGGTCAGCTATTTGGATCTGGCCTCACGGAGCTGATTGCCAAAGCAAAGGCAAAAGAAACGGCTTTACCGCAACGAAGAGCTGTGGCTTCTGCGTCTGGCAGGCCTAGTGCCGGTGGTAGTCTGCGGTCCTTTCGGTCCAGGGGACGGTTTGGTCAGCCCTCTTGGGGATCGGGTCGTCCCTCTTTTTCAGGAAAAAAGAGCGCTCAGAAATCTCGCACTCCCTGGAAACAGAGCTTCCGCCAAGACAAGTGGGAAGCTGACAAAAAGCCCGCTAAAGCGGACTGACGCCAGGGTCTCACTTGAGAGCTCTCGAGTGTGAGGTCGCCTGCTCCAATTCAAGCCGACTTGGGCTTCCAGCGTGTCGGACACCTGGGTGACGGCAGGCTACTTCATAGAGTTTCTTTCTCGACCCCCAGACAGTTTTTGCCTATCCCGCATTCTGTCAGAGCCCGGGCTAATTGCCGCTCTACTGCGGGAGGTCGATTCCCTTCTACAGAAGGGTGTGGTGGTACCAGTTCCACCGGAGGACCAGGGAAGAGGGTTTTATTCCAACCTCTTTGTAGTCCCCAAAAAGGAGGACAAATTTCGTCCCATTCTGGATCTCAAAAGATTGAATCGGCATGTCCGCACCCGAAAATTCCGTATGGAATCACTTCGCTCCGTTGTGGCGGCCTTGTCACAGAACGATTTTTTGGTGTCAATCGACATTCGCGACGCTTATTTGCATGTCCCCATCGGAAGGGCCCACCAACGCTTCCTGCGTTTTGCCATAGGTCAGGACCATTACCAGTTTGTGGCCCTGCCATTCGGTCTGGCCTCAGCACCCAGAGTTTTTTACAAAAATTCTGGCTCCTCTCATGGCGATTCTGCGAAGACAGGGGATTACGATTCTTCCCTATCTGGACGACCTTTTGATTGTGGCGTCCTCAAAGGAGGAGGCGGTGACGGCTCGCGATTTATCCCTTCAGCTCCTGGAGGACTTCGGGTGGCTGATCAATTGGGAGAAGTCGTCCCTGGAACCGTCGCAGTCAATCCTGTTTTTGGGAATGCAGTTCGACACGGTACGAGCAGTGGTGTCTCTGCCCTCAGACAAGCAAGCGAGTCTTCTTCACCATGTGCAGGGTATGAAGTCTGCGACAGCAATGTCCCTTCGAAGGTGTATGCGCCTTCTGGGTTTGATGGTGGCGTCAATGGAAGCAATTCCGTTTGCCCAATTTTATTCCAGGGCTCTCCAAATGCTCATCTTGAACCGTTGGGATCGATCACGGTTTTCACTGGATTGCAGTGTCATCATCTCCCACAGGGTGAGAGAGTCGCTAGAATGGTGGTTACGTCCGGAAGCGTTATCCCTGGGGAAGTCCTTCCTTCCTCCAAGGTGGTCGATCATAACCACCGATGCCAGCCTGACGGGCTGGGGGGGCGTCTGGAACGGTCTCTGGATTCAGGGAGTATGGTCATTGGAAGAGTCTGTCTTGCCAATCAACATCCTGGAATTGAGGGCAATTTTCCTTTGCCTCCAACACTGGACGGTCCCTTTAAGCGGTCTACCAGTCCGAGTGCAGACAGACAACGCGACGGCGGTCGCGTATATCAACCATCAAGGTGGAACAAGGAGCTTCAGGCTCATGATGGAAGTGTCTCGAATCCTGGTATGGGCCGAGGCCAGGGTGCCAGCCATCTCTGCGATTCACATTCCAGGAGTTCAGAATATCACAGCGGACTTCCTGAGTCGCGAAAAGATGGATCCCGGAGAATGGAGTCTTCATCCGGAAATTTTTGCGCTGCTGTGCTCCCGTTGGGGGACTCCCCAAGTGGATGTGATGGCATCCAGGGTCAATGCCAAGTTACCGACATTCATGTCCAGGTACAAGGACTCGAAGGCTGTGGCGGTGGATGCTTCTGGTGGCTCCTTGGGACCATTTCGAGCTAATTTATGTGTTCCCGCCGATATCCTTACTTCCTCTGGTTTTGCATCGGATCAGACTGGAGAGAGTCCCGGCTATATTGATAGCCCCAGATTGGCCAAAGAGGACGTGGTTCTCAACGCTGGTGTCGCTTCTGGCAGCGCCTCCACTTCCACTCCCTCTTCGCCCGGACCTGTTAACCCAAGGGCCCGTTCGTCACCCGGACCTGAAGTCTCTGCGTTTGACGGCGTAGCTCTTGAGACCGAAATCTTGACCCGTCAAGGTTTTTCAGCCGAAGTCATTGCCACTCTGCGAGCTGCCAGAGGTCCGGCTACCACTAGAATTTATCATAAGACTTGGGAAGCCTTCTTTTCGTGGTGTTCGGGTTCTTCTAGGAACCCGAGGAGTTTTTCCATTCCCAATTTGTTGGCCTTTTTGCAGTACGGGCTGGACAGGGGTTTGGCAGTTAGCACTTTGAAGGAGCAAGTTTCTGCTCTGTCCTTGCTATTTCAGAAGGCTATCGCTTCGCATAGGGACGTACGTTCCTTTTTTCGCGGAGTAACCCGTCAGTTTCCGCCACGGAAGGCGCCTGTGTCTCCCTGGCGGCTCAATCTTGTCCTGGATGCTCTTCAACATGGGCCTTTTGAGCCTATGGACTCTGTTAGCCTTTCTTTGCTTTCTTGGAAGGTTGCCTTCTTAGTGGCGGTCACTTCTTTGAGAAGGGTTTCTGAGTTGGCGGCTCTCTCTTGCTCGCCTCCTTTTCTGGAGTTTCTCCCAGATCGCGTAGTGCTTCGCACACGTGGTGACTTTCTACCTAAAGTAGTATCACAGTTTCATGTTAACCAGGATATTGTGTTGCCCTCGCTCTGTCCGGAGCCAAGGAATGCGAAAGAACGAGCCTTACACACATTGGATTTGGTGCGGGCTTTAAAGTTCTATTTATCCATTACTCAAAATTTTCGGAAGTCGGATTCTCTGTTTGTGATTCCAGCAGGTCGTCGACGTGGGCAACGAGCTTCCAAGGATTCTATAGCTTGTTGGATTCGGTCAGCCATTTTAGAGGCTTACCGACTTAAGGGCGAACCTTGCCCGATTAAGATTCGAGCTCACTCCACAAGGGCTGTGGGTTCATCGTGGGCTTTTCATCAAGGAGCCTCGGCAGCTCAGCTCTGCCGGGCGGCGACCTGGCGTTCCGTCCACACATTTACAAAATTTTATAAGGTGGACGTTAGTGCTTCCGCTGATGCGGCCTTAGGACGTAGGGTCCTGCAGGCGGCTGTAGTTTAAAAGTTCTTGTGAACTTATAGTTAGCGCTATTTGCGCATTTATCTAGGTTGTGGGTATCTGCCTTTTTTGCTTTCCTGCCCACCCTTATTTTTGGACTGCTTTGGGACGTCCCACTAGTAATGACTGTGTCTCCCTTCCTTCATCTGCAGCTGAAACACGGATTTTGGTAAGAACTTACCTGTAAAATCCTTTTCAGCGAAGAAGGAAGGGAGACACAGATCCCTCCCATGGCAGAAGTGTGTTGTTGTTTTCAGATGCGGCATGACCCTTCTCTGATAGCGATTATCTGGGCTGAGGTCGGCGCGCTAAGGCTCTGTTCCAGCATTGCCAGCTCATCGCAGTGGTCAGGTTCAG
Organism: Oophaga sylvatica; assembly: GCA_033576555.1. Classification (NCBI taxonomy): domain Eukaryota; kingdom Metazoa; phylum Chordata; class Amphibia; order Anura; family Dendrobatidae; genus Oophaga; species Oophaga sylvatica. The sequence goes on along the minus strand of JARQOD010000003.1, from coordinate 455,065,919 downwards.
TGAGTAGTACCTGGACTGTGTGGTTGTTTCGGCTATACGCATAACCTGTCTTCTTGTTTTTTCTCTGAAGTCCTTCAGAAGGGGTTGTGTTGCTACGCTGGTGATATTTGCTCTTCCTTAAGCTTCGGTACGACTGGAGAGCTGGAGTAGGAGGAGCCCTATATAGCTGGAGGGGCCGGTCAACACTTTTTTAATCTGAGGTGTGTTTATCCTATGTGGGCTCCGCCTACCCACTAGTAATGACTGTGTCTCCCTTCCTTCTTCGCTGAAAAGGATTTTACAGGTAAGTTCTTACCAAAATCCGTGTTTTTTGCAACCCGAACAGTCATTTTTATCGATACTATTTTGGGGTATATACGATGTTTGATTCGCCTCTTATTGCATTTTTCGGAGTTGTGGCAGTCGGAAAATTGCGATTCTGAAGTTTTGAATTTTTTGGTCATTACAGAGATTACAAATCAGCTAAATTCATTTCATATTTTGATAGATATTTATGGATGTAATGAGATCATGTGTATTTTTATTTATTTATTTTTAAAGGAGGAAAAGTGAGGTGATTTCAAATTTTATATTTTTTCATATTTTTTTTTCCACTTTTCACTGTATTTTGTAATCTCTTGATCACGGTCTCCTATGAACACCAGCCAGTAAAACCGTAATGACAGGCATTGGGCTCTTCGGCAAACCCCCGGCCGTCATGGCAACTTGTCAGTACCGCATGATTGCATCACAGGGCTGCACATAGACTGTTAGAACAGCGCGCCCCCAGGCGTACTGTCAATGCCACTGTCAAAGATTACCAGTGGTATTTAAAAAGTTAATAGGTGCGCTCCCCCCGCAGCTGTTAGTGGCAGATGATGGCAGAATATCACACCCATCATCTGCTGGGAAAGGTGCAGGCTTGGCTTGTGAGCCAGCGTTAAAGTCACGGAGACACAATAGGATGTAATTGTTCCCCCTTCACAACCTTTGACGTCTATTTATGTTAAAGGTCGTATCCCTGCGAGCACATGTGTAGCCCAGCTGCGCTTGGTGCCACATGTTACCCTGGAGGATGCACAAAAGGTAAACCCACAAATAAACCCGATATGCATTCACACCTTCACATTTCCCTGGAGCCACCAGAGGGAGCCCTTGGAGAGTATGCAGATATATAAGGGTTGTGGAGACGATAGCAGTTGGTTAGTTAGTTAGTAAAAGAGAGAGACAGCAGTGAGATCTTGTCAGGCAGCCTAGCTGGGAGTTGGCTAGCTGTTAGTTTTGTTAGCAGAGGAGTGTGGAAGAAACTGCCATCTACTGCTAGTTGTGCTTATGTTAAAGGTTAGAGTAGGACGAAAGGCAAGTGGAAGAAAGAAGATAGTGACAGAGGTTGAAACAGCATTGATCGCTTACCTCTACTCTGCACTACCGGACACCGAGTCCGAACTTGCTAGCATCTACACGACTAGAAGGAGATACCGGAGACCTTGCTGGACTTCAGGTCACAGGGGCCCAGCAGTGCTGATACGTAACCGGGGTCAGGAAGAACAGGAGTCTGGTCAGCGCAACCATTAGAGACTTAGTTCTATCCAAGAGAAGGCTCCACCACAAAGTCAGCCGGGCGTATATGAGAAGACAGAGTTAGACTTCGTTCTATACAGGTCAGAAACTCACACACAACAGGAGTATGGAGGCCCTACACCTACTCAGTGGGATTACTGGACGTGCATCCTCCACCCTGACAGCTTCCCGGACGTGCCTGCATCTACCATCAGTAAAGGTACAGAAAGAGACTTTCGTGTGTGTGTCTGCCTTATTGCTCCTGCACCTCTACACCGCCATTTACCCTGAGGGATCAGTCTTGCCTGTGGAAGACTTAACACCTTGCTGCCCAGTAACAACCCCTCAGAGGATCTACCCTGCAGCGCTGGTCACCCTGACCAGGAACCACAGGTGGCGTCACGAACATTTCTACAAACCTATAATCCCCTGTAAATATCCCCCTTTTATTGAGGTGAGCCCCAGGGCAACGGACCGAGCTGCGCTACCCGTGACATCCCCCATTGAAGTGAACGGGCTCGGTGCCGAGTACCCCACAGGCCCTGGCTATGGGCGACTCACACACATCTTTCATTGCACATGATGACTGATTTAATCATGTGCTCTTAACAGTCGCGGATGGAGCAGTGCACTACACTGAAGCCCTGCTATGTATAGCACAGGCGATCGGATGATCGCAACTTCAAGTCTCCTAAGGGGAATGACAAATCCAATAAAAAGTGAAGAAAAAGTTTTTAAAAATATGAAAACCCCCCCACAATAGTTCACCTTTTTTTGGTCTCATTAAAAATAAAGTAAAATAAAAAATACACATATTTGGTATCACTGCATTCGTAAAAGTCTGGTCTATCAAAATATACAATAAATTAATAAGATTGGTAAATGGTGCAATGATAAAAAAGAATCAGAATGCCAGAATTACGCTTTTTTGGCTGCCACAACATTGCAAAAAAATACAATAAGAGGAGATCAAAACATGGTATCTATCCCAAAATTGGATTAATAAAAACATTAGCTGAGGGCTCAAAAAATAAGCCCTCCCACAGGTCCATGTCCCGAAAAATGGAAACGCTGTGGGTCTCGGAAAATGGCGATATAAGCCAAAATTTCAGAATTTTTTTTCACCACTTAAATAAAAAAAAAAAACGATACATGTTTGGTATATGTGTACTTGTACTGACCTGGAGAATTATATTACCAGGTCAGTTTTACCATATAGTTAACATGATAAATAAAAGTCTCCCAAAAAATTGTGGAATTGCAATTTTTCTTTGCAATTTGAACCACTTGGATTTTTTTTTACCACTTATCAGTACACTAAATGGTAAAACCAATGGTGGTCATTCAAAAGTACAACTTGTCCCACAAAAACCAAGTCCTCACACGGCCATATGGATGGAAAAATAAAAAAAAGTTATGGCACTTGGAATAAGGGGAGGAAAAAAAGAAAGCACAAAAACGGAAAATTTCATGGTCATGAAGGGGTTAATATTATAATATTTGTGCATTTTATTGAAGTCTTTGGATTGTCATCCTTTTTTCCACCCTCTTCCATTAGAGTTCTGTGCCAGCCTTTTTCTTTTTATGACTACAGTATTAAATTCCTCTCTTATACTTGATGAGGCTAGTATACTTACTTTGAAAATCTATGTTAGAATGGCTGCAAGATACTGAAATATACATTAACATTTTAAAAAGCCATCTAGGAGGGGGGGTGGATTTCAAAATGGATTATACAGCCTTTTGGCATGAATTGTAAGTAAAACCAAAGAAAGGAAGCGGAGTATAAGTTGGTATATGTGCATTGTGTAAGAGCACATTCACACTGTGGACATTTCACAGACAAAACCCAGGAAAAAAACAAAATGAGCATATATCCTATAGTAAGTAAATAGTAACAGTACAGTCATGGCCAAAAGTTTTGAGAATGACACAAATATTAATTTTTACAAAGTCTACTGCTTCACTTTTTCTAATGGCAATTTGCATATACTTCAGAATGTTATAAAGAGTGATCAGCTTAACAGCAATTACTTGCAAAGTCAATATTTGGCTAGAAAATGAACTTTATCCCCCAAAACACATTTCAACATCATTGCAGCCCTGCCTTAAAAGGACCAGCTAACCTCTTTTCAGTGATTGCTCCATTAACACAGGTGTGGGTGTTGATGAGGACATGGCTGGAGATCAATTTGTCATGATTAAGTAAGAATGACACCACTGGACACTTTAAAAGGAGGCTGGTGCTT
>JARQOD010000003.1:455040848-455062031 GCA_033576555.1 Oophaga sylvatica | reverse complement strand
GGACTTGTGGAAACGTTATGGTCTTAAATGTCCCGGGAAAAAGTAAACAAAAGGGAAAAAGGTTAAGAATCTCAGATTTTTTAGGTCCAATGAACTAGGCTTAAACGTAGGGATGCAACTTCTTTGGGATTTTTTTGGGGACACCAGACAAGTCCCCCCTTTAAACCGAGGACCTCGTCCTATGCCGGTTGGCAAACCGGGGGCCCTCCCCTGAGAGAGGACAACCCCCTCTGGGCCCAAAAAATCTGCTGCATCGCTCCAAACAGGGGAAACCCCTGGAAGACGAAGCCCCCGTCTGTCCTAAAGAAATCGAGGGTGAAAACCCCAAAATTGCAGAAAATGGAGACATCAAAGTGGCGGCTAGCCCTATTATTAAGAGCAAACTCAGCCAAAGGAAAAAAAAGAGACCCAGTCATCTGACACGACACAAAGCACCCGATAAGTCCCCAAGTCTGGTTTGTTCTCTCGTTTGCTTTGGTCTGAGGAGAAAACCCCGGGGAAAGACAATGAACCCCAATTTTTGAACAAAAAGTCCCCCAAAATCTGGAAAAAAAAACGGACCCCTCTGTCGACACAATGTTTAGGAATCCCGTAAAAACGAACCACGTGCTGAAGGAACAAAGGCACCAATTCGGGGGAGGCAACTTTTGGTAAAGGACAAGTTTTATCATTTTGGAAACCTATCACAAAACACCCAGATAACGGCTTCGTGGAACAGGGAGGTCGGAAATGAAATCCTAGAGAATGGTTCCCTGGGTTTTTGGGCACAGGGAAAAACTCAAAAAACCCCTAGAGCGGGCAAAACTTGGGCGGGCAAGTCCCCCAGGACTGCAAAAAATTCCCTGACGTCACGAGAAAAAGTGGCCCAAAGGAAATTTACCAAGCTTGGTACCAAAAATTCCAGGTGCCCCGGCCCGCGGAAAATAAAATTAGCTCCATTTTTTTCCCCGGGGCGGACAAATTTTTTTTCCCCAAATGGGCAGCGCTCGGGTTTTTCCTCTGCACCCTTCAGACCGTCTCAAATTGGGGGGGTTTGGGGAAAGAATACACCCCCTTTCAAATAACGAGGATCGATAACTCAGGAGAGTCCGAAGGAAACTCCTCGGAGGGATCCCCCTTAATTCTTAGTGCCGGGGAAAAAATGAACCCCCAAAAATTTTAAAAAGTGTGAAAAACAAGGCCCACCGGGCCCCGTCTGGTTAAAGGGTTTTCTGTTTTCCGTTTAAAAAGTTCTTATGGTCCGTTTGGAAAAAACCCCGCTTTTGGGGGTCCCTCCACCCCAATGTCTCCACTTTCAAAAGCCACTTCTGGCCAAAAAAACCCCATTCCCAGTCTAATTACGTTCAGTTGGAGAAAATTTTCGAGGGAAAAGGAAAAAGGGTTACTTTTAGGGTCTTGGTCTTTTTGGGGAAAAAAAAAAGGGCACTGCCCAATTTCAGGGCATCAACCCCCCTGAAATGGAGAGAAACATAGGGCCTTTTTTAAAAGGGCAAAAAGGAACTCTGCTTAAGTTCCGAAGCGAGATGCCTAGGGGGCCCAAAATTTACCACATCAAACCCTTTTTAGTCAAATGTCAAGGGGTTTAAAAAACAGAGAAATTCCAAAAATTTTTCGATAAAATTTGGCAAAAAAAGAACTCTGAAGAGCCTTTAATGAAGTGGGTTTGGGAACCCCAATCACGTGGCCGACCTGGGGCCCTTTCAATAACAGATGGGGACAAAATGTTTTCCCGAATGAGACCCTCTTTTCGCCCAAAAACCTTTGATCCCTTCCATTAGAGCTTCTTCTCGAATTTGGAACACCCCCCAACATGTTTTACATGGAGCCCAGTTTTGGGAAAAAAATCGATTCATCCAAAAAAAACAATCAAAAATTTTTTCCCAAAACCCCGGGGAAATGTCATTCATGAAGGGGAGACGAAAGCATTATGAGCCCAAAGGATCCTAGGTACTCAAAATGCCCCTCTGGGGTATTAAATGCGTCTTCCATTTAATCCCCATGCTTAATGCGAATAGGTTATATGCCCCCTGAGGTAAGTTGGTAAACCAAGTAGCACTTTTCACCCTGGAAAACAGGTCGAAATCAAGGGTAACGGAATTGTTATTTTCGTGATATTGTTCAAGGAGATAATCAATACCGGCCTTAATGAACCATCCTTTTTGGCCACAAAGAAAAAAACCGGCCCCCCAAAGGGTGAAGAGGTGGTTGTATGACCCTTCTCCAATGACCCTTGATATAAGAGCTTTGCGTATGTTCAGGTACAGACAAGTTAAAAAGGCGCCTTGGGAATTTATACCCGGCACTAATTCAATAGCGCAGTCTAGCTCCCATGGGGGGTCAAGGATGAGGGTTTACTTTCGCTAAAAACATCGAAAAATCAGTCAAAAAGTCAGGAACTTCCCGAGCCTGGGGGGGGAGAAAAAAAAAAGGAGTGTTGGCATTAACATTTGGGAGCCCCAATGGTTTCGACACAGAATTTCATCCCAAACAGGATTATGAGACTGTAACCAAGGGAAAACCCAGTCGTTGTCTGCAGATTATCAGCACCCAAAAATGTGCAACTCTCCGATGATCAGGTTAACCCTCTTATCACCTGAGAAAGAAAATGAGGTTTATTCTCAGCCAAAGGGGGGTGAATCGATCCCCAGTGGGGAATAGACTTCCGTAGGGGTATAAGGGAAACCACCGTTTGCAAAATCAAAATCCATCAGGTTAATAGTGCTCCCGAATCAACAAAAGCCCGGTTAGAAATGTGGCAGGGAGCAAATCGGGTAATAGTCAACAAAAATTTAGTCTGAACATACCCAAGCAAATGAGGTGCAAACGTCTTTTCCCCCCTTAGGGCAGCTGAATGCTGAGAGGCTCACCACAGTAGAAACATAACCCTTTCGTTTTCGAAATATGCGCTGTGCCCAGAAGCCACTCTATCACACTGCATGGGTTCAGAACTGGTTCACAAGGCAACACTATTCCACGCATACCTCTACGCTCACGCAAACGTCTGTCATTTGAATCCTAATGAATGAATCATTGAGACCGAGGGGACAGGGAATCCCACCATAACATCCTTTACATTCTCTGACAGACCCTTCCGAAAAAGGTGCCAAAGCATCGTCATTCCATTTGGTCAGGACTGCCCACCTTGGAATCTCTGACAGTATAACTCAGCGTCCTCAAGCCCCTGATTTAATGCCAACAAGGCTCTTTCAGCTTGATCAGTGACATTAGGCATGTACAAAAACCCCAGAGCCTGAAAAAATGCATCAACATTACTCAAAACAGGATCCCCAGGTGTCAGGGAAAAAGCCCAATCCTGAGGATCGCCGCGCAGGGGAGAGATGACAATTTGACCTGCTGTGCTGCGTTCCCTGAGGACTTAGATTTTAAGGCAAAAAAACAACTTACTGTTATTTTTGAAATTCAGAAATTTAGCTCGACCCCCAAAAAACAAATCTGGCATGGGAATCCTAGGTTCCACAACAGGCAAACCCTGCAAGATAGGTAGCAATACTCCGAACTTCTGTGGCAAGCTGATCCACATGGCCAGACAACTGTGCAAACTCCATTGAGAGAAAAAAAATCCTCCTCAGCACCCAGAGATACAGAGGGAAAAAAAAAAAAAAAATTCTCTGACAACTCTGACAATCTTCTTTCTTTAACACTATTTTTCCCTTCTGTGAGTACCATATAAATATCAGTTTTTGGGCCGGTGATACTGTTATGATTTGATAGCTGAGGAGAGCAGGCAAAAAAGGAAATACACCAGAGAGGTTGGAATCTATTGATTGCAGTACCCTGAATAACCACCACAACTAAAGGCAGCCGTGGAGCGTACCTACGTTGGTCTTAGATGCCTCGTCACAGCCTGAGAAGCTAACTACACCTAAAGACAGAAGAGGAAAACTATCTGCCCCGGAGCAGATCCCCAAAGAACATAGAAAGCACCCAAACTGTAATGGCGGTTAGACAAGAGGAAATACAGGACACAGACAGAAAAATTGTATGAGCAAACGTTGGGGCCCAAACTTCCTAAATAGAAAAGGATAGGAAGGACACTTACTGCAATCCCAAAAAACCCTGAAAAGTACCAACTCTACTAATTACAAAAAACACCTGAGATCACACGACCTCTACCACTAAATTAGTTCTCTGGTGTAACAAAACTAAACAGCAGCCACTGAAAAAAACTGGAAAAGGCAAATGAACAAACAACAGTGGCTGAACTAAATGAGAGGAGCACAAGCCCCGGAGGGGACCGGCAGACCCCCACAGAAGTGCAGGACAAAATGCAAAAAGCAAGCACAGAAAAACTAAAAGAAGAAAATGTCTTATCTGTTAGCAGAAAATGCAGGCACGAAACAGCAAGCTTCAAAGTGAACAGGAATCAAAGATGAGACCAGAACAATTGATCACCGGCATCCCTGATGGGAGGGAACCTCCCTTATATAAGACCAGTCAGTAACACCTGATCGCCAATCTTCACAATCTTCATTGAATTTCAGTACTGTTTGTAACCACCAGAGGGAGCTTCTGCTCGAATTCATTTCTAGCACATTCACAACAGTATCCTGAAAATAATGTGCCAAAAGGAACATGTTAAATCAAGGTGTGTCCACTAATTAGCATCACAGGTGTCTACAATCTTGGAATCAGTGAGTGGGCCTGTATAGAGGGCTACAGATACTCACTGTGCTATTTGGTGACATGGTGTGTATCACACTCAACATTGACCAGAGGAAGCGAAGGAAAGAGTTGTCTCAGGAGATTAGAAAGAAAATTATAGACAAACATGTTAAAGGTAAAAGTTATAAGACCATCTTCAATCATTTGATGTTTCTGTGACTACAGTTGCACATATTATTCAGAAATTTAGTTCCATAGGACTGTAGCCAATCTCCCTGGATGTGGCTGCATGAGGAAAATTGATGACAAATCAAAGAGACGGATAATAAGAATGGTAACAAAAGAGCCCAGAAAAACTTCTAAACAGATTAAAGGTGAACTTCAAGCTCAAGGAACATCAGTGTCAGATCGCACCATCCGTCGTTGTATGAGGCAAAGTGGACTTCATGGGAGACGACCAAGGAGGACACCAAAAAAATCATAAAAAAGCCAGACTGGAATTTGCCAAACTACATGTTGACAAGCTCTATGTTCACAGACAGAAAAATTAAGCATATCAAGAAAAAAACACTGTCCCTACTGTGAAACAGTGGAGGCTCTGTTTATCTTCCGGGGTGCCATGCTGCATCTGGCACAGGGTGTCTAGAATCTGTGCAGGGTACAATGAAATCTCAAGACTATCAAGGGATTCTAGATTCTGTGCTGCCCAGTGTCAGAAAGCTTGGCAGGTCATGGGTCTTGTAACAGGATAATGACCCAAAACACAGAGCTAAAAACACCCAAGAATGGCTAAGAGGAAAACATTGGACTATTCTGAAGTGGCCTTCTATGAGCCCTGACATAAATCCTATTGAGCATCTTTGGAAATAGCTGAAACAATGCTGTCTGGAAAAGGCAACCTTCAAACACAAGACAACTGGATCAGTTTGCTCTTGAGGAGTGGGCAAAAAATACCCGTCGAGAGGTCAAGAAGTCTCATTGACAGTTACAGGAATCGTTTGAGTGCAGTGATTGCCTCAAAAGGTTGTGCAACAAAATATTAGTTAAGGGTACCATCATTTCTGTCCAGGCCTATTTCATGAGTTTTATTTTTTTTTAAATTCTGTGGAAGCATGGTTGAAAGCAATGTCTGACTTTCATTTGTTCATTTTCATAAATTTTTAATTTATTATTACTTTTGTCAGATTCCAGTTACTTCTTGTCACCATTGTGGGTTTTCTGTCATTAAACGAGGGGGTACCAACAATTTTGACCCGTGTGTATATAGGTCAATAATTTCCTGGCCAAACCTGCTGCTTGCACCATTATTATTCCATGGATTTACTGTACATATCTGGCAGCTATCTATTGATCCAATAACATTTTGTAATTTTTCAATATATTCATCTGTCATATATATTTAATCTAGAGTTTTGTTTATATCTCCATCTTTTAAGGACCCTGGACCAGAGGCCATATTGATAGTCTGTGACCTCCAGATGTCCTCCTCCTAACTGTGTGCCTTTTATTAAGGTGAGTGCGCTACCTGGCAACCTCTTCTTATCCTCTAAATTTACTGTGGTCCAAAGACCCTCTGCTCTGTTCAGTGATGAGTTTTTGATGTTGCCTATTTTCGCATCTTACAGTTTTGGCAAAGTGGATGGGATTTATAGAAATGTCTTGCTCTCTATGCTTTTTTTATGCAACGTAAACTGACCACAGTGCAGATTTCGAACGTTTCAATTTCTCTTGCGGGTACGGTGAGTTTTAGAGCTCGCTCACACTAATGTATAACACACCCTAGAGCTATCCGATGTCTTATCGGATATCACACGGTCCATTGTTATAGTGTTGGGCAGTGCAAGTCTGAGATTTTTTTTCTCATACTGATTCGTCATGTGGCGAGTGGCTTCACAAATTGGACCACTGTGCACCTATACAAGTCTGTGGGTGCGAGCAGGGTTGGACTGGAGCACCGGGACATGGGACAAATCTTTGATGGGCCCCGGATCCTCAACTGTTCCTCAAGCAGGACATTGAGTGGACCTGCTGGTTCCAGAAGATGCACATTCAGTTGAAATGTATGTATATCAGAGGCTGGTGGCTGACGACAGTGCGCATGTCGCAGGTGCACATGACAGTGACCTCAAAAGTCGGCATCGTCGCCAGCATATAATGTCACTGTCAGGTGTCGCCTGCGATGGGCGCACTGATTTTAGCCGGCGGAATCTGATAGGTCGGCGGACATTTTAATATGATGCGCTGGATCTGAAAGAAGAGGATGCCACACGATCCAGGGAGCGCAGGCAGGTAAGAAAAATCCTGATGCGGCATGATGTGGGGTCAGGACAGGGGACATGGGGCCAGCACAAGGGACATATGGGCCAGGACAAGGGACATGGGGCCAATAAAAGTGACAAATGACCAGCACAATGGAGATGGGGCCAGGGCAAGGGACAAGGCGCCAGCACAAGGGACATGGGACCAGGACAAGGGACATGGCCTGTGTATAGTGATAACTGTGTTACCTGTACACTGACACTATATACAAAGCTCCTGTGTATAATGTCATCAATGATCACTGTTTTACCTGTACACTGACACTATAAACAAAGCTCCTGTGTATAATGTCACCAATGATCACTGTTTTACCTGTACACTGACACTATAAACAGAGCTTCTGTGTATAATGTCACTGGTGAACCCTGTATTACCTGTACACTGACACTATATACAGAGTTCCAGTGTATAATGTCACCAGTGATCATTGGTGACATCACCTGTACACTATATACAGAGCTCCTGTGTATAATGTCACTGGTGATCACTGTATTACCTGTACACTATATACTATACACAGAGCTCCTGTGTATAATGCCACTGGTGAACACTGTATTACCTGTACATTGACACTATATACAGAGGTCCTGTGTATAAAGTCACTGGTGATCACTGTATTACCTGTACACTATACCAGGGTTCCCCAACTCCAGTCCTCAAGGCCCACCAACTGGTCATGTTTTCAGGATTTCCTTAGTATTGACCAGGTAATAATTGCATCACCTGTGCAATACAAAGGAAATCCTGAAAACATGACCTGTTGGTGGGCCTTGAGGACTGGAGTTGGGGAACACTGCACTATACAATATATATAGAGCTCTTGTGTATAATGTCACTGGTGATCACTGTATTACCTGTACACTATACACAGAGTTCCTGTGTATAATGTCATTGGTGAGTCAGTGTATTACCTGTACACTTACACTATACACTGTATACTATATACAGAGCTCATGTGTATAATGTAACCAGTGGTAATAACAGTCTTGTTAGTATTGTGGTTTTTTTAATGATCGGTATTGTAATATTCGGTCACTATGTTGTAATATGTCGTCCGGTCATGGTGTAGTGGTATTTATCCCTGTAAGTGGTATTATTCAGTTACTATGTTGTGGTAATATGTGGTCTGGCCATGGTTTGGTGGTATTTGTCCCTTGTATATGTTATTATTTGGTCACTATGGAATGATAATATGTGGTCTGGTCATGGTGTAGCAGTATTTGTTCCTTGTATGTGGTATTATTCGGTCACTATGTGGTGGTAACATGTGGTCTGGCCATGGCATGATGGTGTTTGTCCCTTGTATGTGGCATTATTCGGTCACAATGTGGTAGTGTTTGTCCCTTGTACGTGGTATTATTTGTTCACTATGTAATGGTAATTATGGTCCGGTCATGGTGCGGCAGTATTTCTCCCTTGCGCAGTATGTGGTATTATTCAGTCACTATGTGGTGGTAATATGCTTACCAGTCATTGTGTGGTTGTATTTCCCCTTTGTATGTGGCATTATTCTGTCACTATATGGTGGTAATATGTAGTCCATTTAAGGTGTGGTGGTATTTTCCCCTTGTATGTGGAATTATTCAGTAACTATGTGGTGGTAATATGTGGTCTGGTCATGGTGTGGAAGTACTGTAATTATCACTTGTATGTGGAATTATTTGGTGACTGTGGTGGTAATATTTAGTCCTGTCTGGTGTGGTAGAAATTTTCCCATGTATGTGGACTTATTTGGTCGCTATATGCTGGTAATATCTGGGCTGGTCACAGTGTGGCTGTATTTCTCTCTTGTACAGTATATCGCATTATTCTGTCACTGTATGGTGGTAATATGTAGTCCAGTCATAGTGTGGAGGTATTTCTCTCGTGTATGTGGTATTATTGGTCTTGGTATAGCGGAATGTGTTGTGTATGGCGGTCATTTGTTCTTCCTGATATTAATTAGGAGAAGATACTTTATTTCCATTCCATTAGTGATTAAAGAAGTTGTCCACTACATGAACAACTTCTGCCAGAGCCGTTCCTCCACCTTCTGTTGAATTGAGCAGCAAAAGGAAGTCTGAAATCAGCTGTAACCCGGAATTCCTCTTCATGTTCGATTTGTCTGAAGGCGGAAACAGTGACGCCAGCGCTGATTAGGCACCAGCATCATGTGTCACAACAACTGCACAGGAGTCCCCGGAGATGGAGTGCCGACACAGGGGGAACGGCGCTGGCATGGGAGGGAAGTGTAGGCTTTATTATTTTATTGGCGCCAAACATTTTGATCAAGAAGGAGTTAGCCACATAGTGGACAACCCCTTAAACTACTTGGAGCAAAATGATGCACTTACAGGAGTTCTCCATTTTAAAATGAAGATAAAAGTGTCCTGTCAGCGATAAAAGATCCCCATTCTTCCGATCAATGCGGTTCCCAATGGTCGCTCCCAAACGATCAATAAATTATTACCTATCCTATGGAGCCCATGGATCACTGTGTTTTAACCAAAGAAACCCTTTAATTCAAACTACCATAATTGTAAATTCCAGTTTTGGTGGCGCACAGCAGATGTGTTTTAAATTTTATGCTCCATTATAACCGGGCTAACAGGTATTTGCATATTCCATAGATGTAGGGTGGGCCACTAGGGTTGATTCCTCCTGTGGGCCCCAAACACCCCAATCCGATACTGGGTGCAAGTAAAATATTGCACTGCACTCGGGTGTCATCTGAGTGCAGTCCAATGTACGCTCACAGAGACAATGGAGAAGATGGAGAAATTAAGTTCTCTGTCTTCTCCACACCTGTGCTGCGATTCTTTCGTGCAAAAGAATTGGATCCCAGTAAAATCACACTCAGATCACACTCTGACAGAGATTAAGCCAAATGTCATTAGAATAATTGGGCGGATTCTTAAGGTATATTCATATGTTGAGTTTTTGCCTCGTTTTTTCACATTCTTGTTTTTGCATTGAAAAAGCGCAGTGTTTTACTATCCCAGCAAAGTGAACGTTATTCCTGAAATCTCCTGCACATGCTGCTTATTTTTTCCTTGCCGATTTGAAGTAGTTTTATATCTGCAGCAAGTCAATTTTTTCAGCGTTTTTGCAAAAATATGGCGAAAACGCATGTATTTTATGCAGCGTTTTTACTGCTAACACTCCACTATTTGCAACAGATATTTCTGCTGCAAGTACTAAGTGTGTGCACATAGCCTTACTGACAACAATCTTACAATTATTATTCTCCACACTAGTTTTCAAGAAGATTGCATGGCCTAAAAAGCTATGGAAGCCATAGTCATCCTGGAATAGGCAGAAATCAATATCTTTACGAGAAAAACAATTTTAAGGGAATGTATAATCAAAAAATGACCTATTGTTAAAAAATATATGGCAATTTTTTTTAATACTACAATCTGCATTAAGAAATAAAAAAACTAGAAACCTCATAATTTTGTCTAGCCTCATAAAGGCCGATTTATTATTGCATTTGCCCTTTGTATCTGGTATTTGGTGTTTTTCACCTATTTTTCATTTGGAGCCAGTTTTTCTTTGTACCTTTTATTACATCTATTTTTGATGTTTTCTCCGTTTTTGTTTTTTTTATTTTATGTATGCCAATGTGGATGAAGTTTAGAGTTTGCAGATGTTTTTCAAAAAGTTGCAAAATTTGTAGCAAATGTCCCCCAGTCTCTCCCTGGTTTGATTTTTTTTCTTTGTACACTATATTTTTATTGTGGATTTTTTTGTGACATTTTGGAAATGTGTAACCTTTTGCGCTAATAAAAAAAAAAAAAAGCTTGAAGACAGCAACAAGACAATTTTTGACTGTGATAAACCACGGGCTCTATTTTGAAGAATTTGGTGCCAAAACATCAGCAATACTACAAGACAAAAAAAAAAGTAAAGTGACTAAAAAAAAAAAAATTCCAAATGCTGAATCAAGGCCATACTTCTGGTTCTATCAGGAAAAGTTTTCAGCAGGTTCATTATCATCAGAGGCAGGATTACAATAACAGGTAACACCTCTGTACAGGCTGATAACAATGCAGGATCCACCAATCACATCCCTTCCCAATGAGCTTTGCACACGCTCATTAGATGCTTCATTACAAAACATTGGGTCTGAGTAAGTCTATTGCTGCTAATGTACATGTGAATTTTCTGAAAAATATAAGTCTAGAATAGCACCAATAGATAGTGTGAAAATTGCAAAAGTTATATATACTGTATATAATATATATATTTTTTTATTTTTTTCTAAAGAAATCAGGATTTGAAAAAAAATACATGTAACATAAACTTGATTTAAACAGTGCATCATTTTCTGATAATACATTCCCTCTAAGGGCTAATTTTATTTTTATTTCTATGTTTATTTAATCGAAATGATCTTTAGATAAAAACAGAACAATTAGTCATTAGGATTTTATTCTCGTGCCCCCTTCCCCTTATTTCCATGCTAGATTATTGGCATAATAGGAGATGTTGAGCCAGCAGCAATTCTGGCAAACGAGTTTGCACAAAAAAAAAAAAATGTTTTCCTGAATATTTCATGTAAGGCGTGTACAAAAGAAGAACAAGCAGCTATCATATGTCTTTGTAAACCAGCAAGGCATTAAAAAGCAAGATGCATGTAATTTACATAACATCCAGATTACTAAGCAATGCTCAGAAGCAAAGGCTGCCTACAGCAGAGACAATGCATGCGCTTCTCATGCCAAGGAATACAGATGCCCATAGCTCCGCAGACCGGAGGAAGCAAGGGAATGTCTGTAAATACCTACAAATATTTCTTATTCTCATAGACATCATGCAGCTTGAGAACGTGGGGATGTTCAATCAGCTTCAGGATTGCAATCTCTCTTTCCACCTGCAGGAAAGGGATTAAACACAAGGGTCAATATTGGAGGCAAGCACAAAATGAAATGCACATGTAGCAGAGATGAATTTGTCTTTTGACTTTTTCAAGGTTGGCCACTTTTTAGACTCACATCATCTAAAGAGATCTGCTACTTCTAAAGAAAAAAGAGCGAACGTGCTGGAATAAGGTGCTCTCTGAGCATGCTCGGGTGCTAACTGAGTGCTCGAAAAATATGTTCAAGTCCCAACACTTGCAGGGATTGCCTGTTTGTTAGGAAATCCCTGCCTGTGTTACGGCTGTTGAACATCCATGCAGCTGCGGGGACTCAAACATAGTATTGGAGCGCGTCGAGGACGCCTTCTCCGAGCAAGTTCGCTCATCACTACTAGGGAACTCATTCAGACGTCTCGTACAAGAAAAACTGACCGAGTTTCATCAGTGATTTTTGGGCCGTTTCATCCTACTTTGATCCCAGTATTATCAGTTTTTTTTGTACATGGAAAGATAAAAGAAAACCTCTATTCTTTTTATATGTAACACTCCGTGAAAAACAGACAGCACATGACGCTCAAGCAATGTCCAACTTTTTTTCCGGACTTATACACTTGCATTGGCAGAAACTTGGCTCAAAGTCGTACAGGTCTCCGTTATTTTGTGTTGACCAAAAAAACGTGTACAGATCCAATTGTTACGGGTTCTGGCTAGTGTTGAGCGATACGATACTGCAAATATCGGGTATCGGCCGATATTAGCTGTATCGGCCTTTCGATTCCGAATACCGATATTTTCGTCATATCGAATACCCTAATCGGATTTGTCACTGTCACTGTCAGTGTCCGTCGGTCGGGTCTGTCAGGAGTCAGCGGCACTTACCTGGCAGAAGATCTCCGGCGGTCACGTCCTGGACTGCTTGATGGCCGCCATTATCTTCTCCCTGGCGGTCACATGCAGTTTTTCGCGATAACTGCAGTGACTGCAGGGTAATCCCGGCCGTAAACCAGTCCGATGACGTCACCGCCGGGGAATCAGGTAATCAGCTGTGCTGCGCCGGGATGACAGGCTCTGCCTGTCATTCTGATGTAGCAGAGCTGGATCGTCGTGGGACACTCGTTACTATGGACTGCGTCGGTCAGGTGGTTATACTTTTTTTTTTTTTCATTTTTTTACAGGAGATCGATGGCGTCGCAGGATGAGACTGTAATAAAAGTAATGAAAACTGTGTTTTTTTTTTTTTTATTAAATTAAAAAACTTTTTTATGAACATTCACCCGTCCGGGTACATCAACAATTTAACTATTTACATACAGGGACCCTGTCGGGTTATTTATTAATTCTTTGGCAGGGGTGTTCCAGGTACCACCTGGTACTCTTCTGATGCTTGCCAAACATCCGAGGCACCAAGGACCACCAGGACCTGATGACGTCGTGTGGCTTGTACAGTCAAGTCGTGACCCGCTATCTGGGTCTGTGTGGCCACCTCTTTCATCTCCCTCCGGGTCTGGAACCCTATGTCCGGACTGAACGAACCCCAGGGGGCCTAACAGGCGCCGGGTACGGGCCAGCTATACTTATCATGTCCATAGCTGGGGCTGCTGAGGAGACCACTGAGGGAGGCTGGGGAGATTTACGGCGTGGGGTGGGCACTTTTGCAGAGGCCTGGATGTGGGAGGCTGAAGGCTCCGAGGGTCTCACAGGTTCCTGACACTCTGGGGAGTAGGGGTCGCACCTGGTAACATTTAGGGCGTACCATCCATTGTAACCCCAGTATCGGGTGTAAGTCACCAAGTCTCCTGGCAACAGGTCCCTCCCGGGTGTCCTTCTGGGAGGTGAGCCTCCACGTCCCGCCGGTTCACAAAAACTTCTAAATAAAGTCCAGGCTCCTGGATGAAGCCCCAACCACCTTTCAATTTAAAGCTCCGTACTGCACCCTTACGCCGCGGCTCCCACAGGGTTCCTTTATCTTTTCTCATCCGGTCCTTATCTGCCCGGTCCCTCTCCAGCTGACGTTGGCGAAGCTTTTGGGTTTCTCGCTGCTCCCTTTGTCGCTCTGCTTCCCGCTCCAACGTCTCCACTCTTCCTCCTGACCCGGTTGAAATTCTCCTCCACCAGCAGCTCCATGTCTCCACCATCAAACTGCAGCTTACAGTGTCCGGTTTGCGGCAGCTCTCCTGGCGCCCCCCAGTCCTGGCGGCGCTCACCTGCGGAGGAAGCAGCCGGCTCTGGAACAGATGACAGTCGGGCTCCGGTACAGGCAGGTAGACCTCTGGTGCCTGCGCGGCCTCCTCCATGAGGACGGGTGTCGCTTCTTCTGTCTCAGCGATGGGGGCAGACAGCGGGATCTGGGGTGCTGCCGGTGCAGAGTTTTTTGCAGGAACGGGTGCCTCCACTGCGACAACGTCAACCGGATCACATTGCAAGGGCTCCTCTACTGAACGGGTGCCTCACCTTCCGGTACAGACACTTCAGGTAAGAGGGATTGGCACCGCTCCAAGTTTAGTTTTAGGGCACGCCAGCTGGCTTCCATCCTGGCGCACTCCTCCCGGTGCCAGGCCAGGCCTCTTAGGGTTATCCTCCGCTTCTTGCAGCGTAGGGAGGGTTTCCAGGCCGGGTGCCCAACGGTGGTTCCGTGGCGATCGGGTCGCTTCGTGGGGGGAGAGCTCTGACTGCTCCATCCCTTCACACTTCTGCTCATGTCCATTAGCCATCTCTGCCAAGTCACATGTGTCATTAGCATCTGGAGAGGGCCCCTCTTTTGTAGGGAGGCGGGACCTTCGTGTTAGTTTCCGCACACTGAGGAGGATGAGGAGGCGGAACTGAAGAGCTGTGGGGCACGATGTTACATTGCAGTACCATTTACAGTGGTTGGCCATCGTTTTTCGCGCCACTGAGTGAGTGTACACCCACGAAGAGCACGCCCTTCTTCTTCACCAGTGCTCGTCGTGACGCAGATATGGCTGAAAAATGGCAAATACATTCTCTGATGATTTTAGCAATTCTCAAGCACAAAACCAGTTCAATTCAGGCACACAGGACTCGCTTATAGCGAGCTACAGAATCCTGTTCGTGACGCCCAAGTTGAGTCGCACAGAGCCAGAGGTTTTTGGGGGTACTCGGCACCGAGCCGTCGACTTCTATGGGGTATGTCAGGCTTTACCCGGCAATGAATCAGATGTCTATTTTACTATTGTAGAAGTGTATAAACTATAATATATGTATATATTTATGTCACAATGACTTGTATTTTATATATATATATATTTATAATTTATGTATTTCTATATGTGTATATTTTGTGTTTAAACGAAAGAAAGGGTTTTTTTTGTTGCGAATTTTGTTCCCAAGATTACATGGGGACTTCCGGTATCAGAATCGGATATCGACGATATTTTTGATATCGGCGATACCATTTCGTTACGATATTTTTAGATTATCGAGCACTATCGCTCAACACTAGTTCTGGCCGGTGAAAACAGTGGAACTGTTTTTTTTAAGAGATTGCAGCTGAATTCCGCAGAAGTGATTTTTTGAGATTTTGTGCCAAATACTAGAAGGCAAAATTACTTGCAATTACAATGTCAAATAAGGCCTTAGACCGAAATCACTTGTTTTTTGGTATGGGTTTCGATCTATTATTTTTTTGCATTGTCTGCAAAAAAAAATGGAGACATGTTCACCCTTAATTCATGTTGTAAATCAAACTCGCCAATGCAGGTGGAGAAGGTGGAAATACAATTTTTTTCTCCTCAGTGATAAAAACTTATGAAACTTGGACCATATACATTCATTGAGCCGGACCATTCTTTGGATTTATAAGGTGCCAAGACAGTGGCGAGGTTCCGAGCCCGTGCACCTATCTATGGTGAGCTGGCTTTTTCACTTTTCCAAAATTTTTTAAAAAAAATGACACATCAAAAGAGACAAAAAAGATTCTTCAAAAAAAGTGATAAAAATTTAAATAACTTTCCTAGTTTAGCTCACAGATGCAGAAAATCTGCTCCAGAAACTCAACAACATTTTAGTTTCATGCTAAAAAATGTCATAAAAACTAACCAAACCTTATTGTTTATGACAAAGATATAGCTTCGTGTTTCCTCTTAGACTTTTTTTCTCACAATACATATTTCAGCTTATAGTAAAGCTGGTTTTATTTACAACTTTTTTAAAAGTTGTGTACTAATTTTAATCGCATTTTTCAATTTTTTGTTCAGAACATTCGCCAAATGTTACAATATAGTTAAAATATTTTGGCTTTGCTTTTTTGAAGTGATTTTGCTACCAGTTGACTTTTATTTTCAAAGCTTGGCTATGCTAGGAATACTGCATAAGCAGCAAAACGTGTTCCAGGTCAGAAAAATATTGTATAAAAGCTTAAACTTTATTAATAACAATTGTAAGAGAGTTTATCACACAAAATACAGATGAACAGTTATCAATCAAGACATTTTCATATAAGAGATAATGAGAAAATTTGTAAGATAACAAGGTGTCATGCTCGCCTGGCACACTTCCCCTTTATCCTGAGATTTATAGAGCCAAATATATATTAGCCCATATCAAAGTATGTAAAACTGCCAGAATACACAGATTATCATTACGGTTGCTATCATAGGGCCTTTAATTAGGAAAATCTCCAAGACATGCACTACATATCAAGAGTAATGATTGAACATGTGTCATAATATTTCCAAATGGCAGCAGCGGCTCACAGGTGTATAAAGGAGGAACGGTGACCGGAGGGCAGCCCCTCCCCAACGCGCGTTTCGGCCTCAGCCTTCGTCTGTGTATTTGGCAGTTTTACATACTTTGATATGGCTATTATATATTTTGGCTCTATAAATTCAGGATAATGGGAAGTGTGCCAGGCGAGCATGACCCTTGTTATCTTTACAAATTTTTCTCATTATCTCTTATATGATTATGTCTTGATTGATAAATGTTCATCCTGTATATTTGGTGTGATAAAC
Organism: Oophaga sylvatica; assembly: GCA_033576555.1. Classification (NCBI taxonomy): domain Eukaryota; kingdom Metazoa; phylum Chordata; class Amphibia; order Anura; family Dendrobatidae; genus Oophaga; species Oophaga sylvatica. The sequence goes on along the minus strand of JARQOD010000003.1, from coordinate 455,045,279 downwards.
TCTCTTGACAATTGTTATTAATAAAGTTTATACTTTTTATTACATATATTTTCTGGACTGGTACACGTTTTTGCTGCTTATGCAGTATTCCTAGCTTGAATTGATTCTGTGTGTCCAGCACACTTCCTGCACACATTTATATATTTTAATAATGCAAATTTTTCAATTCTCTCAATGTGTGTGGTTGTGGAATATGTTTTAAGCTTAGGCTATGTGCCACATGGTCTTTTTGATGCTGGCACAGCTGCTGAGTTTTCCAGGTGAAGCGACTTCGGGGAAAACTGCAATCGGCGCCTTTTACTCTATACTGTGAAGTCACTTCTTTTAACCTCCAAGCAATTGTAGAGGTAGTAGGGTGATGGTTGCCCCTGACACTCTTGAGGTTAAATGTATTTGTGTTTATGTATGTTATAAAATTATATCACTCACTGGGGGCTGCAGTTAGCTTAGCAGGGTTAACTGTAAGGCCGGTCCGTTTGTGAGAGAAAACTGAGTTTTAGGGCTCATTCCCTCTTGCGAGAAATCGGACGAATGCAATCCGATAAAAAGTCGATTGAATTCAGACCAATGTTATTCTTATGTTGTGTGTTCATCTGCGTTTTTTTTTTTCCAGCTCGATCGGCTCACGACGGACTGGGAAAAAATCGCAGCATGCTGCGATTGTAATTGGAATCAGATCGCATTCCCGCAATTAGAAGTCAATGGGTGTGAGAAAAAAAAAATCACACAGCACTTTGGACCATGCGAGTGCTGTCTGATTTTTACCTACGATCGCATTTGAAAAGCTGGCAATTCATGCGCGTACAGTTAAAATCACACTAAACAGGTTAGAGTAGATAGAATAGATACTGTGGGTTCGGAAAGTATTCAGACCCTTTTACATTTTTCACTCTTGTTTCATTGCAGACATTTGGTAAATGCAAAAAAGTTCTTTTTTTTCTCATTATAATGTAACTCTGCACTCCATCTTGACTGAAAAAACCCAGAAAAGTAGAAATTTTTGCAAATTTATTAAAAAGAAAAAATGAATATCAAATGGTCATAAGTATTCAGACCTTTGCTTCAAACACTCATATTTACGTCACATGCGTCCATTTCTTGTGATCTCCTTGAGATGGTTCTACTCCTTCATTGGAATCCAGCTGTGTTAATTTAAATGTATAGGACTTGATTTGTAAAGGCAACACCTGTCTATAAAGACCTCACAGCTCACAGTGCTTGTCAGACCAAATGAGAATCATGAGGTCAAAAGAACTGACCAAGGAGTCAGAGACAGAATTGTGGCAAAGCACACATCTAGCAAGGTAACAAAAGATGTCTGCAGTAGTCAAGGTTCCTAAGAGCACAATGGCTCCATAATGAAGTTTGGGCCACAGAAGTCTTCCTAGACTGGCCGTCCAGCCAAACTAGCAATCATGGGAGAAGAGCCTTGGTGAGAGACGTAAAGAAGAACCACAAGATCACTGTGACTAAGCTCCACAGATGCAGGAGGGAGATGGGAGAAAGTTCCGCAAAGTCAACTATCACAGCAGCCCTCCACTAGTCGGGCTTTTATGCAGAGTGGCCCGACGGAAGCCTCTCCTCAGTGCAAGACATATGAAAGCCGCATAGAGTTTGCTAAAAAAAAAACACATGAAGGACTCCCAGACTATAATAATAAGTTTCTCTAGTCTGATGAGACAAAGATAGAACTTTTTGGTGATAATTTCTAAGCGGTATGTGTGGAGAAAAAACCAGGCACTGCTCATCACTGCCCATACAATTCAACAGTGAAACATGGTGGTGACAGCATCATGCTATGGGGGTGTTTTTCAACTGCAGGGATAGGACAACTGGTTGCAATTGAAGGAACCATGAATGCGGCCAAGTACAGAGATATCTGGATGAAAACCTCTTCCAGAGTGCTCTGGACCTCGACTGGGTGAAGGTTTCACCTTCCAACAAGACAATGATCCCAAAGCACACAGCTAAAATAACAAAGGAGTGGCTTCAGAACAATTCTGTGACCATTCTTGACTGGCCCAGCCAGAGCGTGACTGTGTGAATATGTGGAGGCGGCTTCTTAGCTGGGACTCCTCCGGTTGGTTGCTCAGGTAATGAACTGATATTGAAATGGCCTTCAGCTGGCGCTGATGGTGGATATAAGTGGCCTGAGTTCCCAGCAGCCTTGCGGTTATCAATTGTTCCTTCTGGTCTTGGCTTGAAGCACTGCTAGTTCTGCTCTCCTTCAGATAAGTGTTTGCTGTTTTTTTTCCTCTGTTTGATTTTTCTGTGGTTTGCTGCTGCAGTGGACTGCAGCCTGTCCCTTTTGGTGGTCTGGCGCTGCAATTTGCTTGTTTGTTCTGCACTTTTGCTTTGCTCTTTTGTTACTTTTTATTTGCTGAATAGCGTTTTGTTACACCAGAGATCTGATTTAGGTGGATGAGATCGTGTGATCTCAGGCTTTTTGGCAATCAGAAGTGTTGGTATTTTTGTTAGGGTTTTGTTGGATTGCAGTCAGAATTCTTTCCTGTTCTTTTCTGTCTAGACAGATTGGGGGCCCCCATTTGCTCATTCTATTTTCTGTCTGTGTCCGTGCTTTCTTCTTGTCTAACGCCATTACATGTTTGGGGCTTCCTATTTTCTTTGGGGATCTATCCGGGGCAGTAAACTTTCATCTTTTGCCTTTAGGTGTGTTATCTCTCAGGCTGGACGAGGCGTCTAGGATCACCGTAGGGACGCTCCACGGCTACCTCTATTTGTGTGGTTAGTTAGGGTTACTGCAATCCAATAGGTTCCAGCCTCTCTGGTGTATTACGCTTTTGCTATTTTTTGCTATTTCTCCTCAGTTACCGAAAATAAACACCGACCTAACCAATTGAGCATTCTGGAGAGACTGAAAATGGCTGCTCACCAACGTTCACCATACAAACCTCACAGACCTGAGAGTATTCTGCAAGTAAGATGGCAGAGGATCCCCAAAAGGTATGAAAATCTTGTTGCATTTATTCTCAAGAAGATCATTGACTGCACTACGTCAAAAGGGTGCTTCTATCCATACTGAGCAAGAGTCTGAATACTTATGACCATGTGAGATTTTCATTTTTTCTTTTTTAATTTGCAATATTTTTTACATTTCTGTTTGTTTCAGTCAAGATGGGGCTGAGGTACATTATGAGAAAAAATGAAGTTTTTGCATTTACCAAATGCTGCAATGAAACAAAGAGTGAAAAATTAAGGGGTTGAATTACTTTCCGAACCACTGTATTTACCATAGGATTGGTAGATATATATGATTTCAGTGACATATATATACATATAAACCAAAGTTTGGACCACACTTCTCATTTAAAGATTTTCTGTATTTTATGACTATGAAATTGTACATTCACACTGGAAGGCATCAAACTTGGAATTAACTATGTGGGATTATTACTTACAAAAAAGTGTGGAACAACTGAAAATTGTCTTTATTCTGGTTCTTCAAAGTAGCCACCTTTTGCTTTGATTACTGCTTTGCACACTTTGGCTTTCTCTTGATGACTTCAGAGGTATCACGGAATGGTTTTCACTTCACTGTGTGGCCCTGTCAGGTTTTAATAAGTGGGATTTCTGGCCTTATAAATGGGGTTGGAGCCATCAGTTGTGTTGTGCAGAAGTCTGGTTGATACACAGCTGATAGTCCTACTGAATAAACTGTTATTTATTTGTATTATGGCAAGAAAAACAGCTAGTAAAGAAAAACGAGTGGCCATCATTACTTTAAGAAATGAAGGTCAGTCAGTCCGAAAAATTGAGAAAACTTTGAAAGTGTCCCCAAGTGCAGTTGCAAAAACCATCAAGCGTACAAAGAAACTGGCTCACATGAGGACCGCCCAGGAAGGAAGACCAAGAGTCACCTCTGCTTCTGAGGATAAGTTTATACGAGTCACCAGCCTCAGAAATCGCAGGTTTACAGCAGCTCAGATTAGGACCAAGTCAATGCCACACGAGTTCTAGCAACAGACACATCTCTTCAACAACTGGTTAAGAGGAGCTTTGTGCAGCAGGCCTTCATGGTAAAATAGCTGCTAGGAAACCATGCTAAGGCAGGCAACAAGCGAAGAGACTTGTTTGGCTAAAGAACACAGGAATGGACATTAGCCAGTGGAATCTGTGCTTTGGTCTGATGAGTCCAAATTTTGAGGATCTTTGGTTCAACCACGTGTCTTTGTGCGACGCGAGAAAAGGTGAACGGATGGACTCTACATGCCTGGTTCCCACCGTGAAGCATGGAGGAGGAGGTGTGATGGTGTGGGGGTGCTTTGCTGGTGACACTGTTGGGGATTTATTCAAAAATTAGGCATACTGAAACAGCATGGCTACCACGGAATCTTGCAGCAGCATGCCATTCCATCGGTTTGCGTTTAAGTGGACCATCATTTATTTTTCAACAGGACATGACCCCAAACA
>JARQOD010000003.1:454942340-455040748 GCA_033576555.1 Oophaga sylvatica | reverse complement strand
AAATCCCCCAATAACACCTGCAAAGTTTTAGCTTTGGGGGAGGGCGGAAGACAAGAAATGTCCATCTTACAACCCCGTCAAAAACCCACCAGTTGACATTTTTCCCTGAATTGGGGAAGGTCCTGAGAACCCCATAACAAATACCCATGGACGCTCGGAAAAGTTTCAAGGTAAAGGCCCAAAAACGAGGGAAAGGGGGTCTTGAGTGAGCACAAACCCCACAGGAGGGAACAAAAGTTAAAACATTTTTATTAACTTTGGGGCCACCAAAACCGGCGAGAAAGGAATCTAAAGTCCCCTTCCCCTGGATCCCCTGCTAAAGCAGAATTATGATGTGCCTCAAAAACCCTTTGTTCAACTGATTTGGGACAAACAGCCCCCTGGAGGTCCTCAGGGGCTCCCCCGACCTCTAACACCTCTCCTCAAGCCGAAATACCCCCACACTACCCCCCCCCCTGAAGGATGGAATGGGGTCCCCCTTTTTTCCCCGGCCCCCTGGGAAACTGGAGACGGCATTCGCCTTAACATTTTAGATCCGGGGGCGATAAGTGACAACAAAAAAACCCCGGAAAAAAACAACGACCACGAGCTTTCGGAAATTTCAGCCCTTAGCATTTTCCAAATACAGCTTCTTTGATCAGTAATGACGTGAGGTGGACGCCCCCTCCAAAAAGGACCCTTTTTTAAAAAACCAAAAATTGGGGCCAAAAGTTCCCTATTGGATATCATAATTCCTTTGGCGGAACAATTTTTTGAAAAGAAAGCGCAGGATGCCTTTAAACCGGGGGACGGACCGGAAAATATTGCACCCCCCCTACCAGACGCGTCCACCCCAAAGAATGGCTGTGATGATCTGTTGGGTAAAAGGGTGCCGAAGCAAAACATTTTTTAAAGAGGAAAAAGCTTGCAAGTTTTTTTCCGCCCTTTTTAAAAAATCCTCCCTTTCTTTCATGTAGGGGGGGTTTTGACAACAGATGAGAAATTACAAAAAAATTTTCCCGGTAGTGTTACAAACCCCGAAAACGCGCAGACCTTAAATCCTCGGGACCCCTCGCACTGCCTACCTTTTGGGCCCCCTACGGAAACCCCGGGTGACACCAAAAACCCAAAAACAAAGTTCCTGTACGGGGAAAAACACCTTTTCCTTTGGGTATTTTATTGCTCGAAAATCGCAACACCGTCTCACATGCCCCCGGGGGACAAAGATCTGGGGGAAATTTAAAAAAAGTATCCAAATATACACCACAAACAGCCCCAAATACGAAAAATGTCTTTTAAAAAATTTGGAATACTGGGTGCGTATCAGCCCCAAAAGGATACAATTTCCCAAAAATGCCCCCCCGGGTTAAAGCCGTTTTCCACTCATCCCCCCCTTTTCCCCCAATCAAATTTACGCCCCCCGAGATCAATTTAGAGAACCCTTTTTTTGGGGCCCCCAACAATTTGTTTGGGAAAAATCAGGAATCAAGGATGGATACGGATCCGAACAGTAATCCGATAAGTTGCAAACCCCAACAAGGGGTAGGCCCCCATTTTTTTCTTCAAAAGAAAAACCCCCCGGCCACTGGGAAGATGAAGGCAATTCCCTTTTGGGGCCAATTTCCGAAATATAATCTTTCGCCGCCTCTCAGACCAAAAGGTTTAATAACTAACTTTAGGTAATTAGCATCGGAAGTAATTAATAGGCGGCATCCCCCGGGATGGAGGAGGCAACTCCTACACCCCCCTCAGAGAAACCCCCCCCAAAGTCCTCAAAAAAGGAGGCAAATACAGGACGCCGCAGATGACTGTGTTTGCAGTTACTTTTGCAAAACTCCCCCCATGGCTTATACTCTGGATGAATTAATCCAGGGTTATGTTTAACCAACCAAGGAAGTCCCAACACAAAGGATGGTAACCCTCCAACACATAACAAGATAATATTCCCTATTATTGGCCCCACCCGAAGGCAATTTATAACCTCATGAACAAAGCTACCTTGGCCGAGAGGCCTGGCTCAATGGGAATATAGGGTCGGTTTGACCAATACACCAGTGATACCTTGAGCCTGAGCAAAGAGGTCAACCAATTAGCCCCGCCCACAAAGAAAACAGAAATCTTTCAACCTCCCTACCAACCACCACCTCCACTGGACAAGGAAGGAAAACTAGCGGACAAAAAATCCCAGTTGTCGTCCACCACACAACCCTGGGATTAACAGTTTTCCGGCGAATTTTTGTCAAAAGGCACGGGAGGACATCCCCCAACAAAATGTCCCTCTTTTCCCCGCAAAGAAACACCTTTATCCTGCGGGTTACCGCCAATCCCCTTACAAATGAGTCCCTCCCAACTGCTAGCTCCCCCCGAAAGACAGGGAACCCAACATAAGGGACTTTGTAGTAGGGTGGAGTAACAACAGGGGGCGGAGTTACCTCGCACCTCCCCGGAGCCGTTATCAGTACGGATAGCTAGGGCCAAGCACCTCCAGTGATGGGGAGAACTACTGAGCCCAAAAAACGTCCTTTAATTTGCAGAAAGCCCCTGACAAAACTGGCTCCTAAGGCTGGCATTATGAGTATCTGTGGCCCATCTACGGACTCAGAAGCAAATTCCTCCCCGGACAATCCCCTGCTGTATCTTTACAATTTGTCTCACAAGAAGGACCCGATCGGGCATATATACCAAACCCAGGGCTAAAAAATGATCTACTGACTGTAAGCCGGGTCCGGAGAAGGGAAAGGCCCCAGGATTGAGGGTCCCCTTGTAGGAGCGAGAAAACAATTCCACTCTCGTCTTCACTCCCTGAGATCGAGGCCCGAAGCCAAAAAAAAATTTCATGTCCCTAAGGTAAAAAATTTGTTCGCCCCCCCAGTGAACCTTCCGGGGAGCTACTTTAGGTTAAATCTGGTTTGCCCGAGGGAGACAAAACTTTGGACTTAATGTCCGTCAGCTCCATGGATAATCCTGCAACGCGACCAGCTGGGTACGGATCCATGGCAATGGAATAATTTTATTGGCAGTGAAAATGCACGCGGTCTTATGATTGTGTCTGTTATAAACTATTCTTAAAAGAACAACACTTAACAAAATAGATTAGCAACTCAAGAATAAATAAAGAATAGATTTTACCTGACACATATCCCCAAAATCAGGGTTAATCTTGAGGACGATACACGTCACAGGAAAGAGGAGGAGGGGTCTAACCTGACCCTAAACTGGGGTCCTAACAATCCCCACTTTGGGGGTACTGAAAGGTTCGAGTCCAAGTCCCACCTAACCTGTCTCCTATCAGTCCCTAACCCTGTAATCATCCTAAGAAAAGGGTTCTGATTACCACCGGGATATGGGCTGATCTCTGTAATACAACAGATTAGAATAAAACAATGGAGAAAACACAGACTTGCATACACACCAAAACAGAAGGAACATAAAAGACTGGGATATTAAACTCTAAGCAAGGGAGCTTAAAACAATAAGGATCTTTAACTTAAGTCTATAAATACAAACCTACTGTGGCTGCATGAAGAATTTCACGGCAACTCCCAACAAGACAACCAAGATTTAAAGAAACCAATCAACAAATTAAATTGCAGCCGGAAGAAACTGCACCAGTCCCAGAACGGCACAGACAAAATTTTAACTCCCCTAAGAAACCAAAGAAACAGCAACCAGCTGTGGAAAATCAGAATGGCAACCGCGAGATCTCGTGGCGATGCCACATGACTAACCTTGTGAAAATAAAATATTGGGGGCGAAAAAATCATTTTTGAAAAAAAAAAAAAATTTTTTATTTTTAGGCTGTGGTTATAAATTTGTAAATTTTTGGGGTTTTCAAAGGCCACCACCTTTAAATTAAGTTCCTTGTGGGGCATTTGCCAAAAGGGGGTCACGTGGGGGGGTTTCCACGTTTAGGGCATAGGGGCTCTCCAATGTGACTGACCCCCAGACCTTCCTCAAAGTCTCAATCCAAAACTCATATTTCCCTTTCCCCGAGCCCCGCTGGCCAACAGTATTTTCGCCCCCAATTTGGGTATATGTATCAGGCAAATTGGACAACAACTTTGGGGGTTTTCCAATTTCTTCTGTTACCCTTTAAAATAAAATTATTGGGGGCAAAAAAAATCATTTTTGTAAAAAAAAAAAAAAGATTTTTTTTATTTTAGGCTGTACGTTATAAACTTTAGGAAAACTGGGGGTTCAAAGTTCTCACCAACAACAGATAAGTTCCTGAGGGTCTAGTTCCAAAATGTGTCATTTATGGGGGTTTCCACTGTTTAGGCAGATCAGGAGCTCTCCAAACACACATGGCGTCCAGCCAATTCTGGTTAAAAAGTCAGACGGCGCTCCTTCCCTTCCAAAAACCTTCCAGCACCCAAACAGGGTTTACCCCCACAATGGGATATCAGGCACCAGGACAAATTGACAATAATTTTGGAGTCTTGTTTCCCCCTGGAAAAATAAAAAATTGGGGTGAAAAAAATATTTTTGTGGAAAAAATATATTTTTAAAATTTTTTACGGCCTACTTTTAAAACTTGTTGAAGCATTGGGGGTTAAATTGTTCAAAAATCTGATAATTTCCCTTTTAGGGGGTCTAGTTCCCAAATGGGTTTTGTGGGGGGTTTTTCCACTGTTTAGCACAAGGGGCCTCCAAATGCAACATGGCATCCAAACTCATTCCACAATTTTGGTTGAAAAACAAATGGTGCTCCTTCCATTCGAGCTTGCCGTGGCCAAACTGGTTCCCCCCCTATGGGGTATCACGTACTCAGGACAAATTGTACAACAATTTTGTGGCCCAATTTTTCCTGACCCTTGGGAAAATAAAAAAATTATGACTAAAACATAATTTTTTGTTGGAAAAAAATAGGATTTTTTATTTTTAATGCCCGGGCATTAAAACTTGTGGAACACTTTTGGGGGTCAAATGCTCACCAAAGACAAAAACCCTTAGGGGGTCTATTTTCCAAATGGGGTCACTTGGGGGGGTTTCCACTTTTAGGCTCATCTGGCACTGCAAACGGAACATGACCCCCATTAACTCTGCATTCCAAACGTTACACTTCCTTTCCAAGCCCTCCGGGCCCAAACATTCCCCCCCCCACAAAGGGGGATCAGCGTACTCAAAAATTGGACAAACAACTTTTGGGGTCCCAATTTTCCCCTTGGGAAAATTAAAAATTTGGGACAAAAAATCATTTTTGTGAAAATTGATTTTTTTTTTTTTCACACCCAGGCTTTTAAATTTTGTGAAACACTTGAGGGTTAAAAATGCTAAAACAGATCTAGATAAGTACCCTTAGGGGGGTCTAGTTTCCAAAATGGTGTCACTTGTGGGGGGTTTCCACGTTTGGCGCATCGGGGCTCTCCAAACGCGACATGGCATCCAATCAAATTCCTTTTAGTTTGAAAAAGTCAAACTCGCCCTTCCCCTTAGAGCCTGCCGTGTACCCAAACAGGGTTTTCCCCCAATAGGGGTATTGGCGTACTCAGGGAAAATTGCATAACAACCTTTCGTCCCTTTTTCTTTTACCCTTGTGAAAATAAAAAAAAATTTTTTAAAAGATAATTTTTGTGGCTAAAAAGTAAAATTCATTTTTTCCTTCCCGTTGCTTTAGTTACGTGAAGCACCTAAGGGTTAATAAACTTCGAATTTTGGGGTTTTTTAGTATTGAGGGGTGCAGTTTTTAAGGGTCCTTTTGGTTTTTCTGCCATATAACCCCTCAAAGTATTCAAAAATGTGAAGTGGGTCCCTAAAAAAAAAAAGGCTTTGTAAATTTTGCTGTAAAAAATGAAAAAATCCCCTGGTTCAACTTTTAACCCTTAAATTTTCCAACAAAAAAAATTTTGTTCCAAAATTGTGCTGAGTAAAGTAGACATGGGAAAAAAGTTATTTTTAACAATTTTGTGTATTTTTCTCTTTTTAAAGGGAATAAAAATTCAAAGTTTGAAAAAATTTCAAAATTTTTTAAAAAATTTTTGCCAATTTGCGTTTTTTTCAAAAATAAACGCAAGTTATATCGAAGAAAAATTTTAAAACCCCAACATGAAGACAAAAAATACACGAGAAAAAATCTCAGAATCGCGAAGATTGTTGAAGCTTCCAGATTTAAACCTCTAAAGAGACAGTGGTCAGAATTGTAAAAATTGGCCCGGTCTTTTCGGCAAACCACCCTTGGGGTGAAGGGGTTAAAATGTTGAACGTTTTAATTCACAATGGAGTCTTGCGTGGTGACGTGTTACAACCATGGGTTGCGTGGTGCGTGTGCATAAGCCCATGGGGGGTTTTTTTGTAACAATTGTCCTGCTAATTCCAGGTATTTCTGTAGCCCCACAGTGGTTCTGGCTCTTTGACAACTTCTGATAAATTTTTTTCACTCCTTTCACAAATCTTGGGGGCAATTCATGGCTGTTTTTGGAAAATGATGTTTCCCCACTTCAAATTATGGCCCCATTTCTTTCTAATTAATAATAGATTTCAACTATTGTCATGACTTTCCAAGGCTTTTTGCACCTTCCTTTCTTCATGTGTTGAATACATTTTCCCTGTGACATTTCTCATTATTATACATAACTTAATTTATGGACATCTATGGTTTAATATTTTTGCCTGTGTGGATTGGATGGGTTGTTCCCGACATTTGGTGAGAATTTCATGTCAATAGCACCTTAAGAAATATATTTACTTTGAAAATCGGTGACGTGCTCAATACTTGTTTCACTCGCTGTATATGGGAATAGAGCTGGAGTGACAGACGTTTCAGATCTACCATAGTCCTTCAGCCTTATTTGCATATCAATTCAAACGCTGATTTTTTAGTAACCGTGGAACGGACTAGACATGTAAAGCTATTGCTGAACTTGTCTTTGAAAGAGCTACATGCCCATATAAATATATTGGAGTGTGAAATCAAGTGACCAATTCCTTTTAAACCTTGCATAAGCATATGTCTCTTCAATCTACACAGAAGTAGGAGAGCAAAATAGACAGCAAAAAATAAATGGCTCTCATTCTGATGCAAGCTCTAGGGGTGACAAATGTTATAATGATGCTGGTAAAATTACTGGGATTCCAACCAATCAGTAGAACAAGGAACCTATAAATGTCCCAGATGGGAATACTGCTTTAAAACTATGTTGACATTGTAGAGTCCATATAGTCATATAGTGTAATATAGTTTTTCATACCTTTTTTGGTATACTAATTGGCCAGACTTTTGCCCATTATAATGGTGCACATTGAGTTTGTAGGTTGCGATCTAGACCGGTGTACAGTCATGGCCAAAAGTTTTGAGAATGACACAAATATTATATTTTCACATGATCTGCTGTTGACCTCTGTTTTTTATGTGTGTTTGACAGATGTTTTTATCACAGACAGAAATATAATTGCAAACATATGAGTAACAAAAGCTTATATTGACAGTTAGAATGAGTTAATGCAGCAAGTCAATATTTGCAGTGTTGACCCTTCTTCTTCAGGACCTCTGCAATTCTCCCTGACATGCTCTTAATCAACTTCTGGACCAAATCCTGACTGATAGCAGTCCATTCTTGCACAATCAATGCTTTCATTTTGTCAGAATTTTTAGGTTTTTGTTTGTCCACCCGTCTCTTGATGATTGACCACAAGTTCTCAATGGGATTAAGATCTGGGGAGTTTCCAGGCCATGGACCCAAAATCTCTATTTTTTGTTCCCTGAGCCATTTAGTTATCACCTTTGCTTTATGGCAAGGTGCTCCATCATGCTGGAAAAGGCATTGTTGATCGCCAAACTGCTCTTGGAGGGTTGGGAGACGTTGCTCTTGGAGGACATTCTGGTACCATTCTTTATTCATGGCTGTGTTTTTAGGCAAGACTGTGAGAGAGCCGATTCCCTTGGCTGAGAAGCAACCCCACACATGAATGGTTTCAGGATGCTTAACAGTTGGCATGAGACAAGACTGGTGGTAGCGCTCACCTTGTCTTCTCCGAATGAGGCGTTTTCCTGATGTCCCAAACAATCGAAAAGGGGATTCATCAGAGAAAATAACTTTACCCCAGTCCTCAGCAGTCCACTGCCTGTACCTTTTGCAGAATATCAGTCTGTCCATGATGTTTTTTCTGGAGAGAAGTGGCTTCTTTGCTGCCCTCCTTGAGACCAGGCCTTGCTCCAAGAGTCTCCGCCTCACAGTGGGGGCAGATGCACTCACACCTGCCTGCTGCCATTCCTGAGCAAGCTCTGCACTGCTGGTAGCCCGATCCCACAGCTGAAACACTTTTAAGAGACGGTCCTGGCACTTGCTGGTCTTTCTTGGGCGCCCTGAAGCCTTTTTGGCAACAATGGAACCTCTCTCCTTGAAGTTCTTGATGATGCGATAGATTGTTGACTGAGGTGCAATCTTTCTAGCTGCGATACTCTTCCCTGTTAGGCCATTTTTGTGCATTGCAATGATGACTGCACGTGTTTCTTTAGAGATAACCATGGTTAACAGAAGAGAAACAATGATGCCAAGCACCAGCCTCCTTTTAAAGTGTCCAGTGGTGTCATTCTTACTTAATCATGACAGATTGATCTCCAGCCATGTCCTCATCAACACCCACACCTGTGTTAATGGAGCAATCACTGAAAAGAGGTTAGCTGGTCCTTTTAAGGCAGGGCTGTAATGATGTTGAAATGTGTTTTGGGGGATAAAGTTCATTTTCTAGCCAAATATTGACTTTGTGTCATGGGTGCATCGCCATGAAGATCGTCGCGATTGCACATTCTGACTTCTCACAGCTGAGCTGCTGTTTCTTTGTTTTTTGGTAATGAGAGAGTTAATTTTTCCTAGCTCTTTGCTAAGGCTAGGTGCAGCCTCGCCCGGCTGCTTTTGATTATGTTCTAATTAGTTTCCTTTATATTTCTGCCAGTCTGGGTGTTAGACGCCGGTGAAAGCATTCATGTAGTTTAGCAGACTGGATCGGTTCTGAGAATATTTAAGCTAAGAGCTCCTTAGTTGTTTTTACTCTTACAGCTTATAGTTTTTCTCTGAGACCTTAGGTGTTCCTACTGTGTGTGAGTGTTGTATGTAAGACTTTATTTACTTTATTTCTTGTCTTTCTTGTATGTCTTTCTGTTCATTAACCGTTACCTGTTCATTCCCTTTGGTGGCAATCAGGGTCCTTCTTAGGACTAGATTACAGTTGGCAGGGATTGATAGGAGACAGGGTTTACGCTGGTGGCCTGGACCTCTGTACCTTTAACAGTACCTCCAGGTAGAGGGATTAGTTAGGACCCCAGTTTAGGGTCAGCATAGACCCCGGTCACCCTCTAGCCGGAGACAGCGTATAACGGATTCCGTTTTGACCCTCTGGACATTCTGTCAGGTAAATCTATGTTATCATATATCTATGCGCATGTTATATAGTATGTTGCCCTTTTGATATAGATTACTGACATCACATATATATATCTGCTATACAGCGTGACATTTTCACCGGCCCAACTAAAGATTCTCCCCAGCTGTCATGGATCCAGTAGCCCAGCTGGCCCGGCAGTTGCAGGGGTTGTCCATGGAATTTGCAGACATTAAGTCCAAGGTTTTGTCCCTCCCGGAGCAAACCAGATCTGAACCTAAGGTTGCTCTCCCGGACAGGTTCACTGGTGGGCGGGACAAATTTTTTACTTTCCGGGAGGCATGTAAATTGTACTTTCGGCTGCGGCCTCGGTCATCTGGGAGTGAAGAGCAGAGGGTGGGAATTGTTATCTCGCTCTTACAAGGGGACCCTCAATCTTGGGCGTTCTCTATTCCTCCAGGCTCCCCAGATCTCCAGTCAGTGGATCGATTTTTTACTGCCCTGGGTCTGGTATATGATGATCCGGATCGAGTCTCCCTTGCTGAAACAAGGTTACGTAAAATACGGCAAGGAAATCGTCCAGCGGAGGAATATTCTTCTGAGTTCCGTAGATGGGCAACAGATACTCAGTGGAATGACCCAGCTCTTAGGAGCCAGTTTTGTCAAGGGTTGTCTGACAAATTAAAAGATGTGTTGGCTCAGTATGATTCTCCTCCATCACTGGAGGCTGCTATGGCCCTCGCTATTCGCATTGATAGACGACTTCGGGGAAGACGCGAGGTAACTCCGCCCCCCATGATGACTCCACCTACTACTAAAGTCCCTTATACTGAGGTTCCCCTGGTCTGTTCTGAGGAACCCATGCAGTTGGGAGGGACATCATTTTGTAGGAGGGAATCGGCGGTGCGCCGCAAGACTAGAAGGTGTTTCTTTTGCGGGAGAGAGGGACATTTTGTTGGGGGGTGTCCATCCCGGACCTCTTTGAGCCAAGGAGTTAACCTGGGAGTGTGTATTTCGTCCCCAAATCCCTCTCAGTTTCTCGTGCCTGGGGAGGTGGTGATTGGTACTAGAACTGAGAGGATTTCTGTTTTTCTTGATAGTGGGTCCGGGGCTAATTTGGTGGACGCTCGGTTTGCCCAGGTGCATGGTATGCAACTGAGTGTATTGGCCAAACCGGTCCCTATACTCTCTATTGATTCTAGACCTCTTGGTCAAGGTAGCTTGGTACAAGCTGTTCATAACATAGATCTTCGAGTAGGGGCAATAGATAAAGAGCAATTGTCTTGTTATGTGTTGGAGGGTCTACCTACTCCTATTGTGTTGGGACTTCCTTGGTTGGCTAAACATAACCCAGTGATTGATTGGCAATCCAGAAAGATAAGCCAGTGGGGTGAATTTTGCAAGAATAACTGCATGAGCACGGTCATCGGTGCGGTTGTGCCTAGGACTTTGTCTCCTTTTCTGGAGGACTTTGGGGAGATGTTCTCAGAGGAGGGGTGTAAAGAGTTTCCTCCTTATCGCGCATATGACTGCTCAATAAAGTTGCTTCCTGATGCCTTATCTCGTACTTTCCCAAGGGCCGGGAAGACGGATGATCCGGTTCCTATTCCTCAGGAGGGAGTTGTAGTGTCAGCTGTATGCTCTGAGCTTGAGGGGGAGGTATTGGGGGCTCAGGGGGACGCCCCTGTGGGACTTCCAGGGAGACTGATAGTTCCAGATCGCTTAAGACTGAAGGTTACGGGGAACCATTACAAACGGATGGCTGATAGGAGGAGAGTTTCTGGTCTAGATCTGAAGGTGAACGATCTGGTTTGGTTGTCTACCAGGAATATAAAACGTAAAGTTTCCTCCTGGAGGTTGGGTCCCAGATTCATCGGGCCGTACAGGATCAGTTCCATAATTAATCCTGTGTCATTTCGTCTGGACCTCCCTCCTACGTTTAAAAATCATAATGTGTTTCACAAGTCATTACTTAAAAAGTATGTGGCACCAGTCATACCGTCACCTCTACCTCCTTCAGTGGTGGTCAATGATAACGTGGAAATTCATGGGTCGAAAATCATTGACTCACGTCTCAGTCGCCGATCCCTTCAGTACTTAGTTCAGTGGAGGGGGTATTGTACTGAGGAGGGAACGTGGGTCCCTGCGTCTGATGTTAACGCAGATCGATTGGTTCGGACCTTTCACACAACTCACCCGGACAGACCTGGTCATGAGGGTCCGGAGGCCCCTCGTAGAAGGGGGGGTACTGTCATGGGTGCATCGCCATGAAGATCGTCGCGATTGCACATTCTGACTTCTCACAGCTGAGCTGCTGTTTCTTTGTTTTTTGGTAATGAGAGAGTTAATTTTTCCTAGCTCTTTGCTAAGGCTAGGTGCAGCCTCGCCCGGCTGCTTTTGATTATGTTCTAATTAGTTTCCTTTATATTTCTGCCAGTCTGGGTGTTAGACGCCGGTGAAAGCATTCATGTAGTTTAGCAGACTGGATCGGTTCTGAGAATATTTAAGCTAAGAGCTCCTTAGTTGTTTTTACTCTTACAGCTTATAGTTTTTCTCTGAGACCTTAGGTGTTCCTACTGTGTGTGAGTGTTGTATGTAAGACTTTATTTACTTTATTTCTTGTCTTTCTTGTATGTCTTTCTGTTCATTAACCGTTACCTGTTCATTCCCTTTGGTGGTAATCAGGGTCCTTCTTAGGACTAGATTACAGTTGGCAGGGATTGATAGGAGACAGGGTTTACGCTGGTGGCCTGGACCTCTGTACCTTTAACAGTACCTCCAGGTAGAGGGATTAGTTAGGACCCCAGTTTAGGGTCAGCATAGACCCCGGTCACCCTCTAGCCGGAGACAGCGTATAACGGATTCCGTTTTGACCCTCTGGACATTCTGTCAGGTAAATCTATGTTATCATATATCTATGCGCATGTTATATAGTATGTTGCCCTTTTGATATAGATTACTGACATCACATATATATATCTGCTATACAGCGTGACACTTTGCAAGTAATTGCTGTTAAGCTGATCACTCTTTATAACATTCTGGAGTATATGCAAATTGCCATTAGAAAAAGTGAAGCAGTAGACTTTGTAAAAATTAATATTTGTGTCATTCTCAAAACTTTTGTCCATGACTGTACTCATTAAACTTAAATTAAAAACTGATGTAAACAGGCAATACGTATCAACCATTTCAGGTTAATGGTGCAAATGAGGGGTAGATTGCCATTCAAGATCTGTTTACAGGCCCCCGCAACCATGGCATATATACTACTAGCTATAACCAAATGTATGAACAAGCAGTTTTAACAGATGAGTCCTGGATGAGCTCATATGTATTCAGAATTTCCAAGCTTCCTCTGAGTCTTAGGGTCGTTCACACAACCGGATTTTCGGTCCGTGTGCTATCCATGAAACAAATTGCACTCGGACCAATGTTATTCAACGGGGCCATGCAGATGAGCAATTTTCTTCACTTACTAAGTCTGTGTGTGAAAAAAATCACAGTATCTATTAGTTTTCGTAAATCAAATGAGACTTGTCCATTTAAGTCTATTACTGTGTAAAGAGTGAGAAGCCGTTGACATTCCCCCTCTTTGAAGATCTTCTAGTGATATAATGCATTGCCAGGTTTTGAATGTTTTATCTCTTTTGTTGCCTGTAGCACTTAGCTATCCAGTGGACTGGGTTAACCGTTGGGACCAGCTCATGAAGGGAGGACTTAAAGGGAATCTGTCACCCTAAATTGGCGGGATATTTAAATGATGGCAGTCAGGTCAGATGGGCGGTGTTTTGGGTACTTGCTTTAACATGTTGTTCGCCGCTGTCTCCATTATTTCTGGGAATTGTAGTTGTTGCCCTCCATATAACGCCCTGCGCATTGCAATCTGTGGGCAAAGCATACTGCGCGTGCGCAATTCAAGATTGCAATGCGCAGGTGCGTTATATGGAGGGCAACGACTACAATTCCCAGAAATAATGGAGACAGCGGCGAACAACATGTTAAGGCAAGTACCCAAAACACCGCCCATCTGACCTGACTGCCATCATTTAAATATCCCGCCAATTTAGGGTGACAGATTCCCTTTAAGCAGGCATAGGAAATTCAGTTTCCTCTTTAATTCACTTTTTTAGGCAGTGAATGGAAAGTATTGAAAAGGGAAGGACCTATGGTCCAGCAGTCCTGCATTCGGGTAGCAAGTTCTAGTGTGAACAAGTATAAAGTGGCAGAAGGATCCGCAAGTGGGGCCTACAGCAAACGTTATCTACACTAGATAAGAAGTAGAAGTGTAGCCAGACTTGTGGGTCATAGAGAAGACTGGCCTGGTTGGGACACGTATTCTCCTAGCAGGAATTCATCAGGTATAATGCCTCTCCATTGTGCAGAAGATGTATGTAAGTGTTATGCCTGCTATCTGATGTATATACGTTTCACCAGTTTGCTTAGTAAAGTCTATTTTTGAACTGGTCTCTCTCATTCATCTCCACTCCGTGTGGTCCTGGCCTACCATGTCGAGTGGCAGCATGCGGTCTGCAGTGGCGTACCTCTAAGGTAAAAGCACACAAACCCGCCAGGATCTCCATTTTTCTACAATATCTGGGGACACGGAAACAACCCTCAGCCAGGGTGTCTGCCGGTGTTACAATTGTGAAAAAAATTGGATGCCATACGGAGTCACATTCTAATTCTGATTTTTGAGGATACATTGCAGTCCTGTAACGTAGGAAACTGTAAACGGTCCTGTAAATTATTAATAGCTGCTTTAGAAAACGGATGGCTGGATTTTTATTATCTGCATTTCTGTCTTGAAAAAGGACTATTATGGCCGAAATGTCACATCGTCTAGCTTATTTTTGTTCCTGTGCCATGTGATTTTTAAGGATGTGTGATATGTATTTGAAATCCAGACAGCCGCAACACATGCAGGGATTACCTAACAAACAGGCAATCCCTGCATTTGTTGCGCCTGTTGATCAGCCGCGCTATGCAGCCACGGGGACTCAAACATAATATACGAGCACGCCAAAGTTACTCGGTTAGTACCCGAGCATGCTCAGATAACACCTTATCCCAATACTTTCACTGATCACTAGTCAAAAACTCAGCAAAAACAAATCGTGGGAACGTTTCCTAAGGACTCTGAACAGTCTGCATATTTTGCTGCATACCGTGTTCAGGGAACAGTTATGGATAGGGCTGTGGAGTTCAAGTCTCCATTGTGAAATGAGAGAATCATCTTTAGGTGAAGGTTGGACTAAGGAGAAAAGTACTGCTACTTTGAAAGATGAAAAAATCTTGAATTTATGCTCATGCCTATATTTATAAGAATAATTATTAGTAAGTATATTGTGCTCTTACCTTCATTAAAACAGACTCTGAAAGCTTTTCTCGGTTTACAATCTTTATTGCCACTTTCTGTCCAGTTATACAGTGAACACCTAGTTTAACCAACCCTGTAAAGTCGAGAAAAATATATGGTTAGCATCAAATTAGATCACAATTTACATTATGTACAACATGTAAATAAATGTGTATAAGGACAGATGCCTCCAACATAACATTCAAGTTTACAAAGTTCTCACGCACCATCTACAAAATTGTAGATACCCCATTTTCATAGTTTGTCGAGACTTGTTGCAGATGTCGGCCATCTTTGAATCTTGCTGACGCTGTAAACATCATTGTGTGCATTTGACATGTCTTTAAAGAGATCTGGCCTATACCTTAAAGGGGTTGTCAGGTCTGGGGTACAAGTCTCTGTCGCTACAGTCTTGTGAATTCTCACAACATGCAATGTGCATGCTGTCAGGATTCTCCGGTGGCGGGGCATGGTGTATGCAATATGTATATTCCCGGCCACATTCCAACTAGCAGTATCAGGCCTCACTCAATTCACTTGTATTGAGTGAGGCTAGTCTAGTTAGCACATGACAGTATACCTGCGGTCACTCACCCGCCAGCTCCCGAAATCAGATAATCCTGACTGTGCGCACTGTGAGGATTCACAAGTCTGCAGTCACATCAAGTGACTGCAGACTTGTCCCCCAAGGCCGGATAATCTCTTTAACACTCAGACAGACCAGGATCTACAACCAAGGGCACGACCCAGCATCAATGGAATTCTTCTAACACTACAGATCCAGCGAACTAATGGTAGCAGGAATAGATTGTCAATCTCATTACAGACATGTTTCTAAATTGCGAGTGTTAGGCCGGAGTCACACTGGCGACAAAATCGGACGATTGCAATGCGATGAAATATCGCATTGCAGTCTGCCCTATGTTAATCTATGGAGCAGCTCCCAGTATCAGATTTTTTGTGGTCCGTTTTAAACGTCCGAGTGCAATCGCAGCATGCAGCGACTGTCACCAATTGTGGATCGACTATCGCCAATGCAAGTCTATGGGAGCGATGAAAAATCGGATTACAAACGGACCGGACGTGTGACTTGCGATTTAATCGCATCGGTGTCCTTTACAAAAGCCGGCAATTCATCCCGGCTATACTGTAAAATCACACTGACAGGTTTAATAAAGAATAGATGCAATACATATACACACATAGAATACATATATGTTTCGACCCGCCACCACAATTGTGGGTTACCAGGGCAATGGGGTACTCAGAGCCGAGCCCATGGAAGTCTATGGGGTTTGTGTCACAGGTAGCTGTGGCTCGGTCTGTGGCCCGGGCGGTCTGGCGTATGTTGGGGATATATTTACAGGGGATTGATTTATGTACAGTTCGTGACGCCACCTGTAGTATTCTGGTAATTTGTACCAGCGCTGCTGTAGATCTCTGAGGGGATGGTGAGGCAGCTAGATGTCGGGTCCCCTACAGGTGGGACTGGTCCCTCAAAGTCTATGTGAGTAGTGAAGTCGAGTGCGGTTAAAGAACACAGTCTCACACGGTCAGCGTCTTTCCATACCTTTACTTGCAAGATGATAAGGCAGGTCCCAGGGAGGCTGATCCAAGGAGAGTGTATCTTGAGACGGCAGCTGGACAAGTTAGGGGCCTCCTTTATCTCCAATATGACGAGTGCAACTAGCATGAAGCGTAGTTCCCTCAATTCTCCAGCTTATCCAAAGCTGTACCTGCCCAGTCAGCTTAGTGTTAGGGGCCTTCCTATGAAGGAGCTGAATTCTTACGTGGTCCTGCAGAACTCCAAAGTCTTCACTCCCCCTGACCCCAGTTACGTACTGACTATAAGGGGCTTGTCTGCCGCGACCTAGGGTCCGGTAGATTCCTGGTTTTCCTGTCACCGTGCCTGAAACAACAGTGACCCTTCGGTCCCAGTGACCGGTAGCAACGTGCTGGACTTCTGCAATCCTGTAGCACTAATCCTATAATCCACTTGCCTTTCGCCTTGTCCACGCTGGTAACATAAGCACTCAAAACTAGCCAAGGGTCGAGCAGTCACTTCTTTCCTTTTCCTTCCAATGAAGTTAGCCACAGATGCTCAGTTATCACAGGCAGGAGCACGTCTCTGAACCTGATACCGTCCTCTAGACAGGGATGCTGAAGACTTTCCGTGCTAATACTTCTTCCTTCCTCAGTGTGTGTTGTGAAGGTGATACAGCTCTGACTAGACTAAGGTGTATTCCAAACACCTATACCAGACTCCACGTTTTGAACTGGGATGAAGCAGGCTAGACTCTTTCCTCCCTCCAAACGTCTTCTCACCAAGAAGTCTAGACTCTACTCCACACGTCCTCACTATCCAAAGACAGGAACTAGACTAATCACTCTAACACCTACTACCTTGACCACTCCCTCTAGAGTATACTCCACTACCCTAGGGGTGTGTCTAGTGTGTGTCGAGTGAATGAATATTGAGCATTGAACTGCCGTCTCGCCATACACTCTCCAGGGTACTGCGTGTGCCTACCACCAGGGCTACACATTCCCCCATGGTAAACGACAGCACTCCCGGGCTGTGAAATACAAAAGACATTTTGTTTATGCAATAACAATAACAATAACATCTTCCCATCCGGGAGGTGAGAACACCTTGAACGTTACAAACTTTTATAGAAAAATACAAATAGTATCAAATAGCATTCAATAAATAAATATACAATATACTTGTGAAGGACCCGCACCAAACCTTCAACGTGGGTCCTGGGTGGGCTGCAGGACGTCCGATTGCAGACCTCACTCAGTGCCACACCATACGGGTTTTGTTTTTCAGAGGTAGTTATAGATGGTTTTTGTAAAACCAAGATAGGGCACATTATATTAAATCACATTATAAAAGTGCAACTGTTTATCATTTATCATCTATCATTTACCCAGCCGGGCATTCTATAATTAGAAATATATATTCACTATATATAACCTGTGCAAACTTTTTCAAAACATTTTAAACTTTTTGCTTTTTACTTGTGGTAGATCCGATAGGGATCTCACCAACTCTTTACTATTTATTCATCTTCTAATAATACACCTTCCACTACATCTTTCACCCCGGGGGCTGGAATGATGCAATGAGCCCTAGATCCCAAGACCAGCAAATCATGTGCTGCGATCAGGGTCTGGGTCGCGACAGTTCTGGTGCGAACCTCTAGGGGCGCAACGGGTATACTCTCTCCGCATGACACCGATTGCGTCTCCATTACAGTCAACGATATAGACCGCGTCAGGGTTTGCGATCTGGACTGGGTCGCATGTGGCGATGTGGAGGTGGCTTTAACTTGCGATGAACTTTGGGTCGCTAGTTGCGATGACTTTGCAGGGGGCGATGCTGGGGCACGGCCGGATGCTGCTTGAACTGGGACCGGGGACGCGGCGGTAATGGTGACGGTACCTGCGTCTGGGACGGGGTCGCGGACGATGGCGACGTTCAGGGCATACCATCCCTTCATTCCCCAATGCCGCGTATAGGTGACTATATCGCCGTTTGCTAAGTCCCTCCCGGGATGACCTTGCGGCAGGTGAGATTCCACGTCACGCCTGCTGACGAAGACCGCTGGGTAGAGGCCCGGTTCACGGATAAAGCCCCAGCCCTTCCGGAGCTGGAACTCAGTCACACACCCCTGCCGCCGCGGTTCCCGTAAGGTACCTTTGTCGCGACGGACAGTCTCCTTGTCAGCAATCAGCTCGGCATATTGTCGCTGGCAGTTCTTCTGAGCTTCCCGCTCTTCCTCCTGCTGACGCCTCTTCTTCTCCTCACGACTCCGCCATTCTTGTTCCCACTGGGCGGTGTAGGCGACGTCATCCAGGCGCGCCATTTCGTCCCAGTCCACATCTGGTAGTGACGGACAGGACCCCTCCGGTGTCCCTGCCGGGGACCGATAATCTGCTGCGGCCTCCTGGCCGGGCGGGCGTTCCGGGATTGGCTGTACCTCCTCAACCTCCTCCGCTTCCACCGCTTCACCAGTGGGATCGGGAACGGTACTTTCGGGGGCAGCCTCCGGTTGCTCCTTCGCCTTGGGCAGCAGACTCTTCGGTTTTTGGAATCGTGGGGGTTCATTGAGGGGAGAGGACGCCGTGTTTGTTAGTTGCCACTTCAGCAGGTTACATCGGCGTCTCTCAATCTCCTCCAGTCCAGGTTGAAACTTCTTTAGGCGTGCGTTCTCCTCCTGAAGCTCTAGCAACGCCTGTTGCAGGTGCAGGATCGCATAAGTCTCCGATGCCGATGGCAGCTTGGCGGGGGCACGGGGCCTGCCTTCCTCCGCTGCCCCACTCGGCTGCACACGTCCTGCCTCCATCATATTCCAGAAGATTCTTTCTTCTTTCTGCGGAGACATCCGGTCTCTTCCGTGGAGGTGGGGTTTGCGTCTCCTCCTCCTCGCAGGGAAGGTGAAGAGGAGGCGGACCTCCTTTGCTGTAGGGCAGGACCGCATGTTGTAGTAGCACTTTGAGAGGGCAGGCATTTTCTTCGCGCCACAGGGGGGTAGACGCCCACGAAGGTACGCCCACCTTCTTCTCCAGCGCCTGAGGGCGCGAATATGGCGACAAAAATGGCGATTTTGGCGCCAAAAGTGCAAACAGTCCTTTTCACAAAAACAGTTCCTTAGGCACACAGGGCTCGCAATTCCGCGAGTTTCGTATCCTGTTCGTGACGCCAAGTTGTTTCGACCCGCCACCACAATTGTGGGTTACCAGGGCAATGGGGTACTCAGAGCCGAGCCCATGGAAGTCTATGGGGTTTGTGTCACAGGTAGCTGTGGCTCGGTCTGTGGCCCGGGCGGTCTGGCGTATGTTGGGGATATATTTACAGGGGATTGATTTATGTACAGTTCGTGACGCCACCTGTAGTATTCTGGTAATTTGTACCAGCGCTGCTGTAGATCTCTGAGGGGATGGTGAGGCAGCTAGATGTCGGGTCCCCTACAGGTGGGACTGGTCCCTCAAAGTCTATGTGAGTAGTGAAGTCGAGTGCGGTTAAAGAACACAGTCTCACACGGTCAGCGTCTTTCCATACCTTTACTTGCAAGATGATAAGGCAGGTCCCAGGGAGGCTGATCCAAGGAGAGTGTATCTTGAGACGGCAGCTGGACAAGTTAGGGGCCTCCTTTATCTCCAATATGACGAGTGCAACTAGCATGAAGCGTAGTTCCCTCAATTCTCCAGCTTATCCAAAGCTGTACCTGCCCAGTCAGCTTAGTGTTAGGGGCCTTCCTATGAAGGAGCTGAATTCTTACGTGGTCCTGCAGAACTCCAAAGTCTTCACTCCCCTGACCCCAGTTACGTACTGACTATAAGGGGCTTGTCTGCCGCGACCTAGGGTCCGGTAGATTCCTGGTTTTCCTGTCACCGTGCCTGAAACAACAGTGACCCTTCGGTCCCAGTGACCGGTAGCAACGTGCTGGACTTCTGCAATCCTGTAGCACTAATCCTATAATCCACTTGCCTTTCGCCTTGTCCACGCTGGTAACATAAGCACTCAAAACTAGCCAAGGGTCGAGCAGTCACTTCTTTCCTTTTCCTTCCAATGAAGTTAGCCACAGATGCTCAGTTATCACAGGCAGGAGCACGTCTCTGAACCTGATACCGTCCTCTAGACAGGGATGCTGAAGACTTTCCGTGCTAATACTTCTTCCTTCCTCAGTGTGTGTTGTGAAGGTGATACAGCTCTGACTAGACTAAGGTGTATTCCAAACACCTATACCAGACTCCACGTTTTGAACTGGGATGAAGCAGGCTAGACTCTTTCCTCCCTCCAAACGTCTTCTCACCAAGAAGTCTAGACTCTACTCCACACGTCCTCACTGTCCAAAGACAGGAACTAGACTAATCACTCTAACACCTACTACCTTGACCACTCCCTCTAGAGTATACTCCACTACCCTAGGGGTGTGTCTAGTGTGTGTCGAGTGAATGAATATTGAGCATTGAACTGCCGTCTCGCCATACACTCTCCAGGGTACTGCGTGTGCCTACCACCAGGGCTACACATATATATATATATATATATATTGTGAGACAGTGAAGGAATATGTGTTGAATGAGGTGTATATTTTACCTAAGTACTTTGCTGACTGGTATGAGCGAAATGTGTGGCTTTGTAAACCTGGTGGTAAAGAAAGGTCACTACACCTGCCATTCAGTACACGCTTGCAGCTCAGACCTGAATCCACTCAGGTGTTGATTAGGAAGCCAGAAGTAGGTGCTTGGGAGCACAGTCAGAGAGCTCGCTTAGTCTGGACACAGGAGGGGTCCAGGCACAGAAGGTGTCTCCAGGAGTTTGAGCTCGCTTAGTCTGGACACAGGAAGGGTCCAGGCACAGAAGGTGTCTCCAGGAGTATGAGCTATCTCAGTCTGGGTGCTCGATGTACCCCGGACACAGGAGTAGTCTCTGTGAGAATCCATGCGGATAGCTGCTGAACAGGAGGGGAGCTCTCTCAAGTCTGGACGTTGAAGGTGCCTTCAGACACAAGGAGGAGACTCTGTGAAACTCCATGCTGGTAAATGCTGAACATATGTGTTGTTTTGGCCCAGGCTGTCAGAGTCGGGACCCGGATAGATAGGGAAATCTATCTAAGTGAAGTAAGTGGCTAGACAAGCCCAGGTCTTATCTTTATGATTTGTTTTATCTGTTTGCTGTGGACTTTAATAAAGCTGGTTGCGGCCAGTTTTTACCAGAACTGCTGTCTCTGAATGAACTGTTTCTATGCCATTCCGTCTACCCGGACGGCGATCTCAGAGCTATATCCCTGAAAAGCTTACAATTGGCGGAGAATGCTGGGGCAGCACAGTGGCTGATACAATTGGTGCTAGAATGTGCGTGCAGCACAGTGGCGAGAGACAGCAATAAAGGTCAAGTCTGTTGAAGCAGCAGCAGAGAAAAAAAAAAGTGTGTCAGCAAAAACATCTGATTGGAGCAGTCTTAAAGAGACAGTAGCCCTAATAGACTTTGCAAAGAAAAAAAAAAAAAAAGTGTGTCAATAAAGGAGAAACGTCTGTTGGAGCAGTCTTAGAGAGACAGTGGCCCTAATAGAGTTTGCAGAGAAAAAAAAAAAAAAAAAAGTGTCTGCACAGCAAGGCTGAATTTTCTGTGGAAAAGACTGTGGAGTGTGTGTGTCACACAGCAAAGCTGAATTTTCTGTGGAAAAGACTGTGGAGTGTGTATGTATTGAGTGAAGACTGCCGTTGTTGAGACAGAGAAGTCTGACAGCATGGATGACAGCATGGAGGCGCTGTTTGAACAAATGGCGCAAGTTAATGTGCAACATAAGACTGCCGTGGTTGAGACAGATAAGTCCGGCAGTATGGAGGAGCTCCTTGAGTACCTGGTCCAGGCCCAGCGGAGCATGCAGCAGAGCATGGAGCGGCAGCACCTGCAGCACCAGCAGCGCATGCAGCAGGCCCAGCAGCAATTCCTGCAGCAGCAGCAGGAGAATAACCGGTTGTTTTTTGAGCAGGTTGCAGCACTACAAAAGACTTGCAGCGCATCGTCCCAAAGTAATGTTGCAAAGTCACCTGCATTGTCCGCTGTAAAGAAGGCGGTAAGGCGGTCCCTGAAAAAGATGACACCTCATGACGATGTGGAGGTATATCTCACTAGGTTTGAGGGACTGGCAGAGAAGGAGAATCTGCCCCTATCTGAATGGGCCATGATGGTCGCACCCTATCTGATTGGAGAACCCCAAAGGGCCTATGCTGACCTGAGCGAGCAGGACAGCCAAGACTATGCCAAGCTGAAAGCGGAGATTCTTACCCGGCTGGGTGTTACGGTGACAGCCCGTGCCAGGGGAGTTTATGACTGGAGATGCAGTTGGGAGTCTGCAGTCAGCAAACCTGATTATGGAGTTGAAAAGGTGATAGTGGACCGCTACACCCGAGCATGTCCTCCTGAGGTACAGCCAGAGGTCGGACAAGGAGACCACCAGGACGCCAATCGTCTGGTCAGCCTGATGGAGAAGGCCTTCGCCAGCAAAGACTGTCTCCGTGACCAGCCGTCTGAGAGGTCGTCACTTCAGAGTTCTCGGACGCTGAACTCTCGCGGTAAGAGCGTTCCAGCTGTTGGGGACATGGGGTATGCTGATAAGCGGGTTCGGGCCCGAGGGGACATGTGGGTGGAAAAGTGTGATGGACAGGGTTGGAGATGTCGTGAAATTGCAGCCAACTGTCCAATAGAGGGGGAGCCTATGTATTGTGATGTTGGCAGATCCCTCTCTCCCTGCGCAGAGCCTGTGTGTGTGTCCACCTCAGCCGAAGAGACTGGACCACAGGGGTCCCCGGTGGTTGTAAATGACTGCCCAGCACAGGCCCTCTTGGACTCAGAGAGTCCAGTGACTTCCGTATGTGACAGCCTGATTGATAGGGACTTCATCCCTGATAAGCACCTGAGTATGGTGTGCATCCATGGAGACACCAAAGTCTACCCAGAGACTGCCGTGGACTTGGTCCCCAAACTCAGGGAGGTTTCATATGAAGTGGGGGTAGTGAAGAACCTGGTGCAACCCGTTATATTGGGTAATGACTTTCCCCGATCTAAGGATCTCTGGGGGAAAAATGTTTCTGATGGACAGTGTGATGAAGCTCCTATTGAGGGTGCGCAGTCCCGAGGGGCGGAACACAATGCTAGTGGGCCGTTAAACTTATATGATGATGATGATGATGATAATCATGATAATGATGCTGATACTGATAATGATGATGATGATCATGATAATGATGCTGATACTGATAATGATGATGATCATGATAGTGATGATGATACTGATCCTAATCATGATAATGATGCTGATAATAATAATGACTGTGATAGTGATGAAATTCCTTTGCAGGTGATGTTGGGAGACGAGGATGGTGGTTCTCGGAAACCGAGTGTCCCTGACTTACCTGTGTCCTGTGACAATTTTGAGAGTGAGCCGTGGCGAGACCCCTCTCTTAAAACGGCACAGGAAAATATAAATGTTCTAAATGAGGTTTCCCAAGAGCCTGGCTCTGAGGAGAGGTTTCCTCATGTTGCTATAAACAATAACCTGTTGTATAGGGACACTGAAGTCCAGGGAGAGGTCTTGAGCCAGCTCCTAGTACCTGAGCTATATAGAAGTATAGTGCTGGGGTTGTCACATAGTCACATACTTGAGGGACCAGATGGTGAAGTTAATGTTGTGGATGACATGTTAACTAAGGTTCCAGATCAAGATGATGGATTGTATAACCCTGAAAGTGTGCAAGATGTGAATGAGAATGAATTGTATAACCCTGAAAGTGAGCCGGATGTGGCTGAGAAAAAGGGGTCAGACAGGGATAGTGGTAGTGATAGTGAATCATCTGATGACGATCAAGCAACCAGTGCAAATGAGGAAGGCATGGTAGCAGAGGAGGTTGAGGGTCCTGAGAAGAAAGCTGATGCTGACCTTACAGCCGGACAGAAGATGGCATCTGAAGATATTTTACAGTTGGCCGATTCCCTGGCGAAGACTAAGGTGAAAGGAGGAGAGCTGAGCTTTAAAGGCAGGACTCTGAAACTGAACACAGCCCAAGTAGATGCTGTTGGAAATGAGAAGTTATCAATGTATGGTGTGGATCTGCATCGTGCCAAGGACTCTGAAGGTAATGCTGCAGAGGTGGAAAAAGCCATAGAAGTGGTAGACACCAAACCAGATGCCTCATCAGAAGCTGAGGTCTCAAGTGCAGCTGTAAGGAACAAGACTGAGGATGTGGGGGCTGACTCTGCCCAGGAATCTGTTTCGGCCAGAGACAGTGGCGTGGATGGTGTACTGTCCGGATCAGTAGCGGCAACTCGCAAAGTTCGGGCTGGCATTGGTGAGCTCAGGCGCACTTTCATGGAGTCTGCATTTGAGCCACGTCCCAACGAATGGAGAAGCGATGTGTAGGTCCGTTGCCACTGCAGATACACGGGAGCCCGGATGGGATGCAGAGCGTGGTGGAAGAGAAGAGCCAGGCGGGTTCTGAGTATACAGATGCAGCTATCAAGGAGAACTTGAAAGTTGAAATAAATGGAGATATTGGATATCATAATGATGTGCCTGAAGAGGTAGAATGTAAGACTGACGGTAGGGCTTCTGAGCATGTTCTACCAGAAGAGCATGAAGAAGGGGCCGAAGACGTAAAGGACGTCCAACAGCTACAGGAGAAGATGCGTCTCCCTGAGGTCTCTACCAAAGAAATAAAGACTGATAATGTTGCATTACGCGAGCGGCTTCAGCAGTGTGAACTGGATGTGGTATCTCTTCGCCAGGAACGTGAGCGGTTCCAGCAGTTGCTCCAGAGAGCACGAGGTGAAAGGGAAAGTGTATATGGTACCTTGCAAGATCAAGAAAAAGTGGTTGCACAGGTACAAGATGAATTGATTACTTCTCAGAAAAATCTCCAAACTGTGATGAAGGTGCGTGATGAAAGCCATGAGCCGCTTCTTGAGAAGGTCAATGAAGTACAAGAAGAGGATGAATTATGTGTACTGCCAAAGAAAAACGATCAGCTCCTTCTACAGTGCCAAGCATTTGAACAGTGTAGCTTAAAATGGTCAGAGACCATGGCAGAGGAGCTTAAGTTCTGTGAAATAGAATTTATGAATCAACTGATATTTAAGAAAGTAGATGTGCTAAAGAAGGTTCAGGGGAATTAGAGAAAGGTGAAAAACCCCCTTTACCTCCTGTGATAGTTGGTGACACAGGGTCAGTGCCCCAAAAACAGGAGGTACGAAAGTTTCTGAGGAAGAATCAGCAGAGGTGTTCTGACGTGCCTGGTCGTACTTCTCTGGTGAGGCACTATACCGAGACTGAGGCTGGCACTAAGGTCAAGCTGAAACCGTGCAGGATACCCGAGGCCCGCAGAGAGCATAGGCCTGGGAGGGTACAGCGTAGTGCGGTTGCTTTAGGTGAAGATACAGATGACATGGTGAAGATGAACTTGGTGTTGGCCATAACTGGTCCGGAGTTCACTGTCTCTTTAGGATTGTTGACCAGCCCTCCGGTCTGGATGACCAGCCCTCGGTCTGGAGAAGAGGGGGGGATATGTGAGACAGTGAAGGAATATGTGTTGAATGAGGTGTATATTTTACCTAAGTACTTTGCTGACTGGTATGAGCGAAATGTGTGACTTTGTAAACCTGGTGGTAAAGAAAGGTCACTACACCTGCCATTCAGTACACGCTTGCAGCTCAGACCTGAATCCACTCAGGTGTTGATTAGGAAGCCAGAAGTAGGTGCTTGGGAGCACAGTCAGAGAGCTCGCTTAGTCTGGACACAGGAGGGGTCCAGGCACAGAAGGTGTCTCCAGGAGTTTGAGCTCGCTTAGTCTGGACACAGGAAGGGTCCAGGCACAGAAGGTGTCTCCAGGAGTATGAGCTATCTCAGTCTGGGTGCTCGATGTACCCCGGACACAAGAGTAGTCTCTGTGAGAATCCATGCGGATAGCTGCTGAACAGGAGGGGAGCTCTCTCAAGTCTGGACGTTGAAGGTGCCTTCAGACACAAGGAGGAGACTCTGTGAAACTCCATGCTGGTAAATGCTGAACATATGTGTTGTTTTGGCCCAGGCTGTTAGAGTCGGGACCCGGATAGATAGGGAAATCTATCTAAGTGAAGTAAGTGGCTAGACAAGCCCAGGTCTTATGTTTATGATTTGTTTTATCTGTTTGCTGTGGACTTTAATAAAGCTGTTTGCGGCCAGTTTTTACCAGAACTGCTGTCTCTGAATGAACTGTTTCTATGCCATTCCGTCTACCCGGACGGCGATCTCAGAGCTATATCCCCTGAAAAGCTTACAATATATATACATGTCATTGTGACATATATATATATATATATATATATATATATATATATATACATATATTTATAGTTCATACACTTCTACATACTGCAATAGCCGCTAATTCAATTGCCGGCTTTTGTGAAAGTACAGAACCCGACATGAAATTACACATGGTTTACATACAGTTAACCATGTCATTTCATGTATTTTGATCTATGGTTTTCACTAACAATTACATGAGTGTATGTGTGTGAAATTTCACACATGTAGGGGTTAATTAAAGGTGTAAATTCGTTGTAAAAAAATGCGTGGGCTCCCGCTGTATTTTCTCCACCAGACAGACAAAGCAAGCGAGTGGGGGCAAATAATAATAGCCCAGGGAGGGTGCATTTATTTTGTGCCCCCCTGGCTACTAACATCTGCCCCCAGCCACCCCAGAAAAGGCAAATCTATAATTAGATTAGCCCTTTCTGGCACTTTGCCGGTCTATTCCCATTGCCCTGTAGCGGTGGCGAATGGCTTAATAAGGGGTTAAAGCCACCTTGCAATTGAAAGGTGACTTTAAGCCAGGTTAATAATTGAGAGCTGTCAATTAGACAACTATCAATTATTAATCCTATTGTATGAAAGGAAAAAAAACACACGTGTTCTATGTGTATATATCTATTCTTTCTTTGTGATTTAAATACTATTCATTTGGATCCATTATATGTCCATTTTGCAAGCCTGCAAGAAAATCTCGCAAGTCGGATATAAATCGGATGTAACAACTATGGTCAGATGCGACTAAATCGCATCTTTCCAGGAAAATCGGATGCCAGACGGATGACTGTTGTTCATTACATTCTGGTCCGATAATCGACCGACTAAAACGGTCTGATTTTTTGTAGTTATGTGTGACTCCGGCCTTAAAGGGGTTGTCTGGTGGAAAGAAGTCATCACCTATCTATAGGATAGGCTATAAGTTGTTGATTGGTGGGGGTCCGACTACCGGTACTGCACGGATTGGTAGAGCATGGAATTTTATCTTTGTTAGAATAGAACAGCCGTGCGTATTCTCAATTGCTGCTCCATTCATTTCCAATCAGGTTGCGCTCATCTTTTCCTGGCAGTCATGTAGAGTTTGGAGCAGCAGCAGATCTGAAATGGGGATGAAAGAGCCCTGTCAGGGATAAAAATTCCCGATTTTGCCAATCAGTGCGGGTTCCTATGATCAAACGCCCGACCATCACCAGGTTATCACCTATCCATTGGGTAGATGATAACTTGTTTTCACTGGCTGGGCCGTATTTGCCACTAGGCACTGGAAGGCATGTGCCTAGGGCACCAGGAGACGGGGGGTACCTGAGCAGCTGTGCAGGTTTTTATTTATTTATTTGTTTTTTAGTACAGCAGGTTGCAGGGGCGGACCAAGTTTTTTTTAAGGGGGGATATTTCGATATGTGAGCGCACAGCAGGGGCAGGGGAGCACTATTCCTTGCTTAAACATAAGAAATTACATGTGAATGAATGGTACAGGACCTGCGATGACATCACGATCATGTGACTCAAGGGGGAGGAGCCACAGAGTTGCAGGCTGGAAGCTGTAGGAGAAGCTGACAGAGATGGGAAACTTGTGAGAGGTAATGACGGGAACAGGGTACATGGGGAGTACAGGGTGTATGTGATAGTGGGATGCAGGCTTTGGGGTGCACACTGACATTACAGGCTGTGGGAAATAGAGGTGTCCAGACTGTGACAAGATAAGTGCAGGGTGCGTGAGACAGAGGGCTGCAAGAGGGTGCAGGGTGCGTGAGATAGAGGGGTGCAAGAGGGTGCAGGGTGTGTGAGATAGAGGGGTGCAAGAGGGTGCAGGGTGCGTGAGATAGAGGGGTGCAAGAGGGTGCAGGGTGTGTGAGATAGAGGGGTGCAAGAGGGTGCAGGGTGCGTGAGATAAAGGGGTGCAAGAGGGTGCAGGGTGCGTGAGATAGAGGGGTGCAAGAGGGTGCAGGGTGTGTGAGATAGAGGGGTGCAAGAGGGTGCAGGGTGTGTGAGATAGAGGGGTGCAAGAGGGTGCAGGGTGCGTGAGATAAAGGGGTGCAAGAGGGTGCAGGGTGCGTGAGATAGAGGGGTGCAAGAGGGTGCAGGGTGTGTGAGATAGAGGGGTGCAAGAGGGTGCAGGGTGCGTGAGATAGAGGGGTGCAAGAGGGTGCAGGGTGCGTGAGATAGAGGGGTGCAAGAGGGTGCAGGGTGTGTGAGATAGAGGGGTGCAAGAGGGTGCAGGGTGCGTGAGATAAAGGGGTGCAAGAGGTGCAGGGTGCGTGAGATAGAGGGGTGCAAAAGGGTGCAGGGTGCGTGAGATAAGAGGGGTGCAGGATATGTGCAGTTCCAGTCGCAAATGACAGTTGATTGATGGGAGTGGCGGGTGTTGCACCCCCACCGATCAGACATTGATGACCTGTCCTAAGGATAGGTCATCAGTGTTAAAGTAGTGGCCTCTTTAAACAATCTTATAATTTATTTCACTCAATGGATGGACAGTTTGCTTGTGCATTGTGTATTGACAGTCTGTTCTGTGTAAATGCATTTGGTGGCTCTGTCGGGCTTAGATCTGAACCCCCACAAAACAGCGTTCAGTGATATGCGCTGATGGGGTCATTGAATATAATGATGCAGACAGAG
The DNA here is from genome assembly GCA_033576555.1 of Oophaga sylvatica. NCBI lineage: Eukaryota > Metazoa > Chordata > Amphibia > Anura > Dendrobatidae > Oophaga > Oophaga sylvatica. The sequence goes on along the minus strand of JARQOD010000003.1, from coordinate 455,011,615 downwards.
TCAGCATGTGCTCTGTCATGCATCATTTTTCGCTGTATACACCTAGTTCAGGCAGGTGGCAAGGATGCATCTGGCTCCAGATTTTGCAGCAAGACAACGAGCCCAAACATACAGCCAATACCATTAAAGGGGCACTCCAGACTTAGAACAAGAGTCTGTATTCACGCTATTACAATTCCCTGATGCAAGGAAGCGATCCCGTGAGCTTATGCATGTGATTTGCATACCTGAGGTCACATGCCAATTCGATGTATTCCGCTTCTCTCAATAAAAGTGAATTGATTGCATTTGTTTCTTAGTGATAAACTTGAATAAAAATGTGACCTTCCAAGGGTTTTGTATTGGTTGGAAGTGAGCGTCTCTTCAGTGAAGCAAAACGTGAGAAAAAAAAATTTAAGCAACCTGGATGACCACTGAGAAAAAATTCAGTTGGCTTCTCTCAGATTGTAACACACGGATGTGTTAATCTAGGAATCTAGGGTCATCTTGTCGGCCGAGCACATTGATATCTGCGGGTTTGGCTGACCTTAGTCTAATGTGTATGGCTACGTTAACTACTATTTAATGGTAATGGGCACTTTTCAGCATCTTTCACTCGTCTGTGTTTAAACAGATATGTGTAAAATGGTTCCGTGTCATCAGTGTATGGTCCGTGCGTCATCAGTGTACGGTCCGTGCGTCATCAGTGTACGGTCCATGTGTCATCAGTGTACGGTCCGTGCGTCATCAGTGTACGGTCCGTGCATCATCAGTGTACGGTCCATGTGTCATCAGTGTACGGTCCGTGCGTCATCAGTGTACGGTCCGTGCATCATCAGTGTATGGTCCATGTGTCATCAGTGTTCAGTCAGTGTGTCATCAGTGTACGGTCCGTGCATCATCAGTGTATAGTCCGTGCGTCATCAGTGTTCGGTTACTGCGTCATCAGTGTACGGTCCGTGCGTCATCAGTGTATGGTCCGTGCATCATCAGTGTATGGTCCATGTGTCATCAGTGTTCAGTCAGTGTGTCATCAGTGTACGGTCCGTGCATCATCAGTGTACGGTCCGTGCGTCATCAGTGTTCGGTTACTGCGTCATCAGTGTACGGTCCGTGCGTCATCAGTGTATGGTCCGTGCATCATCAGTGTATGGTCCATGTGTCATCAGTGTTCAGTCAGTGTGTCATCAGTGTATGGCAGGGTGGATAAAAATCAATGATTTTTTAAAAACAATCGGATTTTTTTGATTTAAATCGGATTTTTTTGATTTAAATCGGATTTTTTTTATTTAAATCGGATTTTTTTCAATAAACTGCTTTTTGAGGAAAATATTTTACCATCCATAGGTTCTTCCATCATGAGATAAAGCTGAGTTGTTTAACTCAGTAGAATAAAGGCTGTATATGTGTAACATTCACAATGCCATGCTCTTCCAGAGGTTTCTGTAGGATTAGTGGGCAGTTTCTCTCCTATATTATCACAGACGCTCGCTTTACTTACGCAGTTCTCAAAACTGAATTTGACTCTGCAAAGGTCCCAGCCTCTTCTTCACGGCAAAAAATGTTACAACATGAACAGAGTTGAGAAAAAGACCTTAATCCTATTGTTCTACAAACCTATATGAATACAGAATCAACCCCTTCAGTGCCAAGTCCAAGAAGTTAGACAATATGTTTCTTATTGTTTGGAGTGGAATAGATCTGCACAACACAAGAAGAATGTGAATCTAAGTGTGAGGAGGAGGAAGGGCAAGCAGACAAGAAAATGAAAGTGAAACTTTGAGCACAATACTGCAGCATAGCCACAGACAGACAAGTCTGGATCTGTTTGTGTGTACGATCTGAGGTTTATTACATTCTTTCCTTATAATGGCAGCAGGCCGTAAAAGAGACCCAGTTTGGGAATATTTTAATGAAGCTTCTTCGCCTATCGGTAAGGCAGGCATGCGTGCAAAATGCAAACGATACAACAAAGAGATGCAAGGCCTGGTGGTGCGAATGAGGCAACATCATGAGAAGTGCGGTGATGAAGATGACCAAAGAAACACTTCTGAACAGGCAGGATCTTCAGGTTGGTAAACATTTTTATTGAATCCTATTTCTAAAGACTGAACTGTCATGTGTGAGAAAAATTATATTTCTTATTATTACTGCAGGTTACTGTCATTTGGTACAGTTATGAAGAAAAACAAATATTCCTTTTGGGGCAGTGCTGTGTTGTGTACAATAAGCAGAAATTGTATAAACAATAAAATAACAGCATTGACTTTTTTTGTTTAGGGGAATTCATGGATTCTGGAAACTATCCACCTCCAAGATCACCATCATCCTGTTCTACAGTTTCAGAGTTATCCATCCAGGATAGTGCTTCATTAGCAGCAGCATCATCATCAGACACCCACAGCCACATATCACCATCACCCAAAAGGAAGAAAAAACCTTTACCTCCTGGAACCACCATAGATAGGTTTGTGATAAGAACTAGCAGATTAGAAAAAGAGTTGATTGATGAAAAAATTGCCCAGTTTATTTATGCAACGAACTCTTCTTTCCGTCTGACTGAGAACCCACATTTCATTAATATGGTTCAGTCACTGAGACCAGGATACAGTCCACCCAGCAGAGCTGATGTTGCAGGGAAACTGCTGGATCAAGTGTATGACAGAGAAATGGAGCAATGTGCAACAGCTCTGGAGGGTAAAATTGTTAACCTAAGTATTGATGGGTGGAGTAATGTCCACAATGATCCTATTGCATGTGCTTGTATAACAACAGAAGAAGGTAAAGTCTTCCTTGCACAAACAACTGATACGTCAGGAAATGCACACACAGCAGAATACTTACAAGAAGTGGCAGTAAAAGCTATAACAACATGTGAACAAAAATTCAAATGTCTAGTACGCAGTTTGGTCACTGACAATGCTGCAAACGTATCCAAGATGAGAAGAAATTTAGAAGAGCAGGGAGGGAATACAAAGCTAATAACATATGGTTGCAGTGCTCATTTGCTGCACCTCTTAGCCAAAGACTTAAGTGTTCCAGAAATAAAGGCTAATGTTGTTGAAATTGCTAAATACTTCCGTAATAATCATTTTGCTGCAGCAGCTCTGAAAAGGATAGGTGGAACCAAGCTAACGCTCCCACAAGATGTTAGATGGAACTCTGTGGTGGACTGTTTTGAGCAGTATATCAAAAACTGGCCTATTCTGATGACACTTTGTGAAGAAAATCGAGATAAAATAGATGGCACTGTCACGGCCAAAATCCTCAACATTGGGCTTAAGAGAAATGTTGAACATATGCTGAGCTTCCTGAAACCCATCTCTCAAGCTTTAAACAAAATACAGAAAAATAGCTGTTTTATTGCGGATGCTGTTGAAATTTGGAAGGAACTGAGTGAACACTTAAAAACAGAACTACACATGGACAGAATTAAATTACAAGCAGTAAACAATCGAATGGGACAAGCACTGACTCCAGCTCATTTTTGGCAAATATTGTCAATATCCAATATCAGGGTCAAAACCTAAGTGCTGAGGAAGAGGAGTTAGCTATGACATGGGTATCCAGCAATCATCCATCTTTAATGCCAACTATAATAAACTTCAGAGCTAAGGGGGAACCATTCAAGAAATATATGTTTGCTGAAGATATTTTAAGGAAGGTCACACCAGTAAACTGGTGGAAGTCACTTAAGCGCTTGGATTTAGAGACTGTTCAAGTAATGATTTCACTTTTAACAGCAGTAGCTTCTTCTGCAGGCGTTGAAAGAATATTCTCTTCCTTTGGACTCATTCATTCTAAATTGAGAAATCGGTTGGGACCCAATAAAGCAGGAAAGCTTGTTTTTCTTTTCCAGATTATGAATAGGAACAAAGAAGAAGATGATGATGAAGATGACGACGAGTGAGCTACAGAGGACAGCAGGGACAGTAGTATTTAAGTTTTTCATGTGTCGGCTGGGCTGACAGTCTAAGTTTCTTAAAATATATATTTTGTTTAGCCAAATTAGTTAACAAACATGGATGTTTGTTTAAGCAAATAACTTATGCTGTAATGTTGTTATTGTTTCAGTTGAATAAATCTATTTAAATTGTTATTAAGGTCAGGATTATTTTTCTCCTTCCTAAGTACAACAGAACAGTGGTGTCCAAATATGAATGATTAACCCATTAAACTGGGGAGAAAAAAGTAATATAAAAAGTGATTCTAAAAATCTTCATCTACTTGCATGTTAAAGTAGCAAGAACTAGTTTAGGTAGAAACTTTGATTTAAATCACTGATTTAAATCAAGCCTTACTGACTAGTGATTTAAATCGTGATTTAAATCGTGATTTAAATCAAATCCACCCTGGTGTATGGTCAGTGTGTCATCAGAGTACGGTCCGTATGTCATCAGTGTTCGGTCCTTGTGTCATCAATGTATGGTCCGTGTGTCATCAGTGTACTTTCTGTGTGTCATAAGACATAAGACAAGTTCATTGTAAATGAAGCATATTCCTATAAGCCTCAGATCATGAGACACGGCATTCAAGCCGAGTACAGTGATCGGAGTACTGTCCGTGGTACCACAGACGTGTGAAACTGGCCTTTGGCTAAATACACAAGTAGGATATTATCTGTGCAGATTTAAGTGCTGAAAATCCTTGCAAAATACAGAACATGCTAGGAAAATGGCATTTTCTAAATCCCAGCTACATGTTATACAAATTTCCAATATGGAATAACAACACACAGTGCTGATTTTGATATCTGCAGCGTGTCAATTCATTGTGGATTTCATTCCTTGCAATGCAAATCAAAATCAACAACCAAATCTGTTAAATCAGTAATAAATATTTGGGCAAAAAAATCCACATTTGCATGAAGTCAAAGTAATTTGGATGTGTACTACATAGATAGAATCATAGACTTTTAGAGTTGGAAAGGACCTCCAGGGTCATCGTGTCCCCCCCTGCTCAATGCAGGATTCACTAAACCATCTCAGACAGATGTCTGTCCAGCCTCTGTTTGAAGACTTCCATTGAAGGAGAACTCACCACCTCTCATGGCAGCCTGTTCCACTCATTGATCACTCTCACTATCAAAAAGTTATTTCTAATATCTAATCTGTATCTTCTCCCTTTCAGTTTCATTCCATTGCTTCTCGCCTTTCCATATGCAAATGAGAATAATGATGATCCCCCTACACTGTGACATCCCTTCAGATATTTGTAGCCAGCTATTAAGTCTCCTCTTAGCCTTCTTTTTTGCAAGCTAAACATTCCCTGATCCTTTAACCATTCCTCGTAGGACCATCCTGGTCGCTCTTCTCTGAACTTGCTCCAGTTTTTCAATGTCTTTTTTAAATTGTGGTGTCCAGAACTGGACACAGTATTCCAGATGAGGCCTGACCATGCATAATTATGGATCATATAACATTCAATACTAATCCTAATCCTATTATAATACAGATTAAAAATATGCTTGTCTGGATCCTTAAAATAGAAAAAAAAATTAGTTTATTTACTTAAAGGGGTTGTCCAGTGAAAACAAGTTACATATATATATACGCAGGCTAGCTGATACTGTACTAATCGGTGAAGGCCTAATTACAGGGAAAGGCACTAATTGGCAGATCGGGGAATTTTTATTTCAGTTACAAAATGGTTAAAATGGTGAAAAGGGTTGGATGACCGACCACCCCTCCATTCCTTCTCTATAGGGCTATTGGAAAAAGCCGAGTGCACAATTCGTACATGCCCACTGTCGTTCCAGACTAATAAAATTAAAGCGTCCTGTTCTGCCGATTACTGTGGGTCCCAGAGGTTGGATTGACACCGATCAACAACTCATCAACTATCCTGTGGATAGGAAATTACTTATTTTCACCAGACAACCACTTTAACTTCATGTGAAATTAGGGTTTATGGGTAATTACATTCTGCGTACAGTGCTGTAGACTATGTCAGTGCCATATTAGTAATGGGAAATAGATGCAACCAGTGGACAGTATGAAGAACTGTAAGGTGTCGGCAATAGTGATGAGCACAAGTGCTCGTTACTCGTGTTTGCCCAGGGTGCCCAGATATGCACCGAGTATTGTGGGTGCTCAAGTGACATGTTCGAGTACCTGCGGCCTCATGTTTCGAGGCTGTTAGATGGCCACAAAACATGCTGGGATTTCCCATGTTTGTCAGGCAATGCCTGTATGTTTTGTGGCTTTCTAACAGCCGCAAAACATGCGACAGTGGGGACTCGAACATGTCACTCGAGCACCCACGATACTCGGTGCATACCCGAGCAACCTGGGCAAACTCGAGTAACAAGCACTTGCGCTTATCACTAGTCAGCAAGCCTCTTCAGGGCTTAATAGAGGTGTACGGGCTGCACATATGGTGTATCCCCACCGCCTGACTCTACTTTATCTGTACCTAGTCATAAGTGCTCATTCACATGCTGTTTATACAGATTTCTAGGTAAAATTCCGAGTATTTACGGCTCCACTAAATTCACAGAATAAGCAGATTTCATTAACATCACCATTACGTGCTAATGCCTGCTTTCTTTGCTGAGTGAGAAGAACATCTGAGAACACACTTCATTCAGGAACCAAATGAAGGACATATAATTGGATCATTTGCAGACATGTTAAGCTTTTAGAATACTAAAGGATGCAATTATATTTCAGGGCACCTTGTATGACAAACTAATAATATGGTTATCTCAAAAACTACTGTCACTGGCGGCGAACATGGAAAATCTAAAATATAACATTTCCTAAAGTGCATTATAATTATTACCATAAATTATTTATATAGCAGAAAAATAATTGGCAGCTTCAGGAAGAAAACACAGGCAAATGGACAGAGTCGGTGCCACATCTTACTTTTAAATATGGCCCAGGTGCTTTGTAAATATAAAAAAAAAACACCTACCCTCCTGCCGATCCCCCTCCACGACCCTGTCCTGCTAGCTGGGCCCCCTGTCGGTCTCATCTCCTTCTCTTCTGGCATTGTCGGCGCCTGACTGCTGCAGCCAATCAATTTCGAAAAGAAAGGAGAGGAGACTGACAAGGGGAAGTGTGTCAGCAGTACATGGGAATGGCCGGGGTGCAGCAGGGGAGTAGGTGCTGGTTATTATTTTCATATGCAAATTGCTTCTTTAGAGAGGAAGAGGAGTAGAACTCGGGCCACTCTATTGGAAGTTGCGACCCTAAAACTTAATATGCACCACATCCTTAAAGAGCTTTGCTGCATGACTTAGAATAAAAGCCAGAATCTAAATTTGCAAAATATGTGTTTCGGGGTGTTACCTCTCCTCAGTGCAAAGCATGAGATCTGATTTGGCTGTATGGGAGGACTCTGACTGGGGCTCTTCACAAGGAGAAATATCACCTATTATTATTTTCAGGGCACACTCGGGCAATGTCTTAAAGAGTTATTCCCATCTTTAGAAGTTATCACTTATATGTGGGATAGGTAAAAATTTGCTGATTAGTGAGGGTCTGACCACTGATACTCCCGCTAATTTTGAGAACACAGAGCCGCATGTGAGGAAGCAGTCAGATGCCCGTATAACACGGATGACGATTGCTTTGCAATGCTCGGACTGGCCATCAGCTCTCTTGACTAGAGATGAGTAAATTTGTTCGGATTCGGTCCCGAATACGATCGGATTCGAATGTTGTTTTTGCAATATTCGTCGAACACAGCCTAATGTCATTAGAGTCAATGGGAGTAGAAATTATCGAATACGTTCTTAACCGAACATAAGACATACATTCGACCGGAACACTACATGCATACATTCGGCCCGAATATGTCAAAATCAGATTCGGGGCCAAAATCCGAACAAATTCGCTCATCTCTACTCCTGACCCGAGAATGACAGCTACGTAGAAATACATGCTTTCACCTTTGGGTCAGGAGAGCTGCTGGCCAGTCCAAGCACTGTGATGGGATCATCGTCCATGTTATACGGCCATTTAACTGCGCCATAAATGTATCTGTGGCTGGACATGCGCACCATCTCACCATTCATTCTCTATGGGACTGCTGAAGAAAGATAAGTACAGCACTCTGCTTTTTCCAGCTGTTTAATAGGGAATTAACGGAGCAGAGGTGCATATATTCAGAAGAGGTTCTGCAGAACCCTGTTGTCAGGGTCAGTGCAGGCCCCAGCCAGTATCGGACTGGGGTGGCAAGAGCCCACCAGTAACCTTGACACTGTGGGTTCACTGTTCAGGTACGTGCAAATATAACATTATCCACATTTACCTCTGTTCCCTATAAATATATGAACTGGGTAGATTGTTACTTGGATGACAAGATGCTACTTTTGTCTGTACATAGAAAATCAAATGTATTGGGCCCACTAATGCTCATATTGGGGGTTTTTCTGTCTTCTGCACAGGGGCCCACCGGGCGATTTACCTGCTCACCTGTAGGCCTGTCCGAGCCTGGTCCCAGCTGTCAGATCCCCACCAAACAGATAATATCTAAAAATGGTGATAGTTCTAAATAAAAAAAGGGGTTGAAAACCCCTTTAATCTAATGTGTATCTATGGTGCTGACTGAAGTGAACCCAAAAAGCCTAGTGCAGTAAGTGCCCATACAAAACTTTGTAACATGACAGATGCAACATAAGGCCGGGTTCCTGAGTTGCAACTTATTGTCCCGGGGGCCCCAATGTTAAATCTGTAATGGGGTCTCCAACTACATTTTTAATACTGGATTGTAGTGTAGTAGACAGGCCTTTTGGCCCCCACAGGAGTTAGCAACCAGGTGTATTACTCATCAAAACCAATCTTAAAATGTATTACATTTTTAACAACAACACATATATGTGTAGGTACCGGTATGTCTTACTGTATATATCATTTCAGAATGAAGTAACAAATCACACTATTGGTTAATTAGCGGTAAGCTAGTTGATGGGCCTAGTCTAGGAAAAAAATTTAAAAAAATATCCTGGTTTGATGTAAATATAGTTCAATAACTGCACAAGTACTGCCATTTTGTAATATAATAGGCCTCATTTATTCAAAAGTAATCTCATAATAAGCCTTCCCTTGTTGCCCATAGCAACCAATCATAACTCTGCTTTCATTTTTTAAAGTGCTCTGGAAAAATAAAAGCTAAGCTGTGATTAGTTGCTATGGGCTTTACTACTAGACAGGCTTGATAACTAGGGCCTACTATTTCAATCCCTTTAAAAAGAACTTACATTTTGGTAGAAGGCAATATTGTATCATGGGGACAAGAAGCCTAGGGTTTTTCCATTAATTTCAACTGTTTGGAGCTTTTCTGCTTTTTTTTTTGTTGCTGCAGGTAATAAGATGTAAAATTTTAAACCCTTCAGAAACAGTAATTTTTTTTTTTTCGTTTTTACACATTGTTTTTTTCTTTCCTTCTTCTATGAGGGGGACCTTTTTTATCTTTCTGCCGACACAGCTATATATAGGGGCCTATTTTTTCTTGGATGAGTTATAGTTTGATTGACACCATTCATTTTACTATAAAATGGACTGAAACATATATGTACTGAAAAATAAAATCTTTTTTGTATCACCATTTTCCGAGACATGTGACATTTTTATTTTTCCATGAATTGGGGTCCATAAGACATTTTTATTGCTTTTTACCGTATTTTTTAGGGAACTATGGTGACTGAAATAACACAATTCTGGCATTTCAGGTTTTTTCTCTTAACAGTATTTACCGTATAGAATAATTTATTTTATATTCTCATACATCATCCTTTTACGGACAAGGCAACACCAGATATATCTATTTTCAATGAGGAATTCAAATTTTTATTAAAAATTTTTTATTAAAAAAAAACTTTTTATTGTTCATTTTTAGTCACCTTGACTTGAACCTGTGATCTTCTGACCACAATGTACTTTAAGTGAAAATTGGAGTTTGTTATGAGGCTCAGCCAGTGGCAGTGATGGAAATTTTCATCATTTTCATCATTAATAACACATTGGTGCCGCATAACAACATCATTTAAATGCCAATGTCAGAGATTGACAGCAGCATGTACATGGTTAACAGCAGTGATTGGAGTTCAGCTCTGTCCGTTGCTGATAGACATAGATGCTAGCTATGTAACATAGCCGGTATCTACTGCATGGGGAGAAAGACCTGCTTTTGAGCCCTCTCCACCTGTGGGGCCCCCAACGCAAGTAGAACGGTAATGCCCATATGTGCTAAAGGCTTTTAAATAAATTTCATTACTATAAAACATTCACAAATTTTATGGTTAAAATAAATAAAAGAAGCAATAATGATTCATCCGCTGCTGCTCCCATTGTGACACTGCCCGATACCCTGTCTCGGTTGTAGTGGTAACTTTCTAGTACAGGGACATGTGACTGCTGCAGCCAATCATTGGCTGAGACAGGTTACCACTAGAGCCGCTGATTGGCTGGGCACTCATTTCCCGTGTGGCAGAAAGTAGAAAATAGAGGAGGGGCTTGGGAAGTGTCTAATCGGGAAAGAGTAATCTCACTGATCAACATATCGGTTTTTTTTTCTTAATCAATTCTGAGCTATACAAAAAAAATTGGAACTGATGAACCCCTTTAAGGTCTCCTTCACATATATAATATTTGGTGTTTTTTTATTTTGTAACATTTATAGCACATTTTTGTGTGTTTTCAAAGTTCCAACGAGAAACTTATGGAAAAAAATTCACCATAAAAACATCACACGTAGCCCTAAAATGCCGAACGCCAAAAATGCTATGCATGGAGCCTTTACAAAAATTTGCCATATTCTAGCAGCATTTTTGACAAAAAGAACCCGCCAAGGTGCCAATAAAAATGTCCCGAAAAAATGTTTCAAATTGCTGTGTGATGATCCAGCCCAAATACAAAGTCTATTCTTCAGGGTCAGATCTTGTTACATACAAATGCAGCAGTGTCTTACTGACTCCTGTATTCAGAAAGCTGACAATATGGCGGTTAATTATAAAAGTATGCCATTATTTGCATCAGATAAGAACGCTACTTCTTTGTTAAAGAATTCCCCAAATTGCATTCATTTTCAGGATGACCTTAATAGCTGAACGTCGGCAGGGTACATGTGTCTACTCCAGCGCTCTGATCTCAGACTTACACCGTCAATGTTAGCACACACCAAGGTTTACAGTGTTTTAGTAAATTGGAACAGGATTCAGAAGATGAACCCTTAGGTATTAAAACAAAAATCCTTTGAAGCTGCAGAATAGAGATTGTTACTGAAGCTGGAACACAGAGGTCACATATGAAAGCGCCAGTTAATTTACTTTGGGGGCTTTACCCCAGAAAATGAACATTTTGCAATGTATGAGAATATTAAATCTCTGTAGGATCTGTGCACTGTTTCTATAGTACAAAGCTCCAACATGACTGTTCAGTCTTCTCTGTTCTCTGACAACAGGATTCACAGACATTGACATAAAAAATGATGACTTTTTTCTACTGCGGATTCCCGTTGGCGTCCTTTACTGAACAATGCAACTTTTACTAAACAATCAAATCCGTTAGTTTCACATGATATTTTGAAATATTATTTTCCTCGATCTCAATTAGATTATTTATATATAAAGGACATATTCGTCATCAATTTTTGTAAGCTCTTTTAGGCACATAAAGTCCCTACCAGACGCCGAATCATGCCACTACGTCTCCCGGGACAAAAGAGCACCCTCTTTAATTGTACCTAGGTCACTGGAGGAGAACGCCTGTTTGACTCCTATTTGTCAAATTGTACAAATACGATTAGTATGTCTGGTGTTTTAAAGCACTTGCATGGACAACCTATGCCGCTCATAAGATTACAGCTTTTAAAGGGGTTGTCTATCCCTGGTGAAATCTTATAAAGTGCTGGAACTTGCTCAAAGCTAAGAATATATAATGCACAAACCATTAGGATGCGGCTCCACTTGCCGATTCCAGTAGTTGTCACGTGACTACAAGTATGTAATTTGTATTTGTACGGTCACATGCAGACTACAGTTTCAACCAAGTCTCTCAATAGGACATTGCAAACTGTAGCCCTCGATGAACATTTCACTAGGGGTGGACAATCCCTTTAAGTCTGTTATAGTCTGGACATTATTATTTTTCTTTTTATTATTAAAAAATGCTCTTAATGCTGGAATGAACCTGTCACACGGATTTATGACGTTTTACATCAATTAAGGAATTTACTCCAAAGACCCTGTGAGAACATCACAAAACATTACCAGACCCCAATCAGAGGGCAATAAAACTTTCACACTCCTTATCTATGAACTATTCCAATATTTATGTTCATCTCTATCTCCCATAATGACAGTTCTGCTTTACATCACTTGTCTTACCTGTTGCATTTTTTCTGTGCTGTGTTGTGCATAAATATGTGATTCTTCAGATTTTGTATTAGTTTAGCCTGATGAAGAGACCTGAGTAGTCTCGAAAGCTTGCAATTTGTTACCATCTTTTCAGTTAGCCATTAAAAGGTATCAACCACTGAGGACTCTCAAGTCTAAATATTTTTCATTGCAAGGGTTAATCATTCTGCCTGGTTTGGAGTTGAAGGGGAGAGTTCAGTGTTTGGAGTAGGTTTTTGGAGAGTTTGTTCTGGAGATTTCTGTGCGGTGTTGGTTTGAGTGCTTATCTTTATCCTCACATATTTGGTTTATCCTACCTATCCCTCCCCTGTGTTCCACTCTATGGTTTTGTGAGTGTATCTCTATAATTGTAGTTTTCTTTCAACCCTGTCTGTCGTCCCTTGTCTGTCTGGTAAGTGTAATCCTATACACTTCAGCCTCACACCTCACTGGGTGGGTGAGGGAACAGATAAGGGCTAAGATTGGAGCATAGCAAGGTACGTGACCCAGGCATCTCCACCATCTGGGGTATTCCAAGGGACATGGATGGATTAGGGCGCCCCTAACTCAAGGGATCAAGTAAGCTCCCATAGTCCCTAGTCATTGCCTCTTGAACATCATAAATCCTGGACAACCTCTTTAAAAAGCTTATTCCATCTTCTTAAGCAGGAGCACACCGCTCCCCAGCCTTGTAACTTCCTGCTTGCTGAGAAGGCGGGTGCTCTTGCTTGAGTGACAGTGCATCACAGTAGTATTGTTGCACTGCATGCCTGTATTGTGCTCTCCAGATGCTGCTTTATAAAGCTTTGTGGTGCTGCAGAGATGTAGCCAGGATTACGAGCCAACTGTGCTCCAAGTGAGCCACATTGCATTGCTTACAAGGCTAGTATTAAAGTGCTTGTAAGCACTGTGCATGTTTAGTCATCACTTATAGACAGCTACAGTGGTCGGTGCCTTTGGTAATAAACCATAAAATACTGAAGCAGTGGTATCTTAAAAATGGGAAAATTTTTATAAAAAATATGTTACAAATATGTTTGTTTTTAAAGAAACTCTAAATACACCCATCTTATAAGATGGTGGAAAAATATGTAAAGGGTTACCTCTAAAGCGCCGCCCATGCTTAATTGATGTCTCAGACCAGTGGCATTGTTTTGGCACTGTCTCAAACGATATGTTCTTTGATGCTGCAAGCAGAGACAATTTTGCCTTTTTAGCATCTAAGGAGCTCAGATGCATTACAGCCCACGGAATCAAGAGCTAACCGTTCGCTCCAGAGATCCCGGACAGCTTCACAGCGGGATTTACAAGCTCAATCGGAAAGATATTGTAAGCACACTGCGCATCGTCAGCCATTGCTGCAAGACTGCCAAGGTGGCCGGTAACCTAGGGAAACAATCGGGAAACAATAACATTAAAAATCCCTTCATTTTTGAGAGAGGAGAGGATTTTTCATGTTTGCACTTTCACTTTCCACTTGTAGTTTTTTATATTTTATCAGTGGGGAAAAAAATCTGAAATTTAAAAAAAAATTTATTTGTGTTATTTTGTATAACTTTTTTCTTTTTCATTGACGGAGCTGTAAGAGGGCTTGACATATCGATCACCATTTATGGCAAATTTTTGATGGAACTCCAGTGACTGAAATGCCACATATCTGGTGTTTTGATCTTTTTTTGTCATCAATTGTAAGTTTTAAATAATTTTATATTTTGATAGAACAGATTTTTATGGATGTGGCAATATGTATTATGTTTATTATTATTTGTTTATTTTAAAACTAGGAAAAGGGGGTGATTTTAAACATTTATATTTTTTTACTTTTTATATATTTTTTTTTTACTTATTTTTTAGTATACCTAGAAAACTTTTACCTGTGATCGTTTGATCGCTTTTACTATAACAGGGGCAAACATGTCATTGATGCAACCTGTAAATTCTCACATGGGTCCAACAGGTAAAGAGGATCATTTCCACATCTAAAGCAGGTGGAATTGTATATGATGATAAGATATTGGACTGTAAAGAGTCCATATATTGTTCTTGCACAGGGGCCCACTTCTGTTTGTGTCCACCAGTGAAGTATATAGTATAAATCACAGTCACCTTTCAAGCTAAACCTATGGCTGAGCCTTCAGTAGGCCCCCAACTGCCATTGTAACCCATCAATCCTCTGCGATCACATGGTGGTTGCTGGTGAACGTTTGAACCGGTAATCGCGCTATTTAAAGTACACTGTCGGTGACTGACAGCAGCAGTGAAATAGTTAACAGCAGCAATGGGAGCTAGCGCTGATTGCAGCTATTATGCGCAATGGCTATGTACTACAACCACCATCTGCCCTTTATGGAGCAGACACAGCTCCTAAGTCCGCTCCATATGCTCTCACCCTAGCTGTGACGTACATGTACAGCAGGGTGCGTGAAGGGGTTGATATAGGATCCATAATACCATGGGTCCTACAGTACTGGTGTGCCTTCCCTCCATTTTAAAGATTCCACTGATCCAGAACCTTTTTTGCTTATTGGTGTAAGCTCTTTTTGCAGGTCCACATTCTCCATGGAGAAGAGAGCAACCAGAGTTGAGGTTTCCTCTTACAGAATAACCATCATTTTATTTTTTATCAATAGTACATATGAAATTATGAAACTTTGTAATATATCTTATCAAATAGATTTTCTTCTTTCTCCTCCTGGGCTAATCTTTCATTCTCAACGTAGGGACAAAGTTTGTAAAATCTGTATTCAGTGAAGACAGATTATTATTATTTATTATAGCACCATTTATTCGATGGCGCGTTAGATGTGAAAAGGGGTGTAAATAACAAAAAACAAGTACAGTAATCTTAAACAATACAAGTCATGACTGGTCCAGGAGGAGAGAGGACCCTGCCCACAAGGGCTCACAGTTTACAGGGGATGGGTGAGGAGACAGGAGATGAGGGCAGAGGTGGTCGTGTAGCAGTTTGGTGGATTGGTGGTTACTGCAGGTTGGAGGCTTGTTGGATGAGGTCGGTCTTCAGGTTCTTCTGGTTCCTTTTGAACATTTCCACGGTAGGCGAGAGTCTGATATGTTGGGGTAGAAAGTTCCAGAGTAGGGGGGATGCGCGAGAGAAATCTTGTATTCGATTGTGGGAAGAGGAGATAAGAGGGGTGTAGAGAAGGAGATCTTGTGAGGATCGGAGGTTGCCTGCGAGTAAGTATCGGGAGACGAGGTCACAGATGTATTGAGTAGACAGGTTGTGGATGCCTTTGTATGTCATGGTTAGGGTTTTGAACTGGAGTCTCTGGGTAAGGGGGAGCCAGTTAAGGCCTCTTTCACACATCCGTTGTGCGCCTGACGGCGCCCTCCGGAATTTTTTTGTCCAACCGCATCCGGCGAAATGTGATGCCGGATGCGTTTTTTTTTGCATTGACTTTCATTAGCGCCGGATGGCGCCGCATGTCAGTGCGTTGTATGCGTTTTTGTCCGGATCCGGCGGAAATGTACATTCCGGGACACAACGCAGCATGTAACGTTTTTATTTTTTGCCGGAGCTGCCTGATGTGCCTGAAGCGGCGCATCAGGCAGCCGCAAACAATAGAATTCAATGGAACTGGATCAGACTTTTGTGCAATCCAGCAAAAGTCTGATCCGGATTCTGGAAATCGAGGTCTACTACTACTACTACTACTACTACTACTACATTTTCCAGTGTCTCCGGGCATCAGAAACCCTCTTTTTGTGGGTTCAAAAGTTCAGGTCGGATCCTGCAAAAAAACGGATGCGGCGCATCCGGTTTTCATACTGGATGCCGGATGCGGCGCTGCGCCAAAATGCCGGGGGCACCGTCAGGCGCACAACGGATGTGTGAAAGAGGCCTAAGGGATTAACAGAGGGAACAGACTAGGGAATAGCGGGGGGGAAAGGTGGATTAGTCGGGCAGCAGAGTTTAGAACAGATTGGAGGAGTGCGAGAGTGTTAGAGGGGAGGCAACAAAGTAGGCTGTTGCAGTAGTCAAGGCGGGCGATGATGAGTGCATGGACTATTGTTTTTGCAGATTCTTGGTTGAGGAATGTACAGATTCAGGAAATATTTTTGAGTTCAAGTCGGCGGGAAGTGGAAAGCGCTTGGATATGTGGTTTGAAGAAGAGATCACAGTAAAGGATAAGGCTGTGGTTCCACGGTCCGGAACCACAGCGCTTTGGACGGAGCGGAAATTCCGCTCCGTCTAAGCCCCGCCCCCTTTATGACGCGCGATCTTTCCGGAGGTGTTCAGGACACCTCCGGAACACCTCCGGAAAGAGCGCAGGGCTATATAGCCCTGTGTTAATTATGTTGCGGCGACGCACCGTCGCCGCAATACGCGAGGACATGCTGCGGTCTAAAAAGACGCGCCGCATGTCCGTTTACGCAGGTTTGCCACCTGCGTATTGTTACGCATAGTGGAGACGGGATTTCTTGAAATCCCCTCCACTATGCTGTAACATCTGGACGCTGCGTGTTTGGCGCTGCGCCAGCGCACAGCGCCAAACACGCAGCGTTTCCTGACCGTGGAAACTCACCCTAAGCCCGAGGCAGCGAGCAATAATGTACCCATTACTGAGATAAACACACACACAGGGCTATATCACAAGAAATATTTATGAGATAAACTAAATAATACTGAGAATAATATAAATTAATATAAATTAAGGATATAGCTAAGAAAATGGGATGGTAGACCATCCAAGTAAATATGCAAACGACACTGAGAGATGGCGAGAAGGACCAATGGAGGGCTACAAGTGTATGAATCAATAAAAATTGGATAAAAAAATAAAAAATATATATGTATGTAATATATATTTGATAAGAAAAAATATTAAAATTTAATGAAATTGAATAAAATAAATGAATAAAACATGAAATTAATAAAAAAGAATTTTATTGACACATAATAAAATACAAACCACAATAATAGATAATAGATATATGTAAAAAAGGAATATATATTTCCCTTTTATCAATACAGTTGAAACACTCCACTAGGAATAATATATAGCCAAGGCAAAAATAAATAATATATATAACCAGGAGATTTACTAAACAAGGCACCAATAATGAAAAAATGAAAAAAATAGATAACAAAATATGTGTGACGAAAACAATCACTGATGACAAAAATGTGCACAAAAAGGCAGTGGAATATAATAATATGAGTGTATATAATAATAATAATTCCAAAGTGTGCAAAATATAACAAAAAATCAGAAAAGGTGCAGAGAAGCAAATCCAAGCACATCACAAATGTGAAAATAATAGAAGTGCAGCGAGATCACTTAAGAAACGAGGTGTATCAGGATCCCCTGAAGAAGGATATATTTTCCGAAACGTGCGTAGGGGCACGCTCTTTGTGGCACTCCTTAGGTCCTCGGCTCACCAGGTATTATTGGCACCATTTGTTACAGCGATTCACTCTTCACTTTGCTTCCGGGTAATCACTTTGATACACCTCGTTTCTTAAGTGATCTCGCTGCACTTCTATTATTTTCACATTTGTGATGTGCTTGGATTTGCTTCTCTGCACCTTTTCTGATTTTTTGTTATATTTTGCACACTTTGGAATTATTATTATTATATACACTCATATTATTATATTCCACTGCCTTTTTGTGCACATTTTTGTCATCAGTGATTGTTTTCGTCACACATATTTTGTTATCTATTTTTTTTCATTTTTTTCATTATTGGTGCCTTGTTTAGTAAATCTCCTGGTTATATATATTATTTATTTTTGCCTTGGCTATATATTATTCCTAGTGGAGTGTTCCAACTGTATTGATAAAAGGGAAATATATATTCCTTTTTTACATATATCTATTATCTATTATTGTGGTTTGTATTTTATTATGTGTTTATTAATTTCATGTTTTATTCATTTATTTTATTCAATTTCATTAAATTTTAATATTTTTTCTTATCAAATATATATTACATACATATATATTTTTTATTTTTTTATCCAATTTTTATTGATTCATACACTTGTAGCCTCCATTGGTCCTTCTCGCCATCTCTCACCATTACTGAGATAGGAGATGAGAGTTGGTGCTTATAGAATTCTTTGGTGGTGGAGGAAGGAGCAAACACAGACATTCTGCTGCAACTTCCATAGAACTTTATGAGCAGCAACTGTCATTTCCTATCTCAGTAATGCAAAAGCCTGTCTTCATTTAATACAGATTTCACCCGATATGAGAACATTGGGAATGAATGATCAGTCCAAGAGGAGAACGAAGCAGATTTCTCTGATAACATATATTACAAAGTTGCTTATTTACATGTGTATCATTAATTAATGAAATTAAAATGAAACAAAGGTTACACTTTAAAGCATCCTATACTGTAGATGATGCACTGATTACTGCTCTAGTACCTAATCCCATTATTAATAGGGAAGCAACCAGGCTTGGACTGTCCTACTGGAGAACTGGGTGGGACACCACCCTCTGAGGGTATGTTTCTACGGTCAGGAAACACTCAGTATTAGCTGCGGATTGAACGCTGCGTCCTACCGCAACATTTAATCCGCAGCAGCCAGATGTTCCAGCATAGTGGAGGGGATTTTATGAAATCTCATCTCCATTATGCATCTGATTACGCGGGTGACACACCCGCTAAACCGGACATGCGGCGCGTCTTTTTAGACCGCAGCATGTCTATTTACCTTGTGGCGACGCTCCGTCACCGCAAGGTAAATAACACAGTCCTATGTATACCTTGCAGCGATTTCCGCTCCGTCCAAAGCGCATTGATTCCGGTACGTGGACACGTACCCTTATATGAGCAGTACTTGGCACAATATACATGAATCACTATGTAATCACAACTTAGTCCTAGTAGTTATAAAGCCCCTAAATGCTATGGGGATAACATCCTAAACACAACCATATAATTCACAAAAAACATTTACCTAAATAATGGTAAATAAATAAGGATGCAAAATATAGGAAAAATCTAAATTCTATTGAAAATTCATAAAAATCAGAAAATGAATATCTGAAACAGCAAAAGACCAGGGACATGTTACCATAGACCTCACTAGAGCAAACCACTCAAATCGCAGTACAATA
This sequence comes from Oophaga sylvatica, assembly GCA_033576555.1. Taxonomy (NCBI): domain Eukaryota; kingdom Metazoa; phylum Chordata; class Amphibia; order Anura; family Dendrobatidae; genus Oophaga; species Oophaga sylvatica. The sequence continues at coordinate 454,992,199 of JARQOD010000003.1, read as the reverse complement.
AAGAAGTACAAATAAGTGGAGACCTAACAGGTGTTCCATATCTAAATCCCCCACTGACCTCTCCACCAGGGCAATACAGAGATATTATCACTGACCACTAAAAAGGTGCTTAGTGCATATGTAAACAGTCTAGGCTGAGTAAAAAGTGCAGCAACTCAGTATGTCGAAAACAAATAGAAAAATGCCCATAAAAAGAAATGCCCATGGGGACAGCAAATGGCAAGACATAATAAAAGAAATCATCGTCATAATAAAAGAAATCATCGTCCGCTCACTACACTACATATTTTGTTTTGATTACTAATTTTTCTTTTTTCTAGTTTTTCATTAGATAATAATTTTCTTTATCAGTATGATACCGATATGATGGTGATTCTCTATATGGAGAAGAGGATGTAAGGGTCTATGAAGAAACAAGACTGATTTAGAAGATATTGTCTTTTGGATTTATTTCTTCGGATTGGAAAATCATCCCTCTATAAATGATACCTTGTAGTGAGCGGACGATGATTTCTTTTATTATGTCTTGCGATTTGCTGTCCCCATGGGCATTTCTTTTTATTAATGATGATTAATGTTATTATTATCTGCTAACAGTTATGTCACCATTTCATTGGTATAATATTAATTTGGGGTACAACATTGTGTGTGCTATTTAGTTATCATGTAATGGTACATTGTAATATGCTAGCAGTGGTAAGATAATAGTCCGGGGGTTTATGTATGAAGGAATAGCTTGTTTCCCCTTATATACCGTTATTATGCTCTTCAGTACTATAATGGCTGATATATACTTACCCTTTTCAATGATAACAATAATTTGCATTTGTTGTGCCATTAAAAGATATTTGGGGACTCAAACCTATGGAGGACTCTATTTCATCCCTCACAGTGACCAGACCGCATCACTGGTTGTGCGCATCCGCGAGCTGCAAACCCATCTGGGGTGAGACGTGCTATCGGGTGGTGTAGTGGAGAGTGCACGGCATTGTTGACGCTGCACGTTCCCTCCCATGACCGCACCTCTTGCTCCCCATTGGCTATATGGGGTTGCTGTCATGTGTGCATTGCCACGAAGATCGTCACGGTTGCACATTTTGACTTCTCACAGCTGATCTGCTGTTTCTTTGTGTTTGGCAGCTAGGGAGTTAATTCTGTCTGTGCTCGGTGCTGGGACTGGGTGCAGTTTCTCCCGGCTGCAATTGATTATTTGTTGATTGGTTTCCTTTAAATTCCTGGTTGTCTGCTTGGGGAGTTGCCAGTGAAACCTTCATGCAGACCACAGATAGGAATGAATCTGTATAGACTTTAGTTGTGAGCTCCTTAGTTGTTCTAAGCTCAACTTGGTTAGAGTCTATTTCCCAGACCATTTATGTTCCTTTGGTGTTTGAGTGTGTATGCAAGCGAGTGTTATCCTGTCTGTCTTATATGTCTAATCTGTGTATTTAGCTGAGATCAGTCCATATCCCTTTGGTGGTAGTCAGGATCCTTCTTAGGACTGATTACAGGGTTCAGGGTCTGATAGGAGACAGGGTTAGGTTGGAGACTTGGACCTCTGAACCATTATCAGTACCTCCAAGGTGAGGGATTAGTTAGGACCCCAGTTTAGGGTCAGGTTAGATCCCGGTCCACCTCTTTCCTGTTTCAGCTCATCAAGTCCTCAAGATTAACCCTGAGTTCAGCAGATATCATGTCAGGTAAATCTATTCTATACTTACATGCTGATGTTGCTATACTAGTTGTTGTATAGAGTGTTGTTCCTGTATTAATAGTTTACTGACATTGTATACATATCATTAGACAGCGTGACATTTTCACTGGCCATAAAAATTATCTCCAGTTACCATGGATCCAGTAGCCCAGCTGGCTCTGCAGTTGCAGGGATTATCCATGGAGCTGACGGACATTAAGTCCAAAGTTTTGTCTCCCCTGGAGCAAACCAGAGTTGAACCTAAAGTAGCTCTCCCGGACAGGTTCACTGGTGGGCGAGACAAATTTTTCACCTTCCGGGAGGCATGTAAATTGTATTTTCGGCTTCGGCCTCGATCATCAGGGAGTGATGAGCAGAGAGTGGGAATTGTTATCTCACTTCTGCAAGGGGACCCTCAATCCTGGGCATTTTCCCTTCCTCCGGGATCCCCGGCTCTACTGTCTGTAGATCAATTTTTTACTGCCCTGGGATTGGTATATGATGACCCAGATCGGGTCTCTCTTGCTGAGACAAAATTACGTAAGATACAGCAGGGAGATCGTCCTGCAGAGGAATTTGCTTCTGAGTTTCGTAGATGGGCCACAGATACTCAATGGAATGACCCAGCTCTTAGGAGCCAGTTTTGTCATGGGCTTTCTGATAAATTAAAAGACGTTTTGGCTCAGTATGAGTCTCCTCTTTCACTGGAGGCTGCTATGGCCTTAGCTATCCGTACGGAGAGGGGTGAGGTAACCCCCCTCCCTGTTGTTTCTCCACCTACCACTAAAGTCCCTTATGTTGAGGTTCCCCTTGTCTGTTCGGATGAGCCTATGCAGTTGGGAGGGACATCATTTCGTAGGAGGGGATTGGCGGTACGCCGCAGGACTAGAAGATGTTTTTTCTGCGGGAAAGAGGGACATTTTGTTGGAGAATGTCCATCCCGTGCCTTGTTGAGCCAAAAGTCGCCGGAAAACTGTTAATCCCAGGTTGTGTGGTGGACGAAAACCTGGGAGTATGTATTTCATCTGCCAGTTCTTCTCAGTTCCTTGTACCAGTGGAGGTGGTAGTTGGTACGAGAGTGGAGAGATTGTCTGTTCTTCTTGATAGTGGTTCCGGGGCTAATCTGGTTGACGCTCAGTTTGCTCAGGCTCAAGGTATGCATCTGAGTGTATTGGTCAAACCGATCCCTATATTCTCCATTGACGCCAGGCCTCTCGGCCAAGGTAGCTTTGTTCATGAGGTTCATAACATTGACCTTCGGGTAGGGGCAATACATAGGGAACAATTATCTTGTTATGTGTTGGAGGGTCTACCTACTCCCATTGTGTTGGGACTTCCTTGGTTGGTTAAACATAACCCTGTGATTAATTGGCAGTCCAGAGAAATAAGCCAATGGGGTGAGTTTTGCAAAAGCAACTGCATGAACACAGTCATCAGTGCGGTCGTGCCTAGTACATTGCCTCCTTTTTTGGAGGATTTTGGGGATGTTTTCTCTGAGGAGGGGTGTCAGGAGTTGCCTCCTCATCGCGTGTATGACTGCTCTATTAATCTCCTTCCTGATGCTAAGTTGCCTAAAGCTAGGTTGTATAATCTTTCTGATCCTGAGAGGCAGGCTATGAAAGATTATATTTCTGAAAGTCTGGCCAAAGGGCATATTAGACCTTCATCTTCCCCAGTAGCCGCGGGGTTCTTCTTTGTGAAGAAGAAAGATGGAGGCCTACGCCCTTGCTTGGATTTCCGCGAACTTAATCGGATTACTGTTCGAGATCCGTATCCACTCCCTCTTATTCCTGATCTCTTCAATCAAATTGTTGGCGCCAAATGGTTCTCTAAATTGGATCTCAGGGGGGCGTATAATCTGATTAGGATAAAAGAGGGGGATGAGTGGAAAACGGCGTTTAACACGCCGGAGGGACATTATGAGAACCTTGTCATGCCTTTTGGTCTGACTACTGCACCAGCAGTATTCCAACATTTTGTTAATGACATTTTTCGTCACCTTGTGGGGCTGTTTGTGGTTGTATATTTGGACGACATTTTAATTTACTCGCCAGATCTTGTGTCTCATCAGGAGCATGTGAGACAGGTGTTGCAGATCTTACGAGACAATAAACTATACGCCAAACTGGAGAAGTGTGTATTTGCCGTACAGGAACTTCAGTTTTTGGGTTTTTTGGTGTCAGCCTCCGGTTTCCGTATGGACCCTGAAAAGGTGAGAGCAGTGCTTGAATGGGATCAGCCAGGGGATCTTAAGGCTCTGCAGCGTTTTTTGGGGTTTGCTAACTACTACCGGAAATTTATTTGTAATTTCTCATCTGTCGTCAAACCTCTCACTGACATGACAAGAAAAGGGACGGATTTTTCTAAATGGTCGGACAAAGCTTGCCAAGCCTTTTCCTCTTTGAAGAAATGTTTTGCTTCGGCACCCGTTCTCATCCAACCAGATGCATCTCAGCCGTTCATTGTGGAGGTGGATGCGTCTGACGTAGGGGTGGGTGCTATATTGTCCCAGGGTCCGTCCCCTGGTAAATGGCATCCGTGCGCTTTCTTTTCTAAGAAATTGTCGTCCGCCGAAAGGAATTATGATATCGGCAATAGGGAACTTTTGGCCATTAAGTTAGCTTTTGAAGAATGGCGTCACTTTTTGGAGGGGGCAGTCCACCCGGTTACCGTTATTACTGATCACAAGAACCTGTTGTATTTGGAATCCGCTAAGCGTCTGAATTCCAGACAAGCTCGATGGTCGTTGTTTTTTACCAGGTTTAATTTTGTCGTCACTTATCGCCCGGGGTCTAAGAATGTAAAGGCTGATGCCTTGTCTCGCAGTTTCCCAGGGGCCGGGAAAACGGATGACCCGAGTCCTATCCTTCAGGAGGGGGTGGTAGTGTCGACTGTATTTTCTGAGCTTGAGGAGGAGGTGTTAGAGGCTCAGGGGGACGCCCCTGCAGGACCTCCAGGGAGACTGTTTGTCCCAAATCTGTTGAGACAAAAGGTTATTGAGGCACATCATAATTCTGCTCTAGCAGGACATCCAGGGAGTAAGGCTACTTTAGATCTCCTTTCTCGCCGGTTTTGGTGGCCTAATGCTAATAAAGATGTTATAACTTTTGTCGCGTCATGTGGGGTGTGTGCTCGCTCTAAAACCCCTCATACCGGTCCGTCTGGGACCCTTTTACCCTTGAAACTTCCGGAGCGTCCATGGACTCATTTATCTATGGACTTCATTACGGACCTTCCTCCGTCGTCAGGGAATACTGTCATACTGGTGGTTGTTGACAGGTTCAGTAAGATGGCACATTTCGTTGCTCTTCCTGCACTCCCTAATGCTAAAACTCTGGCGCAGGTGTTCATTAGGGAGATCGTTAGACTTCATGGGTTGCCTTCTGATGTGGTGTCAGATAGGGGGTCTCAGTTTGTGTCCAAATTTTGGAGGGCATTTTGTTTACGTCGGGGGATGCAATTGTCATTTTCCTCGGCTTTTCATCCGCAGACCAATGGTCAGACAGAGCGTCTGAATCAGAGCTTAGAGACATATCTCCGGTGTTTTGTTTCAGAGAACCAAGAGGACTGGTCTTCTTTCTTGCCTCTGGCAGAGTTCGCTCTTAACAACAGGCGGAGCGAGTCCACTGGTAAGTCCCCGTTTTTTGGGGCATATGGTTTCCATCCCCAGTTTTGTACTTTCAATGGGGGGGGCCCTTCTGGGGTTCCTGAGGAGGAGCGTTTCTCGTCGTCACTTGCTTCTGTGTGGAGAGGTGTATTGAATAATCTGAGTGCGATGGGGAACCGTTACAAACGTATGGCTGATAGGAGGAGAGTTTCTGGTCCAGATCTGAATGTGAACGATCTGGTATGGTTGTCTACCAGGAATATAAAACTTAAGGTGCCCTCCTGGAAACTGGGTCCCAGATTCATCGGGCCGTACAGGATCAGTTCCATAATTAATCCTGTGGCATTTCGTCTGGACCTCCCTCCTACGTTTAAAATTCATAATGTGTTCCACAAGTCATTACTTAAAAGGTATGTGGCACCAGTCATACCGTCACCTCTACCTCCTCCTCCTGTGTTGGTCAATGGTAACTTGGAATTTCAAGTATCAAAGATCATTGACTCACGTCTGAATCGCCGGTCCCTTCAGTACTTGGTGCATTGGAAGGGGTATGGTCCAGAGGAGAGGACGTGGGTCCCTGCGTCTGATGTTAACGCAGATCGTTTGGTTTGGACCTTCCACAGAACTCACCCGGGCAGGCCTGGCCCTGAGGGTCCGGAGGCCCCTCGTAGAAGGGGGGGTACTGTCATGTGTGCATTGCCACGAAGATCGTCGCGGTTGCACATTTTGACTTCTCACAGCTGATCTGCTGTTTCTTTGTGTTTGGCAGCTAGGGAGTTAATTCTGTCTGTGCTCGGTGCTGGGACTGGGTGCAGTTTCTCCCGGCTGCAATTGATTATTTGTTGATTGGTTTCCTTTAAATTCCTGGTTGTCTGCTTGGGGAGTTGCCAGTGAAACCTTCATGCAGACCACAGATAGGAATGAATCTGTATAGACTTTAGTTGTGAGCTCCTTAGTTGTTCTAAGCTCAACTTGGTTAGAGTCTATTTCCCAGACCATTTATGTTCCTTTGGTGTTTGAGTGTGTATGCAAGCGAGTGTTATCCTGTCTGTCTTATATGTCTAATCTGTGTATTTAGCTGAGATCAGTCCATGTCCCTTTGGTGGTAGTCAGGATCCTTCTTAGGACTGATTACAGGGTTCAGAGTCTGATAGGAGACAGGGTTAGGTTGGAGACTTGGACCTCTGAACCATTATCAGTACCTCCAAGGTGAGGGATTAGTTAGGACCCCAGTTTAGGGTCAGGTTAGATCCCGGTCCACCTCTTTCCTGTTTCAGCTCATCAAGTCCTCAAGATTAACCCTGAGTTCAGCAGATATCGTGTCAGGTAAATCTATTCTATACTTACATGCTGATGTTGCTATACTACTTGTTGTATAGAGTGTTGTTCCTGTATTAATAGTTTACTGACATTGTATACATATCATTAGACAGCGTGACAGTTGCAGAGCTTGCGCATGCGCCGTGTGACTTCATGATGAGATGCCTGGTCCCTGTCTCTGATTGGTTATGAAGTCCCTCTGATATTCCTTTTGCCTGCGTTCGTTTCAGTGTTATTGCACGCAGGCGCAGTGGTAAAGTGTGTGATGCCATTTTGGGAAGTGGGTTGTAATTAACCCTAAAGGGATAGAGAACCAATCAGCAGATATTACTTTGTGATTACTCCTCCAATTGAATCACCACTGAGTGGTATTTAAACCTGGTGTTTCCCCTACCCTGACACGCCTCCCGAAGAAGGATTGCGAAACGCGCGTCGGGGTAGCAGGGACACCAGGACTCTCATGAGCAGCTTCAAGGTAAAATTATCGCTAACCTTCACTGACTTGTCTGTGGGCATTTTTCTATTTGTTTTCGACATACTGACTTGCTGCACTTTTTACTCAGCCTAGACTGTTTATGTATGCACTAAGCACCTTTTTAGTGGTCAGTGATAATATCTCTGTATTGCCCTGGTGGAGAGGTCAGTGGGGGATTTAGATATGGAACACCTGTTAGGTCTCCACTTATTTGTACTTCTTTATTGTACTGCGATATGAGTGGTTTGCTCTAGTGAGGTCTATGGTAACATGTCCCTGGTCTTTTGCTGTTTCAGATATTCATTTTCTGATTTTATGAATTTTCAATAAAATTAATATTTTTCCTATTTTTTGCATCCTTATTTATTTACCATTATTTAGGTAAACGTTTTTTATGAATCACTATGTACAGACGGCGGCAGCATCTTATTCATGTAACAATCTACCCAGCTAATTGTTATATAAGTCTGTGATTGAGGATAATGTCACATTTGCATGTAGCTGAAAAGTGGGGCCCTGGAGTTGGTTACTGGTGGGTCCTTGGCAACTCAGTCAGACATTGGAAGCAACGGTTTTGTGAATGTAAAACGTCCTAGTGAAATAAGAGAATGCCCCTGCTAAAGGGACTAGAAAGGAAATGTAGGAATTCTGTCCTATTGATCAAAAAGATGGTGAGGTCAAGTGTTGCTCCATGCAGCGCGCACATATCCATTCTGATAGGATCAATCTTTATTATTGTTCTGTGAGGCACAGATACACCTTGACTGTTCTATTTTTTTTTCTTTTTTCAACATCTATAAGCATCTAGATCTCTTCTTCAAATGTAAAACCCTTATGCAGTGAAAAATGACTTCTTCGGCTTTATCGTGTGGAAATACAATCTCATTATAAAATGTGCAGTGTGCTATATATAACACTGCCTCCACCTCTCGCGGGCAGACGGGGGATCCTCAGCAAGCGAGTCAATGAATCCAGCAGGCATGCGACAAATATGCCCATCCACCAAGGTGTTAGCCTGGAAAGAGCGTCCGATTGTTACCTTGACAAGGACACTTTCTGAACAGCAAGAACAAGAATATGAAAGATGAGGGAACAAAACAAGAGGGGAAACCTGAATGCTGGCACCACGGCAAAACAATCCCGTCCCCACTGGAGTCATGCTTCACCAGCATAAAGAAGCTACGAGTCTGCGCACCGGCGGCCAGTCGTGACCTTGAGGATTCCAGTTTCTTGTCTCTGCGTTTGGCTGTGGGACAGCTGCAGTGTGACACCAGATCTATAGCCCCCCAGAGATAGACCCAGGCTCTGGAGCTGCAGCATAGATACCACCTAGGCAAGGAACGCTCGGCCATAACTCTCAGACAGTGATACATTTATTGTGTCGCCACAATGAGATAAATCCTGGTGTCAGCGAGGAACAATTCATATATGGCTTCCTAGAGTCCTTTTTATCCTATTTTTATGAATATGAACTCAGGTTTTAATTTATCACTTTATTATTTGTTAATAGAAGATTCAGAATTTATGCAAATATACATATAATAAATCTTATACTGGAAACATCAATAAAGTTCTGATTACCAAGTTATCCCTGGATTGTATAGGTTTAGCTATAGGGGCTGCAGACAAGGGCGGACATATCAATGGTGCAAACTGTGCCCAAGACTTAAGGGGGCCACTTCTACCTCCAAAGCAGATGGAATTGTGCATTATGATGAACTATTGGACTGCAAAGGGCCCATATATAATATTGTTTTTGCACAGGGGCCATTTTCTATCTTTATCCATCTGTGATTACAGAGGTAGCAGCCGCATCCGAGATCTGGTAGCAGCCAGACCCCACAGACCCCTCAGCTACATAATAAGACATTAGTATTAACTGAGACCCCCATCTACCATATGCCTTTCATAAATGACATATGGTAGATGGTGGACCCTGTTACAGATTTTGCTCTGGAGTCTCTAGCTTTCCATATGTACAGATGTAGAATCGATTAAGGATATTAATAAGCACTTTTATATTGGATTTACACAACTCCATTCTCTTTTTTCCCATACAAGCTGCCTTCTCAGTCACATGTTTTTTTTTATCATATTCTCCTCTTGTCTGCTACTCCCAGCGTCATTTCTCCTATGCATTGCCCATACTGTAGAACAGATGGAGAATCAATTATAGATATTAATCACTTTTTGTATTGGGTTTACACAACTCCATTCTCTCCTTTTTCCCCATGTGCTGCCTCATCTCCAATAAATTCACAGGTACTTTCCTTGTATTCTCCTCTTATCTGCTACTCCCAGCGTCATTTCTCCTCATTATAGAACTCACTACCCGCCTCTTACAAGGCCCTTTGGACTTTGACTGCGCCCCTTTCAACGGCAGGCTCTGCTATTTCAGAGGGACATTTATTATACTCGTCATCCATGGCTTAGTGCATTATGAATTTGATACGGGAACTGTACAGACTTTTGCTGAGAAATAGAAGGAAAGGAGATGAAGGAGAAACTGAACTGAGCCATGTCAGACACATGATTGATATCTCAGAGGACAAAAGTTAGATTGGCTTTCTCATCAATTGTCTCATTGGAAGGGAAAATCCATGAAATGCATTAAAAACTGAAAAAAAAGATGTCAACGCAAAAACATTTTCTCATTTGTTTTGTTGCTAAAAGTGGTGTTTGCGTAAGACGAGGAAAGAAATTTTATGCAAAAAATATTCAATCTTGTTTTTAGCAACGTATCTAAAGTAACCTACACAATCACTTCCTAAAATACTCTTAAATTGCTTCTATCGTTACAATAAACTTAGGCTAATCAGATGTCCAACGTAATGACTAACAAAGTTACAGTAAAAGGTAGTTTCAGTACCTATTGTGCTGGCAGAACAATACTGGAGAAGAACAGCACACTTAAATGGAATCTGTCAGCAGGATTTCACACCCCAAACATTTTATATGTACACGGAGCTCCTTCAAGTCCAGCAAGACCTTTATATGGACAGTCCATTTCCCCATTTCTAAAAAATTAGCAAAGAAACTGATATGCAAATGTAAATGGTAAATCTGAAGACTCTATCACTCCAGCTCTATTCCCGCCCAGCTCCGCCTCCTCCTGTTTGACTGACAGCCTCTGTGCTGTGTGATTTCAGGCAAAGGAGCTGTCAGTCAAGCAAGTGTTGGCGGCACTCTGTGGGGAATTGAGCTGGAGTGACAGAGGCATCAGATCTACATTAGTGGTTTGCATATCAATTCCAATGCTGATTTCCCAATAAGGGAGGAATGAACTGGTTATGTAAAGGTATGGCTACACTTGTCTTTAAAAGAGCTACATGCACACATAAATAGTTTGAGCATAAAATCCTGCTGACAGATTCCCTTTAAGTGGGCTGTTCTTCTCCAATAGCAAATGGCTATGGCAGATCTGAAGCCTCTGTCACTCGAGCTCTATTCCCTGCTTAGCATTGCCTGCTCAAGCTTGACTGACACTGTTTATGCTGTGTGACTTCAGGAAAAGTTGCCATCAGGCACGCAGAAGGAGGTACTGTTGGACGTGGAATAGAACTGGAGTGACAGAAGTAACGAAGGAATGGACTGGCCATATAAAAGTATTGCAGGACTTTTCTTTGAAAAAGCTACATGCGCATATAAATAGAGGTGAGAAATTCTGCTGACGGATTCCTTTAAAAACAAGGATAGCCTGAAGGTTGTAACTGTTAACTTGTATACTGTATATTACTGTGCAATCCGTTTTTTAATAATATTTTTTCCCTTTACTGCATTTCCAAAAAATGTTTGTCGATGTCATTGTCTCCACCCCACTTCATCTTGCCAAAACTTGTTGGAAATGTGGAAACTGAATGATTCTGTATATCAGTGTTTTTATAATGTTGACTGTAAGGCTAAGTGCACACGTTCAGGAATGTTTGCAGAATATTCCTGAGCAAAACCGGACTTTTTTCGTGGCAAAAACACATGTTTTTTTTGCGTGGATTTTGCGCGTTTTTGGTGCGTTTTTTTTGCGCGGATTTGACGCGTTTTTTACCGCGATTTTTTTCTGAACTTTCTAGGTCAATAATATAGCGGGAAAAACGCTAGAAATCCGCAAAATTAATGGACATGTTGCTAGATTTTCCGCGATGCGTTTTTTTCGTGGAAAAAAACGCACCATGTGCACAAAAATTGCGGAATTTATTCTAAATGATAGGATGCTTAATTAATGCGTTTTTGACGCGTTTTTTCCCGCGAAAAAAAATGCAAATAATCCTGAACGTGTGCACTTAGCCTAAAAAGATAATACAAATCGTCTTTTTTTTTCCTTTTTATATGCTTTACCGTTTCCTATATTTTTGTGTAATAAACATATCTGAAAATTAATATAAATAAGTTTCAAACAGCAACAAAAAGGATGGCAAGCAATGAGAGTGACAGTTTCTGGCCATAGTAGACTGGTATGTGAACCTTATATTACTACAGTACGACTGTGCTTTTTGTGTGCTTTTATTGGATGAAATGACAGGAAAGTTTTAAAGGGAATTTGTCGGCTGGTTTCTGCTATGTAATCTGAAAGAAGCATAATATAGAAGCAGAGAACCTGATTCCAAAGATGTATCGCTTATTAGGCTGTGTGCTGTAGTTTCAATACAATGAGTGTTTTATCAGCAGGAGATTATCACTACAGGACTAGGTCGCACATGCAAGCCAGTCAGGCTAATCTGTGTAACCCCGCCCCTACCAATGATTGGCTGACAATGTACAGTGTACACAAGATGCTGCCAATAAAGGTGTGTGGGCAGAGTTATACAGAGAACTGCTACATCTACAGCTGATAAAAGAGAGATTCTACCAAAACTGCACCAAGCAGTCCAGTAAGTGATACATCACTGGAATCAGGCTCTCAGCCCCTAATTATGCTGCTCTTGGATTAAATAGCCAAAACATGCTGAAATATTCCCTTTAAAGAGCTGTCCACAGTAAATCAGCCACAATCCTCTATGTTTTCTGCCAATCAAAATAATTGACACAGATGCCATCTACAACTACAGAGGTGTAAAAGATCACCTGGGTATGTGTCTACCCTTGATGTGGCCCGGGTTGAATGTGATGTGCTGCTGTTTGATTTTGTCAATGGCCACATTGTAGGTCCCACAAAACGCTTTATTTTCTGATAAGGTTTTTTAAGAAATGCACCTTACATAACGATAAAAGAGCAAAAGACGAAGCTAAACCAACAAATGTCCTGACCACAGTCAAATGTACAAGATACGTGGATTTATCTCCCGCCAGGTTTGGGATGATTCAGAACAGTACATGATGCGACCATTAATCAGTGCACGGAGAAATTAACACATTTTATGATTTAAATCAAGTACTAAAAACTGTCGTGTGGATTGATAGGTTTTTCTCCACCGCAAATTTTCAGGTTTATGAATGTGACAACAACCTCCATTAAGACTTTATATTTATGAACTTCCCCCTGCGTTCTGTATAATGGCGTACACTGGGGAACCACACACCAAGAGAAGTCTGACATATATCATCCGCACTCGCTACAACCCTGACAGTAAGATCTGAGCCGGTAAAAGGAAAATCGTCACTATATGTAAACAGAGGATCGCGAGGTAAGCTAGGCACCTGATACCTGACAACCAGAAGTTTTATAGCTGCAGGCGGTCAAGGTCCCCAGGATTGTCCTCTCGATTAGACCGCTCAGCAGTGATCTCAGGTTGGTCTCAAAGCATAATGGCAACCCTTCTTTGCATTTGGACCACTTCACAGTAGTCAGTGTACAGCTTGTATAACAGTGTAAATTTGGTGTATTCTCTAAATAACGAAACGCACAGCCATTAATGTCTAAACCACTGGCAACAAAAGTGAGCAACTCCTAAGTAAAAATGGTCAAATTGTGCCCAAAGTGTGAATATTTTTGGTGGCCACCATTATTTTCAAGCATTGCCTTAACTGTCTTGTGCATGGAATTCACTAGATCTTCTCAGGTTGACACTGGAATCCTCTTCCGTGATGACCTCAATGAGCTCTTGGATGTTAGAGACCTGCCACTCCTCCATCTTTCATTTGAGTATACCCCACAGATGCGCTATAAGGTTAACAGTAGGTGCGGAGACATGCTTGGCAATCCACCACCTTTACCCTCAGTTTCTTGAGCAAGGCAGTGTTCGCCTTGGAGGTGTGCTTGGGGTCATTATCATGATGGAATACTGCCCTGCGGTTCAGTTTCGGAAGGGAGGGGATCATGCTCTGCTTCAGTATGTCACATTACATGTTGGCATTCACGGTTCCCTCAATGAACTGTAGCTCCCCACAGCTGACAGCACTCATGCAGCCCCAAACCATGACAATCCCACCACCATGCTTGACGGTAGGCAAGACACATTTGTTGTTGTACTTATCGCCTGGCTGATGCCGCAAACGCTTGACACCATCTGAACCAAATAAGTTTATCTTGGTCTCATCAGAGCTCAGTACATGGTTCCAGTAAGCCATGCCCTTAGTCTGCTTGTCTTCAGCAAACTGTTTTCTGGCTTTCTTTTGCATCATCTTTAGAAGAGGCTTTCTTTTGGGACGCCATCCATTCAGTCCAATTTGATGCAGTATGGTCTGAGCACTGCCATCGCTTTAACCTCTTCACCAATGCTGGTATCATTTATACGTCTATTGTAACAAGACAATCTCTGGATATGATGCTGACCACATGCACTCAACTTCTTTGGTCGTCCATGGCGAGACCGGTTCTGACCGAAACCTACATTGTTAAACTTCTGTATGGCCTTGGCCACCGTGCTGCAGCTCAGTGTCACGGTTTTGGCAATCATCTTATAGCCTAGGCCACCTTTATGTAGAGCAACAATTCTTTATTTCAGATCCTCAGAGAGTGCTTTTCCATGAGGTGCCATGGTGAACTTCCAATCACCACTATGAGAGAGTGTGGGAGTGATAATATCAAATTTACCACACCTGCTCCCCATTCACACCTGAAACCCTGTAACAGTAATGAATCACATGACACCGGGGAGGGAAAATGGCTAAATGGGCAGAATTTGGTCATTTTCACATAGGGGTGTACTCACTTTTGTGATATACCGGTGCTTCTTACAATATTAGAATATCATCAAAAATATCATCAAAAAGTTAATTTTTTTCCATTCTTCAATACAAAAAGTGACACTCATACAGAGTGATCTATTTCACATGTTTATTTCTGTTGATGATGATTATGGCTTACAGTCAATGAAAACCCAAAAGTCATTATCTCAGTAAATTAGAATAATTAGCAAAATCCATCTGCAAAGGCTTCCTAAGTGTTTAAAAAGGTCCCTTAAGGTACTGCCACACTAAACAATCCCGCTAGCGATCTCGTTAGCGTTGCATACTAATGAGATCGCTAGCGGGATCGTTTCTATATCGCTAAATGCGGCCACATTTAGCGATATAGTTAACGACGCTATCGCCGTTAGCGATCTTCTTAACGACTTTAGCGGTACAAAAGTACCGCTAAATCGCTAAGAAAAGGTGCCACACAGCGATTAGATACTTACCCAGCGGGAGCGCCAGCGATGAAATAGGGTCCGGAACGATTCCAGCGACGAGCGAGATCACAGCAGGAAGCTCGTCGCTGGAAGCTGCCGCACTGAACAATATCGCTAACGGGATCGCTAAATAGTGACGTTTTTTAGCGATCTCGTTAGCGATATTGTTTAGTGTGGCATACCCTTTAGTCTGTTTCAGTAGGCTCCACAATCATGAGGAAGACTGCTGACTTGACAGATATCCAGAAGGCAGTCATTTACACACTCCACAAGGAGGGTAAGCCACAAAAGGTCATTGCTAAAGAAGCTGGCTGTTCACAGAGTGCTGTATCCAAGCATATTAATGGAAAGTTGAGTGGAAGGAAAAAGTGTGGTAGAAAAAGGTGCACAAGAACTGAGATAACCAAAGGATTGTTAAGAAAAGGCCATTCAAAAATTTGGGGGAGATTCACAAGGAGTGGACTGCTGCTGAAGTCATTGCTTCAAGAGCCACCGCACACAGACGTATCCAGACATGGGCTACAAGTGTCTCATTCCTTGTGTCAAGCCACTCATGACCAATAGACAACTCCAGAAGCATCTTACCTGGGCCAAGGAGAAAAACAACTGGACTGTTGCTTAGTGGTCCAAGGTGTTGTTTTCAGATGAAAGTAAATTTTGCATTTCATTTGGAAATCAAGGTCCCAGAGTCCGGAGGAAGAGTGGAGAGGCCACAATCCAAGCTGCTGAAGGTCTAGTGTGAAGTTTCCACAATCAGTGATGGTTTGGGGAGCCATGTCATCTGCTGGTGTGGGTCCACTGTGTTCTATCAAGACCAAAGTCCGCGCAGCCGTCTACCAGGAAATTTGAGAGCACTTCATTCTTCCTTCTGCCGACAAGCTTTTTGGAGATGGAAATTTCATTCTCCAGCAGGACTTGTCACCTGTCCACACTGCCAAAAGTACCAATACCTGGTTTACAAACAACAGTATCACTGTGCTTGATTGGCCAGCAAACTCGCCTGACCTTAACCTCATAAAGAATCTATGGGGTATTGTCAAGAGGAAGATGAGAGACACCAGACCCAACAATGCAGACGAGCTGAGGGCTGCTATCAAAGCAACCTGGGCTTCCATAACACCTCAGCAGTGCCACAGGCTGATCGCCTCCATGCCACGCCGCATTGATGCAGTAACTCATGCAAATGGAGCTACGACCAAGTATTGAGTGCATTTACTGAACATACATTTCAGTAGGCCAACATTTCGGATTTTAAAATCATTTTTCAAGCTGGTTTTATAAAGTATTCTAATTTACTGAGATAATTACTTTTGGGTTTTCATTGGCTGTAAGCCATAATCATCAACATTATCAGAAATAAACACGTGAAATAGATCACTCTGTAATGACTGTATACAATATAGGAATTTCACTTTTTGTATTGAAGAACTGAAATAAATTAACTTTTTGATGATATTCTAATTTTGTGAGAAGCATCTGTACATATATATGTTGTACAAAACTGCAATTAAAGGAGTTATCTAAAAAATTGCAAGACCCGATAAATCCCCCCAATGCTTCACTGCTAGCATTCTGGTGGTCGTCACTGGTCTAGGTTTATGTTCCTGCACTGAGAATGTACTGACCACCTACTTATGACCACTGCAGCCAATCACTGGTCTTCACGTGATGATAACGCTATTGACAAGTGACCTCCGAGGCCTTTGATTGAGGGTACATTAGTCACATGAGATGGATAGACACATTATCACCAGAAAACAGGAACTGATAGAAACAGCGGATCAGCGGCACTGGGGTAACGGGGGATTTATGAAACATGTATAAGTTATTTTATTATTTTATGGCATTTCTTGCTTTGTGTCAATTTTTATATAAAAAAAAAAAATCTTCAGCCAACCTTTTCATATAATGCACTAATAATTATATATTTTGATGCCCTTACTGAGGAAACAAGATGCCAGGTTACTATGTACACTGTAAATTTAAAAAAATCCAATTCCTTTCTGTTAAAAGTCTAACCCCCAAAGGAGGTGTTCAGCTAGTGGGCGACAAGCAAAATCTTCAACAGGTGCTCAATTTACTTGCAGCACCCCCACAGGCTAAATACGGCATTACACAGTTTCCATCAAAATCATTAGACTGTTCATGTAAAGCACAAGTGAATTGGTTTTTCGACAAACTCTTTGTAGTCTCTTTATAGTCTGGATAATACATTAACATTTTGAACTGTGTGCCCCTCCACCACTATCACCATCAAGGGATCTTGAAAATGTTTTTTTTCTAAATAACCTCTTTATTTCAGTCTGTGATTCAGTAATTGTTGTGTGAGAAAAGTTCACTGGAGGTTAGAAAGGTACTAAATTATACTGAGTAAGCAAGAATGACGCATTCATATTAGTGGGAACGTTCTGTTGTCTTTGCTATAAGCTGATCTTCATTTCACAGGAAATATTAGAGGAGCGTAATTGGCTCAACCTTCTGTAAGATGAACAGTTGGCCATTCATTTGAATGTGTCGACCATGCAGCCTTTGAAAAATGCAAAACCAACTGGAGTCACCGTGGCATGTTGCTTTCCTAGTGTCACTGTCACTTTGCTCTAGAAAACAGCGAGGTGCACAACGGTTGGACCCCCGCACAGTAATTGGTCAATAACCAGGACCTTTCAACAAATTAATCACGTTGAACTGGACACATGATGTAAAAGCAGCTGTAAAGCCGAACAAAACGTTTGTTATTTTTTCATTTCGCCTCTCCGTTACTGAGATATTAGCAATCAAAGTATTGGCATGTAATGAGTTAATGTCCACTTGGGCTTAGCAAAAGTTAACCCATTGTGTGCTGATACTTTGATTGCTAAGATCTCTGCAACGGAGAGGCGAAATTAAAAAATTAATAAAAAACGTTTTATTCCGCTTTTCAACCACTATTACATTTCGCGTCTAGTTAACATGAAAAATTTGGTGAAAGGCCCTCTGAAATGACACATTATTAGTGTTTTTAGTGAAATTACCCACTTTAATCACTGTACAATAGAGTTGAGCCAAAAAAGAGTATCGGGTCTTTTGTCCAGTGACCATGGCGGCAGTCCATGGCTGCTGAACACCCTCCTACTTGCCGACATCCCCGGTGCCTCTTCTGATTAGTAAGCCTGACTTGACAGGTGTGTGATGCCGAAATGCAGGATGCGGTTTGTAGAGCTCTGATCCAGCAGTCAAAGACTACCGATGTGGCCACCGGAACAGAGTTTTGGGAATCTCTTTGTGAACGCTACTGTATAATAGAAGAGAGAATGACATAGGCTAAAAGCAAAAATGTTGTACAAACCTCTTACCGCAAAGGGTTTGTTACAATAGTGCCCAACCTGGATAACATTTAGTTTCCTACCTTGAATTCAATGTCAGCAGTTAATCACTGAAGAAAACCAATAGACGGCCAACAGCCAATAATAAATATAATAAAATGAATAGTCCTGATTATACTGCTACTAATAATAATAATGCTCTGTTCACCGCTGCAGACACTATTACAATCACATTTTAAGTGTTATGAATCCATCAACTGTAATTGTTCCCAAGTAGATCTCAAGCCGAATGTTTACAGCACTTTTAATTATTCAGTAAATTAAAATATTAATTATCAGTTAGAGCAATTTCTAGGTTTACATACAATGTATAATAAGTGTAAACACTGACAAAATCCAGAAGTTGTCTCCTCACACATAAAATATTAATTCTACATATTAACCCTTTAAGGTTCCCGGTAATACCCAATCTTTTCTCCCTTGTTGTGTACACGTTTGTGGTACACATGTGATACATCTTGCAGACTTCTAGATATGCAACCCCAATTCTGAAAAAGTTGGTACGCTGTGCAAGGCCCCATTCACACGTCTGTATACAACCGCTACCGCAAAAATGACAGTATCGGTATCATCAATGTTTCAGACTAGTATGTCATTGGCAGGGTGGATAAAAATCAATGATTTTTTTAAAAAAATCAAAAAAAATCGGATTTTTTTGATTTAAATCGGATTTTTTTGATTTAAATCGGATTTTTTTTATTTAAATCGGATTTTTTTCAATAAGCTGCTTTTTGAGGAAAATATTTTACCATCCAAAGGTTCTTCCATCATGAGATAAAGCTGAGTTGTTTAACTCAGTAGAATAAAGGCTGTATATGTGTAACATTCACAATGCCATGCTCTTCCAGAGGTTTCTGTAGGATTAGTGGCAGTTTCTCTCCTATATTATCACAGACGCTAGCTTTACTTACGCAGTTCTCAAAACTGAATTTGACTCCGCAGAGGTCCCAGCCTCTTCTTCACGGCAAAAATGTTACAACATGAACAGAGTTGAGTAAAAGACCTTAATCCTATTGTTCTACAAACCTATGAATACAGAATCAACCCCTTCAGTGCCAAGTCCAAGAAGTTAGACAATATGTTTCTGATTGTTTGGAGTGGAATAGATCTGCACAACACAAGAAGAATGTGAATCTAAAGGTACTGCCACACTTTAGTGATCTCGTTAGTGATCTCAATAACGACGCAAGCTAAAGAGATCGTTTTTGTGATCGTTTTAATGTCGCTAGTAGCTGCCACACTTAGTGATCTCGTTAACGACGCATAAGCGGTTAGCGATCTCATTAACGACTTTAACGGTCATTGCGATGTAAAAAACAGCGCACATCGTTCACAAAACGTGCCAGACACAGCGATATAGGCTCACCAGCGGGACGCCAACGATCTAAATACGGTCCAGAACTCTAGTGAACGATCAGCGAGATCACAGCAGGGGCCACGTCATTGCTACATGCCACACACGTTAGCGTCACGAACGAGATCGCTAAATAGTGACGTATTTTAGCGATCTCGTTAGCGACGCTGTTTAGTGTGGCATACCCTTTAGTGTGAGGAGGAGGAAGGGCAAGCAGACAAGAAAATGAAAGTGAAACTTTGAGCGCAATACTGCAGCATACCCACAGACAGACAAGTCTGGATCTGTTTGTGTGTACGATCTGAGGTTTATTACATTCTTTCCTTATAATGGCAGCAGGCCGAGAAATAAAATCTGAAAAATAATTGTAAAATGTTTGGTATTTCCACTTTTAAACACTAGGCAGAGCAGCTGCTGAAATATAAACTGCTAGCTCGTATTGCGACAGTAGTAAATGCAGGCGGGGTCTGATCACGTGTGACTTCTCTCCTCCGTTACTAGGTGTTTGTAATAACAGAGGATGTAGTTTAGGCTCACAGAGCGGAGCCATTGCGGAGCCATTTTGTTGGGGACTGCCAGTGATACTGACAAGTAGGCTGTCACTGAGGACGACCGGCAGCATCTATTCTGTTAGTTCATGCTGCTCGCTGTATTATAAACTGAGCACAGATACGTGGAGAGTATCACACACTGGGATTATTCACAGCACATGACACACTGCATGTATCTAGATACAGTGCTGAGTGTAGTGTATCGCATTATGGGATTAGATACACCGGTCTGGGGCATATCGCGCATGATGAAATTAGATACACCGGTCTGGGGCGTATCGCACATGATGAAATTAGATATACCGGTCTGGTAGAAACTTTGATTTAAATCACTGATTTAAATCAAGCCTTACTGACTAGTGATTTAAATCGTGATTTAAATCGTGATTTAAATCAGTTTGATTTAAATCAAATCCACCCTGGTCATCGGTGTGCCATTAGTGTTTTTCCGGTATGGCAACAAAAAATAAATTACAAAGCTTTGCCTATATTTTGCAATGTTAAACACGCACAGCATATGGATAGCACACAGATGCCATGCGTGTGCTATATGTCTTTTTCATGGATCCATAGACTTGTTATAACGCTAGTCACTGTTCACGGACAAGCCATGAGGCAGGATAGTAAAACATTCCGAGGTCAGTTACCAAGAGAGCACATAATAAGCCAAAGGGAAAATAAAAAAGGCAAAGTCAGATCATGGTCCAAAGTAAAAATACTAGGTGAATAGCGGATTAGAGAAAAGGGGTTGAGCAAGCAGATAGTCAGAACAAGGTGGCAGCAATAAATCAAAGAACAAAGCACAGAAAACCAGACAAACAGCAACACTGAGCAAATGCTACAATTGGCACAGATCTGGGCTGAAAGCTCAGCTATATAGCAAAGCAATTAATCAGAACAGGGAGCACCTGCAAGAAGCCCAGCACCTCCCAGTCTCTGACTGGACAGATGAGCTGTCAATCAACACACTGACAGCTCAGCATGGCCCTGCATGAGTGGATGACTGAGCTATCACTCACTGTGCCCATGACACGCTGAGGGGAGTAATAATGACAGTACCCCCTCTTCAAGGGCGACCACAAGACCCCCAGGCTTCCCAGGAAAACGAATATGGATGGTCCTGACCAAATGATTGGCCTTCACAGAGCAAGACAGAACCGAGGATCTCTCTTCGGGTCCGTATTCCTTCTAAACAACAAGGTACTGAAGGGAATTTCGGACCCTCCAACAATCCTCGATTCTCTGCACCTCGTACTCGAAATCTCCGTCAACAGGAACTGAATGAGGCAGGGGCAAGACAGACTACACAGAAAGACCAAATTCTTTTAACAGGGATCTGTGAAACACATTAGGAACACGGAAAGACTGGGGAAGTTTTAATCTCAAATCATCCAGATTGACTACCTCCAGAATCTTATACGGGCGAATAAATTTGGGACCCAAACCTTACCCTTGAAGATGGGATACACCGAACATTTCATATCTTCTTTTAGTTTTTGACGAAGTTGAGCCACCCCAATATTCCTTTGAACCTTCCTCCAGACATCCCCAAGTTTCAGTATGGCCACCTCTACTCCAGGACACCCAGAACTCATCCAAGAGAAATCATGAAAATGAGGATGAAAACCATAATTGCAAAAAAAATGTGAGGTTCCAATGGACTGATTGACCCAACTCTTAAAGACGAACTCAGCAATAGGTAAAAATGAAGACAAGTCCTCCTGCTGAGCATGAACAAAAAATCTTAAAATCTGTTCCAATGATAGATTTGTCCTTTCTGTTTGACCGTTGGCTTCAGGGTGGCAGGCAGAAGAAAATGACAAATCAATCCCCCGTTTCTTACAAAATGCTCTCCAGAATTTGGAGACAAATTGCCCCCCATCTAAGATACAATATTCAGAGGGATACCAGGCAATCTCACCACATGATTAAAAAACAACCTGGAAAGTATTTCAACATTAGGGAAACTCAATAATGGAACAAAGTATGCTTGTTTACTGAATCCGTCAACTACGACCCAAATAACAGTTTTCTCTCCAGACAAGGGCAAATCAGTAATACAATCCATGGACAAATGGAATTCCAGTCTTTCTGGAATTGGCAGTGGAACCAATTTCCCGTCCGGCCAGTAATGACAGACTTTAGCGAGTGAACAAGTTTCACAAGCAGATACAAAATTCTTAATATCATTATACATGGACGGCCCTCAAAAGAGTATAGCAATAGCTCCACAAGTAGCAGTAACCCCAGGATGACCACTCAAGATGGAATCATGAAACTCCTGTAATAGACATAATCTTAGATAGATGGGCACAAATAATTTGAAACTTGGAGTAGCGGACGGGGTCAACAGCAACGCTTTACAGATTGTCCGCATCCAACTCTGAGGATATCATAGACACCACAATGCCCTGAGGAAGAATGGAGGATGAAGGTTCTGGAGGAGAAACTAAATTAAGGCTGCGTAATAACGCTTCAGTCTCCAAATTCTTGCACCCTGGACTGAACATGACAGGAAAATTAAATCTAGGAAAGAATAATGACCATCTGGCCTGTCTTGGGTTTAACTGTTTAGCTGATTCTATATAGGCTACATTTTTATGATAAGTCACTACCAGGACTTGATGAAGTCTCCTCCAAAAAATTTCTCCATTCTTTAAAAGCTGATTTTAGGAGTAGCTCGCAACTCCCAACATCATAATTTCTCTCAGTAGACAAAAATTTCATAGAAAAAAAACACATAGTCACAAGTTGATCAGAGTTTGGAACCTTGAGATAATAAAGCCCCGGATCTCCAAAGCATCCACCTCCACAATGAATGGTTCCAGGAGATCATGTTTGATTAAAACTGGAGCGGTCATGAAATACTCTTGCAATTTTTCAAAAACCCCAATATTATCTGGCGACCAACATTTAAGATCTGCCACCTTGCATGTGAGATCGAAGAGAGGTTTAACAATCTGTGAAAAAAATGCTAAAAAAGTTCTAACGCTTTAAGGTCATGGGGTTGTACCCAGCCAATTATGGCCGGCAACTTTCCATGATGCATCTTAAAGCTATCAGCCGGAACAATGAACCCCAGGAACTATATCTCTTAGACAGAAAAGGTACATTTTCCAATTCAACAAATAAATAATTATCTATAAGCTTTCGTAAAACAAAACAGATATGTTAATAGCGAGAATCCAGATTGGGCAAAAAATTGGAATATCATCTAGGTTTGCCACAATAAACCTTCCAATAATATCAGAAAATATATAGTTCATAAAATTTTTAAATACTTCTGGCGCATTGGTTAACCCATAAATCATGACAAGATTTTCAAATAGGCCATCGGCTGTTAAACATGCCGTCTTCCACTCATCTCACTCCCGGATGCGTAGATCAAAAGCACCGACAGCTCAGCACACCCTTACACCAGATTTGAATACTGGGCTGTTTATCAACACATAGACAGCTCAGTATGCCCCTGCACCCTATTGAATGACTGAGCTGTCACTAGTAGCAGGGATCTGATATATAATTAAAAAGTAACTTATAACAGATAATTTTAGGTCTGCAGCTAAACCAACAAATGGTCACCAAAAAAGGCACAAAACATGTATACAGGGTGCAAAAGTGAACCAGTGCAATGATAAAAATGGTACGGCCTCACTACTTGCAATCTTCTGAAGAGGCTGTCCATATATTTAGGAGGGGCATGGATACAAGGGCACCCTAATATCCCTGTCGTGTCCCGAACATGTCTCCCGTTCTGATAAGGACAGTACCGAAGTGTGGTCTATCCCGCCAATAATGTCACTATACAAACGATCCCTACGTGTTTGATCTGTCAGTGATGGAGGACTCCTCAGGAGAAATGGGCGTATATGTAGACCAAAAATAGATAAAAAAAAACAGGGTCACAAGTTATGGTTACCCAGGAATATTTCCAAAGGGACAATTTAGAGGGTTATTTGCTCCGCAAGTGCCCAGTGCCCTTGTTTTCTGATATTGCGGTGCAATATTTCAATCAAAAAGATGCATCAAAGTTTGGCTATTTGTTTGTTTAGCTGCAGTTTTAAAATTATCTATTAAAAGTTACTTTTTAATTACACACTGACCGCTCAGCACGCCCCTGCATCTGATTGGATGACACACGGTCATGTGCATAACAGCATAGGTTTTAATGGGTACATGTGGCATCCGGGAACATAACGGATGTCACATACTGAAAACTCGGACATGTGAGGGGGGGCCTAAAAGGTAAAGAAAATAGGAATGCAATGATTTGGAAATCTTTTCTAGCCATATTTTTCACTCAACAGAACATAGAACACAGATCAGAACGTGAAAATTAGACTTTTTTACTTTTCATTTGAAAAAATTAACTAGTTTAGAAATTGATGGTAGCAGCATATCTCAGAAAAAGTTGGGATAGAGTTAACAAAAGGTTGGAAATAAGCGGTATTAACAAATAACAGCTATAGGGTGAATTTTCAACTAAGTCACATGACTGTATAATGTTAGATAGGCAGAGTCTCTCAGAAGCAAATATGGTTGGAGGTCACTAATCTGTGAATAACTGCATCTAAAAATTGTTGAACAATTTCAGAAATATGTTCCTCATCATAAAACTGCAAAGACTTTGAATATTCTACCATCTACAGTACATAATATCATCAGAATATTCAGAGATTCTTGAGAAATCCATAAGCACAAGGGACAAGGACAACAGTCAGTACTGGATGCTCATGATCTACAGGCCCTGAGGTGGCACTGCATTAACAACAGGCATGGTTTGGTCATCACAGCATGGGCTCAGGAATACTTCCAGAAATCATCATCTTTAAACACAGTTCTCGCAATCCACAAATGCAAGTGAAAGCTCAATCATGCAAAGAAAAAGTCATATATCATCACAATCCAGAAATGCTGCCGTCTTCCCTGGGCCAAAACTCATTTAAAATGGACTGGGGCTAAATTAAAAACTGTTCTGTAGTCAGATTAGTCAAAGTTCCAAAATCTTTATTGAAACCACAGAGGGCTTGTCCTGATGACTCAAAAGGAGAGGGACCATCCAGCTTGTTTTTCATTTCTGACGATATGGGCAGTTTACACATGTTGGAAGGCACTATTAATGTGGAGTGTCCGCCAGGGTAGTGGGGATACTCGGTACTGGACCGCTTCTTAAAGGGGCACTGTCATGGCAGCAGTGACCCGGTCTGTGGCCCTGGGCATCCAATAAAAAGGGGATGATGATGAAAAGGGGTAAAAATAAAGAGTTTGTAATAAAGTGTTTGTGACGCCACCCGTGGTATTCAGTCAGGGGACTGATGCTGCAATGCAGATCCGCTGGGATGATGATAGGGCAGCAAAGATGGTTAAGCTATCCACGGGTAGAGCTATGTCCCAGGGCAGTTAGGATGTAGATGTTAAAGGTGAGGTTGGTGAATGTGGTGCAGGGCAGGTGGCGCAGGAATAATTCAGAGGACACAGCAGGGTGCAGTTTCCAATGCTTTACTCACAGTTCTTGTGTACACCGATGCCCACTTGATGTCGTGTCCTCCAGGTGAGGGGTACAGCAAACTCCCAGGTAGATTAGGATACACCTTTCCAGGACCCCCTTCAATATGTTCCTTTCCTGGCCGTCTCGCTGTGCTGACCTTCCACCCTTCCTGTCCAGCACCTCACAGTCAGTGTCCCAAGCCAGCAGCCACGGACCTTGTTGGGCAACATTCCCCTTGTTCCCTTATGGCTGCCTTTTTGGAGAAGATAACTGTGGCTTGTATTTGAAGCACCTAGAGGTGCCCCTGCCTCCGGCTTGCTAGCTGAATCTGGTGATTTCTCCACTAGTCTCAGGGACCGGTACCCCACTGCGACCTGGTCCCTCCACTACTGGATCAGACCTCATGGATGGATTGCTCACTATCCGTGCCCCTAGGACCTCTTCTGCCTTCTGGAAGCTGCCTTCTGTCTCTTTCTTACTACTATCTTTCCTCGTCTGGAGACAAGCTCCTCACAGCTTGAGCTCCCCTCCTGTTCTGAATGACTCTACAGTCTCCTTCCCGCTCTCTAAGCTCCACCCCCTTCCTTCTACCTTCTCCACCCACTCTCCCAACACCCTTTACTACCTAGCTTGGGATGAGACCATCCTCCCTTAGGGTATGTCCAGAGTGCCCTGCTGCTATAGTCTGTGTTGGGTGCAGATGTCAGAGTCCTGGGTGGTGCTCCCTCCTTACCTAAGAGTGGGGTACCATACCTCTGGATCAGGTGCAGTACCTCTGTGGCGACTGGACCCTCAGGGGCGCCACAAATGCATTATATAAAGATTTTAGATCAACATATGTTCAGATCTAGGCAATGTTTATTTCAGGGAAGGCTATTATTATAACAGCAAGAAAATGGTAAACCACATACTGCATCCATGTCACGCCCACCGGTGGCGCACGTGATTTGTGAAGCCACTGTGCCACAGGGCTAGGCTTACTTAGGAGGGCGTAGCTAAGTGGCTACCTGGTGTTCACTAGAGATCCTGATGGTGGAGTCAGACTTGAGCTGTAGTTAGCCACCAGGTACCACTCATAGGCAGTCGCCAATACTGCAGCTGCTGACCCCAGGGGTCAGGTACGCTGACATAGATTGGGCTCTGAGTAACTTGGCAAGACAGGATATGGACTTTGTTCAGACTGCACAGATTCTGGATCCTTAGACAGAAAGGATACTGACATGGAGTCACAGACAGGGCTGAATTCGGATCCTGGAACTGCCTCCGACAGTAAAACCTCAAGAACTCTAGCCTGCACTGACTCAAGTGAAGGTTCTAATACTGACAGAATGGTTTCAGGTTCAGATATTGCCAGTGCAGCTTCAGAGCTCAGGAACCACCAGTGCAGCTTTAGGATTCACAGGTACCACCAGATGTACTGCCAGATGCAGTTTCAGGTTCAGGCACAGCCACACAAGGGCCAGGACTTCGGGTTCAGGCTCTGGCCACACAAGCACCAGGGGTTCGAGTTCAAGCTCTGGCCACACAAGGACCAGAGGATTCGAGTTCAGGCTCTGGCCACACAAGGACCAGAAGTCTCAGGTACAGGGAATTGGACATGGCAACTCAATAGTTGCACAAACACTCGCTAATAGGAGAACGTTGGTCATTCACCTGCCTATTTTATAAAAGATGCCCTCCAGTTATTGGATAAGGGCATTTTCAAACTATGCGCACTTACCCTTTAAGAATAGGGAAGCGTGCACGCACTAGGTGTGCCGCCGGGAAGTCTATGTAGCAAGGACAGACAACAGGCAGCAGGTAATTGTGCCAAAAGATGGGGAGATGACCACGCAGCCACGGCGGTGAGTATGTCGGCGTCCCTACATGGAGGGGGAGGGGAACCATGCAGGGGCGCCAGCATTAGAGTAAAAATCCAACGCAGCATCACAGCTTGACAGAAGAGTTTGGGTGATGAACCGGCTGCCTGCATCCAGACCTTTCACCAATGGAAAACATTTGGCACATTATGAAACGACAATCGAGAACCCTACATTAGACAAGAATGGGTCAACAGTCCTCTCCCAAAAACTCCAGCTCCCTTACCAGATGTTTACATACTGTTGTAAAAAGAAGAGCGGATGCTACATAATGGTAGACATACGATGGTCATGTCCCAAGATTTTTGAGATGTGTTGCTGCCATCAATTAATAAATTAGTTAATTTTTAAAAACGAAATGGAAAACAAGGTTATCCTTCACCTTCTATTTCTTCTATGATCTTCTTTGAATAAAATATGACTATAAGAGATTTCCAAATCACTGCTTTCTTGTTTTCATTATATTTTAAGCAGCGTCCCAGCGTTTTTGGAATTGGTGATGTACATTCTATTACTTATTGCCTGACATATAGGTGTGCTATAGCAGGACCACATTAAGTGTGACATCTTTTATGGTGGTAATTTTTCCCATATCAGTATACAAACATTCCTTTTTTATTTGTGTGTCTATTTTTGTTATTGTCTTTATTGCATTTACACATTAATAAACTGAACTATTTTTGTAATTTATGGAGTGTTGTATACCCTTCTTATATAGCAATTTATCGTTGATCATATTGTTACTTTGTGATGATTTTGTTGGTATGTGTACTCTCTGAATTGTAAGGTAATATTTCCAAACACAACACTGGGGACTGGAAGCCATCTTCCTCTATGGAATACATGGGGCAGAACTTGAGATGTTGTATCTGACTCCGGCTGTTACACTGACTACGGTTTTGCCTCCTGATTGTCACTGTTTTTTTTTCCCTCCAGTTGCTGCCTTGGGTATTTCCATAACTCTTGCCTCAGGCTCACTCCTTTGGACAGCAGCTACTCCATGGACACAACCCAGCGGACCCCGTTGTAAGTCCAATTTCCCTGTGTAAGGGTTAAAGGATGTAGACTGGGATTTTTCAGGGATATAATAGGCTGGAGAGACTAGTGCCAAGTCTATCCAAGGTAGTCCTTTTCAGTTGATATCCTCAAGCAGACTTAACTCTAGTAAGTAAAAAAATGCAGAAATTGAGTACAAATTTGATTCTTTTCATCTAAAATCCAATCAGAAGACAGAGAAAACTTTGATTTTTACTACCGGAGTGCACAGATCAAACCAAGATCGTGCTCTCATTACTCTGCATACATAAAGTCCATTTTTTGCCAGTTACAGGAGCCCAGTCGTTTTACTGTAGGTCTGGATTGGATCCCTTTTGCAAACTATCTTCATCATTTTGCCTGTACAGGATGTGATAATGCTGAGTATGCAGGGGCGGACATACTAATGGTGCAACATGTGCAGCCACACAGGGGCCCTAAAGGTAAGGGGTCCCACTTCTACCTCCAAAGCAGGTGGAGCTGTGCATTATGATGAGCTTCTGGACTGCAAAGGGTCCATATACTGTTCTTGCACAGGGGCCTTTTTTTGTCTATATCCACCAGTGCGAGTGTGGATACCCTTCCCCATCCTTCTGGAGGCAGTTCTTTTGGATGCAACTGCTGCTGGTCTATGTGGGTGGCATTTTCATTACCTGCGGTAACCTCGATAACATCACCGCTCGTCACTGATGCTGCGCTCGCAGCAACTCATTCTCCCACGGTTTTCAGCCTGGTTGGTGGCACCTTGGCTCCATCCAGGTTGAAAACCTGTAATCGCAGACATGGATTACTGCAACGGAATAGTATGTCTGACAGGCGAGGGATATGGTTGTATTATATATATTTTTTTTTTCTACAGGAGACCAGGGCTTCAATGTAATGGATGTTAGGTGAGAATTATTATTGTTTATTATTTTCTGTTTTGTACAAGGGACGATGGCTTCAATGGAATGGGCGTAAGGTAGCCACCAGGTATCACTCCAGGGCAGTCCTTCTTGTACTGCAGCAGCTTACGCAAAGGGTCAGGAATGCAGGTATGGAGTTGGAGTGTCTGGCGAGACAGGAACAGGAACACTGGGAGAAAGGATACTAATGCAGGTTCAGACTAGACAAATTCAGGATCACAGGTACTGGTTCAAACATGGTGGGTGGTTTAGACAGGACGGGTTCAGGATCACAGGTACTGGTTCAAACATGGTGGGTAGTTTAGACGAGACAGGTTCAGGATCACAGGTACTGGTTCAGACAGGATTGCTGGTTTAGCCAGGATGGATTCTGAATCACAGGTATTGGTTCAGAAAGGACGGCTGGGTTCAGTTACAGACAGGACAAATTCAGGAACAGGTACCTAACAACTAAGTAGCAAGTGCAAGACTAACTAGACACTAAATTTGCTAAGGCACCTCACTACAGGGGAGGGTGACTTAAATACATGATGACTCCCAGCTTTAGGCTGGGAACACTTTAAGGTGTTTGAGCTGCGCCCTTAAGAAGTGGGAAGCGCGCTACCAAAGCGCATTGCCGCGTGACCTGCCCTGCATTCCCAGGCTCTGGGACCAGGGAGCTGCTGCGGGAGCCGCAGCAGAAGGAACAGCAAAGCCTCGGTGAGCATGTTAGTGTCCTTGCCAGAGGGCGAGAGGGAGGAGCCATGCAAGGATGCCAGCGTTACGACTTGTCAAAGTCAAGATCAGATATCAAATGAGAAGGGCTCCATTCAAAAATTTAATATGGGTCTCTGCTTTTCCAATTATGGCCCTGAGAAAGTGGGGAAGATGCATTGTTTCGTTGCTCCTGTCTATCAAACTGCATACAGATATAAAAGAGAGATGGGCTGACAGTTTGACACAGACAAATCATTATACTATGCCAGGTGTAATGAACTCTGGGAATTGAGGGGAACGGAAGTTCAAGCACCTAACGTTCTGTCAGAATATTTATGATGAGGAACCACCTGCTCAAAAAAGAGTGGATGACTAGATACACAGCATAAGAATTGGTACAGTTTCTTGACGGTAAGCCTGTTATGTGCACAAAAGCAGTTTTAACAAGTTGTGGTGGGTGTGGGCAACAAGACCATGCTGTTCTACAGGCTTTGTGTGGAAGGAGAATTGTACAAATACTTCTGAAATTATAAACTGAGTGTGCCTTATGGAAATGCATTTTGACACATTACAGAATACGGTAAGGCTATTTATACATGCCATAAAATGTTTTATTTTTGCCCTTTTGTTGCTTTCAGATAATATTCCAGCTCTAGACCTCATGTAGCCAAGGACAAGTATTCATCAGCAGTCCCCCTGGGTAGCCGGGGACCATTCCCTATAGCGCTTAGTAATTAACTTTGATTTTCATTTCTGGTAACCTGAGGCTTTAAAATTCTGAAAAAAGAAAAAAATGATACAAAATTGTAAATATAAAAAAAATAATATAGAAAAAAAGCCCTCACCCTATCCCTCCTCATGTCCTGGAGCTGCTGTCCTGCTATGAGCCTGCGCTCAGAATGAAAAATGTTCCCAGCACTCGTGGTGATTACCCAATAAACCGAACAGCGAGCGGCGAATATCCGCCACGTATCTGGAAGTTTATCCAGCTAACATGTGAGGGTGATACACACGACTTGTGTATGCTCTCTGTTGACTTGACAGCTCCTCTATCAGGAAAACACCAATTATGGAGCTGTATAAATGCGCCATTTGTCACTGTCTTTATTCAACACGTTCTCCTAGAAATCAAATAAACTCTCCCCTTCAGAAGAAAAAAGGTTATTCCGTGTTTGCCCCGAAGACTAAACAATATTCCGCGTACAGCGAGTTCTTTTCCCGTGCACTTAAAATCTATGATGTTAATAATGGACAATATTAAGGAGCAGCAGAAGGTGCTTGTAGATTCTGCATTATCTCTTGAAGGCTTCTCCGGGAGAAAACATCTCACCCATAGCCAATTCCTAGAGGCAATTTTTTTTTTTCCATAATGGATTTTTTGTGGTTCTTCCTAGTACACAATAATAACCTGCATTGAGAAATGTGTTGTACTATGCATATCAGCAAATGGGATTGTGTTCCGATGAGTCAGCCGCTCTTAACCTCTTCCGTTCCTCATTTATGGAGGAGGCGGTGGATGAATGAGTGCGCGTTTGGCAGTCGAAGAGTTAAGGCAAAATTTGTGCTGGAACGCTCGGGTCTTGTGAGCAAGGAGAGCACAGGAATGTAGAATTACTGAAGGCTCCATGAGGGTCAATGGGGGAAATAGAAATAATCATGTGTGTCGGGCGAAGGTGGGAAGGTGGCAGGAATCTGATAATGCTTCCTGTTAGGTAACAGATATTGCACGGCTTGCCATCTCTTTTTGTTGACCCCCCCGCTGGACTGCATCCATGCAGCTGCTTAATAAAAAAAAAAAGCTTTTCCAAAAACCGCCAATGCCGCCCACTCTTATCAAGGTTTCTATGGAAACTGCAAAGCAAAAAATAGCTTTCCTTGTGCCTGATATTCTCTACGTATACATGATAATCCTCCAAGCCTTTCCTTGAAAAGCGAAGAGAAGAGGGGGAATCTCGGGATGAAGAGAGCAAAGGAGTAAAAATAAAAGAGGAGTCAGCAGGATTCAATAGAGCAAGAGCAAAAGAATGGCATGATTGCCAGGCGAGGCAAGAAGCTAGACTGGTGAGATGCCAGCAGCACAGGCCTAACATGCCAGAGTCAAAGGAGGATATATACATGGTAAGAACCGAAAGATTGTGGGAGAACTTGCATTACAGCAAATGAGAAGCGTAAAACACTTAAATTATTGGTGTCAGCAAGTTTAGGGCACTGGGGATAGGACGTAATGGACTGATGGTTACATATTGTGTGCTGGTAATGTGTTTTCAATGGTAGGCATTACATAGCATATGTCACCATGCTAGTAGTGAATGAGGATCGAGATAAAATAATGGGAGAAGATCATTGACCAAGACAACAAGGCCAATAAAACTCACTGACAGGAGCTCCCAGGCCCTACTGCAAAATCTGTAACAGGTAAACCTAACCACCCATGTGCCGTTCTCCTTATCAGGGAGAAGAGCAATCAGACCCCCTCTTTCAATTGTAACCTCTTCTCTTGTATACATTCAAAAAACTTTCAGTCTTTCAATAAAATAATAACTAGAAATCTTGCAATTTTCACAGCGGCACTGAGGCTTTTATTTTACGTTAATTTCCTGTGTTTCAGGAAACAACAAATGTACATAGCAGCAATGGTCAATCAGACCTCATCATTTGAATTGAAGAGTCTAATGTGAATGTGAAAAGGTCATCGTGAAAGGAGGGGGAGTTGTGACATTGCCTATTGTGATTGGTAGATCCTGCGTTATCAGCTGTGTCTAGAAGTGTTACCTGACGTTGTAATTCTGCCCCTGATGATAAGGAGCCTGCTGAAAACTGTTCCGGAAAGGAATTTAGAGTTTAAAAAATTCTCAGTGGCTGGACCAGTAGCGATCATGTGACCGCAAGTAAGCGATTCGCATACTTCCGGCCACATTCCATCTACAGTCATGGCCAAAAGTTTTGAGAATGACACAAATATATTTTCACATGATCTGCTGCCCTCTGGTTTTTATGTGTGTTTGACAGATGTTTTTATCACAGACAGAAAAATAATTGCAAACATATGAGTAACAAAAGCTTATATTGACAGTTAGAATGAGTTAATGCAGCAAGTCAATATTTGCAGTGTTGACCCTTCTTCTTCAGGACCTCTGCAATTCTCCCTGGCATGCTCTCAATCAACTTCTGGACCAAATCCTGACTGATAGCAGTCCATTCTTGCACAATCAATGCTTTCATTTTGTCAGAATTTTTAGGTTTTTGTTTGTCCACCCGTCTCTTGATCATTGACCACAAGTTCTCAATGGGATTAAGATCTGGGGAGTTTCCAGGCCATGGACCCAAAATCTCTATGTTTTGTTCCCTGAGAGATTTAGTTATCACCTGTGCTTTATGGCAAGGTGCTCCATCATGCTGGAAAAGGCATTGTTGATCGCCAAACTGCTCTTGGAGGGTTGGGAGAAGTTGCTCTTAGAGGATATTCTGGTACCTGTTCTATTTCTCGTTTATGCCTCTGACACGATTGTGGTAACGGGTTACTTTTATTGTGTGCACGTTCTCTCAGCCACCATTACATGAATGCTTCCTGTCTCTCGCTCTTACCAACGAGTCTCTCCTTTCTATCCTCTGAATACATCCAGGTAGTGAGACCCCTAGAGGCGGCTCAGCATATAACATATTGCTACATCCTTTGTCTTTTAACTGAAGAAATAACTAAGCTAATATAACTAACATACATGTGAACATTTCAATATTCAAGATATTGGTGACATAAACATAACTGGCAAGCATCATGCTATTAAGATACTTTAAAATACTTGGTTGTATATATAGTCCTTGAGGTGTGTGCTGGCTTTGTGATCATTCTGCCCGATCTAGTAACATACGATACGTTACTGCCACTATTCGGTGGTTCTCTCGATTCGGGCGTTACCGCATCTGGTATTGCCTGTCTCCGACCGGAATCTCCACACTGAACCTGGGCCATCCCTGTAGCCTCTCTGCTTAGACTTGCTGTTTCCTCATCTTGGATATGAGGATACTGTTCATATGACCATGTATCAGATCCTTCTTGCGTTTTCCTCAGATGTCTCCGATTTCTCCTTAGTTTTCTTCCCTCCTCTGTCACAATCTCGTAGGATCTAGGTCCTAGTTTCTGGAGCACCTTTGCTTTTCTCCATTGTTTGTCATATTTGCTCGGCTGCATCCTGATGTTGTCATTTTGTCTCAGTTCTGGTAGATCTTTTGCCGACTGATTATAATAGAACGCTTGTCTATCCTGATTTTTCTTTAGTTTTGACCTCATTCCCCTCACCAGATTTGGCTTCAGAAGACGACTAGCTGTTGGTATGAGTGTCCTTGTCCGTTTACTCAGAAGTCTCTGTGCTGGGCTGCTGTCTAGACCTTGGGAAGGTGTGTTTCTGTGGTCCAGTATAGATAGATATACATCTGTCCCTGCCTGTTTCGCTCTCTTAATCAACTTCTTTGCTGTTTTCACCGCTGATTCCGCTTTGCCATTGCTTTGAGGATATCCAGGAGATGATGTATTGTGTTCAAATTCCCATAACTTGCTGAACTCCTTGAACTCTTCTGACCTAAATTGAGCAGCATTATCAGTAAAAACAATCTCTGGAATCCCATATCTGGCAAAATGAGCCTTGAGTTTTTTAATAACTGTTCTTGCTCTTGTATCCTTCAAATTGTCCACTTCCCAAAAGTTAGAAAAATAGTCCACAGTTACCAGGTATTCTCTTTCCTCCAATGTGAACAAATCTATTCCTATTTTTGACCATGGTCTATTTCGAATGGCATGCGGTTGCAATGGCTCTTTCTGTTGTTTATCCCCGCCGGACGCACATATCTCACATTGTGCTATGTAACTTTTTATGTGATCATTCATACCCGGCCACTAAACTGATTCTCTTGGTCGCCGCAAACATCCTTCAATGCCCAAGTGGGACGAGTGTAATTTCTGTAGTATGTCTCTTCTCAGAGTCTCCGGTATCACTGCCCTTTCTCCCTTTATGATGATTCCTTGGTGTACTGACAGTTCATCTCGTATATG
This sequence comes from Oophaga sylvatica, assembly GCA_033576555.1. NCBI lineage: Eukaryota > Metazoa > Chordata > Amphibia > Anura > Dendrobatidae > Oophaga > Oophaga sylvatica. The sequence goes on along the minus strand of JARQOD010000003.1, from coordinate 454,957,266 downwards.
GAAGAATGGAGCAACTTCCTTTGGAGCATGCTGCTTATATTTTGGCCAGCCCTGCAGGATCACAGTTTTTAATATCTGTAGTGTTTTATCTTTTTCTGTGAAGGTCTGTATTTGTTTCAGTTTATCTTTAGATACTGCAAGATAATCACACATATTGATGTTGTCCATTTCTTGTCCTTTATCCTCTGAGTTGGGTAAGTACGCTCTGCTTAGAGTATCTGCAATCAACAAGTCTTTTCCTGGACAATACCCAATTTCATAATCATATTTTGCAGAAGCATGCGCTGCAGTCTTTTTGGTGCATTTAGTAGTGTTTTTTTTGTAATGCTCTCCAACGGTTTGTGATCTGACTGTACTGTTACCTGTCGACCGTATGTGTACTGATGAAACCTTTCCATTCCAAACACCTCAGCTAGTAACTCCTTTTCGATTTGGGCATATCCCTGCTCTGTCGGTGTTAGCGCTTTGCTTGCAAATGTGATTGGTTGCCGCTCTTGCATTAATGTGGCACCTAGGCCTTTTTCTGACGCATCACATTGGACTACCACCTCTAACTGTGGATCAAAATATTTTAAGGTTGCTGTGTCTGCAATGGCTGTCTTTACTGATTGGAAAGCCGTCTCCTGTGCTTCTGTCCATTCCCACAACACATCTTTGTGAGTTAGCTGTCTCATTGGCTCACACATGTCTGATAGATTCTTGCAAAACTTGGACAGATAATTCACCATGCCCAAAAATCGTTGTACTCCACACACATCTGTTGGGGTAGGCATCTCTTGTATCGCCTTCACCTTTTCTGGATCCACTTTCACTCCATTTGAGGTTAGAAGATGTCCTATATATGGCACTTCCGTCATTTTCAGTTTCAACTTTTCCAAGTTCAACTTTATCCTTTTTTCTCTACACCTATCTAAAAATCGTAGCATCCTTGTATCGTGATTCTTTATTGCAGATTGCATATCGTCACCTTCTCCCACTATTAATATATCATCTGCTATCGTCTTTACCCCTGGGAGTCCTTCCAAGGCTTGCATTAACTTCTGCTGAAATATTTCTGGAGCTGGCGTCAGTCCCAGGAGGCGTGGGTTCGAATCCCACCGCTGCCACCATGTTCTATTTCTCGTTTATGCCTCTGACACGATTGTGGTAACGGGTTACTTTTATTGTATGCAGGTTCTCTCAGCCACCATTACATGAATGCTTCCTGTCTCTCGCTCTTACCAACGAGTCCCTCCTTTCTATCCTCTGAATACATCCAGGTAGTGAGACCCCTAGAGGCGGCTCAGCATATAACATATTGCTACAGTACCATTCTTTATTCATGGCTGTGTTTTTAGGCAAGACTGTGAGAGAGCCGATTCCCTTGGCTGAGAAGCAACCCCACACATGAATGGTTTCAGGATGCTTAACAGTTGGCATGAGACAAGACTGGTGGTAGCGCTCACCTTGTCTTCTCCGAATGAGGCGTTTTCCTGATGTCCCAAACAATCGAAAAGGGGATTCATCAGAGAAAATAACTTTACCCCAGTCCTCAGCAGTCCATTGCCTGTACCTTTTGCAGAATATCAGTCTGTCCATGATGTTTTTTCTGGAGAGAAGTGGCTTCTTTGCTGCCCTCCTTGAGACCAGGCCTTGCTCCAAGAGCCTCCGCCTCACAGTGTGTGCAGATGCACTCACACCTGCCTGCTGCCATTCCTGAGCAAGCTCTGCACTGCTGGTAGCCCGATCCCGCAGCTGAAACACTTTTAAGAGACGGTCCTGGCGCTTGCTGGTTTTCTTGGGCGCCCTGGAGCCTTTTTGGCAACAATGGAACCTCTCTCCTTGAAGTTCTTGATGATGCGATAGATTCTTTACTGAGGTGCAATCTTTCTAGCTGCGATACTCTTCTCTGTTAGGCCATTTTTGTGCATTGCAATGATGACTGCACGTGTTTCTTTAGAGATAACCATGGTTAACAGAAGAGAAACAATGATGCCAAGCACCAGCCTCCTTTTAAAGTGTCCAGTGGTGTCATTCTTACTTAATCATGACAGATTGATCTCCAGCCATGTCCTCATCAACACCCACACCTGTGTTAATGGAGCAATCACTGAAAAGAGGTTAGCTGGTCCTTTTAAGGCAGGGCTGCAATGATGTTGAAATGTGTTTTGGGGGATAAAGTTCATTTTCTAGCCAAATATTGACTTTGCAAGTAATTGCTGTTAAGCTGATCACTCTTTATAACATTCTGGAGTATATGCAAATTGCCATTAGAAAAAGTGAAGCAGTAGACTGTAAAAATTAATATTTGTGTCATTCTCAAAACTTTTGGCCATGACTGTAGACTGCGTCCAGCCTAGCTCAATACATTTGCATTGAGTGAGGCCGAGCACATCTAGTCTGCACGTGGCCGCATGTATACAAGTCACATGCTTACAGTCACATGCCCGCCACTCCGAGCGCCCGCTATAGAATCCTTAGCAGCATGCAGTGTGTACGATGTGAGGAGTCACAAGTCTGCAGTCACATTTGGCTGGACAACCCTTTTTACAGTAGTTAATTTTCTGATGATGGCTTCCCTTTACAGGTGTTGTCCCACAATCACACGTTATCAGTTACGCAAAGAAAAGGTGATAAATTGCAGATTTCTGGGGGTTTCGATACTGGAACCCCCAATTATCATAAGAATAGGGGGTCCTGAGTCCTTCCTTTAGATAAACTTGTAGTTATGCAGGCATGGAACTCATGCTCATTTGCTGCTTCAAGTGAGGGACATGGGACCCTTGTTCTTGTGATCAATGGGGGGTTGCCGTGTAGGACCCCAGCAATCAGCAACTTATCAGATTTCCTATGAATAGATGATCAGGTTCGATATTCATGCAATAATACATATACAGTAATGCAGGGGCAGGATCTGTGGTACTGCTAATCCTTATTTCAGCACCATGGACAGGGAATATTAAAGATTAGCTCAGGTGTTGAAAAGGAACCTGACATTATCAGGTTTACTGTTAATAAACTTCTACAAGAATGTTATGTACCTCCTTGTTAGGAGCCTAACAATTCATTTTTTGCAGCCAGGTATACTGCTAAAAATTATCTTTATACACCGATCTTCATGTATGACAATCAGCCCCGAGCGGTCCGATGGGTGTGTACTGACCAATTTGGGCTCGCTAAACTGGCTCCATCAATTAAAGCCAAAGGGGCATGGTCAGCGAGCTCATGTTAAGTGCTCATATCAGCCCGGAATCGCCCATGGATTGCCATACAAGGAAAGTGGCGTATGAAGATAATTTGTAGCGGTAAGCCTGGCTACATGGACACAAGGAATAGATTATAAGGGGTGGCAGTTTAATAACGGGAATCCTGTTGTCAGGTCCCCTTTAATTATATCATTAAAGGGGTTGTCCAGCTTTCAAACTATCATTACATGTGTTCAAAATTGAAATATACACAACTTAGTAACATAATATAATTAACAAAGCGTTACCAATATCCCAATGCAAGTGTCAGTCTGGGCAACTCCAACACCTCGGGTTCGACACAGGAGAGCATGTATGAACATATGAGCAGTGATGGGTACGAAGGGGACTTGCTGACTGGCCCATTTCAATAACTAAGCCAGCCCCCTTCTCCGCCTTTGAATCAGCCATAACATCCATCTTTTTTTCTAACTGGACAAAGCTTAAAATCAGGGTGTATGTACATACAAATCACGGGGCCCAAAAGCAGAAGTTCTAATTGCCCCTCCCCCCCAAAAGGAAAAGCATAATTTTCATTGGGGTCACAGAAAGCATATCTCACAACTTTGTAGCCCTTAGAAAATAATTTTCTTCCTATTGAAGTCCCTTTCTTTGCCCCATGAAGTATGATGCCAACAATATTATACCCCTGAAACACAGTGTGATAACACCACAGTGAATTCTTCCACAGTACATTCGACACACACAGTATGATGACCCTACTGTACCACCTTCTCCCTCAACCCTCGGAAAGTATGATGACCCCAACACAGTACGAAGTCCCAACTGTGATTGCCACACAGCCCTCTATACAGTATAATGAGCTTTCATACAGTATAATGGCACCCACACCCCTCCACTCTGTATGATGGCCCCAACGCAACCATCCACATTGCATAATGGCTCCCACCAGCCCTCCAAACAGCATACTCGCCCCTACAACAGCCCTCTACACAGTATGATGGACCCCACAAAAACCTTCAAACTTTATAATTACTTGCATACAGTGTAATGGCCCCCACATCACCCTCAAACAGTATAATGGTCCCCACAAAGCCCTGAAATAGGATAATACCACCGAAATAGCTTTGCAAACAGCATAATGGCCCCCTCCTAGACCTGCAAACAGTAAAATGGCCCCCTCCTACTTAGACCTGCAAACAGTATGATGCACCCACACATAGACCTGCAAACAGTATAATGGCCCCCATATAGTCCTGCAAATAGAATAATGGCCCCCACACAAAGACCTGCAAACAGTATAATGCTCCCTTCACATATACCTGCAAACAGTATAATGGGTCCCCCACTTACACCTGCAAACATAATAACAGCCCATCACATAGGCCTCCATATAGTATAATGGCCCCCACATATCCCTCCAAATAGTATAATTGACCCCACAGAGTTCTCCATACAGTATTATAAGCACTAAATAGTCCTCCAAAGAGTATTATAAGCCCCACATAGTCCTCCATGTAGGTATTATAAGCACCACATAGTCTTCCATACAGCATTATAAGCACCGCATAGCTCTCCAAATAGTATTATAGGCCTCATAGTCCTCCAAACAGTATAATGGGCCTTATAATCCTCCATAAAGTACTATGGGTCCCATATAGTCCTCCATACAGTATTAAGGGGCCCATATAGTTATCCATACAGTATTATGGGCTGCCACTAGAAATTTCATCGAGACTCCGCCCAGGCTTCACACCAGCTCCGCCTCCATCCCTCAAACCTTCCACAGCCCCAAAGCCCACTCCAGGAAAAACTCCACTTCTGCACCATGTCCTCACCAATCACACATTAACAGTTCTCATTGATAACCAGATCACATACATAGTCACCACGGCCCTACTCTACTCTAACCTATTAAAAAATTCTTAAAATATCCAATACTCTTTTTAGCTATTTTTTATTTATTTTTCTTTAAGGGAATGAGTCACATACATTTTTAAAAAATGAACAATAATACCACATACAAGGGACAAATACAGTCACACCGTGACCAGACCACATATTACCACCACATATTAACCACATACAAGGGACAAATACCATCACTCTGTGATCAGACCACATACTACCATCAGATAGTAACCAAATAATACCACATGCATGGAACAAATACCGTCACACCATGACCAGACCACATATTACAACCACATAGTGACCGAAAAGGGAATGATGGAGAAGGAGCATCAGCTGATGGCCCCCTCACCCATCATTGTTTTCAACTGTATCAGCACGATACTGGGAAGGGGGGCCCGATTCCGGCGCTGGCACCAGACCCCCCGACTCACGGGCCCTATAGCCACAGAGTGGTCTACCGCCATAGGCGGTAAGCCACTGCTTAAAATGCGTAACTGTGGTTGGAAAAGTCTTAGTCCCTCCATGACATACAGTATATATGCTGTAATAGGCCATATGAACTAAAGATGCCCAGTTACAACGACCCCTATACAACCAGGACTTCTGGTGCAGTTGCTGTATGTATTTTTTTGTAGCTTAATTTGAAATGGTCACTAAAAATAAGTTTTTATACCAGTGTCCGTTTTGACCAAATATTAAAATAGTGAAAATTCATACCATAGCTGTACCATAAGGTTAGGTTCAGACACTGCAATTTTAATTGTTTTTATATGTTTTAGCATTTTTAGCTAAAACTCGGATTAGCTCCTGGGATCACATGCCCAGCAATCATCTGTTTGAAATGGATCTAACAGCAGTTATCTTAGGTGGGTAAAAAAATTTGTGCAGACACATCGTTATTGTCCAGCTTAAAATAAAATGATTGCAACTGAATCCATTTTTTAACATTGAAGTCTCTGGAAAACATTTATTTTTGTTCCATTTGGAACTGATCTGTTTTTTTCTAAAGGGGTTGTCTGGCCTTAGATACAAGTCTGAAGTCACTTTAAGTGACTGGAGACTTGTGAATCCTTACAGCATGGACAGAGTGTGCAGTGAGGATTCTCAGGTGCCAGGAGCGGACAGTAGTGTGACCATATGTGTGCGATTTGCATACTCCTAGATACATTTTAACTACACGTGTCCCACCTTGCTCAGTACAAATGAATTGTGAAGTCTAGTCGGCATGTGACCGCACAAATGCAAATTGCATACTTGAGGTCACATGCCAGCCAGCAAATCCTGACAGCGTGCACAATGCGGGCTCTGAAGATTCACAAATCTGCAGTTGTAATGTGGCGCAGTGCAGTAGCCATAACATAGTTATTAAGGTTGAAGGAAGACTTTAAGTCCATCTAGTTCAACCCATATCCTATCCTAACCTGCCCTAACATGTTGATCCAGAGGAAGGCAAAAGAAACCCCAAGTGGCAAACAGTAAGCTTCACATTGGGGAAAAAAATTCCTTCCCGACTCCACATACGGCAATCAGACTAGCTCCCTGGATTAATGCAGTATCTAGGAAACTAGTGAATATAACCTGTAATATTATACTTTTCAAGAAAGGCATCCAGTCCCTTCTTAAATTTTAGTAAGGAATCACTTATTACAACATTAGACGGCAGAGAGTTCCATAGTCTCACTGCTCTTACATAAAGAATCTGCGTCTGTGATTATGGCTAAACCTTCTTTCCTCCAGACGTAGAGGATGCCCCCTTGTCCCCGTCACAGGTCTAAGAGTAAAAAGATCATTAGAAAGGTCTTTGTACTGTCCCCTCATATATTTATACATTGTAATAAGATCACCCCTAAGCCTTCGTTTTTCCAAACTAAATAACCCCAAGTGTAATAACCTGTCTTGGTATTGCAGACCCCCCAGTTCTCTAATAACCTTGGTCGCTCTTCTCTGCACCCGCTCCAGTTCAGCTATGTCTTTCTTATACACCGGAGACCAGAACTGCACACAGTATTCTAAGTGTGGTCGCACCAGTGACTTGTATGGAGGTAAAATTATGTTCTCCTCATGAGCATCTATGCCTCTTTTAATGCATCCAATTATTTTATTTGCCTTGGCAGCAGCTGCCTGACATTGGCCACTAAATGTGAGTTTGTCGTCCACCCATTCACCCACGTCTTTTTTAGTGACAGTTTTGCCCAGTGTTTTACAATTAAGCACATAATTATACATCTTATTTGTTCTACCCAAGTGCATGACCTTACATTTATCCCCATTAAAGCTCATTTGCCATTTATCAGCCCAAGCTTCTAGTTTACATAAATCCTCCTGTAATATAAAATTGTCCTCCTCTGTATTTATTACCCTGCAGAGTTTAGTGTCATCTGCAAATATTGAAATACTACTCTGTATGCCCCCTACAAGGTCATTAATAAATATGTTAAAGAGAAGCGGCCCCAATACTGACCCCTGTGGTACCCCACTGCTAACCGTGACCCAGTCCTAGTGTGCTCCATTAATAACCACCCTTATGCCCATGGGCAAGGTACTCATCTCTTACGCCCCGGCATGTTACATGAAGGTGGGGGTCCTGGCTGATGTGTAGACTTCGTCTAAGGGGGCACTATGCTCTTGCAGGCCACATGATGCCGGTGACTTTGGCTGGCCAGGACCAGATGTTGAACAGTTCAATAAGGGGGGCCACAACTCAGAAACAAACAGTTTTTTACTCAGCATTACATTGGTGGGAACTATGTACAGTAGATAGCGGGTGCATAATTTCACAAACGTTTCCTTTACAACACGGAGCATCTTCACAGTCTTATTACCTCTTCGAGTTTACTTGTTCCTGCCTCAAGGGTCTCTGTCTTCACCACCACCCAGCACAGTACTACCCTCTTCCCTCTTAAAGGAACTAGTTTACCAATATGGCCGGTACTTAGCTGCTCAGCTTGCTTGACGTCTTAGAGTTCCCGCCTGCTTCACTCTGTACATCTCACATTCTCTGTTCCGTTCTGGCCCGGTACCTCGCTAATTTATTAACTCGGGGCCATACTGCTAGGCATCCTTTCCCAGGATCCATTTCCGGTGCATCACTCTATCTTTCTGTCGCTCCTCCTTTCTTTCTCTGCTCAGGATGATACTATCCACTGTCTGGGTCTCTACTCTCATCAGGGACACCCACGTAATGCAACTCTGCTTAGTACTCAGACCATGGTCTGCTCTAGATGCAAGCTAGGGCTGAACTGACTTTCTACCAGGAAGCTGTCTCTGTCCCTTCACCTAAACGCATCCCACTCTGGGCTAGTCCCAACTAATAACTCCAACTCTCCCTATTGTCGAGCAGAGCACAACACCAACACTAATAACGCATATCACAATTCACATCTTGCACCATAGTAGTACTTGTGTCTTCAAGTGGGAATATGGGCAGTATGTCCATCTCCTTACACAGTCACATAGAGTGACTGCAGACTTGTAGCCCAAGGCCAGACTACCCTTTAATGGATCCTTGGAGGCATATTCACAAGTAGAATAACAATACTGTATTCTGCTCTTTTTCAGGACTCCTTGGTGGAACTCACTTGGGCCTGTCGTACAGGAAATCAATGGAGTCCATCAGTTGCAAGTGGTATCAGCTCCACAACACATCCGGCAACATTACACTGGTTTCCATTAAAGACAAAATGTACAATGCAGGTGTGAATAAAGTCTCTACTTATTTTATTCTAGAAGAACATTTCGCCATAGAATAACACATGTTCTGTAGATCATTTTTTTCTGGGAAAGGGTTAAGAAAGACAGACCTCCGAGCAGCTGCGTTAGAGATTTAATGAAAGACCTTTAGACTTGTTTCTCGCATCTAGCTATCAAATTCCAACACTGCCACCGAAATCCCCCAGTTCAGAACGTTAGCTACGCTGCTTTGGGACGAAGAAAGGTTACGAACCCAATTTATTTCCTGTACACCTGAATGGTCAGACATCTTATGTAAGGCTCTAGGGTATTCCTGGTCATTGTAGTCACCAGTCGCAGAACGAGCCTTTCTCCTCAATGTGATATGCTTATTAACGAAGCACACGAAGAGTTATTAATGCAAAAAAAAATGAGTGCTATTGCCTGGGCGAAAGAACTGGAGGTGCATCGCTCTTAATGAGACCGTAATAACATTGCAAATGAGCTATTTGCTTTCAAGAAATACCGAAAAGAAGAAACAGAAAGATTGGATTCTCGTGCTCTAAATGTAATTAATTAGCAGATTCTTAGCCGCCTGCTCATTGATGCACAATGTGTATGATCACTGCAGTAATACAATAGACTCGGAGTGATAATACCGCACGCTCACGGCCATTTGGGATACAGTTTATTTTGCCATATCAACGTATGACCCACGGACCTGCTAATCGTTCCGCGACTCCATCCTATCAAAAAATATCAAGATTAGAATGGATTCATTTCTGCTACTAATCAATGGAAATCTATAACTCCTATTGACAATTTTAACCATTTTCCATTATTTCCGTTTTTTCCTCCCCTTCTAATTTTTTTATTTTTCTGTCCACATAGACGTACGAGGGCTTGTTTTTTGCAAGACGTAGATACTAAACATGATATATTTTATTTTATTTCAGTAGTGACAAAAAATTCGGAAATTTGTTAAAAAAAAAAAAAATTAGCTTTTGTCTCCATATATAGTTTTTTGTTTTTTTTATTTAAGTGGTGAAAAAAAATCCGGACATTTGTATGAAAAAAAGCTTGCTTTTGTCACCCTAACATTTACATTTTTCGGGATCTGCGCCTGGTAGGGGTTCATTTTTTGCACCCTCAGCTGATGTTTTTACTGATACCACTTTGGAGTAGATAGAATATTTTGCTCACCTCTTATTGTATTTTATTAAGTGTTATAGCGGTAAAAAAAAAATGTAATTCTGAGGCTTTGATTTTTTTTTCTCGTTGCACTGTTTAACAATCGGAATAATTTACTTTATATTTTGGTGAATCGGACTTTTACATAGTCAGCAATACCAAATATGTGTAATTTTTTACATTTTTTTATTTTTCATAGGGCAAAAGGCTGGTGATTTGAACTTTTGTGCTTTTTTTATTTTTTTCATATTTTTAAAAATGTTTATTTTTTTTTATTTTTTACTGTATTTAATAGTTCCCCTTAGGCGACTTGAAGCTGTGATCATACGATCGCCTGTACTATACAGATCAGTACATCAGCACTGCTATACAGCAGTAATCATACAGATAATTTTGATAATGACAAGGGAAAGATACCACAAAAAATATGTTAAAAACATCCAAGAATTGGTGTGAGGAAAATATGTAAAAAATATGCTGAATTATGTAGGTATCATGTAGTGTTACAGTTGCCATATAGGAGGAGAATCACCAAATAGAGTGGAGTAACATCATAAATAAATATGGGTATGCTATATACAGTGGGTTCGGAAAGTATTCTGACCCCTTTAATTTTTTCACCCTTTGCTTCATTACAGCCATTTGGTAAATGCACAAAAGTTCATTTTTTTTCTCATTAATGTACACACTGCACCGCATCTTGACTGATAAAAACCAGAAATGTAGAAATTTTTGCAAATTTATTGCAAAAGAAAAACTTAAATATCACATGGTCATAAGTATTCAGACCCTTTGCTCAGACACTCATATTTACGTCACATGCTGTCCATTTCCTTGTGATCCTCCCTGAGATGGTTCTACTCCTTCATTGGAGTTCGGCTGTGTTTCATTAAACTGATAGGACTTGTGAAGGCACACACCTGTCTATATAAGTCCTCACAGCTCACAGTGCATGTCACACCAAATGAGAATCATGAGGTCAAAGGAACTAGCCAAGGAGCTCAGAGACAGAATTTGGCAAGGCACACATCTAGTCAAGGTTAAAAAATAATTTCTGCAGTACTCAAGGTTCCTAAGAGCACAGTGGCCTCCATAATCCTTATATGGAAGAAGTTTGGTACCACCAGAAGTCTTCCTAGACCTGGCCATCCAGCCAATCTGAGAAATCGCGGGAGAAGAGCCCTGGTGAGAGAGGTAAAGAAGAACCCCAAGATAACTGTGGCTGAGCTCAGCAGATGCAGTAGGGAGATGGGAGAAAGTTCCACAAAGTCAACTATCACTGCAGCCCTCCATCTGTCGGGCCTTTATGGCAGAGTGGCCCAACAGAAGTCTCTTTTCACTGCCAGACATAAGAAAGCCCGCATAGAGTTTGCTAAAAATAACACATGAAGGACTCCCAGACTATGAGAATAAGATTCTCTGGTCTGATGAGACGAAGATAGAATTTTTTGGTGATAATTCTAAGCGGTATGTGTGGAGAAAACCAGGCACTGCTCAACACCTGCACAATACAATCCCAACAGTGAAACATGGTGGTTGCAGCATCATGCTATGGGGGTGTTTTTATAGCTGCAGGGACAGGACAACTGGTTGCAATTGAAGGAAACATGAATGCGGCCAAGTACAGAGATATCTTGGATGAAAACCTCTTCCAGAGTGCTCTGGACCTCAGACTTGGCAAACCTCACCTTCAACAAGACAATGACCCCAACCACACATCTAAAATAACAAAGGAGTGGCTTCAGAACAGCTCTGTGACCATTCTTGACTGGCCCAGCCAGAGCCCTGACCTAAACCCAATTGAGCATCTCTGGAGAGACCTGAAAATGGCTGTCCACTAACATTCACCATCCAACCTGATGGAACTGGAGGGAATGTGCAAGGAAGAATGGCAGAGGATCCCCAAATCCAGGTATGAAAAACTTGTTGCATCATTCCCAAGAAGACTCATGGCTGTACTAGGTCAAAAGGTGCTTCTACTCAATACTGAGCAAAGGGTCTGAATACTTATGACCATGTGATATTCCAGTTTTTCTTTTTTAGTAAATTTGCAAAAATTTCTACATTTCTGTTTTTTTTCAGTAAAGATGGGGTGCAGAGTGTACATTAATGAGAAAAAAATTAACCTTTTTTGCATTTACCAAATGGCTGCAATAAAACAAAGAGTGAAAATTTTAACCCTAGCATGCGTGACGTCACAAATCTACAGTTTTACGTAATGGGGGCCTTTTAGGCCCCTTGTGCAAATCATATGGAGAAACTCACATAACTTTTACAAGTTTATTTAAAAATTGCAAAATAAGATATGAATAATGCACAACATTTTAATTTTAATTTTTTGCAGAGAACATCAAAAAACATTTTTTTTCCAAATTTCTAGCAAAGATATGATCCACCCCCGAGCCCCTCCACCAGCAACCCTGACTACAAATAAAGTAACTTGAGACACAAACACTGCTGAGTACATGATAAAAATAGCAGGGGCCTAAAAGACCTCCGTTTCGTACTGATGTGGTTTCCCCCAAAAAAGCATTGTTACACCAAAATGCCTATCAAAAAAATTATATGAACAACTGGATATTACCAACAACGACATACTTGAGGAATAGCTAGCGTTTCAAAATTCTAACTAAAGTAATTTTGCAGATAATAGCAAAAAAGTAAGCACGGGGCCTAAAAGCATTTTAGGGTTTTAAAGGGGTCTGAATACTTTCCAAACCCACTATATACATGTATCAGAATAACATATTGGTGTGATGTATGTAACAGTATACACTACTACTTGACTATGTTGCACATGGATATTACTAGATTTGTATACATTACCTCATTATATGTGTGTGTGTGTGTGTGTAGACTCTTATCTCTGGAAAAAAGGCAGCTGCGTTCCTGCAAACTGCTGTATATATACTTCCTGGCGATTGTGTGAGCACTGCTGCTTGTTTCTGGAAAACACCCACAGAGTCAAAATCGTCACTACACTTGTAGATAAACTCCCAAAGAGGTATAATTTCCAAAATGGGGTCACTTGAGGGGGGATTCTGCTCTTCTAGCACTTAGACGCTCTGTATATGGTGTCCGCAAACTATTCTAGACCCAAGTCTAATTGTATGGCTAAGCAGTACTGTACAGCCACATATGGGGTATTTCTATATTCAGCAGAAATTGTAGGACAAATTTTGGTGCAATTTTTGCCCATTTCCTAGTGTGAAAATGTAAAATCTGGGCTAAAACAAATTTTGGTGATAAAATGTATTTTTTTTTTCACTGGCCAATGGTATAAAATTCTGTGACACACCTGTATGTCAATATGATCTCTGTACTCCTAGATCAATTAATTGAGAGGTGTAGTTTGCAAAATGGGTTCACTTATGGGGGTTCTGCTGTTCAGGCACCTCAGGGCTCTGCCAATGTGACATGGCACCCTCAAACCAGTCCAGCAAAATCTGAATTTCCCTTGTGAGATTTGCACTGTGACTCAAAAGTAGTTTTCAACCACATATCAGTGTACTCAGGAATAATTGCACAACAAATTTTTGTTTCCATCCTTGTGAAACTGAAAACATTTGGAGCTAAAACAACATTTTTGTGGGAAAAATATTTTTTTTTAATTTTCAAAACCAACGCTGTAAAAGTCAGTGGGTTCAAGCTGCTTACATCTAGATAAGTTCCTTGAAGGGTCTAGTTTCCAAAATGGGGTCACTTTTGGAGGGTTTTCACTGTTTAGGCACATCAGGGGCTCTCCAAACGCAACATGACACCCGCAGATCATTCCATCAAAGTCTGCATTCCAAAACGTCACTCCTTCCATTCTGAGCTCTGAAGTGCACCCCAAACAGTAGTTTTCCCCACATATGAGGTATCTGTGTACTCAGGAGAAAATGCACCACAAATTTTGGGGTCCATTTTCTCCTGTTTTCCTTGTGAAAATAAAAACTTTTGGGCTAAAAGAACATTTTTATGGGAAAAATAAAAAATTTTATTTTCACAACTCTACGTTATAAACTTCTGTGAAGCACCTGGGGGTTCAAGGTGCACACCACACTTCTAGATACATTTTTTTCAGAGGTCTAATTTCCAAAATGTGGTCATTTGTGGGGGGTTTCCACTGTTTATGCACATCAAGGGCTCTCCAAACATGACATTGCGTTCGCTAATGATTCCAGCAAATTTTGTACTCCAAAAGTCAAATGGAGCTCCTTCCCTTCTGAGCCCTGCCATGCACCCAAACAGTAGTTTTCCCCCACATATAGTGTATTGGCGTACTCAGGAGAAATTGCATAACAAACTTTGTGGTTCATTTTCTCCTGTTACTCTTGTGAAAATAAAAAAATTGGGTCTAAAAGAATGTTTTTCTGTGAAAAATGTGATTTTTTATTTTTACAGTTCTACGTTATAAACTTCTGTGAAGCACCTGGGGTCTAACATGTTCACCACACATATAGATAAATTCCTTGGAGGGTCTAGTTTCCAAAATGGAGTCATTTGTGGTGTTTTTTTTTTTTTTACTGTTTAGGCATATCAGGGGCTATCCAAATGTGACAACTTGTCCGCTAATGATTACAGCAAATTTTGCATTGAAAAAGTCAAATGGCGCTCCTTCCGTTCCGAGATCTGCTGTGCATCCAAACAGTAGTTTTCCCCAAAATACAGGGCACAGCGTAATCAAGAAAATTACACAACAATGTTTTAAGTCCTTTTTTCTTGTTACCCTTTTGAAAAAAAAAAAGGGGTCCCAAAGTAAAAAATTTTTTGAAAAAAGTTTAAAAGTTAATTTTTCCTTCCCCATTTCTTCAGTTCCTGTGAAGCATAAGATTAATTAATCTTCTTTAAGTGGGTTTTCACACCTTTAGGGGTGCGTTTTTAGAATGGTGCCACTTTTTTTGGGGATTTTCTGAATAAACCCCCCCCAAAATTTACTTCAAATGGAGTGGGCCCTAAAAAAATGTTTTTTTTTGTTAAAAATT
>JARQOD010000003.1:454837286-454942240 GCA_033576555.1 Oophaga sylvatica | reverse complement strand
TCTTCAGTCTCATAACGGCCAGCTTTTTGCCCAAATCAGAGCTGTATTTAAAGCAGACATTATGGAAACACAATATAATATAATGGACTGGTAGCAATGCAGCCCCCTTATGCTACCATTACTAGTAACCATGTCCCGCATAACTATTAATGCAGGCACATTATGCCCCCATAACTAGTAATAAGCCCTCTTATTCTCCCATCAGTAGTAATGTGCCCCTCAAGTAGTAATGCAGCCAAGAATGCAGAGTTATCACTCACACAGTATGTGCCCCCGTTAATCTTCGGTGGTATCTTCAGCTCCACAGTGGAGCACACTCACCACCAGTCTTCACCCTTCTGGGCGCCGCCGACGAGTGACGTCAGCAGCGTGATCACATGACATGATCACGCTGCAGACGTCGCTCTGACCCGGCGGTCAGAGCTTCAATTGTACTGGCGTCTGTATAGACACCAGTGCAATTGATTCCTGGGAGACGGCACGCAGCAGCTTCTCTGCGCCGGCTGTCAGCATGACAGCCAGCACAGGGAACCGCCGACTCTCAGGCCATGGGGCGCGAACACAGCCGCAGGGGAGACAGCTGCAGCAGGGACGGGCCCCCTGCTAGCCCGGGCCCTATGGCAGCTGCTTCCCCTGCTTCCACGATAGTTCCGCCCCTGCTCAGGACTAGTTTCTACAAAATTAAGCAAACCACCTTTCAAGATGCACATAAAAATGTACTTTTCAGATCAAGAACCTCATAACATGTTCTACTGCAGGGGTTATTTACGTAATCCAGTGCCCCTGCAGTAAACTATATGTTGGGCGTACAAAGCGCAGACTTCTGGATCGCATGAGGGAGCATTTTAATAATATCAAAAAAGGTTTTGTAGGCCACCCACTCTCCAAGCATTTCTCTGAGTATCACAACAAATCTGTACGGGGGATTCATTTTTGTGGTATACAGGTTATTCAGAAAAACAAGAGGGGTGGGGACTACATCAAAAAGATGTCTAGGATGGAATCCCAATGGATTTTCACCCTGGATAGTTTGGCCCCCATAGGGCTAAACCAGGAGATTGAACTATACGCGTTTCCTTAAAAATCTTTTAAAGCTAATCAATGTTTGTTATCAGTAGCGTATTTTTATAATCCCTTTTTTAATATACTTTTAATATACTTTTTTAGTTTATCCTCACCATACAACAGTGGGTTGGGCGGTAAACGCATACATACAAGCTTATAGTAAACTATCCAAATACTCATTTGGGGAGTTGTGTTATTAGGATTTTAATATTAACATTATTTTATTTCATTTTACCCTATTTATTCAGTGGGTGTTGTAATTAAATTGTTTAATAGGTATACAGGTATGTAGGACACAAACACACATTTTAATTAAATAAAAATAAATGCTTTAGGTTTTAATTTATTAGGTAGTGCCATATATACCCTCAAATATTATCTAGAATACTATCTGGTCTCTATGGGGTTAACACCTCACCACTATTTACACATGCTTTGCTGTTAGCACCTCTTTTAAATCCCTTGTTAAGGAGGAGGGGCGAGGGGCTTCTATAGGTATAAAAGGCTGATCCAACAATGGGTCTTAATCCCTGATGAAGAAGGTCCGTGTACCTTTGAAACGCGTCGGATGTTTTTGACCCTTCCCGCCTCCTATACCCAGGTGACGTCACCGATTTTTTGTCCCGCCCCTTGTCCCGTCCACTTCGGACCAGCGGCGCCTCGTGGCCTGGGAACGCCGCGCAGTATCCGGACTGAGAGCGCTCTCACACAGCAAGTTTGATCCAACTACAGGGAGGACGCTCCCTGCTCCAGCACCGTTGTGTGCTTCATCTGTGTGCACGGTCCAGGAATTATCTGCACGAAGCAAAGACTTCCTCCTTACCTGATCCACTTCCCTGCAATCACGCAAGTAAGCACGCTGCATCATTACATTTGACTTCATAGCATTGCTTTACTTTTTCCATCGATCAATTTAGATCTTGTGCGGGGATTTCTTCCTTTTGAGACCTTTCTGGAGGCGCAGGTAGTTGTTGTATATTATCTGATAATTCCACATGTGTTAATTCATAGTTTTGATGCCTTCAATGTGAATGTACAATTTTCATAGTCATGAAAATACAGAAAAATCTTTGAATGAGAAGGTGTGTCCAAACTTTTGGTCTGTATTGTATGTGACATCCGTGTATCCATTTTCTGTTCTTTTCTCTGTGTGTCATATCCATGTGCCATCTGTGTGACACGTACTGGCGCCTGGGAAAAGCAGTGCAGTTTGCTCTGATCCCAGGCGCCAGCTGCTGAGGGCAGCTTCCATCATTGTTGCCTGGTCTCCCTGAATCAGCACGGCCAGGTAACAATGATGGGAGCTGTATTCAGTACTTGCTGTGTACATTCTGTGTAAAATAAAGAATTATATTTAAAAAATGGCGTTTGATCCCACAACATTTTCATAGCCAGCAGAGAGAAAGCCCACAGTTGAGAGCTGATGTTACTAATCTGGGAAAGGGGACCATATCCCAAAAGGTTCCTAGTCTGTTAATAAAAGTTCATAGCTGTTTGCTTAACCTTTACTGGTGAATTTATGGAGGAACCCCAGAAAAAAAATGCATAGTGTTCCCCTATAAATTCAAACCAGCAAAGGTTAAACAGAGAGCTGTAGGTTGATATTAATAGCCTGGGAAGGGGACAGAGATATTGCCACCCCAGGTTACCAACAGCAGCCCGCAGTTGCCCCAGAAATGGTGCATCCTTTGCTGGTTTGAATTTATAGGGAGACCCCCGTAAATTTCACCAGTTTCACAGACTTAAATAATGGAGAAGGTGGAGCACCTTTTTTTTTTACTCTCCACCTCCGAGAATCAGACACATTTTTTGCATGGAGAGAAAGCGTATTTTCTCTTATTTGAGAGAATCAGGCCGATTATGCTAATCACACTCCGAAGTTTTGTCAGATCGCACTCGGACCGAAAATATGGTCGTGTACACGAGCCCTAACAGAAAGTCGTCTGATGATATGGACAGGGTTGTCTATAAGACCAGCCATTGACGGTAATTCTTCTAGTTATCAACATACCGACCGGTAAATGAATGCAGTACCCCATGCTTTACCCAACAGAGGTATAACTACCACAATACGATATCATGATTTTTTTCTAATCATTTTTTTCTTCCATGTAACATCTGGTCGCGGTGGTATTTTATCCAATATGCACCGTCATGTGCATTTAGGATTTAACAGTCATAACGTCTGAAGGTAATTCCACCAGACAATCGTCAATTAATGCACTTTTTTTACTCCACACGTGTGAAGTCTAATCTCATCAGGCGCCATAGTATTTCACAGCTACAATGATTATATCTTTCGGCACCAGCTGGGTCTTGCATGTAAACCTGTGCACAATGCGGGCGGCTATAAAGGCGCACAAGTCTAATTATAACTGCGCTATTTCTAGATGTAGGCCATAACTCGTCAATCTCAACAAAAACACATCGGAATACACACAAAACCCATCTCCCTGCACGGATGGACGGCAACATTTGCTTCCCCATCACGGTGAGACATATTGAGGGCACTGGAAAATTTAATGGAGAAAATAAAAACTCTAGAAATATTAGTCATAAAGGTTCATTAAAGCTGTGATTTCACAACGGCTTGCAGCAATTTTTCGCATTCTGTCCCCAATGTTTTCCTGGATCTTAGTCTGTTCTGTTAATGTATCATGAGTTAAATGTAGTGTAAATTTCCTGCAAAGTAATTATCTCTGGTGTTAGTTCATGGTCTGTACGTTCTAAAACCATGCACACCAGCATAGCAAAAAACAGCGTAAAGGAGTCGTGCGGAATTAGGGACTGTCTTTTAGTTTCTGCATAAGGTGGATTAGGCTAAAATAAAATAGCCTGTACTTGTTGGTTGGACAAAGTGGGAAAAATGGAATTTAGAGAGCCAAAAACCCACTCGCTCACTCACCCTACAGCCATGTGCTGCACCTTCTCCACCACTGCATTTTACCTGCTGTATACTACTTGGTAAAAATAAGAGTAACCCAAAGATCCAGGGTGCTGTGAATTTATCTTCTTTGTGGCTACTGTCGAGCGCATACGCTCAGGAGTGATACACCCGACAGTGGCTGCAGTCAAGATGGATGTCAAGGCATCCATGCGCCATTGGGACCCATTTTAGAAAAAATTATTACACATGTTTTTATGTAGTTGCTTTTAGTATAGGAAAGGAAAGTTGGCTACACTTTCTTATGCAGTGAAACAAATGGAAAAAAAAATGACGGGGGTCAATAGAATGCACTTTGGTCTCTATCAAGTGAGTGGGTGTCTATGAGAGTGTTAAAGCTGTTGTCCAGGCTTTGAGATTCAAGTTTAGGCCGGGGTCAGACATGCGAGAAACTCGCACGAGTCTCGCAAGTTAGTATCTGGCACTGCCTCCGGCACTCGGATCGGAGCGTTCAGCTGCATGTATTTCTTTGTCCCGAGTGCCGAAGGCAGTAGCAGGTATTTATGTGCGAGACTTGTGTGAGTTTCTCGCACGTCTGACCCCAGCATTATAGTCACTCTATCTGACTGCAGACTTGTGAATTTTCCCAGCACGTAGTGTGCATGTGGTCAGGATTCTCCGGCGTTTTGCATACATGTGGTCATGTGCAGACTAGACGTGAACGGCCTCGCTCAATACAAGCGAATTGAGCGAGGCTAGACACATCTTGTCGGATTGTGGCCAAAGGTATGTAAATCGAATACTTGTGGGAACATGACCGTCTGCTAATGAGAATCCTGACAGCACGCACTGTACACGTCATGTCCTGACAGCATGCACTGTACACGTCATGTCCTGATAGCACGCACTGTACACGTCATGTCCTGACAGCACGCACTGTACACGTCATGTCCTGACAACATGCACTGTACACGTCATGTCCTGACAGCACGCACTGTACACGTCATGTCCTGACAGCATGCACTGTACACGCTGTGAGTATTCACAACTCGAGACTTGAAGCCGAACCGGGACAACCCTTTTAACGTATACGTCCTGCATATGCATGAAAATTTGCTTATGGATTTCTATAGCACAGAGGCATGGAGTTATAAAAAAAAGTATGACCGTCATCAAAATTACAAGGACTTTACAGTCTAAAACCCTACAGATCGCCGTAGAGATAGTAACAGAAGGTATAGGGGCGGCGTCATCCAATATAGGGCCAGCCCTTCACACAGCTAGAGTCTTCACATGGTGCCGTCTCTAAAGTGCGCTCCAGTAATAAAATTTAGGTGATACAATTCTCCCAATGTAGCTTGAGAATAAAAAAAAAGACGTTGAAGACCAGCCTGGCATTGTAAGATGCCTTCAGAAAGACTAGCAGTGGCCATGTGTAATTGAAATGTTAGGAATAATGTCTAGCCTCGAATTTATCTACTGTAATTATTCCCATCAGTGGGAATCACCCACACTCTGATGAGACGATGGCTTATGTGGATGTACAGTACATCTCCATTGTATTTGCAGCACATTGTGCATGCCAGCTTTGCCATCCAGATTTACTCCCGACCTCCTGGGGACATTGGCATCAATGGAAGGGCTCATCTGTTTTATAGAAAGATTCAGGAGGTAATCCAATGAAATCACTCCATATGATTCAAATTAGTGTGGACGCAGATCAAAATGACAGTAAGAAAAGATTTTTATTACTACCATAGTAGAGGCCGTGCTGCGAGCAGCAATGTACAGGGAAGGAGACAATGGGGGAATATTTATCAACGCTGTCATGTAGGCGTCCGTTTTTCAAGTACGTGTTCTATCAGTATTTTGTCTACAGATACACAAGTCCATATTTTTAGGTTGACCGTGCATCTACAAAAAAACAATCACAGGCACACGTCCGTTTTTGATTGGAGTCATGGTTCGAAATTCCCCTATAAGTCTATGGGTGCGGAAAATCATGGACAGTGCACAGATGCCATCAGTGTGAAGTCCGCGTCCATAATTGACATGCAGTGGACTGGAGAAGCTTTGCCATTTATTTTGTTTTCTATATGTGAAAATCACTGACCAAACACTGATGAAAATTGGATGAAAAACACTGATGACACTTTTTGCTTATGTGAAAAATCACGAACGTCTGTGTGAGACCTTACAGACAGAACAAACTTGACTAGATTGTGGTAAAATATGCCAAATTGGTGCTGCTTGATACATTTTCCGCATCTTTAGACTGTCTATGCAAAGTATACACAACATATTAGTTGATTTAACTAGTGCCAAAAATTTTCACTAAACTTTTGGCACTTCTTACGCACTGTGACTCAAAATAAAGCCTCATTCAGCCGTCAGTTTTTCTCATGTATGAGAAAAACGGACCTATTATGTTGATCAGAGTTTGGTCATAGTGTGGTTGCTTATTTTGCCTTTCTACCCAGTTAATTCTTCTCTTTTCCATTAGATCTATGACTTTAATTGATTAAAAACTGACTAGCTGAATCCTTCTAAGCTCTATGTAGAAACAGGAGGTCAATTTTTTCTATATAAGTCATAAGTCACTGCAAAAGTCCCTGGCAGGGAGAGGAGGAGCAGCTGGGTCAGGAGGTGAAGAGGGGAATGATAAATGCAGGGATGAGAGACTTCCTGTTTCTACATAGAGCAGAGAAAAGAGAAGAATCATCTGGGTAGAAAGGCAAAATGAGCAATTGTAAGTACACAATGCTATATAATATGATGACTGCAATATATTCAGAGGACAATTGTAAGTACACAATGCTATATAATATGATGACTGCAATATATTCAGAGGACAATTGTAAGTACACAATGCTATATAATATGATGACTGCAATATATTCAGAGGACAATTGTAAGTACACAATGCTATATAATATGATGACTGCAATATATTCAGAGGATACAAACTTTGATAGGAGTGTTTCTTTAAAAACGCAACTGCTTTAATTTTATGTGTTTTCTTGTCGTCTTATACATTCTTTCATCTTAGTTTCCATGAGTATTTGATGCATTTTTGATGCTCCAGATTTTCTGCACCAACTCGCTAATTTATGATATGTACATCTTTTTATTGCCCTTTACATTTATTTATCGCTTTTTTTCAGTTGTGTTTGTTTGTCTCTTATTGGTATGTCATGTTTTAAATAAAACAACTTTCTTTTGGATACTTCTTTTTCATCAAGTTACCTAAATTTGATACAACTTTATTTATAGTTTTGTGCAGATTATATGTATTTTTAGGGCATGTTCACAAGTAGTGATTTAACAGCGTTTCATTCCGCATGAAATAAGCAGAGTATTGGCACGAAAAAAAATATACATTAGGCTTTTTTTGTGCGTTTTAACACATTTTGATGAAACAAAAAAAAAAATGAAAAACTCATGTACACTTTCAACTGCGTTTCTAAAGATCCTCATTAATCTACATGATTTAAAAATGAAGCAAAAATGCTGAAAGGATTGAAAAACTGCGTCTTTGGCCTCATTCAGACATCAGTTATTTTCACGTATGACAAAATCGGTTCACGTTTCTTCAGCGATTTTTGATCAGAGTTTGATCAGTGTCAGTTTTTACCATCAGAGATTGGACTGAGTTTTTCTCGAATGAGAAATCAGAAAATATCTAATTTTTCCTTTGCAGCAGTTTGTAAACAACGAAAACTTGGATGGCTGTCTCATTTTCGTCATGGCCCCATAGACTTGCAGTACCAATTTGGATGAGACACTCTAATCAATATCAGACATGTCGCCACGATTTTTTGAGGAATGAATTTTCTAGTGAAAAATCATGGACACATGAACAGCCCCATTCATGATAGCACTCATGCAAAAAACTGGTGTGTGTGAGAAAAATGCAACTCAGGTCAAGAAATTGCAACAGAAAATACACACTCTGGGCATTAGATTTTACAAATCTCATTAATTTGACTGCTAATATAAAACACTATGTCTTTTACGCACAAAAATACATGCAGAAAAATTCATCAAATACGCTATGAAAAAAAGCCTTTACTGCGTTTCCACTCCATAGACAAACTAAAAACCAATATGTGCTTTTTATTTGCCGATTTTCCGTATCTCATTCAAGTCTATGGGAAAAAAAGGAAATTGACATAGTGCAGATTTTTTAAAAAAACGCACCTAGGGTCAATTTCCGCAGCATTAAAAAATAGCACAGGGGCATGAGATTTATTTTTGCACCAGAAAAAAAAACATATCCAATATTCATTGCTGGAGTAGGGAAACAAGTTCCGTTATTTACGATTCAGATATTGAAAGGCATAAAATAAATAATAGTAAATGGTTACATTTTATAGCGTTCCATAATCTTATAACTATATAGAATTTTTCATTTGGAAACACCTTTGTCCAACTCTTAACTCTGCCGCACCCTTTGCCTTTTTGATCACTTTAGTATTCAGTATCCACATGATTTAAACACACGAATGTGGGACTAATTAAAAATAACCATAAACATAAAAAATGTATATAATACACTATATCTTTTACAATAGTAAAAGGAGATAATATATAATCTACAAAAGACCCACAATTCAAGAAACACAAGAGGTGGCAACCACCCAGGAATGAAGAAAAAAACAGTGCACACCAGGATGGAAAGAAAACAGTAAGCAGAGATCCAAGAAGTAAAAAACCAAAATGTGTGTGTAAAATAATACCAAATGAACACCAAAGCAATGTGTGAAAATAATCTAAATTTTATTGAGCAATATTGTACATAATGTATCAGAACAATATAATGTAACAAATGTAAAATAGATATAAAAAATGCAATAATAAAAAACCAGTAGTTCGCTTCTATAGATAAAAAGACTCAAAATTATTAACCAGGAGCATAATGTGTTATGGTGCTCTACATACTATCAATATCACTGTGCATCCAAATATAACAAGAACTAGTGAGATAACAAAATATCATCCACTAAATGTGCACCAACAACAAAAAGTGTATATAATATAAACTCAGTAGCAACAATAATAAATCATATGTGCAACACACAAATGTGAGCCAAAATTGGCGACATTGAATTAATTAACATGTGAGCAAAAGAAATGAACGTGAAGTGAAAATATATATATAATGCTGACTGAGAGCTACCTGGGAGCCGCAGAAGCGAAACAGAAACTGGAATACCGCGCCCCAACGCGCGTTTCGGAATAAATACCTTCGTCAGGGGGATGACCGCTGAGGTAGTTACCGTCTTTAAATAACCAATCTGCTGATTCGCTCAGCTGGTGCTGAATGCGGCGCATCGTCATCAGAACTGGACGGGGGACGTGCATGACGCCCGACGTCATGTGACCAGTGTAAACCGAAAGTATCGGGTCACATGATCACACTGAAGACGCCGTCGTCATGCCGATCCAGGTCCCAGACTGGAGACATGCGCACTGCACCACTAACGTCATATCCAACTCAGATCTTATTTGTAAGAGGGAATGACGAAAGTCATTGTGGCACATATAGATGGAAATGCGAAAATGTATCGTGTATGCCCTAAGATGAATCTAATTGCACATTAATTATATTAATGCATGGCATTAAATCCTGACACGCCATGTAACAGACATGTAGTAATATTCTATGCGTGGAAAAAATAATTGCATAAAACATATGCCATCAAACATGTCCCATATATACTTATACCTATACATAATATGTCTAAACTAAGATTTACTAATATGTAAACTATAAATCAATGCATATTAGTTGAATGGATTGTTGTATATACATTTGTGATATAACACATTGTTCCACAAAAAATCAGTACTGACGTATTCTGACATGATGTATATTTCTTCCAATGCGGAGATTCTTCATTGGAGTAGAGATGGTATATATTTCCTCCAATTCAATACAGCAATCCGTATAGAAGCAGCAAACACATAATTATTCTAAAGATAATAAAATGACAAACGTTATAAAAGACTGTAGCTGAAATATTGCATTTTATAAAAAATAAAAAAATAAAAAAATAATAAAAAATAAAAAAATATGTCACAAAACACAAAAACCTACTGATATAAAAACACATAGAAATCTAAAATATAAGACTTAATCCCTAATAATTATAAAATGAATATCCTAACTTTACTAAAAGGCCACAGATATGAAAAGAAATGAGAGAAGAAACATAGGGAGACTATATTCACAAAAATGGAATGAATGAAAGACATTCATTGAGGCCAAATGGAGACACTGTATTCAGTGTCCATATCCATTTGGCCTCCAATTGGGCCAAACGCCTGCTGATATCACCACCTCTATTATTAGTGACCAATAAATCAATCCCCATAACTTTTAGTTTGGAAGAATCACAGCCATGGTGTATTTTAAAGTGTCTGGGGATGGTCTTAAGTGATGATACATCTTCCACCTCAGCTGCCGCCTTAATCCCCAAAACGTGCTCTCGCACTCTGACTTTAAGTTGTCTTGTAGTCAATCCAACGTATTTCAAATTGCAAGGGCATTCGGCCATGTAAATCACGGCAGATGAGGTACACGTAATGGCTTGTTTGATGTCAAAATGGTGGGAGTTATCTGCATCACTAAAGCTGCCGGTCTTAAGAATATTTGGGCAGGCCACGCACGAGCCACATGGTTTGCATCCCTTAGTGATAGTGCAGGTATTCTGTATAGTCCTGATGAAATGACTCTTTACCAGATTGTCC
This sequence comes from Oophaga sylvatica, assembly GCA_033576555.1. Classification (NCBI taxonomy): domain Eukaryota; kingdom Metazoa; phylum Chordata; class Amphibia; order Anura; family Dendrobatidae; genus Oophaga; species Oophaga sylvatica. Next base: position 454,931,538 of record JARQOD010000003.1, on the reverse strand, counting down.
CTTAGGTTGGGCGACCTTCTAAATGTAATTTGAGGTCTATCCCCTATATATTTTGACAAAATGGGATCAGATAACAGAATTTGCCAATGATGTGCAAGGCATTGTCTCAATTGGTCACTCTGTCCACTGTATTGTGCAATAAACCTCACCAGGTTATTATCAATTTTTGAATGTTTCGTATACAGTGTATCATGGCGAGTGCTGTGTTTTGCCCTATTGTAAGCCCTTTTTATTGATCTCCTGCTGTAGCCCCTCTCTAAAAATCTCTCTCTCAATGCATTAGCTTGTTGGAAGAAATCTTCATCTCTTGAACAAATGCGTCTAATGCGTAAAAATTGTCCAATAGGCACTGAATTAATAAGAGGTTTAGGGTGGGAGGAAGATGCATGTACCAATGCGTTGACTGCTGTCTTTTTCCTAAACAAGTCAGTTTGAAGACAACCTTCAAAATCCTTACAGATCCGTACATCTAAGAAATCAATATTATTGACATGATAATTGTAGGTGAAATGCATGTTGATATCATTACCGTTCAAGCTGGCGATGAATTTAGCCAATTCTGCAGTAGAGTCTTGCCAAATGAAAAAAACATCATCAATGTAGCGTGTCCAAAAGGGGACACGCTCCATATAATCTGAATGATCAGATAACAGGAGGTCCCTCTCCCACAAGCCCAGGAACAGGTTGGCATACGACGGGGCAAAGGAGGCCCCCATCGCTGTTCCCTGGACCTGTAGGAAGAAGGACCCCCCAAAAAGGAAAAAATTGTGAGATAAAGCAAAATCGACTAAATTAATAAAAAACACAGTAAATGATCTAGAAAAAGATGAGAACTGTAAAAAATATGCAATTGCGGCAAGGCCATCTGTATGCTTGATATTGGTATACAGTGACTCTACATCACATGTTACCAGAACAGATTTGGGGTCAACATGCATTCCATCCACTTTTTTTAAAAAATCATTAGTGTCCCTAATGTAAGACGGAAGTGCTGATACGAATGGTTGAAGAACTGCATCTATATACTTATTCACATTTTCCAAGTAATTGCCTCGTCCGGAGATGATCGGTCTCCCAGGTGGCTTTTCTTGATTTTTGTGAATCTTGGGGAGCAGATATAGGGTGGGAATGGTGGGTTCCTTGACCTGTAAGGCTGATCTCAACTCATGTGTGATGATGCCCTCATCATTTGCTTCCCTTAGTAGGTCATTCAATTGTGATTGAAACTTTGACAAGGGATTATATGTTAATTTCTTATAATACTCATCATTATTCAATTGACGCAGAGCTTCTGCCTCGTATAAATCCTTTGGCCAAATTACCACATTCCCACCCTTATCTGCTGGTTTCACCACCACATCATGCAGATCCCTCAGACTCGTGAGGCATCTTCTTTCTTCCCCATTAAGATTATATGCAGATGGAAAAATGGGAATATTTTTTAACTCCTTGCTGACTGTCTTAACAAATATGTCTATCGCTGAACATGATGACAGCGGAGGAAATTTTGTTGATTTTTTCTTAATGACTTCTGGTACCTCACCTTCAGTCGTGGTGTTATGTTCTCTCGCCAGCTGTTCAAGGTTGGCTAGTGCCTCCTGTTCCGCCTCTGTGGGAAAAGAATCAAAAACATCTTTGTCATGAAACATGCGCTTAAATAATAGTTTTCTGGCAAACAAATGAAGGTCCTTGACTGCCGTGAAACAGTCAAAGGGAGCCGTCGGGCAAAAAGAAAGACCCTTATTGAGAACTTCCATTTCCATGTGGGTCAATGTATGCTTACTGAGATTAATTACCTTCAGTTGGTTGCCAGAATCAGGAGAAAAATTGCGCTTGTTGGGAGGAAACCTGAGGTTTCTTTTCCTTTTAGGAGTGTTCATTAATCCCACAGAGGCGGAAGAGGAGGCAACTGAAACATCACTTATCGATATAATGGTAGATCTATTCGGAGAACCTTCCAAGTTGTTTGTTACTTGTCTTCTCCACCTATAAACTCTTCCAAGAGAACGATCATTTTGGTCTCTGGAGAGTTTGGTGGTCTGTTTCTTTTGTATATCTTTGACCAATAGATCGAGATCTTTGTCTAGAACCTCATTAAGGCTCTTGAACTGTTCAGAGGACAAATTCGCCTTAGCTTGTGTAAACAGCTCATCCAAATTTTTGTCTACTTCAGTGATGGATTTTGTGTTGAAATTAACCAACAATTCCATTAGTTTCCATGAGGTAGCATTACAGACTCCCTCCCAGTTGGTAATAAATTCATCATCTTGTATCATAAATGCCGGTGTTACCCTTATTCGTAAACCTCTTGGGATCAGTTTCTTCTCTATATAGTTTTGCAAGAATGCCTTAGTCCACCATATCCGGTCCTTTTGAAAAGTAGTTTTTTAATGGACTTAACCACGGAATCATTGTTTTGTATGACATAATTATTGCTCCCAGTATCAATACTGCTAAATACATCGTTGACTTGTCCCATCCAGGACGCCTCCCTACTTTTAAGATCCATCTCGAATGTGCAATGTAAGAAACCTGTGCAGAACACAGTAAATTAGAATTAAACACACGAATGTGGGACTAATTAAAAATAACCATAAACATAAAAAATGTATATAATACACTATATCTTTTACAATAGTAAAAGGAGATAATATATAATCTACAAAAGACCCACAATTCAAGAAACACAAGAGGTGGCAACCACCCAGGAATGAAGAAAAAAACAGTGCACACCAGGGATGGAAAGAAAACAGTAAGCAGAGATCCAAGAAGTAAAAAACCAAAATGTGTGTGTAAAATAATACCAAATGAACACCAAAGCAATGTGTGAAAATAATCTAAATTTTATTGAGCAATATTGTACATAATGTATCAGAACAATATAATGTAACAAATGTAAAATAGATATAAAAAATGCAATAATAAAAAACCAGTAGTTCGCTTCTATAGATAAAAAGACTCAAAATTATTAACCAGGAGCATAATGTGTTATGGTGCTCTACATACTATCAATATCACTGTGCATCCAAATATAACAAGAACTAGTGAGATAACAAAATATCATCCACTAAATGTGCACCAACAACAAAAAGTGTATATAATATAAACTCAGTAGCAACAATAATAAATCATATGTGCAACACACAAATGTGAGCCAAAATTGGCGACATTGAATTAATTAACATGTGAGCAAAAGAAATGAACGTGAAGTGAAAATATATATATAAATGCTGACTGAGAGCTACCTGGGAGCCGCAGAAGCGAAACAGAAACTGGAATACCGCGCCCCAACGCGCGTTTCGGAATAAATACCTTCCGAAACGCGCGTTGGGGCGCGGTATTCCAGTTTCTGTTTCGCTTCTGCGGCTCCCAGGTAGCTCTCAGTCAGCATTTATATATATATTTTCACTTCACGTTCATTTCTTTTGCTCACATGTTAATTAATTCAATGTCGCCAATTTTGGCTCACATTTGTGTGTTGCACATATGATTTATTATTGTTGCTACTGAGTTTATATTATATACACTTTTTGTTGTTGGTGCACATTTAGTGGATGATATTTTGTTATCTCACTAGTTCTTGTTATATTTGGATGCACAGTGATATTGATAGTATGTAGAGCACCATAACACATTATGCTCCTGGTTAATAATTTTGAGTCTTTTTATCTATAGAAGCGAACTACTGGTTTTTTATTATTGCATTTTTTATATCTATTTTACATTTGTTACATTATATTGTTCTGATACATTATGTACAATATTGCTCAATAAAATTTAGATTATTTTCACACATTGCTTTGGTGTTCATTTGGTATTATTTTACACACACATTTTGGTTTTTTACTTCTTGGATCTCTGCTTACTGTTTTCTTTCCATCCCTGGTGTGCACTGTTTTTTTCTTCATTCCTGGGTGGTTGCCACCTCTTGTGTTTCTTGAATTGTGGGTCTTTTGTAGATTATATATTATCTCCTTTTACTATTGTAAAAGATATAGTGTATTATATACATTTTTTATGTTTATGGTTATTTTTAATTAGTCCCACATTCGTGTGTTTAATTCTAATTTACTGTGTTCTGCACAGGTTTCTTACATTGCACATTCGAGATGGATCTTAAAAGTAGGGAGGCGTCCTGGATGGGACAAGTCAACGATGTATTTAGCAGTATTGATACTGGGAGCAATAATTATGTCATACAAAACAATGATTCCGTGGTTAAGTCCATTAAAAAACTACTTTTCAAAAGGACCCGGATATGGTGGACTAAGGCATTCTTGCAAAACTATATAGAGAAGAAACTGATCCCAAGAGGTTTACGAATAAGGGTAACACCGGCATTTATGATACAAGATGATGAATTTATTACCAACTGGGAGGGAGTCTGTAATGCTACCTCATGGAAACTAATGGAATTGTTGGTTAATCTCAACACAAAATCCATCACTGAAGTAGACAAAAATTTGGATGAGCTGTTTACACAAGCTAAGGCGAATTTGTCCTCTGAACAGTTCAAGAGCCTTAATGAGGTTCTAGACAAAGATCTCGATCTATTGGTCAAAGATATACAAAAGAAACAGACCACCAAACTCTCCAGAGACCAAAATGATCGTTCTCTTGGAAGAGTTTATAGGTGGAGAAGACAAGTAACAAACAACTTGGAAGGTTCTCCGAATAGATCTACCATTATATCGATAAGTGATGTTTCAGTTGCCTCCTCTTCCGCCTCTGTGGGATTAATGAACACTCCTAAAAGGAAAAGAAACCTCAGGTTTCCTCCCAACAAGCGCAATTTTTCTCCTGATTCTGGCAACCAACTGAAGGTAATTAATCTCAGTAAGCATACATTGACCCACATGGAAATGGAAGTTCTCAATAAGGGTCTTTCTTTTTGCCCGACGGCTCCCTTTGACTGTTTCACGGCAGTCAAGGACCTTCATTTGTTTGCCAGAAAACTATTATTTAAGCGCATGTTTCATGACAAAGATGTTTTTGATTCTTTTCCCACAGAGGCGGAACAGGAGGCACTAGCCAACCTTGAACAGCTGGCGAGAGAACATAACACCACGACTGAAGGTGAGGTACCAGAAGTCATTAAGAAAAAATCAACAAAATTTCCTCCGCTGTCATCATGTTCAGCGATAGACATATTTGTTAAGACAGTCAGCAAGGAGTTAAAAAATATTCCCATTTTTCCATCTGCATATAATCTTAATGGGAAGAAAGAAGATGCCTCACGAGTCTGAGGGATCTGCATGATGTGGTGGTGAAACCAGCAGATAAGGGTGGGAATGTGGTAATTTGGCCAAAGGATTTATACGAGGCAGAAGCTCTGCGTCAATTGAATAATGATGAGTATTATAAGAAATTAACATATAATCCCTTGTCAAAGTTTCAATCACAATTGAATGACCTACTAAGGGAAGCAAATGATGAGGGCATCATCACACATGAGTTGAGATCAGCCTTACAGGTCAAGGAACCCACCATTCCCACCCTATATCTGCTCCCCAAGATTCACAAAAATCAAGAAAAGCCACCTGGGAGACCGATCATCTCCGGACGAGGCAATTACTTGGAAAATGTGAATAAGTATATAGATGCAGTTCTTCAACCATTCGTATCAGCACTTCCGTCTTACATTAGGGACACTAATGATTTTTTAAAAAAAGTGGATGGAATGCATGTTGACCCCAAATCTGTTCTGGTAACATGTGATGTAGAGTCACTGTATACCAATATCAAGCATACAGATGGCCTTGCCGCAATTGCATATTTTTTACAGTTCTCATCTTTTTCTAGATCATTTACTGTGTTTTTTATTAATTTAGTCGATTTTGCTTTATCTCACAATTTTTTCCTTTTTGGGGGGTCCTTCTTCCTACAGGTCCAGGGAACAGCGATGGGGGCCTCCTTTGCCCCGTCGTATGCCAACCTGTTCCTGGGCTTGTGGGAGAGGGACCTCCTGTTATCTGATCATTCAGATTATATGGAGCGTGTCCCCTTTTGGACACGCTACATTGATGATGTTTTTTTCATTTGGCAAGACTCTACTGCAGAATTGGCTAAATTCATCGCCAGCTTGAACGGTAATGATATCAACATGCATTTCACCTACAATTATCATGTCAATAATATTGATTTCTTAGATGTACGGATCTGTAAGGATTTTGAAGGTTGTCTTCAAACTGACTTGTTTAGGAAAAAGACAGCAGTCAACGCATTGGTACATGCATCTTCCTCCCCCCCTAAACCTCTTATTAATTCAGTGCCTATTGGACAATTTTTACGCATTAGACGCATTTGTTCAAGAGATGAAGATTTCTTCCAACAAGCTAATGCATTGAGAGAGAGATTTTTAGAGAGGGGCTACAGCAGGAGATCAATAAAAAGGGCTTACAATAGGGCAAAACACAGCACTCGCCATGATACACTGTATACGAAACATTCAAAAATTGATAATAACCTGGTGAGGTTTATTGCACAATACAGTGGACAGAGTGACCAATTGAGACAATGCCTTGCACATCATTGGCAAATTCTGTTATCTGATCCCATTTTGTCAAAATATATAGGGGATAGACCTCAAATTACATTTAGAAGGTCGCCCAACCTAAGGGACAATCTGGTAAAGAGTCATTTCATCAGGACTATACAGAATACCTGCACTATCACTAAGGGATGCAAACCATGTGGCTCGTGCGTGGCCTGCCCAAATATTCTTAAGACCGGCAGCTTTAGTGATGCAGATAACTCCCACCATTTTGACATCAAACAAGCCATTACGTGTACCTCATCTGCCGTGATTTGCAATTTGAAATACGTTGGATTGACTACAAGACAACTTAAAGTCAGAGTGCGAGAGCACGTTTTGGGGATTAAGGCGGCAGCTGAGGTGGAAGATGTATCATCACTTAAGACCATCCCCAGACACTTTAAAATACACCATGGCTGTGATTCTTCCAAACTAAAAGTTATGGGGATTGATTTATTGGTCACTAATAATAGAGGTGGTGATATCAGCAGGCGTTTGGCCCAATTGGAGGCCAAATGGATATGGACACTGAATACAGTGTCTCCATTTGGCCTCAATGAATGTCTTTCATTCATTCCATTTTTGTGAATATAGTCTCCCCTATGTTTCTTCTCTCATTTCTTTTCATATCTGTGGCCTTTTAGTAAAGTTAGGATATTCATTTTATAATTATTAGGGATTAAGTCTTATATTTTAGATTTCTATGTGTTTTTATATCAGTAGGTTTTTGTGTTTTGTGACATATTTTTTTATTTTTTATTTTTTATTATTTTTTTATTTTTTTATTTTTTATAAAATGCAATATTTCAGCTACAGTCTTTTATAACGTTTGTCATTTTATTATCTTTAGAATAATTATGTGTTTGCTGCTTCTATACGGATTGCTGTATTGAATTGGAGGAAATATATACCATCTCTACTCCAATGAAGAATCTCCGCATTGGAAGAAATATACATCATGTCAGAATACGTCAGTACTGATTTTTTGTGGAACAATGTGTTATATCACAAATGTATATACAACAATCCATTCAACTAATATGCATTGATTTATAGTTTACATATTAGTAAATCTTAGTTTAGACATATTATGTATAGGTATAAGTATATATGGGACATGTTTGATGGCATATGTTTTATGCAATTATTTTTTCCACGCATAGAATATTACTACATGTCTGTTACATGGCGTGTCAGGATTTAATGCCATGCATTAATATAATTAATGTGCAATTAGATTCATCTTAGGGCATACACGATACATTTTCGCATTTCCATCTATATGTGCCACAATGACTTTCGTCATTCCCTCTTACAAATAAGATCTGAGTTGGATATGACGTTAGTGGTGCAGTGCGCATGTCTCCAGTCTGGGACCTGGATCGGCATGACGACGGCGTCTTCAGTGTGATCATGTGACCCGATACTTTCGGTTTACACTGGTCACATGACGTCGGGCGTCATGCACGTCCCCCGTCCAGTTCTGATGACGATGCGCCGCATTCAGCACCAGCTGAGCGAATCAGCGGATTGGTTATTTAAAGACGGTAACTACATCAGCGGTCATCCCCCTGACGAAGGTATTTATTCCGAAACGCGCGTTGGGGCGCGGTATTCCAGTTTCTGTTTCGCTTCTGCGGCTCCCAGGTAGCTCTCAGTCAGCATTTATATATATATTTTCACTTCACGTTCATTTCTTTTGCTCACATGTTAATTAATTCAATGTCGCCAATTTTGGCTCACATTTGTGTGTTGCACATATGATTTATTATTGTTGCTACTGAGTTTATATTATATACACTTTTTGTTGTTGGTGCACATTTAGTGGATGATATTTTGTTATCTCACTAGTTCTTGTTATATTTGGATGCACAGTGATATTGATAGTATGTAGAGCACCATAACACATTATGCTCCTGGTTAATAATTTTGAGTCTTTTTATCTATAGAAGCGAACTACTGGTTTTTTATTATTGCATTTTTTATATCTATTTTACATTTGTTACATTATATTGTTCTGATACATTATGTACAATATTGCTCAATAAAATTTAGATTATTTTCACACATTGCTTTGGTGTTCATTTGGTATTATTTTACACACACATTTTGGTTTTTTACTTCTTGGATCTCTGCTTACTGTTTTCTTTCCATCCCTGGTGTGCACTGTTTTTTTCTAGTATCCACATGATGTTCGCACCTTTTTATAACCTTTTCCTATATAAGACTTTACCTTTATACTTCTAATATACCGTATATACTCGTGTATAAGCCGAGATTTTCAGCACCTTTTTTTGTGCTGAAAATGCCCCCTCGGCTTATACACGAGTCATTGGGCAGAAACCAGCAGGGGAGGGGGTGCCGCGGCAGGAGCCTGTGGCTGGGACATCATACTCACCCTCCCCGTGCCATCGCTGAACATCCCGGCAATCCTCCGTTGTACCCGGCTTCCTGCAGCTCTACTGTGCTGAGCGGTGACGTAATTAAGGTCATGAATATGGACGCGACTCCACTCCGATAGGCGTGGCGTCCATATTCATGGCCTTAATGAGCGAGTTTACGTCACCGCTCAGCACAGGAGAGCTGCAGGAAGCCGGGTACAATGGAGGATTGCCTGGACATTCAGCGATGGCAGTCACCGCTCAGCACAGGAGAGCTGCAGGAAGCCGGGTACAATGGAGGATTGCCTGGACATTCAGCGATGGCACGGGGAGGGTGAGTATGATGGAGGAGGATGGGGGAGCATGGAGCAGGACAAGGAGCACAGAGCAGGATGGGGGGAGGACGGAGAGCACAGAGGAGCACGGAGCAGGACGGGGGAGGATGGAGAGCACAGAGGAGTACGGAGCAGAACGGGGGGATGGATGGAGGGCACAGAGGAGCATGGAGCAGGACGGGGAGGATAGAGAGCACAGAGGAGCACGGAGCAGGACGGGGGAGGATGGAGGGCACAGAGGAGCACGGAGCAAGACAGAGGGGAGGATGGAGGGCACAGAGGAGCACGGAGCAGGACGGGAGGAGGATGGAGAGCACAGAGGAGCACGGAGCAGGACGGGGGGGCACAGGAGGATGGAGCAGGAAGGGGGAGCACAGAGGAGGGCGGAGCAGGAGGGGGGAGCACAGAGGAGGACTGAGAAAGAAGGGGGGAGCACAGCGGAGGACGGAGCAGGAGGGGGAGCACAGAGAATGGGAGAGCACAGAGCTGGATGGGGGAGCACGGAGCAGGACGGCGGCTTATACACCCGGCTTATACTCGAGTCAATAAGCTTACCCAGTTTTCCGTGGCAAAATTAGGGGTCTCGGCTTATAATCGGGTCGGCTTATACTCGAGTATATACGGTAATAAATAACTTGATTCAAATGTTCTGGCTTACTACAGAAGTTATTACTTGCCCATGTCTGGGGTTCATTTTAGGAAAGTAAAAAATAGCAGGCTGTAATTTTTGAGTCAACGTATTTTATAATGTTAATCAATTAATAATCTATCACATAGATATCATTAGCACATAGTATCAATAGTCCCGTTTCCTTCTTGCCGGCCTGGCTCATGGATCCTCTGGTAATTTTAATTGCCAGTTTTAGGCCTAAAGTCTGGTTGTAAATGCTAATTAATGTTAGGAAACATTACAATTTACTGTGTATGTATATTAAAGAACAAGTACGTTACAACCAAAAAATAATGACTTCTCTGTACTTAAAAAAAATACGAAAAATTAAAGTCGTTGTCCATCACTAAAATACTTTTCAATATTAAAAACATACTCACCTACTGGACCCTTGCGGCTACTTCGTACTGCTGCCGGTATCGCCTGCCGGTGTCCTGGATTCCTTTTAGGCCGGTTTCACACATTCGTATATTTCCGGTACAAGAAAAAAATGGTACCAGAGATGTCCGTGTGTGCTACATGTGGCACACGTATGGCAACCGTGTGCCAGCCGTGTGACACGTCAGTACCACAAGGACGGCGGCCGGGGAAAAGCGGCTACTGTAAGTGCTGTTCCCGTCGGCTGGTGCTGAAGCCGGCTGTCATTCTCCCCTGCCTGCCTGCAAGCAGAGGAGAACGATGAGCGGTATATTAAAGTCTGAACGACAGCAGGTGTCGGATGATGAGGGTAACAGTCTCAAAAGCCCCCACCTGCTGTCGTTCGGACTTTAATATACCGCTCATCGTTTTCCTCTGCTCGCAGGCAGGGGAGAATGACAGCCGACTTCAGTACCAGCCGACGGGGGACAGCGGCTTATAGTAGCGCTACTTCCCTGACGGCCGTCCGTGCACATGGAGGACAGTGTGCACGTTTTGCGGTCTGTGTGTCCGTGTGAAAATGGACATGTCTGCGTGTTTTGCACACGGACACACGGTCCATCAAAACACACTGACATGTACATAGACCCATTCATTTGAATGGGTCTACGTGTGTCAGTGTCTCTGGTACATGAGAAAACTGTCTCCACACGTACCGGAGACACTGATGTGTGAAAGGGGCCTTAAGGTGAGTGGCATAAGATGACCACTGTATCCAATAAGAGGTAAATGATAGGCTGCAGAGGTCAATCATGGCTTTAACTGGAAGAAAGAGTCAGTAGACTGGACTCTGAAATCTGCAACAAAAGAGGAAGCCAGGAGAAGGGTGGGGGACACTGGTGGCAGTACAGATTAGAGTAGGTCTAGTGGGTGGGAGGCTTTTTTATAGCACTTTCATAAGAACATTTTTGAAAAGTGTTTTAGTGGTGGAAACAAATTTCTAAGAAACCTGTCAGCACATTTTTACATATGAATCAATTAAATGTAGCTCTCTAACACCAGCAGCACTCATGAAGCCCCACATAAGGAAACTATCACCACCATGTTTCACTGTAGGCACCATGCATGTAAAAAATGAGTTTAGACAAATGCATGGTGCCTACAGTGAAACATGGTGGCGGCAGTGTCCTTACATGGTGCTGCATGAGCGCTACTGGTGTTGGGGGCTACATTACATCGATGAGATTCCTGAGTTCACAGATGTACTGCTCTATATTGAAAGAGTAGATGAAACCATCTCTCCCTGGCCTTGTTAGACATGCAGTTTTCCAACATAACAATGATCCAAAATACATATCTGTTCCATGTGTGAAGAAGAACAGGGTCAAAGGGATTCAGTGGCCAAGTGTCTCCTAATCTGAACCCAATCAAACAAAGGGAATTCTGAAGAGACAAGTTGTCATCACTCTCCATCCAGCATCCTGACTCTAAAAGAGGTTGTTCTTGAAGAATTGAAAAGGATAGGTGTTGCAATATGTCGGCAAGTTTATCATTCCATGCCTAAAAGACTTGGTGCCGTCTTTAAAAGTAATGGAGATCATACAAAACACTAGGTTTTTATGTAGGGTGTACTCATTTTTCATCAATTAATTTGAGTAAAACTGAAGATTTTGTCATGAAAGTTATATTTTTAACTTTACTTTCTTGTTAATGGGTTAAAACAATATTATATGAAACTGGTCTTGTCAAAATTTTGAAAATTGTTCTTTTGTTCAGTGAGATATTGATTAAAATCTTAATACTCAAAGTGGATCTGCTCATTTATGCTGAGCACTGTATACATACTGTATACAGTGGCAACTTGCAAGAAAAAGTTTGGGCACCCCTGTTCTAAATTACTGTTATTGTGAAAAGTTAAGAAAGTTAAAGATATAATGATCTCTAAAAGAGCTAAAATTAAAAATGACACATTTCCTTTGTATTTTAGGCAACAAAAAACAATATTGTAATTTTTTTCATTTTAAAAATGACAAAAAGGAAGATGGGCCAATGCAAATGTTTGGGAAATTTGTGTGCTCAGATAACTTTGACCAAGGTTTCAGACTTTAGTTAACCTGTGAGGGTTATGTCTTGTTCACTATCATCGTTAGGAAAGGCCAGGTGATGCAAATTTCTCAGTTTTATAAAAACCCAGACTACTCTAACCTTGGGCCAAAAAACAGCAGCCATGGGTTCCTCTAAACAGCTGCCTAGCTCTCTGAAAATGAAAATGGTGCAAGCTCACAAAGCAGGAGAAGTCTATAAGAAGACAGCAAAGTGTTTTTAAGTTGCCCTTCCTCACTTCAAAATGTAATTAAAAAATGTCAAATAACAGGAACAGTGGAGGTCAAGATAAGGTTTGGAAGACCAAGCAAACATTCAATTATAGCTGCTTGTAGGAATGCTAGAGAGGCAAACCACAACCCTTGCTTAACTGCAAAAGACCTTCAGAAAGATTTAGAAGACTCTGGAGTTGTACATTGTTCTACTGTTCAGAGAAAGACACCTGCACAAATATGGCCTTCATGGTAGAGTCATCAGAAGAAAACCTCTCCTGCATCCTCACCATAAAATTCAGCAATAGAAGTATGCAAAACACGGGGAATATTTCACAGGTAGAGGATTCATTGAAATTCCAACAAATTCTTGATGCAAACATAACATCATATGTAAAAAAGCTGAAGTTGAAAAGAGGGTGGCTTCTACAAATGGATAATGACCCTGACACATGTCAAAATCCACAATAGATGTCCTCAAAAGGCGCAAGCTGAAGGTTTTACAATGGCCCTCCCAGTCCCCTGATCTGAACTTAATTGAAAATCTGTGGCTAGTCTTCAAAATAGTAGTGCATGCAAGATGACCCAGGAATCTCACAGAACTGGAAGAATTTTCCAAGGAAAAATGGATGAAAAAAATCCTTCAAACAAGATTTGAAAGACTCTTGATTGGTTTCAAAAAGCGCTTACAAGCTGTGATACATTCAATAGAGGGTGCTAGTAGGTACTAACCTGTCACGTACTGTATGGGAAGACTAAGTACAACATGAGGGGAAGAGGTGAAGTAAGCCTAAATGCTAGGGAAAGGGGAGTGGAGGTAGATCTAATAGCACCCTGTTTCCCCTACGTCCCTATATTGATTCCATACTAATCGCCGAATAGGAACCCAAGCCCTGTATATCCCTAGAGTTAGGTCCTGAATAGGGAAGTAGGGGGGATGAGAACTGGTAGGTCTCCACTGTACACTAAAGAGAAGAAGGAAGATAAACAAAGGGAAAGCAACTTATCTTGAGCAGACTCAGAGAGGTAACACCAAACGTTCTCCAACAGAGAGGAAGCTAGCCGACTGCTATTGCTACAAGCCTTCACAAGAGAAAATGTGAATATCACCGGCGACTCTCTGATGCAGGCTGGGAGTATGTAAACACTCAAGTCCTGGTGTTTCAATTAGAGCCGGAGGGAGGTTGCCACTGGGTCCAAAAAGTCAGAAGGATTACGAAGGCATCTGCAATGCCAAACGCAGAGACCTTCTGTTCACAATAATAGTAATTTTGACCAGGGGTCAAAATTATGCCACTGTGTGTGTATATATATATATATATATATATATATATATATATATATTAAACTGGACAAGCTCTTAAACTAGATTTATGAAGCCCATCACAAGTTCTAAGTAAACAAACTGCAGCTTGAATTCCAAATTTCAGGAGACAACAAATAGTTATGGCAGTCAATATTCTTCTACCGTTCCTCACAATTATCTTCTCTGAATTCTCTGTTTCCCCCCTTTACAATGATAAGTAAATTGCTGATCTTTCCACAATAGTTTTAGCAGCTCAAAAAATCTTCGATCTTTGTCTTAACGTAAACTATGATTTTACTCGACCTCTATGGAATATCCCTATGGATGGTCATTTTTGGGGCAATCAGAAAACACATCCTTTCGATACTTACAGATGGGCATAATAGGGGGTTGGTGTCTCTTGGTCGAGGTCTAATCCCAAAAGGAAACATAGATTGTAAGGTCCAATTGTATTAATCCCGTGAGAGGCAATCAGCCATTTCAATTGACAGCCCATCTATCAGCGATTACTTTATGCCTATGGCTGCCTTAGCTCATTAATTAAAACATAATACAACAAGGTTATAAGCGCTAAGTAGAATTCCAAAAGAATAGTAAATGGTGTTTAGAAATTCTCTAATTATTTCAGTGCAATTACATTGAGATTATTGTTGTTTTATGTGGTGCATCTGATCCTTTTGTTCGAGATGCGTTACTATTGTAATACGCGCCTATTGTTAATTCTTCATGTAAACAGAAGGAGTGAGAGGTTAGGGGGCTCTTCCTATTGTCTTGGTAGGATATAAATAGCTGCAATTAAGCCTGACAGCAGTAGGCTGGTGCGGACCACCTCACACTTTTTATCAAGCCAGCCTGATGGAATAAAACACTGATAATCCTGCATTTCCCAGCATGCAATACATTTTATAAAAAAATTTGGAACTTGGATAAAATAAATAACCTACTGCATTAAGGAAAAAATACATTGTTACAACTAAAGAAAGAAAAAACAAAAAGAAAAAAGACCATTGTTTCTTGGTGCCATTGTGAGACAATAGGGATTATAAACTAAGATTCTTTCACATCCCAGTGCCTGATAAAACTAAAGAAATTTGATCAGCAGAAAATAAGTATCAGAGGAAAATACTGCAAGCTGGTATTTGGGTGGCTACCACAATGGAACGAGTCAGAGCATGAGCAATGCTGAAGAACGATCCAAATAACGTCTGTAAATCGCTCTCTTTGACTCTTTATAGGGCTTCCAAGGACAGGCTTTGCACAAGACACTCTGTCTAATAAATCCCTGAGGAACATGGGCCTTCACACTTTAACCCTTGTACAGGTATCAGGACAAACACAGGGCCCCCTGGATTGGCTCCACAGAGTGGTTGCTGGTCGGTGGAGAGGGCTGGCAGAAATGGGTCATAGAGGTGGGTCAGAACCACAGATGTCAAAAAACAAAGTCAGAATCGTTATGCCAAGGCAAAGATCTAAAACAATCCGAGGTCAGCCACTGAATAACGCACAGGATCTGGGAGGAGAGATATAGGGACATGACCAGGGTAAGGTATAACCTATAACTGGCAACGGGAAGCAAGGAGCTTGGGTTTATGTAGTGTGAGTTCTGTCCAAAGCTCAAGGAACAAAAGGGAGTTAATGAAATGCCCATGTTCAGGAATTAACCCCCACAAATCACAAAATCTTAAACAGAGCCGATGCACTGTCATCTAGCGCTGCCCGCAGTGAAGGTGCGGTGCCGCCCAATGGCAAAAGCAAAGGCAGAAGGAGCAAGCACAGATAAGGATAAAATAGTGCCGTGATACAATTCTATGTAACAATACTGCCACATATTGACTATGCAACACTGCTACTTGGTGAACTTATAACAGTGCCAAACAGAAATTGTTAATAGCGCTACACAGAAACCTAAGAAATACGGTAAGGAAAGGGTTGTGTTATACTGTATTCTGACCAAAAAGTTGGAAAGCTCCAGTTTGAAAGCAAATAATGAATTCTCCACTGCATGCTAAGGTGCGTCATGATTACAGATAGCCATATCACCCAACTACCCCCAATTCACCCCAACTGCTCTTTCACCAATCATTGATTTGATGAGTTTTTCGATTCACAAAAGAAAATGACAAACTTAACAGATTGATATAGCCAATGTATGTAAATGATGGAGACAACACAAATCAATTTCCAAATGGGAAGATTGATACATTCACTTCATGTCTTGGCTGGAGGAGTGGTCGGAACATGGACCGGAAAATATTCAAGACTTGATGGTAAAGAGAAGCAGAGGCTGGACGCAAATAGGTGGCATCACTGGAAAGCTGGTTTGTAATTTTAGACTTTTAATGGACCATTGTTACTTGTTTTCGGCAGAATGATTCATTCTTTGGGCAATAGTGTATTCCATGACTACAATGTAGCGTGAGGAATAGACCATTTATATTATGTAAATCTACCGCCGTTTGAGAAGACCCCATTAGGAGACAAAACACATTCCACTATTAGGATAAATATTTCAATTTATGAAGCCATTTCTAACAGTTTAAGAAAATGCCGCATAAAATGTGCGTAATCAAAACGTGTTCTCAATTTTTTATGACCATTTAACGTAATATTATTTATATTATGCACTTTATTGTATATGCCTTTTTATTAATCAATTACTACATTTAGCATAATATTTAATTAAGTAGATGTGTGTATTACCCGGAGAGTATGTGGACACAGAGGATTTTTTTCTTCAGGCATTTTTGGAGCTCAAAATGCCTGAAAAGGCGCTCATAAAACCATTGAAAGACTTTTTCTATTCATTTTTATTGAAAAACGACTTTGCTGTTCATATGTTCTGGCTTTTGAAATTCTCTTAACTGCTTCAAGTTTCCAAAACGTTTTCCGCTGTGAAGTTGCTCCATACTTTACAATAGTTGTCAATAAAAAGGTTGCAAAATGCCTGGGAGCTTTTCGGAGTGTTTTCTAAGCCTTTCTGAGGAGTTTTAGCCTAAAAAATGCTAGTGTCTTTTTAATTGCTTAATGTGTTAAAAAAGTGAGAAAATCTTAAATAAAAAACTCTTTAAAAAAGTCCAAAAACTTTTCAGGACAAAAACAACAAAAATTTTCAGCGTTTGTTAAAGTACTTTCTGCTTGTAAAATTCATTTTTTTGACCGCCTGAAAAAAAAAAAAACCTTTGTAAACATACCCTTACAGAGAAACTGATACAGCGTTTTGGGCCACGAAAAGGGCCAACATATTGATACGTATTTGTAGTTTTAAGACTTCAGAGCTTTTTCAGGCGGTCAAAAATCAATTTGTTTTTGGTGGATCACTAAATACGCAGTCTTTGGGGAGTTTTTTGGAGTTTTTCATTTCCTGAAGTAGTTTTGAAGAGTTTTTGAACCGTTTTAGGGGAGTTTTTTTTTCCTGAAGTGTTTTTGTTTTTTTGGACAGCCTTTTAATTGGACACTGCTTAGTTTGGAGCAGAATTCATCAGCTGCATCAAAGAAGTGACATGCAGTTTATTCCCACCAGTTGTTTTTTCAAAACCTGAAGCCCAAAATAAACAATCAAAACATTGAACTTATGACCAGAAAGGCGATTTTTTTTCAGGAACTTTTTTTAAGTCGATCCGCACCAAAACACTCCTCAGTGGTCTAAGATTCAAAACATGACCTTATAAGATAGAGAGCTTTAGCAGTAGGGAGTAAAAAAAGCTCATAAGTTACCCAAGGTTAGCCTGGGACTCTCCACTTGCAAAATTGGGTGCATACGCATTGTAGTGAAGAGATGCGGAGAGATTAGTGCCCCAAAGCCTATTGACAGGATCCCTTTAAAGACAACTTGACAGGAGCAGCATTATTGCAGTTGTGTATGTTTTACCCTGAAAAATCTGCAGAATTTTACAGTAACATACGTCCAAAGAGGGTCTATGGGCTGTCTGTGATTAGAAAACACATTTAAAGGTAATTTGTCTCCAGATTTTTGCCACCTAATCTGAGAGCAGCATAATGTAGAGACTAAGACCCTGATTTCAGTGATGTATCACTTACTGGGCTGCTTGCTTTAGTTTTGATAAAATCACCCGAGGTTGTCACTAGAGGACTAGTAAACTTGCTGCCATATAGTCCTCCATATTCATGAGCTCTGTATAACCACCACTGACTAGCAGCTTTCTACCATTACTCAGTGTATATGTAACATGTCTCTGAGGCCACAGGCTCAAAAAGGCCATTTTGGACAGACTTGGCACAAACCACTCAGTCTCACAGATTCCAGAGGAACACCAACCTTCACCTTTAACCCTTGTACAGGGATCTGGTCTCACAACGGGGTCCACTGGATTGCTTCCATGGAAGTGCTGCAGTCCGTAGGAACTAAACAGAGGTAGGAAGGGTCACCAAGCAAGAGCAAAGCCAAGACATGACTTCAAGGACAAAATCTTAAAGGAAGGGGATAGTGAAATGTCAAGCTGAGGTCAAAGAATGGGAATAATCAGAACAAAACACAGGAGCGTTGCACAGAGCTGTATACCAGGATTGCAGAACTACTGACTGGCAGTGGAAGTCAGAGCTTCAGGAGTTTAAAGGGAACCTGTCACCATTTTTGTCATGTGTCAAGAAAAAGCTCATCCTAATCAGCACCAGTGCTGCATTCCATGAATGGTTATATAACCCCTTACTCCCCCTGCATAGCCCCCAAAAACCTTAGGAAGTTCTGCGCTGTACGTTAATCCTGTCAGTCCGGTCTGACAGGCATCCTTTCTGGGCTCTTTATCCCTCCTCCAGGCTGCTGCTCGCCGTCTTCCTGCTTTGATTGACATGGATGATGCCTCCTGCATCATCCACATAGCCAGGCATCATCCATGTCGATCAAAGCAGAAACAAGGCAAGAAGCAGCCTGGAGGAGGGATACAGAGACAGACTGACAGAATTAACACACAGTGCGGGAGAACTTCAAAAGGTTTTTGGGGGCTATGTAGGGGGAGTCAGGGGGTTATATAAGGATTTCTGGAATGCAGCACAGCTGCTGATTAAGATGATAGTTCTATTTGACATATGACAAAACTGGTGACAGGTTCCCTTTAAATTTCCGACTGCCCCGCCCAGGGCTCTCCAGAAGGACTGATCAAAACCTAGACCAAAATTAACCCCATGGTTCCCAGATTAAACAGCAACCAAAGTTCCAGGGAAAAAATAGAACTGTCGCTTTCACGAGTCGCAAGCAATAATGGCGCGCCACTGCCAAGAGGCCAAAGAGAAAACAGAGGAGAAACAAATTGGCACAAATGTTACAGTACTCAGAAAACTGCCAATCAGTGGTGTGGGCGGGTTTATACAGAGCTCAGCATTCAGAGATCTGCAGCAGATAAAACTGTGATTTTTTTTAATCAAAATTACAGCAAGCAGCTCATTTTCTGACCCTAATTCATGCTGCTATCAGATGGGGTAGCAAAAACCTGTTGACAGATGCCCTTTAACAAATTTTTCGGAGGTAAAACCTATAGAACAGTTTTGTATTTCAACTACGTACTACATTACTGTAGTAGACAAAGATGGCTACTTTTGGAAATACCTATTCACTGGTAATATTTTGGAGGTTTTTCCTCGTGATTCTTGCTGTAACTCATTGCAACCCTCATCCAAACCTTTCTAAGATCCAATCTATAAATCAATTCCAAAAAAATTGTTAATTTACGCACATAAGGTCCCATGTCTAGAAGTGCACCAACAGCACAAAATACAGAGGTCTGTTCCTAGTCTGCGACCCTTTACAGCAGATCCTCGTCTGCATCAGTCCAAGACAGATCAAAGGCACTTAATGAATTTTTCGCTTATAAAGATGGATCCTTCTGCTGTAGCTCAGCTATTATCGGACCAGACCTTATTATGTTTTCCTTCTCTGCTAAAAGGTTGCAATGAGATAACTTCCTTTTAGATGATGGCCTGCGTTCTTCAATTACCTGCCGCGGCAGTTTGTTACAGACCAGCGACTGCTCACAGATCATATTAGGAATGGATTCCACACATGATGCTTCGAAGTCTAGGTGGATTTGATCACAATTATCATCACTACTAGATGTTTTCTTGCCATCTTACTGGCACTGCAACAACGTCCTGACTGATTAATTGACTTGAATGCTTTCACCGGGCAACATCTATTCAGGTGAAGCACTAACTGTTCAGTACATTGACATGATGTCCGCTAGAACATAGGTAGGGGGCAGTGTGAAGAAGAAGGCCAAGCTATAGACAGCTAGGACACTAGTGCCTGTGTGTGATAGGTGGGAACTGTGACATGTGGGCTGCAATAATGTGTAAGTTCATATACTAAAGCATTAGTTTAAAGGGGTTGTCCAGCCTTGGGGTACAAGTCTTCAGTCACTCTATGAGACCTCAGACTTGTCAATCCTCACATTGCTCTGTTAGGATTCTTCAGTGTCAGAGCCGGGAGCAGCGGTCACGTGACCATAACTATGTCATTTGCAAGTCAAGTGTCAACTAGCATGGAACAAGTAAGTATCTCCAAAGCAGGTCTCCTCCAAACCTCATCCCACCAGGCCAGCAGCTGTTATGACTGAGCCTACACATGTTGGTAACGCAGAAACCAGGAAGGACTCAACACGCACTCAATAGGTCCCTGTTCTGACTGGGAAAGCCTCTGATCTGACCCTGATTTGTCCCTCCCTGACAGCGGAGGTTGTCACCTTAAGATTACAAAATGGCAGCAGCACTCAACATCAACTGACCCTGAATGTCCTTAACAGCAACCTGACTATAGACACCAAAGCAATAATAACTATAGAAATACATATAAATTAGAGGATGAGGCACCGATCTATGCACATGTTCACATAGTCACAAAGGAAAGATGGAGGAATATGAACAGAACCAAAAAACAAATGGAAGACGTGAAAACCTCCCAGACCCTAAACATAAAATAAAGGAAAGGATGCTAGGGAGGAAGACACACAAAAAGGCCATAGGAAAGCAATTGAGATTACTAAAACAAAATAATCTGTAGCTCAGGAGCTGGAACTCCAAACCTTGAGGTATAGCCAGCAAAGAAGGCAGGTGCAAAGTGAGCATACATAGCCGCTCCCAAGATGTGATAAGACAGAAAAAGACAGAATAAAAGAAGAGAGAGACACCTGAATAATAGCAAACCAATGTAAAGAAAGAAAAGACACAAGAACCATCAGCAGTTGGACAGAGACCAAACAGGCTGTGGCTCAGCAGAAAGGGAAACCGACCACGAAGCAAGAGGTCACCACAGCAAGTCCCGAAACTAAGGCATGACAGCAACCTTCAGCCATCACATCAAAATGAATATTCGCTTGCTCGACTGCTTCCATAACTCTTATAGAATTGAACAGAGAGGGCTACATTCAATATATGTGTAGCCACCTGTCCATTCATTCTCTGCCTTAATGTGACTGTCAATCACTGCCTCAGAGGGATTGAGTCTCTTGGTTCAGGAGATAGGTGCAGATCCCACAGATTTCATCAGGGTCTAAAGACAATTATGGCATATCCTCTAGAAATGCTATACTTGTATAAGGTGGAAATAACTCTTCAAGGGTCTATGGTTCCTAATTTTCATGTATGTATCAATGTTCTTCGATGATCTGGTTTTATTGGAAATAGTAGATTAGAAATGTCCCTGTATACAGCATGGCTGTTTTATAGCTCTAATCTTCATATGTAACGCTCATCGTTCTTCATGTTATTGATCAGAATGTATTGATCTGATTTTTTTCCTATGGAGAACGTCTTCTCATTGACACTTTGTTTCATTCAAAAGTAATTGGATGAGAGTAAATGAGCTGCAACCATATTCATGTAGTTGGAGCTCAGGATTAATGGTGCATTGAGCGCCCACTAAACTTGATTTTCTAGATTACACTTGACCTAATAGAAAGGGTATTTCTCTATCGGTGGTCTATAGGCATTGCTGTTATTTGGAGTCTAATCACATTTTCTAGTACTGGAGTGACCGGAAATTTGTGGAAATAGCAAGTTCAATATTGTATGTAACACACATGATTATTATTCATCACCATTTGCCTCATCTATGGATCTATCATAGACAAGAACTGCCTTGAATGTACATTCATATTCTAGAGGGGTTGTTCAAATGAATACAATAATTATGGAAGACGATTGCCTGACTAGGATTGTAGATGTGCTGGGCTTCAAATGTGCCCTTTCCATATTCCCAACATTATGAAGGAGCTGAGAGATGTTGGAAACGTAATGGCCACAACAGTCTTTAGTTAATATCTAAGCAAACCAAATATATATATATATAGCTCAGCAGAAAAGAGCATCATTACCATACGGACGGTTTAGGAAGTCAAGTACTGTCCTCCAAGGAATTCTTGGATGTCCCTTTTGTCAAAATATCCACATCTCCCCGGTTTTGGGGGTTGACAAAACTGTCCAAGGTACTGCCTCTTGGTTCAATTTAGATCTTGATTTCTGTTAACACCCCGGTGGGAGCAACACCCGGCATTAAACATAGCACGTAGCTGAAGAGGGATGACCATGCTTCCCATGCACCCCCAACCACCTCAGTGCATGACATCCATGGCTTAGTGTTTGTAGACTAATGCAAGACATAATCAAGACCACAAATCTTTGCTTCACATGTCAATATTTGTTTGAAGGTTAGGTGGCCAAGCTGCTTATGATCTGGGCTCCAGATGGGTATAGCTGACAGCATCTACTACTAGTCCTCCAAGGTGCCTAAAACTAGTCCCTCCTCTTGATCCTCTAGTGCAATAGTGACTATCCAAAGACCCTTCTACCCACCAAAACTTGACCCTAAACCCGCCCATGCCTCCAAACACATGCTATGGCTGGGCTTGCATTACGCCGAGACCTATCTCATCCTGGACCTGCTCCAGCGAGATCGACTTCTGTCTGCTTCGGCTATATTCATTCTGCTGGTAAAGTTGTTGATGAAAAAGAAGTCACGGCCAATGGCTCTGGTCGGTGGAGGCCCATTTCAGTCACCAAATATGTGATTTGCATACATGCATAAGGGTGCATGGGTTCAGCCTCGCTCAATGCAAGTGTATTGAGCGAGGCCTGACATGTCTAGTCAGAATGTGTCCGGAAGTATGCAAATCACACGACTGCAGTCACATGACTGCCCGCACCCAGCGCTGGTAAATCCTCACAGTGCGCAGTACGTCCGATGTGAGGATTCACAGCTCTGCAGTCACATACAGTCACATAGTGACCGCACACTTGTAGCCTATGGCCAGACAACCACTTTAAGCATGGGTGTGTGTGTCGGCCCATCACATACTTCAGCATTGCACAATGAGGCGGCATTACATCAGCGCCAGCATTTGTCAATGAACAGTCATTATGAATGGTATTTTGTTTAACAAAGCAACAATCTTATCTCCATCCTTGACATACTCCAAGACTTTCCAGTACAGTAAGTAGAAAGTATTTTTGTTTGCCATTTTTGAGGTTAGTCTATGGATTTCTAAAAATGCTCCCTCTAATATATAATGATTATAACTTGGAAACTGCGGAACTCAGAGAGCGAGCCGAATCTAATAAATTCTGCTGCATTCAATTAGCTAACTGAATGCAGCAGTATTTCTAGAGCGCAGTGTGTGACAGTATGCACTGAGGATGGGTTTTAGGGACTAGTAGAAAGGAGTTCCTTAAATCTGCAATTGTATTAGAGCCGTAAGCTGCCATCTCGGTTGATTTATCTGGATATATGAAATCTTCTATTATAGGGGGTATACACTGTACAGCAAAGGAGTATTGCAATATTATTATTGGGGTAACTTGAACCAGGCTCCAAATGCAACAGTATTGTTATATAAAGTAGTAGTGGGCTCCTCATATGGGTCAGAAGGATTTTTGGGCCCCAAATGCAACCCCATACTCTTCACCATCTATCTTCATGCCAATGAGCAGGGTGGTACTCTGCAGCTCATAGGAGACACCGACTCTGCTGTATAGATCACATAGGACACACTGAGACTGCTGTATACCAGAATATGCACGGATGGTCATAGTAAATGTGCAGCCTTCATTTTGTGTTCTGATCTTGAAAAATGTAAGCTATGCTGTGGTTGGTCACAATGGGGAACAAAGATTTCTTTCTTTCAGTGTTTACAGAAATCTGTTCCAGAATATCTGCTTTATATAAGAGAGCATTGATATAGTCAATGAGACACATAGGAGACACTAAGACTGCTGTATATATCACAAAGCAGATACTGAGATTGCTGTATATATATATATCACATAGGATACACTGAGGCTGCTCTTACAACTCATAGGAGACATCGACTCTGCTATATGTATCACATAGGAGACTCTCCTGTATACATCACATAGGATACACTGAAACTGCTGTACAATCACATAGGATACACTGAGACAGCTCTTACAACTCATAGGAGACACTGACTATGCTGTATGCATCACATAGGAGACACCAACTCTGCTGTATACATCATATAGGATACACTGAGACTGCTGTATAATCACATAGGATACACTGAGACTGCTGTGTTCATCACATAAGATACACTGAGACTGCTGTATACATCACATAGGAGACACTGAGAATGCTGTATATATCACAGCAGATACTGAGACTACTGTTAATTTTTATATATATTATTATATCACATAGGATACACTGAGTCTGCTGTATACAACTCATAGGAGACACTGACTATGCTGTATGCATCACATAGGAGACACCGACTCTGCTGTATACATCATATAGGATACACTGAGACTGCTGTATAATCATAGGATACACTGAGACTGCTGTGTTCATCACATAAGATACACTGAGACTACTGTATACATCACATAGGAGACACTGAGACTGCTGTATATATCACATAGCAGATACTGAGACTGCTGTATATATATCACATAGGATACACTGAGTCTGCTGTCTACAACTCATAGGAGACACCAACTCTGCTGTATAGATCACATAGGACACACTGAGACTGATGTATACATTACATAGGAAACACTGAGACTGCTGTGTACATCACATAAGATGCACTGAGACTGCTGTATGCATCACATAAGAGACACTGAGACTGTGGTACATGCAGAACATAGGAGACACTGAGACTCTGCTGTATGCATCACATAGGATACACTGACTGCTGTATGCACCACATAGAATACACTGTAACTACTGTATACTTCAAATAGGATACACTGAGACTGCTGTACACATTACATAGGAGAGTATGTATGTTCTTGTGTTTGCGTAGTTTTCCTTCAGGTTCTCCAGTTTTCTTTCACACTCCAAAGACATACTGGTAGGGAATCTAGATTGTGAACTCCAATGGGAACAGTGATGATAACGTCTTTTAAGGGCTGTGGAATTAATGGCGCTATATAAGTGAGTAAAATAAATAAACAAATAAAAATATTGAGACCACTGTATACATCACATTTGAGAAATTAATACTGCTGTATACATCAGGTAACAGTTGCTCTCTGTGGCTCTGCAAAGGCAGAGGCAATGTTGAAAATGTAGTTTGCAATAGGGAAATCATCTAAGAGGGAAGGAAGGAATGAAGACAAGAAGCATTTTATAAATGTCACATGAACAAGCACAGGTAAACACAAAGTATACACAAAATACTCTGCATTAATCTATAGCAATAACAACCCATACTGCACTGTACATGGAAAAAGTAATAATTAATATCCTTGGCTAATAGTTGTGATATTCAATGAGACACACATAGCCAGGGATATGTGTGGGTAAAACAGCGCACGGCCAGACCTTGGCAGCTATTATGTCACCTATGAGGCGGCAGACGTCGATGTTAGAGGGGACTGAAATAACGATCATTTCATCATTTCCCAAGATGTCCTCCACTAACGGCAGCCATTGCAGCATTAATATACCTCTTGCAATGAAATTAATTACAGGGGTCTTGTTAAAGGGAGAGAAATAACTGTTAATAGGACGGGCATTCCTTTTTTTTTTCAGCTCCATCTCAAAATTCTCAAATCATTCTTTTTTTTATTTCCTCTCCGCTGCTTCTCTTTCATTCTGGAACCAATGTCCGACATGTGGATCCCCGTCCTCCCTCCTGTGTGAAATGCTAATCAGACAGCAGGACTGGTTTGTGCTGCCAGGATTCCACCCAAAGCTGCAGACATGAACGTCCCTGGTGAATCGTCCGCACGGAATGAAGTGGCAGTCTAAATATTATCCGATTAATGAAGTATTATTAAAGCAGTGAGATACAATATTATGACTAAGTGCTACGTGTGTTTTTCACTTCCAAGGAAGTCACATCAGGAGCCACACAAATGAGATTAATTAATAGCCATGATTAACCCTGGAATGAAATGATTTCTAGCAAGATTACCAATATCCATTCTTATCATGGTTTCTTGACATTGTACCCGTCTCCATTTCACAAAGACAATGCACTGGTGACTTCTTTTAAAGGGAATCTGTCAGCAGATTATTACTATGTAATCTGAGAGCAGCAGGATGTAGAGGCTGAGACCTTGATTCCAGCGATGTGTCACTTAAGGCTGGGTCTCACATAGCGATACACCAGCGATCCCGACAACGATCAGGATCGCTGGTGTATCGCTATATTATCGCTGCTGAGCTGCCAAACAGGCAGCGAATCAGTACAGCGACACTGCGGGTAAACATCGCTAGTTACCCGCAGTGTACGTTGGATCCAGCGCCCTGATGCAGGGATCTGGTAACCAAGGTACACATCAGGTTTCCAGGTGCTGCGCGGTGCCTGGAAACCCGCTGTGTACCTTGGTTACCAGCTCTCTGCATCAGGGCGCTGGTATCCAAGGTACACAGCGGGTTTCTAGGCACAGCCCCGCGCCTGGAAACCCGCTGTGTACCTTGGTTACCAGCGGATCGCTGGTCTCCCGCCTGTCACACGCAGGATGCGTGCCTGTCAGCGGGAGACCAGCGATCAAAAAAATGTCCAGACATTTCAGCGACGATCAGCGATACCCGCAGGGGGGCTGATCGTCACTGAATGTCACACACAGCGATATCGCTGGGGAGTCGCTGCTGCGTCACAAAACTAGTGACTCAGCACCGATCTCGCTAGCGATATCGCTATGTGAGACGGGGGCTTTACTGAGCTGCTTGCTCTAATCACTGTTTTATCAGGAGGAGATTATCACTATGAGACTAGATGTCTCGTGCCTCCTGGTCCAACCACGCACCCAGCACTGATTAGCTGTAATTTTATCACAACTTCTGCACCGTGTAAACTAAGTGACATATCACTGGAATCAGGTTCTCTGCCCCTTACAATATGCTGCTGTCAGATTACATAGCAAAAAGCTGCTGACATATTCACTTTAAGTATATATGTGTGTACATATCAAATTTATTTTCTGCTGTGTGTTTTAAAGCAGAGTGAGGTTATGACAAAAATGGTATGTTGTGGATAATGTGCTGCACCAATTTTTTGACAGTGGCTTGGACAGGAGGAATCTGCTCTCAGTTTCCCTTTAAGTCCCTCCACAATGCTGGCCATAGTGCTCACTGTTATGTCACCTCTCCATGCCCCTGCCTATTTTATTGAAAGAAGTGGATTTTTCCACATCTGTACCTTCCTTTTCCCTTGCTGATCTGCCAAGGAAAATATCTTCCGAATCCCAGCAATGTCTAAATGGAAAAAGTGGTACTACTCAATCTGGGGTACTCGGATCAAGGAGTGATGGGTTCCTCCACTAGAACAGTGGCATCATATCATTGGGCAGCCTGAAAGTCCTGATGTATCTGAGGTGCTCGGATCAATAAATCTGAGGTGCTTGGACCTAAGTGTATCGGACAGAAGCATCACAACAGAGACGGTCTACAGATGCTGAAAGGAACAGGAAGTGTGAGTCTAATACTAGTCCCAATAGACAGGTTAATTTCTATTTTTTTATAGATAGATAATATAGATAAATATATAGATAACAGATACTGTAGATAATAGACAGATCGATAGATAGATAAATAAATAATAGATAGATGATAGATAGATAGATAGATAGATAGATAGATAGATAGATAGATAATAGATAGATAGATAGATAGATAGATAGATAGATAGATAGATAGATAGATAGATAGATAGATAGATAGATAGATAAAGATAGATAGATAGATAGATAGATAATAGATAGATAGATAATAGATAGATAGATAGATAGATAGATAGATAGATAGATAGATAGATAGATAGATAATAGACAATAGATACATAATAGATCGACGATAGATAATAGATAGATATTAGATAGATAATTAGATAAATAGATGATAGATAGATAGATAATATATAGATAAATAGATATATAATAGACAGATAGATAATAGATAAATAGATAGATAGATAGATAAATAGATAGATGATACATAGATAATATATACAAAGTACATAATAATAGATAGATAATAGACAATAATAGATAGATAGATAGACATATAATAGTATAATATATATAATAGATAGATATTAGATAGAAAATTAGATAAAGATGATAGAATAGATAATAGATAGATGATTATAGAATAGATAGATAGATAGATACTGTACATAATATATACTGTAGATAATAGATAGATGATAGATTGATAATAAGTAGATAGGTAATAGACAATAGATAGATGGATAATAGATAGATATTAGATAGATAAATATATAATAGATGATATATAATATATAGATAAATAGATAATAGATGATAGATTGATAATAAGTAGATAGGTGATAGACAATAGATGGATAATAGATAGATATTAGATAGATAAATATATAATAGATAGGACTGTCTGAACAGATCTGCAAATTACTAGACAATTTGCATACATGCGGTCACATGTCGACTAGACGTGCATGGCCTCGCTCAATGCAAGTTAATTGAGTGAGGCAGGGCACGTCTAGTTGGAATGTGGCCGGAAGTATGCAAATCGCATACATATGACCGCCCGATTCCGGCACAGGAGAAAGTCTGCAGTCACATAGATAACCCCTTGGGCAAGTCCTTAGAGTATTTACATTGTTGACGGGTTATTCTTTAAATTTAAGCTCTAGCCCCTTACACCTCCACAAATTTATATGCAATGGAGCGGCACAGTGTAGCACTGTAGAGGCTTGTGCAACTAGTATTGTGAATGCAAACATGACAGAAGGTCACTTCCAAGTCAATGCAAAAACAAATTCATACAACGCTCTGAAATCCAGATGCTTTTACGTCTTGATATAAAACTGCCCCCTCCCCAAACTATCCTTCGTTCCTCTCGTCCAGAGCTTTCCTCCTGTGTAAACCCCTGAGGTGCCAACTAGACCTAGCGGCAACTGCAACCTCTGCTCGCCCTATGGCTACACCACCGGCTGAAAGCAATTACAGGATCCTTCTCTGCTGTCTATTTTGCAGAAAACATTTCTTAAAATATTCTTCTTCGTTCCTCAAAGTCCGAGTGCATAACGCCAACAACCAGACTCAATGGTGGAAATTTATCAAGATGTTTCATGCACCAGTCTTAGTATAAAGCTGGCTGGAGTAAGACGCACGCCTCTTAATAAATTCACTCCATCTTTGGCCATCTCGGAGCCAGAAAGCCTATGGGCAGGCAGAGATTTCACTAATATTTATGACAATTTCTTGCTTAAATGGTAGTTACCTTTTTGTGGTATCGGCGGCTCCACTCCTTTTACTAAGCGTCGCCCACTTAAAGAGGAGAGCAGTGAAAAACAGTAAAAAGCTATACATTTTTTAGCAAATTTAGCATGCGCCATGACTTGAGACTTTTTGTCTCCATGAAGAATTAGCGTATACCCAACACCTACTGACAATGGCTGACCACTGGGATTTTAAAGCCACCGTTTCTTGCCCAAAACAAACTGATCTTTGCTTACCCTCACTGGGTCTCCACCACTGCCCCAATGCACTCCAGCCAATCACTGAGGTCAGCGGCTCTGCAAATATAGATGGCACGAGCCACTTACTGGTGCTGACCTCAGTGATTTGATGCAGCGCTCTGTCAGCAGTCCGCAACGGCGTCTGGGAGCAGAAGTAGAGTCTCAGCGCCAGACCCAGGGAGGGTGAGTAAAGCTCAGTTTGTTTGTTTTTAAAGGGAACCTGTCAGCTGATTAATGGTGCCCAAACCGTGGGAAGCATGGATCAAATCCTGGTTTCACATCTGAAGCCAGGTATATTTTGCCCCGAAATTTTCAGAGAAAATATAGCTAAAAATTTGCTGCTGGAGGTGACTATAGCATGAGACCTGTCGATCATCTGGAGCAGAGCTGGGAAGGGCCGGCCAGAGGAAGAGCTGGACTAGTCTCATCTTTGACTATGGTCCCCGGCCGGCTTGTCCCAGCTCTGCTCTCGGTGATTGACATTTTCAGAGAAAATATAGCTAAAAATTTGCTGCTGGAGGTGGCTATAGCATGAGACCTGTCGATTATCTGGAGCAGAGCTGGGAAGAGCCAGCCAGAGGAACAGCTGGACTAGTCTCATCTTTGACTATAGTTCCCGGCCGGCTCTTCCCAGCTGTGCTCTCATTGACTGATAGGTCTTTCGGTCTGGTCTAGCAGCATATATTTCCTTTGAAACACCAGAGCAAAATATACGTAGCTGCAATTGTGCAGCCAAGATCTGATTCATGCTGCCTATGGTTTTCTGAAAGCAGAAAATCTCTTTAAAGCGCACTTCTCAAAAATCTATCCAGTTATCCAAAGAATTAGGAATTATTGGCAAGTCTTCATGGGAATAAATAATGCAAATGAGCTCTTAACGTCCATTACTTTCTACTGTAGCAACGCGTTTCTAAGTCGGAGTCTTCCACATCTCCTTTATTAAGAATTCTCTATGTGAGTGCTTCCCTTCACATTTACAAACACGTGACGGAGTATATTGAGTGATCAGTATTCCGAGCCCCTTCTGATGCCTCAAGCCCCCTTGACAGTTTTCTTCATATTAATATTATAGATTCTTAGGTCAATTCACTTTTCTTGTATGTCTAAATAATAGATGTTTGTGGCATGGTCCCTCACTATGGTCTGCATGCTGAATACAGCATGTGACATGACGGCTATTCTGTACATTGTACCATTTCTATGTTATACTGAGCCGCAGGCTATGGCAGCACTTTCTATATAAAGTCTAAATATAACATGTGTCACTGCAGGGAATATATCCAACAGCCAAATTAAAATTAGAGTCTATAAAAAACAATCTTATACTGGGAAAGGAAGGTTATCTCTTACCAAACAGCATCTATATAAATATCTGACATCATAAGCACCGGGATACATATACAGTAGTGTTCAAAATAATAGCAGAGTTCATATACAGTACAGACCAAAAGTTTGGACACACCTTCTCATTCAAAGATTTTTCTGTATTTTCATGACTATGAAAATTGTAGAATTACACTGAAGGCATCAAAACTATGAATTAACACATGTGGAATTATACATTACACTTTACAAAAAAGTGTGAAACTACTGAAAATATGTCTTATATTCTAGGTTCTTCAAAGTAGCCACCTTTTGCTTTGATTACTGCGTTGCACGCAGAAAAGGTGAACGGATGGACTCTACATGCCTGGTTCCCACCGTGAAGCATGGAGGAGGTGGTGTGATGGTGTGGGGTGCTTTGCTGGTGACACTGTTGGGGATTTATTCAAAATTGAAGCGGTAAGCGGTCCAGCTCACCCCAAACCATCTCGATTGAGTTCAGGTCTGGTGACTGTGGAGGCCAAGTCATCTGGCGTACCACCCCAACACTCTCCTTCTTGGTCAAATAGCCCTTACACAGCCTAGAGGTGTGTTTGGGGTCATTGTCCTGTTGAAAAATAAATGATGGTCCAACTAAACGCAAACCGGATGGAATAGCATGCTGCTGCAAGATGCTGTGGTAGCCATGCTGGTTCAGTATACCTTCAATTTTGAATAAATCCCCAACAGTGTCACCAGCAAAGCACCCCCACACATCACACCACCTCCTCCATGCTTCACGGTGGGAACCAGGCATGTAGAGTCCATCCGTTCACCTTTTCTGAGTGCAAAGCAGTAATCAAAGCAAAAGGTGGCTACTTTGAAGAACCTAGAATATAAGACATATTTTCAGTTGTTTCACACTTTTTTGTAAAGTGTAATGTATAATTCCACATGTATTAATTCATAGTTTTGATGCCTTCAGTGTGATTCTACATGAAAATACAGAAAAATCTTTGAATGAGAAGGTGTGTCCAAACTTTTGGTCTGTACTGTATGTAAGCGAATCACAAAATCTTATACTAGCTTATATTTCCAGCATTGGGAACATTGTGCACTGTTTTCTAAGTCAAAACATGATACGAAATGTATATAATGCTAAAGTACTTTACAAAAAATGAACGCTGGGCTGTTCTAAAAAATAGCAGTGTCTGCATTTATATTTATAAACTCACAATATGTACTTTTTGTGGATTTAGCATTCCTGTGAATCACTAACTGTTGGAATATGTTTGGTGCAACAACTCCATTCCTGTCTATGAGTGTTTAGTTGCTAGATTTGTATGCTGTTTATACAGTTAAAAAAAAAACTCCAAGAGGCTCACACAGGGAGAGCATGTGACTGTATTTCCTGTTTTCCTGTGTCTGTGTATGAGAGAAGCAGCCTGCTGTAGATGCTGCACAGATAGAGACATACAAATGATTTATTCCTGATCTATTAAGCTTATCATATATTGTTCCTGAATAAAGAAGCTCTGTTGTCACACGCTTGGAGAGTATCCTGAATAATCCACTGCCAACACTAACCTAATATTTTGTTGAATACCACAGTTTTTTAGAACTGCTTCACATGTATGTAGCATAGGGTCACCCAACTTCTGGACGCTGTCAACTGTTATTCCAGGATACTTGGACTACGTCCCACAATTTTTTTTCATTTGTTGGCTTTGCCTCAGAAACGGCATTTTTGATGTCACCCACAAGTGTTCTATCGGATTAAGGTTCGGAGATTGGGCTGTCCACTCCATAACTTCAATTTTGTTGGACTGGAACTAAGATTTTGCTCGTTTATTGCTGTGTTTAGGGTCGTTGATGAAATATCAATTTCAAAGGCTTATCCTTTTCAGCGTAAGGCAACATGACCTCTTCAAGTATTTTAATATATGTAAAGTGGTCCATGATCCTTGGTATGCGGTAAATAGGCATACCTCCCAACCGTCCCGGATTGAGCGGGACAGTCCCGATTCTAACCCTCCCACCCGCTGTCCCGCTCGGGACGCTGTTTCCCGCAGTGAGAGAAGCCGCCATGCCCCCCATGCCCCCCATCCTCACCCTCCCTGTCTCTCCACCTCAGCCATTCACATTCAGCAATGACGTCGCTGTGCTGTCCTCCTCTGTGTGCAAAGGACCTGTGATGAGGTCACAGGAGGGGAGGAGTTAGGTGTCACATGGTCAGGCTCCTCCGTATGTGTGCAGGACTCTGCTGTGCTGGTTGTTATGGTCATACCTCCCAACCGTCCTGGATTGAGCGGGACAGTCCCGATTCTGACCGCCCCGTCCCGCTGTCCCGCTGAGGACACTATGTGTCCTGCAGTGATGAGCCGCCACGCCCCCCATGCACCCCTTCCTGCCCTCCCTGTGTCTACAGCTCAGCCTCACAGCAGCTAGCAATGACGCTGCTATAGCTGTACTCTTCTGTGCCCACAGGACCTGTGATGAGGTCACAGGAGGGGAGGAGTCAGGGGTCACATGATCAGTGTCCTCGTGTGCAGGACTCTGCTGTGATGGTTGTCATGGTGCTGGATGAGGGTAAGTGTGTGTGGGGGTCGGGACTCGGGTTTACAGTGTGGATGTAGCAGTGCTGTAGTGTGTACGAGGTGTACGGAGCGGAGCCGTGTGTGTACGAGGTGTACGGAGCTGAGCCGTGTGTGTACGAGGTGGATGTAGCAGTGATGTAGTGTGTACGAGGTGTACAGAGCAGAGCCGTGTGTGTACGAGGTGGATGCAGCAGTGCTGTAGTGTGTACGAGGTGTACGGAGCAGAGCCGTGTGTATACGAGTTGGATGTAGCGGAGCCGTGCGTGAACGAGTTGGATGGAGCGGAGCCGCGTGTGTACGAGGTGCACGGAGCTAAGCCGCACATGTATGAGGTGCACAGAATGGAGCCGCGCATGTACGAGGTGCACGGAGCGGAGCCACACGTGTACGAGGTGCACGGAGCGGAGCCGCGCATGTACGAGGTGCACGGAGCGGAGCCGCGCGTGTACGAGGTGCACGGAGCGGAGCCGCGCGTGTACGAGGTGCACGGAGCGGAGCCGTGCATGTACGAGGTGCACAGAGCGGAGCCGTGCGTGTACGAGGTGCACGGAGCGGAGCCTTGTGTGAACGAGTTGGATATAGCAGAGCCGTGTCTGTACGAGTTGGATGGAGCGGAGCCGTGAGTCTGTACGAGGTGCACGGAGCCGAGGTGCACGGAGCCGAGCCGCGCGTGTACGAGGTGCACGGAGCGGAGCCCCGCATGTACGAGGTGCACGGAGCAGAGCTCCGCATGTACGAGGTGCACGGAGCGGAGCCGCGCGTGTGCGAGGTGCACGGTGCGGAGCCGCTCATGTACAAGGTTCATGGAGCGGAGCCGCGTGTGTACGAGGTGCACAGGCGGAGCCGCCCATGTACGAGGGGAATGTAGCAGTGCTGTAGTGTGTACGAGGTGTACAGAGCGGAGCCTTGTGTGTACGAGTTGTACGGAGCGGAGCCTTGTGTGTACGAGTTGGATGTAGCAGAACCGTGTCTGTACAAGTTGGATGGAGCGGAATCGTGTGTCTGTACGAGGTGCACGGAGCCAAGCCGCACGTGTACGAGGTGTACGGAGCCGTGCTGCGCGTGTACGAGGTTTACAGAGCTGAGCTTTGCCGCGCGTGTACGAGGTTTACGGAGCGAAGCCGTGTGAACGAGATGGATGTAGCAGTGCTGTGTGTGTACGAAACGGAGCCCTGTGTGTGTGAAGTGTACAGAGCTGAGCCACTGAGCTCTGTACATACAGGGCTCCGTGCTTGAGCCATGTGTGTACAGAGCGGAGCAGAGCCATGTGTGTATGGAGTGGAGCCTTGTGTGTATGTAGCGGAGCCGCGTGTGTACGAGATGTACGGAGCAGAACTGAGTGTGTACGAGGTGTATGCTGCAAAGCCGCATGTGTACAAGGTTTACGGAGTGGAGTCGTTTGTGTACAAGGTGTACAAAGAGTGGCTGCGTGTGTACAAGGTGTACGGAGTGGAGCCTTGTGTATACTGAGTGAAGCCTTGTGTGTGCGAGGTGGACGGAGTGGAGACGTGTGTATACGAGGCATACAAAGCGGAACCGTGTGTGTATGAGGTGTGCAGAGCCGTGCGTGTGCAAGGTGTATGGTGGGAGCATTCATACCTCCCAACCATCCTGAATTCAGCGGGACACTCCCGATTTTGGGAGTCTGTCCCGCTGTCCCGGCCGGGAGATTTTCCCGTGGACACAGGAGTACATGCCGGACACCGAGGAGCACTTTAAAACTCGCACGTGATGTTCCACCAGAAGTGACGTGCTGGAAGATGACCGTAAATTAGGTAATTTCGGGAGGAGATTGTGATGGAACCATGGAGGCACTTCAGGAAATGCTTCAGACCCATCACCGTTTCCTCGCCTTGGAATCGGGGATGTCGGCCATGTGAGCGGATCATGATATGTCCTGCACCGGGAGGCTCGGGTGGGCACTACAATGGGAGCCGGGCTGCTATAGTATCTTTATAGAATCTTTATTTCTTTCTCTCTCTCTGTTCTTTCTTTCTTTCTCTCTGTTCTTTCTTTCCCATCTTTCTTTCCCATCTTTCTTTCTCTCTGTTCTTTTTCTTTCTTTCTTTCTCTCTGTTCTTTCTTTCCCCTCTTTCTTTCTATCTCTGTTCTTTCTTTCCTTTCTTTCTCTCTCTCTGTTTCTTTCTTTTTCTCTATCTCTCTGTTCTTTCTTTCCCCTCTTTCTTTTTCTCTCTCTCTGTTCTTTCCCCTCTTTCTTTCTCTCTGTTCTTTTTTTCTTTCTCTCTCTCTTCCCCTTTCTTTCATTCTTCTTTCTTTCTTTCTTTCTTTCTTTCTTTCTCTTTCTTTCTTTCTTTTCTCTCTCTCTCTGTTCTTTCTTTCTTTCCCCTTTCTTTCTTTCTATCCCCTCTTTCTTTCTCTCTGTTCTTTCTTTCCCATCTTTCTATCTCTCTGTTCTTTTCTTTCTTTCTCTGTTCTTGCTTACCCCTCTTTCTTTCTATCTCTCTGTTCTTTCTTTCCCCTTTCTTTTTCTCTTTCTTTCTTTTTCTTTCTCTCTCTTCTTTCTTTCCCCTCTTTCTTTCTCTTTCTCTCTGTTCTTTCTTTCCCCTCTTTCTTTCTCTCTATTCTTTCTTTCCAATCTTTCTTTCTCTCTCTTTTCTTTTTCTTTCTTTCTCTCTGTTCTTTCTTTCCCCTCTTTCTTTCTATCTCTCTGTTCTTTCTTTCTCTTTCTTTCTTTCTTTCTCTCTGTTCTTTCTTTCTCTTTCTTTCCCCTCTTTCTTTCTGTTCTTTCTCTCTCTCTCTGTTCTTTCTTTCTTTCTCTTTCTTCCTCTCTCTCTATTCTTTCTTTCCCATCTTTCTTTCTATCTATCTCTCTGTTCTTTCTTTCTCTCTTTGTTCTTTCTTTCCCTTCTTTCTCTCTCTCCCTCTGTTGTTTCTTTCTTTACCCTCTTTCTTTTTTTCTCTCTGTTCTTTTTTTCTGTCCCCTCTTTCTTTCTCTCTTTGTTTCTTTCTTTTTCTCTATCTCTCTGTTCTTTCTTTCCCCTCTTTCTTTCTTTTTCTTTCTTTCTTTCTTTCTTTCTCTCTGTTATTTCCCCCTCTTTCTTTCTTTCTTTCTTTCTTTCTTTCTTTCTTTCTCTGTTCTATTTTTCTTTCTCTCTCTCTGTTCTTTCTCTTTCTTTCTCTCTCTGTTCTTTCTTTCTTTCTCTGTTCTTTCTTTCCCCTCTTTCTTTCTCTCTCTATTCTTTCTTTCTTTTTCTCTCTGTTCTTTTTCCCCCTCTGTCTTTCTTTCTTTCTCTGTTCTTTCTTTCCCCTCTATCTTTTCTCTCTCCCTCTCTGTTCTTTCTTTCTCTCTCTGTTCTTTCTTTCCCTCTTTCTTTCTTTTTCTCTCTCTGTTCTTTCCCCTCTTCTTTCTTCTTTCTTTCTTTCTTTCTTTCTCTTCTTTCTTTCTTTCTTTCTTCTTTCTTTCTTTCTTTCTTTCTTTCTTTCTTTCTTTCTCTCTGTTCTTTCTTTCTCTCTCTGTTCTTTCTTTCCCCTCTTTCTTTCTTTCTTTCTTTCTTTGTTCTTTCTTTCCCCTCTTTCTTTCTCTCTCTATTCTTTCTTTTTCTCTCTGTTCTTTCTTTCCCCCTCTGTCTTTCTTTCTCTGTTCTTTCTTTCCCCTCGTTCTCTCTCCCTCTCTGTTCTTTCTTTCTCTCTCTGTTCTTTCTTTCTTCTTTCTTTCTTTCTTTCTTTCTTTTTCTCTGTTCTTTCTTTCTCTCTCTGTTCTTTCTTTCCCCTCTTTCTTTCTCTCTGCCTCTCTGTTCTTTCTTTCCCCTCTCTTTTTTTCTCTCTGTTCTTTTTTTCTGTCCCCTTTCTTTCTCTGTTCTTTCTTTCTTTCCCATCTTTCTTTCTCTCTCTGTTCTTTCTTTCCCGTCTTTCTTTCTTTCTCTCTCTGTTTTTTCTTTCCATTCTTTCTTTCTCCGTCTCTGTTCTTTCTTTCCCCTTTCTTTGTTTATTTCTTTCTCTCTCTACTTTCTCTCTGTTCTTTCTTGCTTTCCCCTCTTTCTTTCTCTCTCCTTTCTCTCTGTTTTCTTTTTTCTCTCTCTGTTCTTTCTTTTACTCAGTACCAGTGTGCCCACAGTACCAGTCACTGTTCCCTCAGTACCAGTCAGTGTGATCACCAGTGCTAAATGGGTTTGGTCAGGGCGTGGACATGGGTGTGACTAGTTGTGAAATGGGTGTGGTTTGGGGGCGTGGCCTAAAATTTGCAGCGCTTTGTCCCTCTTTCCCATCTTCAAAAGTTGGGAGGTATGGTCATGGTGCTGGATGAGGGTAAGTTTATGTGTGGGGTCAGGAGGGGTTTACAGTGTGGATGTAGCAGTGCTATGTGTGTATGAGGTGTACAGAGTGGTGCCGCGTGTGTACGAGGTGTACGGAGCGGAGCCGTGTGTGTACGAGGTGTACGGAGCGGAGCCGTGTGTGTATGAGGTGTACGGAGCGAGCCATAAGTGTACGAGGTGTACGGAGCGGAGCCGTGTGTGTACGAGGTGTACGGAGTGGAGCCGCGTTTGTACGAGGTGTACGGAGCGGAGCCATAAGTGTACGAGTGTACGGAGCGGAGCCGTGTGTGTACGAGGTGTACGGAGCGGAGCCGTGTGTGTACGAGGTGTACGGAGCGGAGCCGTGTGTGTACGAGGTGTACGGAGCGGAGCCGTGTGTGTAAGAGGTGTACGGAGCGGAGCCGTGTGTGTACGAGGTGTATGGAGCGGAGCCGTGTGTGTACAAGGTATACGGAGTGGAGCCGTGTGTGTACGAGTTGGATGTAGCGAAGCCGTGTGTGTACGAGTTGGATGTAGCGTAGCTGTGTGTGTACGAGTTGGATGTAGCGGAGCCGTGTGTGTATGAGTTGGATGTAGCGGAGCCGTGTGTGTACGAGTTGCATGTAGCGGAGCCGTGTGTGTACGAGTTGGCTGTAGCAGAGCCGTGTGCATACGAGTTGGATGTAGCGGAGCCGTGTGTCTGTACAAGGTGTATGGAGCGGAGCCGTGTGTCTGTACAAGGTGTATGGAGCGGACGGCCAGTGTGGTTCGTACGTGTATGGAGCGACGTGTGTCGTAAGGTGTATGGAGGCGGAGCGGTGTGTCTGTACGAGGTGTATGGAGCGGAGCCGTGTGTCTGTACGAGGTGTATGGAGCGGAGCCGTGTGTCTGTACGAGGTGTACAGAGCGGAGCTGTGTGTGTACGAGGTGGACGTAGCAGTGCTGTAGTGTGTACGGAGCGGAGCCGTGTGTGTACGAGGTTGATGTAGCAGTGCTGTAGTGTGTACAAGGTGCACGGAGCCAAGCCACGCGTGTACGAAGTGTACGGAGCCGAGCCACGCGTGTATGAGGTTTATGGAGTGGAGCCGTGTGTACGAGGTGGATGTAGCAGTACTGTGTGTGTGTACGAAACGGAGCCCTGTGTGTACGAAGTGTACGGAGCTGAGCCGCTCAGCTCCGTACACACAGGGCTAAGTGCTTGAGCCGTGTGTGTACAGAGTGGAGCAGAGCCGTGTGTGTACGGAGTGGAGCCTTGTGTGCATGTAGCGGAGCCGCGTGTGTACGAGGTGTACGGAGCAGAACCATGTGTGTACAAGGTGTATGCTGCAAAGCCGCATGTGTACAAGGTTTACGGAGTGGAGTCGTGTGTGTACAAGGTGTACACAGCGTGGCTGCGTGTGTACAAGGTGTACGGAGTGGAGTCATGTGTATACTGAGTGGAGCCTTGTGTGTGCGAGGTGGATGGAGTGGAGCCGTGTGTGTACGAGGCATACAAAGCGGAACCGTGTGTGTATGAGGTGTGCAGAGCCGTGCGTGTACAAGGTGTATGGTGGGGAGCATTCATACCTCCCAACCATCCCGAATTCAGCAGGACACTTCCGATTTTGAGAGTCTGCCTGCTGTCCCAGCCGGGCTTTTCCCGTGGACACAGGAGTACATGCCAGAGCCCCGAGGAGCTCTATAAAACTCGCATGTGATGTTCCACCAGAAGTGACGTGCTGGAAGATGACCAGAAATTGAGTAATTTCGGGAGGAGATTGTGACGGAACCATGGAGGCACTTCAGGGAATGCTTCAGATCCATCACCGTGTCCTCCTCTGACAGCGGGATCGCCTTGGAATCGGGGATGTCGGCCATGTGAGCGGATCATGATATGTCCTGCACCGGGAGGCTCAGGTGGGCACTACAATGGGAGCCGGGCTGCTATAGTATCTTTATAGAATCTTATTTCTTTCTCTGTTTCTTCTCGCTCTCTGTTCTTTCTCTCTGTTCTTTCTTTCCCTCTTTCTTTCTATCTCTCTGTTCTTTCTTTCTTCCCCTTTCTTTCTTTCTTCTTTCTTTCTTTCTTTCCCCTTTCTTTCTATCTATTCTTTCTTCTTTCCTTTCTTTCTCTCTCTCTGTTCTTTCTTTCTTTCTCTCTGTTCTTCTTCTTTCTCTCTCTCTGTTCTTTCTTTCCCATCTTTCTCTTCTATCTTCTGGTCTTTTTCTTTCTCCTTTCTTTCTTTCTTTCCCTTTCTTTCTATCTATTCTTTCTTTCTTTCCTTTCTTTCTCTCTCTCTGTTCTTTCTTTCTTTCTCTCTGTTCTTTCTTTCTTTCTCTCTCTCTGTTCTTTCTTTCCCATCTTTCTCTCTATCTCTCTGGTCTTTTTCTTTCTCCTTTCTTTTCTTTCTTTCTATTTCTTTCTCTCTGTTCTTTCTTTCTTTCCCCTTTCTTTCTTTCTTTTCTCTTTCTTTCTTTCTTTTTCTCTCTCTCAGTTCTCTTTCTTTCCCCTTTCTTTCCTTCTATATGTTCTTTCTTTCTTTCCTTTCTTTCTCTCTCTCTGTTCTTTCTTTCTCTCT
Organism: Oophaga sylvatica; assembly: GCA_033576555.1. Taxonomy (NCBI): domain Eukaryota; kingdom Metazoa; phylum Chordata; class Amphibia; order Anura; family Dendrobatidae; genus Oophaga; species Oophaga sylvatica. The sequence goes on along the minus strand of JARQOD010000003.1, from coordinate 454,891,015 downwards.
GTTCTTCCTTTCTCTCTCTCTGTTCTTTCTTTCCCATCTTTCTCTCTATCTCTCTGTTCTTTTTCTTTCTCCTTTTTCTTTCTTTCTATTTCTTTCTCTCTGTTCTTTCTTTCCCCTCTTTCTTTCTCTTTCTCTCTGTTCTTTTTTTCTCTTTCTTTCCCCTCTTTCTTTCTCTCTCTCTGTTTTCTTTCTTTCTTTCCCATCTTTCTTTCTCTCTCTGTTCTTTTTCTTTCTTTCTCTCTGTTCTTTCTTTCCCCTCTTCTTTCTATCTCTCTGTTCTTTCTTTCCCCTCTTTCTTTCTCTTTCTCTCTGTTCTTTCTTTCTCTTTCTTTCTCTCTCTCTGTTCTTTCTTTCTCTCTCTCTGTTCTTCCTTTTTCTCTCTATTCTTTCTTTCTCTCTCTGTTCTCTTTCTTTCCCCTCTTTCTTTCTCACTCTAATCTTTCTTTATCTCTAATCTTTCTTTCTCTCTGTTCTTCTTTCCTCTTTCTTCCTTCTTTCTTTCTTTCTTTCTTTCTCTTTCTTTCTTCTTCTCTTCTCTCTTTCTTTCTTTTCCCCATCTTTCTTTGTCTCTATCTCTCTGTTCTTTCTTTCTTTCTCTCTTTGTTCTTTCTTTCCCTTCTTTCTCTCTCTCTCCCCTCTCTGTTGTTTCTTTCTTTACCATCTTCCTTTTTTTCTGTCCCATCTTTTTTTCTCTCTCTGTTTTTTCTTTCTTTCTCTCTCTCTCTGTTCTTTCTTTCTCTCTGTTCTTTCTTTCTTCTCTCTCTGTTTCTTTTTCTTTCTCTCTATCTTTCTGTTCTTTCTTTCTTTCCCCTCTTTCTTTTTCTCTCTGTTCTTTCTTTCTCTCTGTTCTTTCTTTCTTTTTCTTTCTTCTCTTTCTTTCTTTCTCTCTGTTCTTTCTTTCCCTTCTTTCTTTCTTTCTCTATTTTTTCTTTCTTTCTCTCTCTGTTCTTTCTTTCCCCCTCTGTCTTTCTTTCTCTGTTCTTTCTTTCCCCTCTTTCTTTCTCTCTCCCACTCTGTTCTTTCTTTCCCCTCTTTTTCTTTCTTTCTTGCTTTCTTTCTCTGTTCTTTCTTTCCCCCTCTGTCTTTCTTTCTCTCTCTGTTCTTTCTTTCCCCTCTTTCTTTCTCTCTCCCTCTCTGTTCTTTCTTTCCCCTTTCTTTTTTTCTCTCTCTCTGTTCTTTCTTTCCCCTTTCTTTGTTTATTTCTTTCTCTCTCTACTCTCTCTCTGTTCTTTCTTGCTTTCCCCTCTTTCTTTCTTTCTCTCTCTGTTATTTCTTTCTCTCTCCTTTCTTTCTGTTTTCTTTTTTCTCTCTCTGTTCTTTCTTTTACTCAGTACCAGTGTGCCCACAGTACCAGTCACTGTGCCCTCAGTACCAGTCAATGTGATCACCAGTGCTAAATGGGTGTGGTTGGGGCGTGGACATGGGTGTGACTAGTTGTTAAATGGGTGTGGCCGGGGCGGGTCTAAAATTTGAAGTGCCGCGCTGTGCGCCGCAACTTTGTCCCTCTTTCCCGTCTTCAAAAGTTGGGAGGTATGAAATAGGTCTGGCACCATCGTAAGAGAAACATGCCCATGTCATGATGCTTGCACCACCATCCTTCACTGTCTTCACACTGTACTGTGGCTTGAATGCAGAATTTGGGGGTCGTCTGATGAACTGTCTGCGGCCATTGGACCCATAAAGAACAATTTTATTTTCATCAGTCCACAAAATGTCTCTCCATTTCTCTTTAGGTCAGTTGATGGGTTCTTTGGCAAATTGTATCCACCTCAGTATATGTCTTTTTTTTATCAGTGGGACTCTGCGGGGACTTCTTGCTAAGAGATTCGCTTCACACAGGCGTCTCCTAACTGTCACAGAACTCACAGGTATCGTGAGACTGTCTCTGATCATCCTGGAGCTGATCATTGGCTGAGCCTTTACCATTCTGGCGATTCTTCCATCCATTAGAATGGCAGCCTTTCCCCATAAAAACAAAAAATAATATAGGGAAGTCTCATGGTAAAACAGACCCAGAATTAAACAGATTTGTTCACTGGTCTGTAATAGATTCCAATGGTTATGGCTATCAGGCCAGGGTCAAAGGTCAGCTCAAGTAAGCTGTGGTGTTCCACGAGCAGGTTCTATCTGGTTCTGACCAGTTCTTTTGGAGCACTTTTCCTGTAATCACATTGGTGGGTTTGTAAAAGACCGGGTAAAGCTGTTCTATATAAGGCCCACTTCGGGGCTATTTTCTCCATTCATCGTTTTTCTGAAGAAAAGAAGATCTACAAAATATTGTAGATTGTAAGCTCTCACGAGCAGGGTCTTCTTATTTTGCTTTAATTACTGTATTGTTAACGTTGTGACTTATGACTTGTGTTTTGAAACTGTTAAACTGTAAAGCCTGCGGAATATGATGGCGCTATATAAATAAAGATTATTATTATTATTATTATTAAGATCCCACCCTACCTCCACCATTATTAAAAATGTTACTTTTATTCCTCGTAGTGATGTTTTATTTGAGGGAAAATCACCCAGCTCTCTGGGTGGATTGGTTAATCAGAGGTTTATCTATGGTTATTCTGTATATTATTTATGTATTATAATATTATTTAGTTACCCTGAAAAAACATGATGCCCATTTTCTTCCATTTACTATGTTTGTGTCTTTTTATGAGTATGGTTGGGTTTTGTGTTACCGTGGTAGTTTTCCGTTTTCTTCCACTTCTCTCTGGTTTGGCTTTCCATTTTAAAGCATTGGAGATCATTTTAGCTGAATAGCCGATCATTGTCTGCACTTCTTTATCAGTTTTACCCTCTCCAATGAACTTTTTAATCAAAGTATGCTGTTCTTCTGAACAATGTCTTGAACAACCCATATTTCTCAGGCTTTCAAGGAGAAATGCATGTACAACATGTCCTGGCTTCTCCCTTAAATTAGGGCCACCTGATTCACACCTGTTTCTTTATAGAATGATTGACCTCACTAATTGATCTCCACACTGATATTATTGTGATCACCCACCTTTCAATTAATTATTCTAATACACAGACTCAGAAACCTGCAGATCATGAATGCAGAGTCTGGTGGTTTTCTTAGAATCTACTGCACCAACTGGTAAATTGTGTGACATGTAGGGTTGAGCATTCCGATACTGCAAATATGGGTATCGGCCGATATTGGCTATATCGGAATTCCGATTCCGAGTTCCGATATTTTCGTCATATCGGATACCGGAATCGGGATGTCACTGTCACTGTCAGTGTCCGTCTGTCGGGTCTGTCAGGAGTCAGCGGCACTTACCTGGCAGAAGATCTCCGGCGGTCACGGGCTGGACTGCTTCATGGCCGCCATCCTCTTCTCCCCGGCGGTCACATGCAGTTTCTCGCGATAACTGCAGTGACTGCTGGGTAATCCCGGCCGTAAAGCAGTCAGTCCGATGACGTCACCGCCGGGGAAGCAGGTAATCAGCTGTGCTGCGTGCGATGACAGGCTCTGCCTGTCATTGCGATGTAGCAGAGCTGGATCGTCGTGGGACTGTCGTTATGGACTGCGTCGGACAGGTGGTATACTGTTGGTTTTTTTTTTATTTTTTTACAGGAGATCGATGGCGTCGCAGGAATGAGAGAGTAATAAAAAAAATGAAAACTGTGTTGTCTCTTTTATTTCATTAAAATACTTTTTTCTTGCTGTGTCTTTTTTTTACACATTTAAAAACTTTGGGATTAATAATGGATCGGTGTCTTATTGACGCCTCTCCATTATTAACCGGGCTTATTGTCACCGTGCAATCAACGGTGACATTAACCCCTTATTACCCCACTTGCCACAGCTACAGGGCAGTGGGAAGAGCCGGGTAAAGTGCCACAATTGGCACATCTTTTGATGCGCCAAATGTGGGGCTGCTGTAGCCTGGTATTATCAGGCTGTTGAGGGCCAAAATCCATGGGCCTTGACAGTCTTTTAATACCAGGCCGCAGCAGTCTGCATTTTACTTGGCTGGTTAACAAAAATAGGGGGACCCCTACGCCGTTTTTTTTTCGAAGGGATCCCCTATTTTTGTTAACCAGCCAAGCTAAGCAGACTGCTGTGGCCTGGTATTATATCAGGCTTGCAAGGTCCATGGATATTGGATCCTTACCAGCCTGAAAAACCAGGCCTCAGCGGTCTGCTTCATCTGGCTGATTAACAAAAATAGGGGGACCCCACGCCAATTTTTTTCGAGGGGATCCCCTATTTTTGTTAATCAGCCAAGATATGCAGACTGCTGTGGCCTGGTATTATCAGGCTGGCAAGGTCCATGGATCTTGGCTCCTTAACAGCCTGAAAATCCAGGCCTCAGCGGTCTGCTTCTTCTGGCTGGTTAACAAAAATAGGGGGGACCCCACGCCATTTTTTTTTCGAAGGGAACCCCTATTTTTGTTAATCAGTTCCCTCTGACGTCACTGACGGTGTCCCTGGCTGACCTGAAGTGAAAGTGGAAAGCAATCAATTAAGCTTTCCACTTCCTCTCCTGCAGCCAGGAGAGGAACTCATTCATTTGGGGGTTTACTGTGAGGCTGCAGCATTAGCTGCGGTCCCTGCAGTAAACATTAACCCTTTCTGAAGGATTACACCGTGGGACCTGACTGTGCATCGGATTGGTAAGAATAATTTTGCTTTATTATTTTATTTTTATTACAGGAAATGGTTTTAGCAGGTAAATAAAATATGGTCAAAAACTGTGTGATTATTTCATTAAACTTCTTTTTTATTAAAGTGTGTGTGTTTGATTTTTCTTTCATACAATAGGATTAATAATTGATAGTTGCTAATTGACAGCTCTCAATTATTAACCTGGCTTAAAGTGACCTTTCAATTGCAAGGTCATTTTAACCCCTTATTAACCCATTCGCCACCGCTACAGGGCAATGGGAATAGACGGGCAAAGTGCCAGAAAGGGCAAATCTAATTAGAGATTTGCCCTTTCTGGGGTGTCTGGGGGCAGATGTTAAGTAGCCGGGGGGGGCCAAAAAAAATGGTCCCTCTCTGGGCTATTATTATCTGCCTCCACTCACTGGCTTTGTCTGTCTGGTTGCGAAAATAGGGCGGGAGCCCACGCATTTTTTTTCAGCAATTTTACACCTCATATATATATATACATGTCATTGAATTTGTGACACATATATATATATATATTTATATTTATAGTTCATACACTTCTACATAGTATAATAGCGCTAATTCAATTGCCGGCTTTTGTGAAAATGCAGAACCCGACATGAAATGACACTTGGTGTACATAGGGTTAACCATGTCTTTCTAATGTAGTTTGATATCTGATTTGCACAAACAATTACATGAGTGTAAGTGTGCAAAATTTCACACCTGTAGGGGTTAATTAAAGGTGTAAATTCGTAGCAAAAAAGTCCGTTTTTTTACAACGAATTTACACCTTTAATTAACCCCTACAGGTGTGAAATTTTGCACACATAGACTGATGTAATTGTTTGTGCAAATCAGATAGCAAAGGACATGAAAAGACATGGTTAACCCTATGTACACCAAGTGTCATTTCATGTCGGGTGCTTCTGTCTTTTCACAGAAGCCGGCTTTACCCGGCAATTGAATCAGAGGATATTTTACTATGTAGAAGTGTATAAACTATACATATATGTATATATATATATGTCACAATGACATGTATATATATATATATGTATTCTATGTGTGTATATTTAGTGTTTACAAGGAAAGAAAGAGTTTTTTTTAGTTGCGATATTTTGTTCCTATAGACTTACATGGGACTTCCGGTATCGGTATCGGTATCGCCGATATTTTAATGGTATCGGCGATACCATTCCGATTCGATACTTTTGGATATCGGAAAGTATCGCTCAACTCTAGTAGTAATATAATTTATACCAAAAACACTGATTAATCTGGTTAGTCATATTGGACTGCTAGTATTTTGAACACTGCTCTAAGCACACTGCTCAAAAAAATAAAGGGAACACTCAAATAACACATCCTAGATCTGAATGAATGAAATATTCTCATTGAATATTTTGTTCTGTACAAAGTTGAATGTGCGGACAACAAAATCACACAAAAATCATCAATGGAAATCAAATTTATTAACCAATGGAGGCCTGGATTTGGAGTCACACACAAAATTAAAGTGGAATGTAATGTCCTTAAAACAAGTCAAAATGATGCTCAGTAGTGTGTGTGGCCTCCACGTGCCTGTATGACCTCCCTGTGCCTGTATGACCTCCCTACAATGCCTGGGCATGCTCCTGATGAGGCGGTGGATGGTCTTCTGAGAGATCTCCTCCCAGACCTGGACTAAAGCATCCGCCAACTCCTAGACAGTCTGTGGTGAAACGTGACGTTGGTGGATGGAGCAAGAGATGATGTCCCAGATGTGCTCAATCGGATACAGGTCTGGGGAACGGGCAGGCCAGTCCATAGCTTCAATGCCTTCATCTTGCAGGAACTGCTGACACACTCCAGCCACATGAGGTCTGGCATTATCCCGCATTAGGAGAAACCCAGGTCCAACCGCCCCAGCATATGGTCTCACAAAGGGTCTGAGGATCTCATCTTGGTACCTAATGGCAGTCAGACTACCTCTGGAGAGCACATGGAAGGCTGTGCATCCCTCCAAAGAAATGCCACCCCACACCATTACTGATCCACTGCCAAATCGGTCATGCTGAAGGATGTTGTAGGCAGCAGATCACTCTCCACGGCGTCTCCAGACTCTGTCACGTCTGTCACATGTGCTCAGTGTGAACCTGCTTTCATCTGTGAAGAGTACAGGGCGCCAGTGGCGAATTTGCCAATCCTGGTGTTCTGTGGCAAATGCCAAGCGTCCTGCACGGTGTTGGGCTGTGAGCACAACCCCCATCTGTGGACATCGGTCACTCAGACTATCCTCATGGAGTCAGTTTCTAACCGTTTGTGCAGACACTTGCACATTTGTGGCCTGCTGGAGGTCATTTTGCAGGTCTCTGGCAGTGCTCCTCCTGTTCCTCCTTACACAAAGGTGGAGGTAGCGGTCCTGCTGCTGGGTTGCTGCCCTCCTACGACCCCCTCCTGGTGTACTGGCCTGTCTCGTGGTAGTGCCTCCAGCCTCTGGACACTACGCTGACACAGCAAACCTTCTTGCCACAGCTCGCATTGATGTGCCATCCTGGATGAGCTGCACTACCTGAGCCACTTGTGTGGGTTGTAGAGTCCGTCTCATGCTACCACGAGTGTGAAAGCACAACCAACTTTCAAAAGTGACCAAAACATCAGCCAGAAAGCATTGGTACTGAGATGTGGTCTGTGGTCCCCACCTGCAGAACCACTCCTTTATTGAGTGTCTTGATAATTGCCAATAATTTCCATCTGTTGTCTATTCCATTTGCACAACAGCATGTGAAACTGATTGTCAATCAGTGTTGCTTCCTAAGTGGACAGTTTGATTTCACAGAAGTTTGATTTACTTGGAGTTATATTCTGTTGTTTAAGTGTTCCCTTTATTTTTTTGAGCATTATATATAATCTACAGGTACAGAAACAAGTAGGATTGTGTCTAACTTGCTGTCCACTGCCTGTTGTCAAGTGTAATCTGTCTCTAGCAGCAGAGAGCTGAGACAGGTTACAGAAAGGAGCTCAGGAGCCAAGAGACAAAGACCTGCCTCTTTGTCTCTCGGCTCCTGAGCTCCTGTCTGTTAAACCACAGAGAGGCATAACAGAGAGGTGAGCTTTCATTTCAGGGCTGGAAAACTTTTGAACAACAGTAGGTACAATGCATCTTGGGAAGAGTGAAAAGTGAAGTTCTTATACCAATAGTACTGGCAAAATTCTGATGGTAGTGAAAGTGGATGAAAATCTGGAAAGTTCCTGTAAATATTAGACTGGTAAGTGTCCCAAAAGCAGTTTTAACTTTTGGGGGTTGAGGTCAGCATGCTTTTCAACAGGTTTAGAAGGAAAACACAAGTATATTTTTAAATATTTCCAGTAAATTAAGTCATTAAGTAGGAAAAATACTAATATGGCCTCCATTGAAGCCCTTCCTATAGGCCTGAATTAGCCTAGCTAGGAATACTTACATTAGTCTAAGGGTATGTGCACACGTTGCGGAATTGCCGTGAAAATTTCTGCGGCAATTCCGCACCTCCCTGCCACGGGAAATACGCCTATTATAGGTATGCGTATTCCCGATTTACAGGTTGGTCACACGAGTCAAACAAGTGTTTGACAAGTGTGACCAACTTTTTACTATTGATGCCGCCTATGTTGCATCAATAGTAAAAAGATCTAATGTTAAAATAATAAAAAAATAAAAAATCGTGCTATTCTCACCTTCCGGCGGCCCCCGCAGCTTTCCCGCCCAGGGGTCCTTTGCGACAATGACCCCAGATGATGTAGCATCACGCGAGACCGCTACGTCATCTGGGGTGATTCTCGCAATGCATCCCTGGGAACTGGATTGGCCGGGAGCGTCGCTGAGAGGCGGGAAAGCTGCGGGGACCGCCGGAAGGTGAGAATATCATGATTTTTTATTTTAATTATTGTTTTAATATGGATATGGTACCCAGGGCCTGGAGGAGAGTCTCCTCTCCTCCAGACCCTGGGTACCATCCACACATGAACTGCTTACTTTGCGCATGGTGGGCATAGCCACATGCGGAAAGTAAGCGGTTCAATGCATTCCTATGGCGGCTGAATCGCCGCGATTCCGCAAAAAAGAATGAGCATGCTGCGGATTCTTCCGCGATGCGATTCGGCCGCGGAAAAACACGCAGCATGTGCACAGCATTGCGGAATCCCATATGCTATAATGAGTTGTGTTGTGTAAGCGTTTTTGCCGCGAAACGCTAAGAATCCGCAACGTGTGCACATAGCCTAAGGCTGCCTATATTGGTTGCATAAAACAATAATGCAGAACTATGGATCAAAATGGCTATGATAAGGAGTTTTTCCCTAGGATCGGTCATCAATGTTTGATCGGAGGAGATCCAGACCCATAAGATCTCCCCAGTCATCAGAATGATGGGGCCATAGCACAAAATACTTGAGTTTTCAGCAAAAAAAAATGTTTCTCTTCATTGCTGTTTTTCCACTTTTCTGGAGTAGTTTGTTCCTTTTTTAGTGGCTTTAGTATTTGTGCCTTATTTGCTATACGTTTTGCGCCAGTTTTTAAGTTGGTTTACTTTTCTAACCTTTTTTTTACTTTTTCCAGATGTTTTAGACAGTTTCATGAAATGTGTCTTTTACCAAATATCAGTATTTTTTTTTACACATCTCATTCCAGTCCCTGCCTAGAGTAAAATGTCTGGAGGAGTTTTTCGATTAGGTGCAATTTTGCAATTTTTTAAAGGATTTGCGACTTTTGGTGCACTGATTAAAGACAAATAATAAAGCATTTTTTTGATTGTGCGTCATTATGATTAATTTAGCATTAAAAAAATCAGCAAAAAGAATAAGAAAAAAATGAATAGTAAAAAAAAAAACAAATTGCAAATGATGAATTATGCCCCATGCTCCCGTTGATTTGGAGCGGGTAAGGCCTTCTTCTGCCTTTATTTTAGCGCAACCATTTACGAAATTCTATAACCTGTTACCTCAACCTGCGCTCAATTTTTTCTATACGTGTAACTTTGCCATTTACAAATATGCTCAATTTCAGGTTTCTCTAGAGAACTGATTACGGGGCTTAACCTCTTCATGACATGGTGACATGGTGATTTTCCTTTATTCGCTTTCATATTTTCCTCCCCTTCTTCTTCTTCTTGGCAATATGATTCTCCAGGTCAGTGTGAGTACGCAGACACCAAACATGTATATAGATTTTTTCAATTAAGTGGTGAAAAAAAATCTGAAATTTGCAAAAAAATAGAAAAACAATTTTGCTTTTATCACAATTTTTTGAGCCCCTTAACATTTAAATTTTTCAGGATCTGGGGCTGGGTGATGGCTTCTTATTTGCACCCTGAGCTTGATATTTTTATTCATACCATTTTGGAGTACATGCAATGTTTTGATTGCCTCTTATTACATTTAAAAAAAAACTGTAATTCTGGCTTTTCGATTTTTTTTCCCTTACACTGTTTACCGATCTGATTAATTTATTTAATATTTTGATAGATCGGGCATTTCTGAATGTAGTGATACCAAATATGTGTATTTATTATTATTATTGTTTTATTTTTAATGGGGCAAAAGGGGGCGATTTGAACTTTTGTGCTTGCTTTATTTTTTCATATTTTTACAAACTTTTTTCAATTTTTACTGTATTTAATAGTCCCCCTAGGAGACTTGAAGCTGCGATTGTCTGATCGCTTGTGCTGTACATAGCAGGGCTTTACCACTCTATTTATAGAAAAAATCTCGATCTCTATGAACGTCGGCTACAGGCCGGTGTTCACAGGATTGCAATAACAGGCATGGGGGTTTTCTGCAGATCCCAAGCTGTCATGACAACTCATCGGTGCCCCGTGATCACCTCACGGGCGCACTGATGGGAGCATGGAATGATGCACCCCCCCACTGGTGCGTGTTAAATTCTGCTGTCAGAAATTGACAGCAGGATTTAACAGGTTAACAGAAGGGTTCAGATCTCTACTCCATCTGCAGCTGTAAAAGGCACATGATGGCTGACTGAATCAGCCATCATCTGCCGGGAAAGATGTTGGCTCGGCGAGCGAACCCTATCAAAGGCAGAAACACGACATATGACGTTCATGTATGTCATATGTCGTAAATGGGTTAAAGTTATTTGCAGTGACATTGTTGCCCCATATACACGCAAAAATTGCCAGCACGGACCCTGTACAGTAGCGTACACCTGTATGCTCTCAAAGACAGACAAGGCACAGTATTGGCACTACATGATTCTTGACGCGATGGATGCTGGAGTCCTGTGTTGGGCATTTACTCTACAACATACTTGTAGGTCCATTTGTTGCTGACATGCAAAATGGAAATGTCCGGTACTTTGTTTTATCGGAAGGAATGAAAACGATTCCAGAGATGACAATAGGTAAGATGATCTCTAGGAAGAGTGAACTCACTGTGTGCTAAATGTATGTGTTCGGCAATCAACATGAGAAAAGCATGGCTCAGCAGAAAGGTGGCGGCATTATTAGAGGAAAGGGCTGGATAATTTAATGGAGTAATAACCTGCAAGCTGATAGAGGTAAAGGAATGAGAGATCAGGCGAGAAAGTCACATTACAACATGGGGCACTTATGTGTTTAATTACACGGCCAAGCAAACCCTTGGACAGGAATTTGTTCTGTACAGATCAAAAGGATTTCCCCACTAAATATTGTTATTCCTTATTTACAGGAATGAGATGAATATATGATTGCTGGGGGTCAACCAGCTAGGATCACCTCCACTGGTGGACACAGAGAGAAAAGGGCCCCTGTGCAAGAATTATACATGGGCCCATTACAGCCCAAGAGCTCTTAAATATGCAAAATTGCACCGGCTTTGGAGGTAGAAATGGGCCCCATAACCTCTTGGGCCCCTGTGCCACCGCACAGGTTGCACCAATGATGTGTCCGCCCCTGATCACCTCCCACCCCTGAAATAGGGGTCCCAAAGTCCCATGCGTGAAAGGAACGGTAGTGCACATGCGTGACCACCTCTCCATTCACATCTCTAGAACTGGTGAAGATAGGCTCTAAGTCAGTCCAGTAAAAGTGACCACTAGAGTATATGTATTTATTTTACTCACTTATACAGCACCATTAAAGGGAATCTGTCACCCTAAATTGGCGGGATATTTAAATGATGGCAGTCAGGTCAGATGGGCGGTGTTTTGGGTATTTGCCTTAACATGTTGTTCACCGCTGTCTCCATTATTTCTGGGAATTGTAGTCGTTGCCCTCCATATAACGCGCCTGCGCATTGCAATCTGCGGGCAAAGCATACTGCGCGTGCGCAATTCAAGATTGCAATGCGCAGGCGCGTTATATGGAGGCCAACGACTACAATTCCCAGAAATAATGGAGACAGCGGCGAACAACATGTTAAGGTAAGTACCCAAAACACCGCCCATCTGACCTGACTGCCATCATTTAAATATCCCGCCAATTTAGGGTGACAGATTCCCTTTAATTGCACAGCACTTTACAGACATCATCATCACTGTCCCCATTGGGGCTCACAATCTAAATTCCCTATCATTATGTATTTGTACTGTGGGATGAACCCAGAAGAAATCCACCCAAACACGTGGAGAACATACAAACTTCTCGCAGTTGTGGTCCTTGGTGGGATTTGAACCCAGGGCCTCAGCACTGCAGCTCTAACCACTAAGTCACCGTGCTGTCCACCAGTCAGATATCCATCCATCCATCTATGTATCTATTCATCCAGCTATCCACCAATCCATCCATCATCCATCTATTTATCCATCCATCCATTTATCCATCCATCCATTTATCTATCCATCTACTTATCCATCCATCCATCCATTTTTCCATCCATGCATCTATCTATCCATTTATCCATCTATCCACCAATCCATCATCTATCTATCCACTCATCCATCTATCCATCCATCTATCCACTCATCCATCTGTCCATCCATCCATACATCCAACCTATTCATCCATCCATCCACCCATCCATCTATCCAACAATCCATCTATCCACCCATCCATCCATCCTTCAATCCATCCATCTATCCAACTATCCATCTATCCACCAATCCATCCATCCATTCATGCATCCATCAATCCATCGCAGGCGCAGCTGTATGCTTTTGTTTCCATTTATCTGTCTCAGCCATAGTAGGGGTGGATTTAGGTTGGGGTCATCTCAGTTTCCCAGTAAGGATCATGCCTCTTTACCAGCCACAACCTTCTTTACTCTAAAAGTACAATGTGATCGGCGGTATTGGTTATTATAACATAATCTGAGTCTGGTTGGTGACACAATTGCGCTTGAATGCTGTGAAAAGTTGACCATCTGCTGACCTGTAGCTTGTTTTCTACTGTCTCCACAGTCCATAAAAAACCTGATTAATTGGAAAGATCTAACAGCTGAGCTCTCCGCAGTGCAACTATCTTAATTCTCCATCTGGAGATGGAAAATACAACCTTCACATTTCTACCGACTGCTTTATTTTTCACCCATGGAACAAATTATTTTTTGTATTCTGAGGACCGGTGAATCTCGCTGTCCTTTTCTTCACTGTCGTTATCATTAATGAAACCAGTGACTTCTCTATACCTGACCTGAAGACTCGCCTGTTCGGTCATCGTTATTATTATCCACGGACTTGTCTCACACACTTTCAGACCAGAAGAGAATTTAGTTTTTGTGTATTAAAGCACCGCTGTAAAACTTCAATTTTTCATGGTCTTTTCACACCAGTGAATTATAACAGTTGATTGGAAAAAGAGATTAACATTAAATTATGTGTATCAGTATGGAGAAGGGGTTTCAAGTGACAGGAACTGCATAAAATCAATAGATGTCACGATAAGGCTCGCAAAGATCGTTTTAATTTCTTTGATGTCAACTCCTTCCACCCATCAAGTCACATAAATAGCAATCCCACCTATGAAAAGAAGATCAAGGAAAGCAGAAAGCGTTCAGAGACTCGATCTAGAATCTATTAAAATGGAATTAAAATTATCAGCATCTTTTATATGAAAATAGTGACGGTCATTAAAATCTTGTGGACAAACCCGCGAAAATGGGCTAGAGGAGGAGATACTGAGCTCGGGGATACAGAAGCGATCATTAATTTAAAAAATTGTGTTTTTGCACCATAAATAGTCAGTGTTTTTTACTTTTGGCGGCTCCATATTTATCAAATGTTGCACCTTAATGTTGAATTATGCACTAATTGTGACTTTTATGAAAGGCAAAAATTTAATTTTCAAGATAAATGTTCATCGCCTTTCTTAAGACAGCTCTGACCTGTCTCGAACATGCACCTTTTAGAAATGCATTCATGAAAAATGTTGTACTTTAGGAGAAAAAAAATGTTAATTTACATCCCATTCTCTTGTAATTTTTAACTTTTTTTAAAGTGCTAAAAAATGGGGCAAAACACTGATAAATGTGGAGCATGATTTACAAGTGCAATAATACATATTCTCCCTAGAATTCTGTTATTTCATTCTGTATATTAATGTAAGATATTAATATTCTACCTTGACTGGTAGAGAAAGCCTGTGAGTCCGACTTTCCTCACCTACCCATGAGAAAGCCTGTGAGTCTGACTTTCCTCACCTACCCATAGAGAAAGCCTGTGAGTTTTGCTTCCCCTGCCCACTCATAAAGAATGCCTGTGAATCATGCTTCTCCACCCACTTATATAAAACAGCCTGAGTCCTGCTTTCCTGCCCACCCATAGAGAAAGCCTGTAAGTCCTGCTTTCCTGCCCATCCATAAAGTCTGTGAGTCTTGCTTCCACTGCCCACTCAAAGAAAAGCCTGTGAGTCCAGCTTCCCCTATCTACTCATAGAAAAAACCTGTGAGTCTTGCTTCCATTGCCTATTCATAAAGAAATCCTGTGAGTCAGGCTTGCCCACCCACTTATGTAGAAAGCCTGTGAGTCCCTCTTCCCCTGTCTACTCATAGACAAAACCTGTGAGACTTGCTTCACTTGCCCACTCATAAAGAAAGCCTGTGAGTCATGCTTGTGTGTAGCCCTGGTGGTAGGCACACGCAGTACCCTGGAGGTGGTGGCGAGACAGCAGTTTAATGCTAAATATTCATTCACTCGACATATACTAGACACACCCTTAGGGTAGTGTAGTTTACTTTTGAGGGAGTGGTCAGTCAGTCAGTGCCTGGACTTCAGAGAGGAAGGTCTAGCCTGGACTGAGGAGAAGGAGATTATTGCAGAAAGTCTTCAGTATCCTGTCTAAAGGACGGTATAAGGTTCAGAGACGTGCTCCTGCCTATTGATAACTGAGCATCTGTAACTAAACTTTGAAGTGAAGGAAAAGAAAGAAGTGACTGCTCGACCCTTGGCTAGTTTGAGTGCTTATGTTACCAGCGTGGACAAGGCGAAAGGCACAGTGGTTTATTGGAATAGTGCTTACGGATTGAAGAAGTCCTGCACATTGCTACCGGTCACTGGGGACCGAAGGATCACTACTGTTTCAAGCATAGTGATAAGAAAACCAGGAATTTACCGGGACCTTAGGTCGCGGCAAACAAGCCCCTTATAGTCAGTACGTAACTGGGGTCAGGGGAAGTGAAGACTTTGAGTCTCTGCAGGACAAAATAAGAATTCAGCTTCTTCGCAGGAAGGCTCCTAACACAAAGCTGACTGGGTGGTACAGCTATAGATTAGCTGGAGATATTGAGGGAACTACGCTTCAGGCTGGTTGTACTCATTGTATTGGAAGTAAAGAGGCCCCTAACTTGTCCAGCTGCTGTCTCAAGGTACACTCTCCTTGGATCAGCCTCCCTGGGACCTGCCTTATCATCTTGCAAGTAAAGGTATGGAAAGACGCTGACCGTGTGAGACTGAGTTATTATTGCATGCCTGCACAATCCCTACCTAACTACCGACCTGAGGGAAGAGTCCCACCTGTAGGGGACCCGACATCTAGCTGCATCACCATCCCCTCAGAGATCTACAGCAGCGCTGGTACAAATTACCAGAATACTACAGGTGGCGTCACGAACTGTATATAAATCTATCCCCTGTAAAATATTCCCCCAACATACGCCAGACCGCCAGGGCCACAGACCGAGCCACCGCTACCTGTGACAATCCCCATAGACTTCTACGGGCTCGGCTCTGAGTACCCCATTGCCCTGGTAACCCACAATTGTGGTGGCGGGTCGACACAAAAATTTGGCGTCACGAACAGGATGCGAAACTCGCAGAATTGCGAGCCCTGTGTGCCTAAGGAATTGTTTTTGTGAAAAAGGACTGTTTGCACTTTTGGCGCCAAAATCGCCATTTTTGTCGCCAATATTCGCGCCCTCAGGCTGGAGAAGAAGGTGGGCGTACCTTCGTGGGCGTCTACCCCCCTGTGGCGCGAAGAAAATGCCTGCCCTCTCAAAGTGCTATTACAATATGCGATCCTGCCCTACAGCAAAGGAGGTCCGCCTCCTCTTCACCTTCCCTGCGAGGAGGAGGAGACGCAAACCCCACCTCCACGGAAGAGACCGGATGTCTCCGCAGGAAGAAGAAAAAACGCTCTGGAACATCATGGAAGCAGGACGTGTGCAGCCGAGCAGGAGCGGAGGAAGGCAGGCCCCGTGCCCCAGCCAAGCTGCCACCAGCACCGGAGTTATCCGTGATCCTGCACCTGCAACAGGCGTTGCTAGAGACAAGAGAAGAAAATGCACGCCTGAAGAAGATGGTCCAGTACCAACCTGGCTTTGAAGAAATCGAGAGACGCCGGCGTACCCTGGAACAGCGGAGGCTGTGGGACACGGTGATCTCTCCCCTCAACGAACCCCCACGATTCCAGATACCGAAGAGTCTGCTGCCCAAGGCGAAGGAGCAACCGGAGGCTGCCCCCGAAAGTACCGATCCCGATCCCATCGTGAAGCGGTGGAAGCGAAGGAGGTTGAGGAGGTACAGCCAATCCCGGAACGCCCGCCCGGCCAGGAGGCCGCAGCAGATGATCGGTCCCCGGCGGGACACCGGAGGGGTCCTGTCCGTCACTACCAGATGTGGACTGGGACGAAATGGCGCGCCTGGATGACGTCGCCTATTACCGCCCAGTGGGAACAGGAATGGCAGAGTCGTGAGGAGAAGAAGAAACGCCAGCAGGAGGAAGAGCGGGAAACTCAGCGGAACCGTCAGCAACAATATGCAGAGCTGATCGCGGACAAAGGAGTGTCCGGAGAGATAAAGGTACCCTGAGGGAACCGTTGGCGGCAGGGGTGTGTGACTGAGTTCCAGCTCCGGAAGGGCTGGGGCTTTATCCGTGAACCGGGCCTCTACCCAGGGGTCTTTGTCAGCAGGCGTGACGTAGAATCCCACCTGCCGCAAGGCCCATCCCGGGAGGGACTTAGCAAATGGAGATATCGTCACATATACGCGGCATTGGGGAATGAAGGGATGGTATGCCCTTAACGTCACCATCGTCCGTGACCCCGTCCCAGACGCAGGTACCGTCACCATTACCGCAGCGTCCCCGTCTCTAGATCAGCAGAATCCGGCCGTGCCCCAGCATCGCCCCTGCAAATTCATCGCAACAAGCGACCCAGATTTCATCGCAAATTAAAGCCACTTCTACATCTCAACATGCGACCCAGTCTCAATCGCAATCCCTAACGCGGTCCATATCGCTAAACTGTGATTGAAACGCAATCGGTGTCACGTGAAGAAAATGTACCCGTTGCGCCCCTAGAGGTTCGCACCAGAACTGTGGCGACCCAGACCCTAATCGCAGCACATGATTTGCTAGTCCTGGGATCTAGGGCCCATTGCATTGTTCCAGCCCCCGGGGTGGAAAGTGTATTTGCAGAGAATGAATAGATAGTGAGGAAAAAGTGGTGAATCCTATCGGGTCTACCATAAGTAAAAAGTTTGAAATGTTTTATAAAGTTTTGCACCAATTATATAGTGAATATATATATTTCTAACTGTAGAATGCCCGGCTGGGTAAATGATAAACAGTAACCAGAAAAGTTGCACTTTCGATTATGTGATTTGATATAATATGTCTTTGGTTTTACATTGGACTTTGAGGTTGAGGACTGTGCCAACCCAGAACTTACTTGTATATAGTTGCGCTTCGGTGCCCTATCTTGTTTTACATAAACCAGTACAACTACCTCTGAAAACAAAACCCGTGTGGTGTGGCACTGAGTGAGGTCTGCATTTGGATGTCCTGCAGCCCACCCAGGACCCACGTTGAAGGTTTGGTGCGGGTCCTTCACAAGTATACCGTATATTTATTGAATGCTATTTTAATATTTGTATTTCTTTATAATGTTATTGTTCGCAACGTTCAAGATATTCTCACCTCCCGGATGGGACGAACCAATGTTAACTGTTTAATGTTTATTGCATAAACAAAATGTCTCTTTTGTATTTTACAGCCCGGGAGTGCTGTCTTTTACCATGGGGGAATGTGTAGCCCTGGTGGTAGGCACACGCAGTACCCTGGAGAGTGTGTGGCGAGACAGCAGTTTAATGCTAAATATTCATTCACTCGACATATACTAGACACACCCTTAGGGTAGTGTAGTTTACTTTTGAGGGAGTGGTCAGTCAGTCAGTGCCTGGACTTCAGAGAGGAAGGTCTAGCCTGGACTGAGGAGAAGGAGATTATTGCAGAAAGTCTTCAGTATCCTGTCTAAAGGACGGTATAAAGGTTCAGAGACGTGCTCCTGCCCATTGATAACTGAGCATCTGTAACTAACTTTGAAGTGAAGGAAAAGAAAGAAGTGACTGCTCGACCCTTGGCTAGTTTGAGTGCTTATGTTACAGCGTGGACAAGGCGAAAGGCACAGTGGTTTATTGGAATAGTGCTTACGGATTGAAGAAGTCCTGCACATTGCTACCGGTCACTGGGGACCGAAGGATCACTACTGTTTCAAGCATAGGATAAGAAAAACCAGGAATTTACCGGACCTTAGGTCGCGGCAAACAAGCCCCTTATAGTCAGTACGTAACTGGGGTCAGGGGAAGTGAAGACTTTGAGTCTCTGCAGGACAAAATAAGAATCAGCTTCTTCGCAGGAAGGCTCCTAACACAAAGCTACTGGGTGGTACAG
Source organism: Oophaga sylvatica (assembly GCA_033576555.1). Lineage (NCBI taxonomy): Eukaryota > Metazoa > Chordata > Amphibia > Anura > Dendrobatidae > Oophaga > Oophaga sylvatica. Next base: position 454,872,331 of record JARQOD010000003.1, on the reverse strand, counting down.
CAATAGATTAGCTGGAGATATTGAGGGAACTACGCTTCAGGCTGGTTGTACTCATTGTATTGGAAGTAAAGGAGGCCCCTAACTTGTCCAGCTGCTGTCTCAAGGTACACTCTCCTTGGATCAGCCTCCCGGGACCTGCCTTATCATCTTGCAAGTAAAGGTATGGAAAGACGCTGACCGTGTGAGACTGAGTTATTATTGCATGCCTGCACAATCCCTACCTAACTACCGACCTGAGGGAAGAGTCCCACCTGTAGGGGACCCGACATCTAGCTGCATCACCATCCCCTCAGAGATCTACAGCAGCGCTGGTACAAATTACCAGAATACTACAGGTTGGCGTCACGAACTGTATATAAATTCTATCCCCTGTAAATATTCCCCCCAACATACGCCAGACCGCCAGGGCCACAGACCGAGCCACCGCTACCTGTGACAATCCCCATAGACTTCTACGGGCTCGGCTCTGAGTACCCCATTGCCCTGGTAACCCACAATTGTGGTGGCGGGTCGACACACTTGCCCACCCACTTATATAGAAAGCCTGTGAGTCCTGCTTTCCCTGTCCACTTATAGAGAAAGCCTGTGAGTCCTGCTTCCTTTCCACCAATAGAGAAAACTAAAAGAGTTATGCTTCCTTGCCCACTCATAGAAAAAGCTTGTAAGTCCTGCTTCCCTGTCCACTCATCGAGAAAGTCTGTAAGCCCTACTTCTCTACCCACTCAGAGAAAGCCTGCGAGTCCTACTTCCCTACCCACTCATAGACAAAGCCTGTGAGTCCTGCTTCCCTGCCCACTCATCAAGAAAGCCTGTGAATCCTACTTTCTTACCCACTCATAGACAAAGCCTGTGAGTCCTGCTTCCCTGTCCCACTCATCAAGAAAGCCTGTGAGTCCTGCTTCCCTGCCCACTCATAGACAAAGCCTGTGAGTCCTGCTTCCCTGCCCCCTCATAGACAAAGCCTGTGACTCTTGCTTACCTGCCCACTCACAACACTTACAGATAAAATGGTGTCAATCACTCAATGTGGGGAAGCAGACTTTCTTTATAGATGCAGTGAAGCAGGATTCAGACTTTCTCCATGAGTCTAGGTAGCATTTTTTACTTAAAAACACAGAATTAAACAATACAAAACTTATATCCCAAGTGTCAGCATTTTTCCCTCTATAAGGATCGAGACAGATCCACTTTAACTGTAGAATTGTTTTTTTCTCAATTTAATAACATCGAAACCAAATAATAGCAATAAGAGCAATTACAAGTAAAAAAAGAAAAAACAAAAACCCTGGACCAGCTTGTGTTCACATTGTCCAGATTCATCAGCCACTAATCTACTGATGTCAATAATTCTGCCAACATATACAAATTAATTTCTTTATGAATTTTAAACATATTCCCACCATCAATGTAATAATGTGCCTGACCGGCCTCTGCCAAAGGGAGAAATCAAATATTCAACACAGCAGCCGATGCAGATGTTTGTCAAAAAGATCTTTATCGATAGATAGAATTTCATGGCACATTATTCAGTCCTAACGCTTCCTGATGAATCAGCGGCATGGGACGATATGTATCTCATGTAGAACAAATGTCATTCCGTGATCAAGATACTCCGCAAGTGTGAAAGACAATAAGTATCACCTTTATTCTTTACCGGAAGGACTAAGCGGTCAAGGACAATGGATGGACAGTGGGTTTTCTTTTTAGTTCTATGATTTAAGTGGGTTTTATGAGATTCGAAAAATATGAACGCTTTGTTGCTTTGTTCAAAAAACAGTGCCACTCTTGTCCAAGTGGCCATGTGTGGTATTGCAGCTAATATTTTTGATAGCTATTGACCAAGTGTTTATGATTGGGAGTTGGTATAAAGCTTTGACTTCCAACCATTGGTAATATTTATGAAGAGAGGTGACAAAGCGTCCAACAATCATGTTGGAATCAGAGATTAGTGCTGGTCTCCATAATCGCAGCCAAACAACAATATCAAGAAAGTTGATGCTAATTCTCAGTCCGAGCCATTGTTCTGCCTACTTGACCAATTGCTGAAGTAAGGGTACATACTCACTGGCGACGAAAACGTCCGACGCTCACATGTAAAATCCCAGCTCTGGCGCCGGCACTCGGGAGTGGAGCGAGTGGCTGCATAGAAATACATGCAGCCGCGCACTCCACTCCCGAGTGCCGGCGCCAGAGCTGGGATTTTACATGCGACCGTCGGATGTTTTCGTCGCCAGTGAGTATGTACCCTTACTATGAAAATCATGGCACTCTCTCATCTGTATTTTGGGGGGATTGATTAGCACACTTAGCACTCACTGCCTCAATTTATTGAAGGGTTATCTAGTTTAATAAATTAATTTTAACATGAATCTGTCAGCAGGGTTTTCCTATTTAATCTAACAGCAGCATGATGTAGGGGAAGAGACCCAGATTCCAGCGATGTATCACTTAGTTTACAGTTGTGATACAATCACAGGTTTCTCTGCTGCAGATCTAGCACAGCTTGGAATGTTGAGCTCTGCATAACCCCGCCCACATCACTGAAATTGACAGAAAGCTGCCAATCAGTGCTGGAGGCGTGGTTGGACTAGGAGGCACGAGACACCTAGTCCTGTAGTGATAATCTCCTGTTAATAAAACACTGATTTAATTAAAACAGCATACCACAGCCCAGTAAGTGCCACATCACTGGAATCAGGGTTTTTGTCTCTACATGATGCTGCTCTCAATTACATAGCAATAACCTGGTGACACATACCCTTTAAAGTCTCCTTTTAGGATATTTTCCGGTAATAGAGAAAAGGACTTTATCAATACGTAGAGCAGTTATAAAAAGTGCCATTTTCTCTATTTGAAGGTGGCGTCTCATGAACAATATTTACCACCTGTCCAAGAGGATGTATGATTACTGGGTCTGCTAGCAAGGACCCCCACCGATCCTAAGAACAGGGACCTCCACATATTTTTAGATAGAAAAAGGATTGTCCGAACCCGAGAACCCCTTTAAGGCCAGCTTTTAAATATTTCAACTTTACAGTGTACGTAAACCCTGATGACAGATTTACATTAACACATGGTTGGTTCCTTGCTTTCCTACCTGATTCTAACCCAAGTCACATCCTTCATTATCGGCTTATACACAATAACGGTGATGTGTAAATTAAAAAAATAAACAATTTTGTTCCCTGTTTGGGTTCCTAAACAACAACACTGTAATGTAGGGAGGCAGATTTTCATTACTGTCGAAAGTGTTACTGTTATTTTATTACACTTGTTAATTACTTTGTGTAATCTGTATGGTTTATTCTATTTTATTACCACTAGGACTGTAAATACACTTGCATTATGGCTCACTTGGGACTGGTGGATTTTTTGGATTACTGGATGTTGACTCCAGGGTCACAGATTCTCTATGAATCCTTATTTCCTCATTTCTAACCCTTCCATGGCGATATTGTAACGCTTCTTGTCTCCTCTCTTAGCTGCCTGAATGCTTTCTGGGTTTTTTTCTATCAGTTTTTGAAAAAATGTGTCTGGGCGAATGACAGACATAACATGACATAACATCACTGACATCAACTCCAAAACCATTACCCTGATTGCCAAGACAACAAGGCAATCGGGAAGAGCCGAGGCTAAGGGCCAGAACTGGTGCATCTACTGGATGCACCACTTCTGGGGCAGCTAAGGGTTGGTCTTATTATGCTGGGAAAAGGACAATATCCATGGCCCTTCCCAATATATTAACATTAGTCCACAGATGTCTGCTTGTTATAAAAAATAGGGGGGAACCCAAATCATTTTTTTTCGGGTCTCCCCATTTTTAATAACCAGCAAAGACCAAGCAGACAGCTGTAGGCTGATATTAATAGGGTGGAAAGTGCCTTGCTTATTGGGCCCTTCCCAGCCTAATAACTCCAGCTGTCTGCTTCCCCTTAGCTGGTTATTAAAAATAGGGGAAACCCCATGCCTTTTTTTCCAATTATTTATTTAATTATTAGAATACATGTACAGTAAGCCACACACAAAGCACTAATTAAATATCTCACATGCATCTGTCTATTATCTATCTATCTATCTATCTATCTATCTATCTATCTATCTATCTACCCCATAGCTAACTGTCTATCTCTATCTTTGCACATCTAACACCTAGAAATCTTTTATTTCTAGTCTGCATTCTTTTCCAGTACTGTCACACAGATGGTGCACATGGATGACATACAGATGCCACACGGATAGCAAGTGTGCCCGTGCACACGTGCCTATGTATGCCACACGGATGGTCCATACTTACACACGGATGGCACACTGACATGTACCATGGATCTCATCGGTACTGTTTTTTCCAGTACCAGACTGTCCAGGACTTGTGAAGGGGGCCTAATGCAGCTTCAGCCTGTCTCCTGCTGGTGATAAGTTTCTCTAAGTCAGCTATTAGATGTGTGAAGTTGAATCCCATAGATATACACTAGTTCTTTTTCGCTATAAAAAGGTTTTTAAAGAGAACCTGTCACCTTGGAAATCTTTACTTATCTTCAGATATAGTGTTATTCCTCAAATAAATAGCATTACACTCCACTCCTGCCTGGCCACCATATTTAAAGTGTAAGTACTGGAAGAAAATGAACTTGTTTTCTCCCGTAAGACATTGGCTTTCAGTCATAGGGCTGGTTCATGGAGCTATTACAGTCATTGCTCTCTATACTGCGAGCATCAACTGTAAGCACACCCGGCACCATGATTGACGGATGGCTCTGCACAGATACGCTGTATCGTGAGCTGTCCATTAAAGGGGTGGTATGCTTACATAGTTTAGTGAGTGGTACTGTGAGTGATGACTTTAATTGCTCCCTGCTTTTATGACTGAAAGCTGATAGCTCCAGGGATAACATAAGTTAATTTTCTCCCACTAACCGCATTTTCCGTAAGGTGGCCAGGCAGCAATGGAACGCTATTATCTGCCGGTGAGTAGCGTTTTCCAAGGTGACAGGCTCCCTTTAAAGTATTTTCACAGCAGCCATAGGTAAGTACAGAAACTTCTATCATGCCCACAGGATATTTTTTACCGCTTGTCTATTCCGCCCTAGTGCTTTTTGCTATGTTTTCTGTTATGATTGCAGTAAAAAAATACAACACGTATATTATCGTACTGCCAATGTGTCCCTTTTTCATGGCTGCTGCATTAATCTCATTTTCTCAAGTCTGCATCTTCTACGAATTCTTATTTGTTCAGCTTCCAACATTATTAAGAATGCAAAAAACGTTTTACCCCCGAACATTCGTTAGACAAAACCCTCTGATTGAGATGGGAAAAAAAACATATAGACGGGAACAAATCATTTAAAAGACATTCAGAAACGCGTGATTGGCAAATGTTCCCAAATCACATCCATTCACCAGCAAAGACACTATGGCACAATTAACGCCGTGGAAGATCCAGCAATTTCACTGCAGCTTATCTTAGATCTGGGCAAGAAACTATTCCGGGGTCTCAAAAACGCAATATTTATTGAAGACCCAGAGAATGCACAAACAGTCGGAGAGACAAGATTCTGCTGCTGGCAAAACTTCTAAAGTTTGGGAGATAATCAGATGGAAATAAGCTATTCAGAGCAAAATGGAAGTCTTTCTATGCTACAAACCGAGGCAGACATCTGTAGAATCATAGAATGGTAGAGTTGGAAGGGACCTCCTGGGTCATCTGGTCCATCCCCCTGCTCAAAGCAGGATTCACTAAATCATCCCAGACAGATGTCTGTCCAGCCTCTGTTTGAAGACTTCCACTGAAGGAGAACTCACCACCTTTTTTCTAATATCTAATCTGTGTCTCCTCCCATTCAGTTTCATCCCATTGCTTCTAGTCTTTCCTTGTGCAAATGAGAATAATGATGATCCCTCTACACTGTGACAGCCCTTCAGATATTTGTAGACAGCTATTAAGTCTCCTCTTAGTCTTCTTTTTTGCAAGCTAAACATTCCCAAATCCTGTAACCGTTCCTCATAGGACATGGTTTGCAGACCGGTCACCATTCTGGTGACTCTTCTCTGAACTTGCTCCAGTTTGTTGATGTCTTTTTTAAAATGTGGTGCCTAAAACTGGACACAGTATTCCAGATGAGGTCTGACCAAAGAGGAGTAGAGGGCAATAATGACTTCACGTGATCTAGACCAGGGGTCCCCAACCGCCGGTCCGCGGCCCAGGACCGGGCCATTGCAGTTCTGTTGCAGGGCCGCGGAGTCACGGCACAGAACGCTGGTCACACATGGAGCCGGCGGCTGTAGCGCTGTAGTGACAGCTACAGCCACCGGCTTCAAGAAGACTCAATACTCACCTTCCGTCGCTGCATCCCTGTCGGCCGCGGCAACTTCATCCAGTGCTGAGCGGTGACGTAGTACCGCTCATTAAGGTCATGAATATGGACGCAACGCTACTCCCATAGACATGGCGTCCAAATTCATGACCTTAATGAGCGGTACTACGTCACCGCTGCGCACAGGAGGAAGCTGCCGCAGCCGACAGGGACGCAGGGAAGTTCAGCAACGGAGCGAGGAGGGTAAGTATGGGGGAGGACGGGGGAGCCCAGCCATGCATACAAGGGTGGGAGGGGGAGCGGAGCCATGTACACCAGGGTGGGAGCGGAGCCATGTATACCAGGGTGGGAGCAGAGCCGTATACCAGGGTGGAAGCGGAGCCATGTATACCAGTGTGGGAGCGGAGCCATGTATACCAGGGTGGGAGCGGAGCCATGTATACCAGGGTGGGAGCGGAACCATGTATAACCAGGGTGGGAGCGGAGCCATGTATACCAGGGTGGGAGCGGAGCCATGTATACCAGTGTGGGAGCGGAGCCATGTATACCAGGGTGGGATCGGAGCCGTATACCAGGGTGGAAGTAGAGCCATGTATACCAGTGTGGGAGCGGAGCCATGTATACCGGGTGGGAGCGGAGCCATGTATACCAGGGTGGGAGCTGAGCCATGTATACCAGGGAGGAAGCGGAGCCATGTATACCAGGCTGGGAGTGGAGCCATGTATACCAGGGTGGGAGCGGAGCCATATATACAAGGGTGGGAGCGGAGCCATGTATACAAGGGTGGGAGCGGAGCCTTCCATACAAGGGTGAAACGAAGCCTTCCATACAAGGGTGGGAGCGGAACCTTGCATACCAGTATGGGAGCAGATCCTTGCATACCAGGGTGGGAGCGGAGCCTTCCATACAAGGGTGGAAGCGGAGCCTTCCATACAAGGGTGGGAGCGGAACCTTGCATACAAGAGTGGGAGTGGAGAATTGCATACAAGGGTGGGAGCGGAGCCATGTATACAAGGGTGGGAGCGGAGCCTTGCATACCAGGATGGGAGCGGAGCCATGCATACAAGGGTGGGAGCAGAGCCATGTATACAAGGGTGGGAGCGGAGCCTTCCATACAAGGGTGGAAGCGGAGCCTTCCACACAAGGGTGGGAGTGGAACCTTGCATACAAGAGTGGGAGTGGAGAATTGCATACAAGGGTGGGAGTGGAGCCTTGCATACAAGGGTGAGAGCGGAGCCTTGCATACGAGGGTGGGAGCGAAGCCATGCATACCAGGGTGGGAGCGGAGCCATGCATACCAGGGTGGGAGCGGAGCCATGCATACCAGGGTGGGAGCGGAGCCATGTATACCAGTGTGGGAGCGAGACATGTATAGCAGTGTGGGAGCGGAGCCATGTATAGCAGTGTGGGAGCGGAGCCATGTATACCAGGGTGGGAGCGGAGCCTTGTATACCAGGGTGGGAGCGGAGCCATGTATACCAGGGTGGGAGCGGAGCCATGTATACCAGTGTGGGAGCGGAGCCATGTATACCAGGGTGGGAGCGGAGTCATGCATACAAGGGTGGGAGCGGAGCCATATATACCAGGGTAGGAGCGGAGCCATGCATACAAGGGTGGGAGCGGAGCCATATATACAAGGGTGGGAGTGGAGCCATATACCAGGGTGAGACTTCCAACAAGGGTGGAAGCGGAGCCTTCCACACAAAGGTGGGAGCGGAACCTTGCATACAAGGGTGGGAGCGGAGCCTTGCATACAAGGGTGGGAGTGGAGCCTTCCACACAAAGGTGGGAGTGGAACCTTGCATACAAGGGTGGGAGCGGAGCCTTGCATACAAGGGTGGGAGTGGAGCCTTGCATACAAGGGTGGGAGTGGAGCCTTGCATACAAGGGTGGGAGCGGAGCCTTGTATACAAGGATGGGAGCATAGCCTTGTATACAAGGGTGTGAGCGGAGCCTTGCATACAAGGGTGGGAGCGGAGCCATGCATACAAGGGTGGGAGCGGAGCCATGCATACCAGGGTGGGAGCGGAGCCATGCATACCAGGGTGGGAGCGGAGCCATGTATACCAGTGTGGGAGCGGAGCCATGTATAGCAGTGTGGGAGCAGAGCCATGTATACCAGGGTGGGAGCAGAGCCTTGTATACCAGGGTGGGAGCGGAGCCATGTATACCAGGGCGGGAGCGGAGCCATGTATACCAGGGTGGGAGCGAAGCCATGTATACCAGTGTGGGAGCGGAGCCATGTATACCAGGGTGGGAGCGGAGCCATGCATACAAGGGTGGGAGCAGAGCCATATATACCAGGGTAGGAGCGGAGCCATGCATACAAGGGTGGGAGTGGAGCCATATATACAAGGGTGGGAGTGGAGCCTTCCATACAAGGGTGGAAGCGGAGCCTTCCACACAAAGGTGGGAGCGGAACCTTGCATACAAGGGTGGGAGCGGAGCCTTGCATACAATGGTGGGAGTGGAGCCTTCCACACAAAGGTGGGAGCGGAACCTTGCATACAAGGGTGGGAGCGGAGCCTTGCATACAAGGGTGGGAGTGGAGCCTTGCATACAAGGGTGGCAGTGGAGCCTTGCATACAAGGGTGGGAGCGGAGCCTTGTATACAAGGGTGGGAGCAGAGCCTTGTATACAAGGGTGGGAGCGGAGCCTGCATACAAGGGTGGGAGCGGAGCCATGCATACAAGGGTGGAAGCGGAGCCATGCATACAAGGGTGGGAGCGGAGTCTTGCATACAAGGGTGGGAGCGGAGCCATGTATACAAGGGTATACAACCCCGACCATAGCCCCACCCTTATGACCAAAGCCCCACCCCTGCCACACCTCCATCCCCGCCCTGCCGGGCCATGGAAGTATGGACTTGCTTGAAGCCGGTCCCTGGTGCAAAAAAGGTTGGGGACCACTGATCTAGACTGTATGCTTCTTTTAATACATCCTAGAATTGTATTTGCCTTTTTTGCTGCTGCATCACACTGTTGACTCATGTTCAGTCTGTGATCTATTAGTATACCCAAGTCTTTTTCACATGTGCTGTTACTTAGCCCTATTCCTCCCATTCTTTATATGCTCTTTTCATTTTTATTGCCCAGATGTAGTACTTTGCATTTTTCCCTGTTAAAAACCATTCTGTTAGTTGCTCTCACTGCTCCAGTTTATTTATATCTTTTTGAATCCTCTCTCTCTCTTCTCTAGTATTAGCTATCCCTCCTAGCTTTGTGTCATCAGCAAATTTAATCAGCTTTCCGTCAATTTCTTTATCTAAATCATTGATAAAGATGCTGAACAATACAAGGCCCAGGACAGAGCCCTGTGGTACCCCACTTGAGACATTCTTCCAGCTGGATGTGCAGCCATTTACGACCACTCTTTGGGTCCGATCACTAAGCCAGTTATGAATCCACCTAACAGTTGCCTTGTCCTTTCCATACTTAGTCATTTTTTCAATAAGGATTGTGTGAGATACTTTGTCAAATGCTTTGCTAAAGTCAAGATGTAATATATCTACAGCATTTCCCTGATCCACTCAAACTCAAACCTCACAACAGGCCACCATGCAATAAAAACTAAGGATTGGGCATGTAGAATTTTAACATCCCCGATCCTTTGTTCACCGACAGAGGTGCTTATTCCCCTCTCATCATGCTTGTTTATATGTCAGCCATTGGAGCCACCGTTCCATCACCAATCCTAAAATCCGAAGATGATCCAGTTTAGTAGAAGCTAGTTATACTGATTAGTAAAACCACACATATTCAACAACAGCTGGAAACTGAATTACTTAATACCTAAAATCTTAATGTGCATTTTTGTTTATTTTCTGCGCTATAGAATATTTTTTGGAATTTGCATGAACCATGGCATATAAAAATCTTTTCATGCATTGGGTGACAACAGTAAATCTTCATCATCCCGTGAGCTTCTGGGCTGCTTCCAGTGCCTGGTAGATGACATATGGCTATTGCAGCACACATATGGCTACTGCCGCACAGTCATCAATGTCCCACCATGCAGAGGAGCCATCCTCATGGAAAGCTGGAGATTGTCGTTGTGCTGCTGCTTACTGTCATGGAAGACCAGTGTGGTTTCTACAATCAATAACAATAGAAATGGTCAAACTGGGGAACCAGGGTGTAGGTACTAACGTCGTTACATCCGTCACTTATAAGGAAATCAGAAGGACATCTTTTCATGGAATATCAGAAGTTGGCACTAACATTAATCTGTGATCCAGGACTTCTCATGGTTTAGACTTACCATTAACCCCAACCATAACTCCGTTCTTTCTTGGGGTGACTCACAGCCTGAACGCCTCAGAAAAAGCTATCCACGGCACAAATCCAATCCTGTAATCAAGAATCGGGCAAAAAGCAACATTTCGGCAAAAATTGGCCTTTGTCAAGCCAAAATATAGAAAGACAGCAGTGCTTATTTTGTCAGCAGGTCGGTGCCATTTAATCTGACCGCAGCATAATGATGTAGTGGAAAAAACCCTGATTCCAGAGATGTGTTACTTAGTTTTCTGGGTGCAGCAGCTGTGATACAATCAGAGTTTTTGTGCTGTAGTTATAGCAGTGCTCAGAAAGCTAACAGTAAACACCTGATTAGCAGCTTTCTATGTACATTGTATATTGACAGCAAGCTGTTAATCAATGGTTAGACCAGGAGGCAGGAGGGCAGCTAGTCCAGCAGTGATAATCTCCTGATGACAAAACACTGATTGTATTGCAACTACAGCACAAAGCCTAATAAGTGACACATCACTGGAGGCAGTGTCTCAGCCCATGGCATGCTGCCCATAGTAAAAACTTGCTGACAGATTCCCTTTAATTGTAAGTGCTTATTAAAGTTTCCATCCATCAGAGATTTCCATATCTGGCATGAACCTTTCAGTAGTTTTTTAAAGCTGCGCATAAATGTACAATTCGGCATCTGCCAAAGACGCGTGTCGTACTTCTACGTGCCTTTGATTTTATAATAAAGCACACAGAGGATTTTCTTGGGAGTTTAGCATCAGATGCTGTTTTACAAATGTATTCACCTTCTAAGTGTCACAGCACATGATGCATTTTAGATGCATTAAATAATGCACAAAATGCATGAAAATCTGCAAGTCAGTTCCATATCAGTTATTGAAAATTTTCATGCATCTTTTCCAGTGTTTTTCTCATGATTTTATTTTTTTTGTTGCGCTTCCGACTCCTGTCACATCTCGTCCTTGTCCTGCAGAAAGCGTCACCTGTGGTGTTTGATGCAGAAACACATATAAAATGAAACAAAATGCTTGAACATTTATGGATACATCTTTCACTCCAAAAATGAACTCCCTATGGAAATCTATGGGGAAAAAGTGTGAAAAAAACACATACTTCTGGAACGTGGTAAAGGGAATCTGTCAGCAGGCTTTTTCTATGGAATATGAGAGCTGCATGGTGTAGGGGCAGAGACCCTGATTCCGGGATGAGACACTTACTGGGCTGCTTTGTGCAGATTTGATAAAATCCATGTAGAAAGAGCAGTGCTCAGAATGCTGAGCTGTGTATACACACCCCTGATTGGTAGCCTCCTGTGTACACTGTCAGCAAGCAGCCAATCATAGGTGGGGGTGGGGTTACACAGATTAGTTTGACTGCCTGGCACCAGACACCTAGTCGAGCAGTGATAATCTCTTGCTAATAAAACACTGATTGTATTAAAACTACAGCAAGTGACACATCTCTGGAATCAGGGTCTCTGCCCCCACATTATGATGCTCTCATATTAAATACCGAAAACCTGCTGACAGATTCTTGTTAGGTTATATCTATAAAGTGAATGTTGAGAGGACTACATTGTACTGGTAGGCCCCTGTAGGGTATAATTGTCTTCCGAGACTTCACCATGCCTACTTGTACGATGATATCTCCATTCATTTTGCAGAGCACACCTCTGTGTCCAGCCCATTAAAAGTCTCGAGTTATCCATTTAATCAGCTGACATGCACAGATGTAGGTCCTTCAGGCAAGTTCTCCAGTATCAATGACTAAAAAGACCCACAAAGGCAATCATTTCCAACTTTGGACTATGCTCAGAAGTAGAAACTTCGAAAGAGTATCCTCCAGGTACATATGTTCACTGTAATCTCTGGCTTAGCCTTGGCATCAAGGAAGCTGGCACCAAAGAGAAGAACTATTCTGCAAAGCTAGGAATTGTTACCGTACAGAAAATACAATTTAACTTCCAAAATAGGAGCCAAGGTAAAACGTGAAGGGATCAGGGAAAGGTAGCCCAACACTAGGGAAGGTGGGAGTGGAAACCTCTAGGCAAATCTAAAGTCACCCTGTCTACTCTAAACATCTCTATTTAGGTTCTGCACCTATCGCCGAGCAGGAGCCTGATCCCTGCCTGACCCTGATGATAAGCCCTGCATAGGGAAGGACAGGATAGCACTTGTCAATCCCCACTAACACTAAAGACAGCTGGGATACACAACAAAACAAGGGGAACACTTATCTTGAGTAGACTCAGAGATGTAACACAGACATCCTCCAGCATCACCAAAGAGGAAGACAGCTGACTGCTTATAGCTCCAAGTCTCAACAGGGGGAAATGGAAATATCACTGGCAACTCCCAGCAGCAGGCTGGGAGTCTATAAACACCCAGGTCCAGGTGTGTCAATTAGAGCCGGAGAAAGGTTTCCACTGGGTCAAAGAGTCAGAAGGATTAAGAAGGTGTCTGCAAGGCCAAACACAGAGACCTTCTGCAGTCAGATGCAGAGCGACTGTCTGCAGCCTCTCACACACCAGTGACAGCTGAACAATAACCGGATTCTTTTTGGCTAAAATACAACTTCAAAAGGGATAGGACAATGTAAATTACAGCACATGCAAGACTATGAATTTTATAGTCTCAGACGAAAAACATTTCACAACTTTCATTAATATTTCCATATTTTCTTCTATTCATCTTTGTCTTGAGGATTATTGAAATGCAGCAGTAAATGATGAAAATCTATGGGCTGGACTGTTTTAAAGGGAATCTAGCAACAGGATTTTGCTACCTCATCATGACGTAGGGGAAGAGATACTGATTCTTGTGATGTGTCACTTACTGGGCTGCCTGCTGTAGTGTTGATAAAATCCTTGTTTTCTCTACCATTTCTCTGAATGCGGAGCTTTGTATAACCACACCCACACCACTGATTGGCTGATTTCTGTGTATAGTCAGAAAACAGCTAATCAGAAGTGGGGTGTGGTTGGAGTACCTGTCAGCCGATTTCTAGTCCTCTAGTGATAATCTCCTGCTGATAAAACAGCGATTTTATAAAAACTACAGAAAGCAGCTCAGTAATTGATATATCGGCAGAATCAGGGTCTCAGCCCCTACATTATGCTGCTCTCAGATTAGGTAGCAAAAACCCGGACACAGATTCCCTTTGAGCCATTAACCAAAAGGATCAGACATGTTGAAGTCCAGTTGCTTTTGGTAGGAGCTGTAAACATTATTCTTATAGGAGCTGTCGCAGGATGATAGTCCCTGTCCATATGTGCTATGATGGCACAAGAAGATCTACAAGATCCCTTCTCTAGTTGCCATACCTAACAAGCTATTTGATTGGTTGTCGCGTATTTTTACTGCTGTACTTCTCGTCACAGCTTAGAGTAAGACCAAACCCTACATCGACAGTACGCATCACAAAGGAAGTTTAAGAACATCTAAAGAATAAGGAATTGGCCCTTTTTCAAAAATTATTCCAAAGGCTTATAAAAAAAAATTTGAGCTGATACTCATCCTCCCACTGCTTTGGTCATTTTGTATAGATTGCAGTGAAGAGATCATGTTGACAGCGCTGCAGCCAATCACTGAGCTCAGCAGCCCTGCTGAAGTGGACTGAATGAGTCACTGCGCTCAGTGATTGGCTGCAATCATGCCAAAATCACAGAAGAAAAGGCGAGAGGCCGTGCTGGACCATGAAAGGTGAGTAACAGCTCAGTTTGTTTGTTTGTTTCGTTCCCGAGTCTATGGAACAATAATCATTGGAGGAAAAAGAGATAAAAAATCCCATCAAGTAGCAATAAATAAAGCTCTAGACTGAAAAGAAAAAAAAAGAAAACTGCTCTAAAACTGTGCAGTGTGAATCTAGCGGCCTTTCGAATATATTTTTTCCTGCACAGGTTACACAGGTCTCCATTTCTATACCTGCCCTTGACACAAAGCCTGTAGAAAAGCCAAGTCTTGCTTGTTAGAATTAATTTTAGTTCACATGGCAGCCCAGAAACTCTCCCAATTCTCATGTTCCACAATTTACCATCTACTTTTTTTCAGTGGGCAGTGCCTCTTCATCAGCATTCTACCAGCACTATAGGAGCTGGATCTTTCCTTCACTAGCCAGCTTGCCTGTTATGCATATGTGCAGTTTAACAGTCAGGAGAGCAGAAATAGGAAGACAAAGCCCCATCTTGAGCTTCTGTAATCCATCTCTGTATATCTGCTAATACAAAAGGATTACACCTTACAACAGGCAGCGGAGAGCAAGTTAGACAGAAAGGAGACACTTACAGCCCCCCATGCACATTACACTTATATTGGATGAACATGCTGATATAGACAGGTTTGGCTGACCGTCTAATGTGTATGGGGGCCCCGGCTAAGTGATGGCCGCAAGAGGTGTCGATCAGGTGTACCCGATTTCAGACTGCCAATCACATTGTTCGGCCGACATGTCAGACGGGAGCTTTCTCATAGAGAACACAGGAGCGCTCGGGCGACTGAGCGCTCCTGTATATGGCAGAGTTGGAGGCCCTTTCATCTGACAGCCATCTATTGTGGATGGCCTGTCTAAGAGATGGCACTTTGGAGTCAAGTAGTCGTCAAGCACAAAGGCCAACCCTTAGGATCGAAGTCTACACACCGGTGCAGATTCATAAGGACTGGGGTAACAACTATTTCGTTGGAGCTGATCCAAAGTGGTGAGAACAGCAAACATTTTTCAATTTTTCAAAGCTTTTACGCCACTTTTGATGACTTGGACCCATACGGAAAAGCTCATATGATCGATGTCCATACATTATGACATGTATTCAACGTCTTACTAAGGACTCTTTCGATATACCATTTTTATGAACCTAAAAATACAATTTCTGCCATCGAGAATCCTCTACACGGCTGGTAAGAATTCGGGAGGGTCACCCGATGGTCTGCAGACCTTGAAAATCAAAGTATCCATTGAAAAGGAAATGTTGTGTTCATTTTCATGAAAATAGTCTTAGCAGCCTTGTTTAAGTTAATTAAATGTGTTTAATGAAGGCAATTAATCTGGGCTTTTTTTTTGTTCAGATTGCTCATTTCCATCTCAACATCCTTCATTGTACATTCATAATTAATACTTCAGTTCTCCATGATTGCAATATAAACACAAATTGCTTACATTACCACATATATGAGATGCTTGCAAACATGGGACCTCGGATCCGGGAACTCTATATATAAATGTCTTGTTGGATTATGCACAGCATGTAGCGACTGCTGCAATAATACCTAAGATGACACAATAAAATATACGAACCAACATAAAATGTTAAGGGGCCATGTGTTTTATAAAAAGTTACCTTAATATAACTATTACATTTGGCCAATTGGGATTCATAAAAAAATGTTATACATTCTGTAAATTATTTTTTATTTAAACATTATGTTGTTTTACCCCCCCCCCCCTAGTGTCTCAGTTCTGCCATTAGAGCAATTTACTCCAGGAAGTGAAGGAAAGGAAGCTCCGGCTCCTATAGTGCTGGCAGAATACAGATAGAGATGAACTGCCCAAACAAAAAAGGTGGATGATAAATTTCAACACCTGAAAATCAAGACATAATATAATAATATGGGCACCAAAGTTTTAGCTTGTTGTGGGCCCTGAGGACAGCAATACCATGGTTTCTACAGGTTTGCTGTGAAAGAATTGGGCTGATCACTTCTGACTTAGTATTGTAGTTGAGACTTTAGCTACTGCTATTTCAAGCTCATTAAAGGAAATGTTCACTTTCTCAAGTATTTGCAAGTGTCTCATAGTGCACACAGTGATGTCAGAGTAGGGAAAGCACACACAGTCATGTCACAGTAGGGATAGTACACAGTGATGCCACAGTAGGCATAGGGCACACAGTGATGTCACAGTAGGGATAGAACACTCAGTGATGTCACACTAGGGATAGTGCACACAGTGATGTCACACTAGGGATAGGGCACACAGTGATGTCACAGTAGGGATAGAACACTCAGTGATGTCACACTAGGGATAGTGCACACAGTGATGTCACACTAGGGATAGTGCACACAGTGATGTCACAGAAGGGATAGTGCACACAGTGATGTCACAGAAGGGATAGAGCACTCAGTGATGTCACAGTAGGGATAGTGCACAAGGTGATGTCACAGTGCAGGGATAATACACACAGTGATGTTACAATCCTGGGATAAAGCTGACAAGTTACAGTATAGGGATAGAAAATTATTTAGAATTGAGAGTCCTCAGTGGTTGATACCTTTTAATGGCTAAGGCTGGGGTCACACTAGCGACAAAATCGGACGACTGCAATGCAATGAAATATCGCATTGCAGTCTGCCCTATGTTAATCTATGGAGCAGCTCCCAGTATCAGATTTTTTGTGGTCCGTTTTAAACGTCCGAGTGCAATTGCAGCATGCAGCGACTGTCACCAATTGTGGGTCGACTATCGCCAATGCAAGTCTATGGGAGCGATGAAAAATCGTATTGCAGTCTGCCCTATGTTAATCTATGGAGCAGCTCCCAGTATCAGATTTTTTGTGGTCCGTTTTAAACGTCCGAGTGCAATTGCAGCATGCTGCGATTGTCACCGATTGTGGGTCGACTATCGCCAATGCAAGTCTATGGGAGCGATGAAAAATCGGATTACAAACGGACCGCACGTGTGACTTGCGATGAAATCGCACCGGTGTCCTTTAGAAAAGCCGGCAATTCATCCCCGGCTATACTGTAAAATCACACTGACAGCTTTATTAAAGAATAGAAAGAATAGATATACACACATAGAATACATATATATATATATATATATATATATATATATATGTCATTGTGACATGTACATATACATATATTTATAGTTCCTAGACTTCTACATACTGTAATAGCCGCTAATTCAATTGCCGGCTTTTGTGAAATCACAGAAGCCGACATGAAATGATACATTGTTTAGACACAGTTAACCATGTCATTTCCTGTATTTTGATATATAGTTTGAACTTACAATTACATAAGTGTATGTGTACAAAATTTCAGACATGTAGGGGTTAATTAAAGGTGTAAATTCGTTGTAAAAAAAATGCGGGGGTTCCCGCTGTATTTTCTCCACCAGACAGACAAAGCAAGCGAGTGGGGGCAGATAATAATAGCCTAGGGAGGGTACATTTTTTTTGTGCCCCCCCTGGCTACTAACATCTGCCCCCAGACACCCCAGAAAGGGCAAATCTAATTAGAGATTTGACACATTTTTTTTACAACGAATTTACACCTTTAATTAACCCCTACATGTCTGAAATTTTGTACACATACACTTATGTAATTGTAAGTTCAAACCATATATCAAAATACATGAAATGACATGGTTAACTGTGTCCAAACAATGTATCATTTCATGTCGGCTTCTGTGATTTCACAAAAGCCGGCAATTGAATTAGCGGCTATTACAGTATGTAGAAGTCTAGGAACTATAAATATATGTATATACACATGTCACAATGACATGTGTATATATATATATATATATAATATATATATGTGTTCTATGTGTATATATCTATTCTTTCTATTGTGATTTAAATACTATTCTTTTGGATCCATTATATGTCATTTTTGGAAGCCTGCGAGAAATTCTCGCAAGTCGGATGTAAATCGGATGTGACAACTACGGTCAGATGCGACTAAATCGCATCAACTACAAAAAATCGGATGCTAGTCGCATCAATGTTCATGAAATTTTAATCCGATTATCGACCGACTAAAACGGTCAGCTTTTTTACTTGGTGTGTGTGACTCCAGCCTAACTGAAAAGATGGTAACAAATTGCAGCTTTTCGAGATTACTCAGGTCTCTTCATCAGGCAAAGACTAATACAACATCTGAAGAATGTGTTGTGTATAAATTTGTGACTCTTCAGATGTTATATTAGTCTACTGGCTAACACGGTACAAAGATATACATCTTTCCTGTATCAGTATAGGGATAGTAACTTTCTTCCACACCCCATGGATCACTCAGCGCACTGCACCCAACACCTGAGCTGCGATGTTCCACCTGCTATAACTTACTACATCCAACGGCCCAGAGAAATGGATGACCCCCTCCTCTGTGCACTCCTTTCCTATAGACACATTATTCGCTCCGGTGCAGACACATACGTTTATACTTCGCGCTCTCGCTTTTGTTAATGCCTGCACTATATTAGCAGCCGCCCAGGGCCATGGGGGCCTGATGCAGTGTATGTGAGGCCTTGCCATGATGTGCATGTTCTCCTTCCAGGCACATGGGAGGCTCATTCTGATAGAACTAGTTTGACCTTAAACCAAAATTGCTTCCTCCGTGCTCCTCATAAGGAATAATGACTTACATGAGTAATGTGATGTCAATTTCTAAGATTACAATTCATGAGGGTTTCTATCATTTGTGGTCGGTTCATGCGATAACAGCCTCCTTGTGTGCTGAGTATATATAGATCTGGAATAAGGATCGTCCGTAATAAGGAACGTCCGTAATAAGGAACATCCATAATAAGGATCGTCCGTAATAAGGAACGTCCGTAATAAGGATCGTCCGTAATAAGGAACGTCCGTAATAAGGATCGTCCGTAATAAGGAACGTCCGTAATAAGGAACGTCCGTAATAAGGAACGTCCGTAATAAGGATCGTCCGTAATAAGGATCGTCCGTAATAAGGAACGTCCGTAATAAGGATCGTCCGTAATAAGGATCGTCCGTAATAAGGAACGTCCGTAATAAGGATCGTCCGTAATAAGGATCGTCCGTAATAAGGAACGTCACGTAATAAGGATCGTCCGTAATAAGGATCGTCCATAATAAGGAACGTCCGTAATAAGGATCGTGCGTAATAAGGAACGTCCGTAATAAGGATCGTCCGTAATAAGGAACGTCCATAATAAGGATCGTCCGTAATAAGGAACGTCCGTAATAAGGATCGTCCGTAATAAGGAACGTCCGTAATAAGGATCGTCCGTAATAAGGAACGTCCGTAATAAGGAACGTCCGTAATAAGGATCGTCCGTAATAAGGATCGTCCGTAATAAGGAACGTCCGTAATAAGGATCGTCCGTAATAAGGATCGTCCGTAATAAGGAACGTCCGTAATAAGGATCGTCCGTAATAAGGATCGTCCGTAATAAGGAACGTCCGTAATAAGGAACGTCCATAATAAGGATCGTCCGTAATAAGGATCGTCCATAATAAGGAACTCCGTAATAAGGATCGTGCGTAATAAGGAACGTCCGTAATAAGGATCGTCCGTAATAAGGAACGTCCATAATAAGGATCGTCCGTAACAAGAAACATCCATAATAAGGATCGTCCGTAATAAGGAACGTCCGTAATAGAAACGTCCGTAATAAGGAACATCCATAATAAGGATCGTCCGTAATAAGGAACGTCCATAATAAGGATCGTCCGTAATAAGGATCGTCCGTAATAAGGAACGTCCGTAATAAGGATCGTCCGTATAAGGATTGTCCTAATAAGGAACGTCCATAATAAGGATCGTCCGTAATAAGGATCGTCCGTAATAAGGATTGTCCGTAATAAGGAACGTCCATAATAAGGATCGTCCGTAATAAGGATCGTCCGTAATAAGGATTGTCCGTAATAAGGAACGTCCATAATAAGGATCGTCCGTAATAAGGATCGTCCGTAATAAGGATCGTCCGTAATAAGGAACGTCCGTAATAAGGATCGTCCGTATAAGGATTGTCCCTAATAAGGAACGTCCATAATAAGGATCGTCCGTAATAAGGATCGTCCGTAATAAGGATTGTCCGTAATAAGGAACGTCCGTAATAAGGATCGTCCGTAATAAGGATCGTCCGTAATAAGGATTGTCCGTAATAAGGAACGTCCGTAATAAGGATCGTCCGTAATAAGGAACGTCCATAATAAGGATCGTCCGTAATAAGAAACGTCCGTAATAAGGAACGTCCATAATAAGGATCGTCCGTAATAAGGAACGTCCATAATAAGGATCGTCGTAATAAGGAACGTCCGTAATAAGGATCGTCCGTAATAAGGACGTCCGTAATAAGGAACGTCCATAATAAGGTTCGTCCGTAATAAGGATCGTCCGTAATAAGGATTGTCCGTAATAAGGAACGTCCATAATAAGGATCGTCCGTAATAAGGATTGTCCGTAATAAGGAACGTCCATAATAAGGATCGTCTGTAATAAGGATCGTCCGTAATAAGGATTGTCCGTAATAAGGAACGTCCATGATAAGGATCGTCTGTAATAAGGATCGTCCGTAATAAGGATCATCCATAATAAGGATCGTCCGTAATAAGGATCGTCCGTAATAAGGAACGTCCGTAATAAGGAACGTCCATAATAAGGATCGTCTGTAAAAAGGATCGTCCGTAATAAGGAACGTCCGTAATAAGGAATGTCCGTAATAAGGAACGTCCATAATAAGGAATGTCCGTAATAAGGATCGTCCGTAATAAGGAACGTCCGTAATAAGGAACGTCCATAATAAGGATCGTCCGTAATAAGGAACGTCCATAATAAGGAACGTCCATAATAAGGATCGTCCGTAATAAGGAACGTCCATAATAAGGATCGTCCGTAATAAGGAACGTCCATAATAAGGATCGTCCGTAATAAGGAACGTCCATAATAAGGATCGTCCGTAATAAGGAACGTCCGTAATAAGGATCGTCGTAATAAGGAACGTCCGCACAGGACTGAGACGCTGCAGATTTTGAAAAATCTTATGTTTTTTGCAGATTTCGTTGTGGAAATTGTCACTTTGCAAATAGTTTTTATTTAAAGTATCTTATTGTTTTGTGTTTACAGTTCCTATGCAGGACTATGTGTCTCCGTGGTAACAGACTGCAAACAAATACTGCAGTTATAAAGCCCCTAGTTTTTACAAAAAAAATCCCAAAAACATTAGAGAACATCGGCTAACTATGTTAGTCTTCCTTCCTCCCTACAGTTAAAGAACACAAAAAGAAAGTATTCAACAAATGGTAAGAGAGTGCTACCATGCACTTCCAGTGCATGTTTCGCATGGGCTTCTTCAGGGAGTCTCAATATTTTATATAATAGTTCACAATAATAATTACAGATTAAAGCTTTATCAAACAGATCACTATTTAAAAACAAAAGACAAGGTAAAAACAAGAATGATGGGGGAACTAACTGCAATTTAACATGTAAATATACAGAGTCAATTTTCATTTATGGAAATTTTAAATATAACTATAAAAAATCACAAATAAAGTCACAATAAAGCGAGCGCTAAAAGGTATATGGACCAATAATATGTCTGACAACCATAATATTGCAGGCTGTTCCCTTGCCACACACTTCCAATGCATGTTTCGCATGGGCTTCTTCAGGGAGTCTCAGTATTTTTTTTTATATTTTCTTTTTGTGTTCATAATCATTTTCACTATCCGATGGCACTGATATATAGACATGATTTAGGTACTTCCTTATAATAAAGGTCTCTTCACAACAGATGAAGTTGGGGGGAGAAGAAAAAAAGCATGTTTAGTTTTAATGGCTGATCTTTTTTTATTATCAAGGGAGATAAACCATCGCAAATGGTGTTGGTCAAAGTAAAATACTAAAATTCTTAAAAATTCGATTAACTGGAATTTGTCCAGGAGTTCTAGTTATGGAGCACTTTTTACTGTACAGCGTATGCCACAATTCAGAATATTTGACAGTCTGGCACAATATCTGCACATACAAGAATGAAATTTTGGAAAATCATTCTTAAAAAAAAAAAAGTCTGTGCAAATAGTTTCCGTCCCGGGCATGACGTACATATCAGCCCAACCACTGTCACTATACATTTATGTCACTCAGTGTGACAGTCAGCATCAGTGCAGGCGTGTGTCATTTCTACTATTACAATGTGTGTCATCTTTTTAATTTTGCAGCATGGAGCAGAGTGGGAGAAACACAATGAAACATGGCATGAGATGCATGATAGAAAAACAATGCTCTCCACATCAATTTTCCTCCAAATTACCCTGAATATTGCACCCCGCAGCTCAATCACATCCACCACATTATTTGTACACAGAAGGCGGCCGGCTCTGCTGGCGTATCATTTATATATTGTTCTTGCGAGATTTTCTTCAATCTCTTTACAGGTATTTTATGTTGTAATTTAAAAAAAATGTCTTAAAAAGGCAACAGATGGCTTGTGATACTCAAAGAGTAAACTACCGAAACGTCTTTACGTATTTATTCCAGACCAGAACTTCAGATGGTCCAGATCTTCACGAAGTCCAGTAAAAAAAATGGTCCAAATGCCAGGCTAATAGTTGGGCAAGTCCTCACAAACAAGTCCAAAAGGCCTCCTTCATCCTAAGGTCTTGCGCACAAGACTAATTATATCGGACCAGTGTTATCAGTGGATTTCACAGATTCCACAATGTTATTTTATGGGGTTGTGCACATGTAAGATTTAGGAAAAAAATCGATGACATGTTCAATTTTGATCTGAGTGTCAGATAAAAATAGACAATACAAGTCTATGGGTCAAACATGGAACCGCACTTAGATGACATCAGAGTGCAGTCTGTTGTTCACTGACTGACATAATGAAGAAGGTGGAGACACTTTTAAAACCTGATCCCACTCTTATCAATCTTTGATCAAAGTCTGATCAGCATAATTGGACCGTTTGTCTTTGATGGAGAGAAAAGGGTCGTGTGCACCTACCCTGTCACATACTGTAAACCTTATATAAAGAGCTTGGGGTGAGAGCAAGAAGGTCTTGGTATCTATTTTATAGTATTTTTCTCTGTCATCAGGGTAGTGCTTATGGCCAATACACATATGATAATCCTGAAATTTATTGTTCCCTGGTTTGCTAGAATTTTGGAATTTTATCCTATTTGTATATGATGGTATGATTCTCATTGAATGTCTTTAAAGAAGGGTTGGACTAACATATAGGCAGTAACTCAATGAGGTCCTTAAGCTTGGAGAAGCCCAGGAACATGTGAGTGGTTGATCCAATCACTGGCCTCAGCGTTTATGCTGGGACTAGTGATTGGCTGCAGTAGTCATGTGTTGTAGGCGGGACAGCCCTGTATCCAAACACTGGAGGAGAGCAGTTTAGAAGCGAAACGCGAGTAAAAGGACAAGTAATCTTTATATTATTTTAGGTCATCGTTACCTGCTTTATAGACAAACCATTTAAGTACAGAAGTTTAAAAAAATTGCAAGTGTGAAGTCCTCAAATGTAAAGCACTGTATATGACGACTGTGGTGCATAGTAAATAGAGCAGGGGCTTTATTGAGTCGCCTGTGCATTAAATATTCCACTAATGTAGCCTGATGCCTGCACATTGTGTAAATGCTCACAATTTACTATCACAGTCTATGCCCAACGTGAGTCATCTATTAGTCAACTATCATAAAGTAAGAATGTCACACATCTTCACACAGCTTTCCAAGCGAAAAGTAGCAGAGAAATTAAAGGGAAAGAATGGAGAAAAATTAATAAGACAAGTATTTAAAGGGAATCTGTCACCAGCATGATGCAGAGATAGAGACCCTGATTTCAGTGATATGTCATTTACTGGACTGTTGCTGCAGATTTCATAAAATCACTGTTTTCTCTGCTGTAGATCTAGCAGTTTTCTAATGCTGAGCTCTGTATAACCCCGCCCACTTAACTGATTGGCTGCTTTCTGTGTATGCTGTCTATAGGCTGCCAATCAGTGGTGGGGGCGTGGTTGGACTATCTGGCAGCAGGTTTACTAGTCCTCAAGTGATAATCTCCTGCTGATAAAACAATGATGTTATCAAAACTACAGAAAACAGCTCAGTAAGTGACACATCAATGGAATCAGGGACGCTGTGCCTACTTTAGATTAGATGGCAAAAACTAGGTGACAGATTCCCTTTAAGGTAGCATTGTTACTGAGCTGAGGGTAAAGAAATTGTGTATATGAAATATTTTTCTCTCTTCTGCCATATTGATTCTTTTTTTATAATACAGATATTAGCATAAATAAATGTATCTAGATGAGTAAATCAATAATTTCCCCTTAACAGAAAAATCAATCCCTGTGATCTGAGCACAAATGAAACTTTTCTGGAACATAATCAGAAATGCCAGATCATGTAGCGTTTGCAGCGGCCAAGATCTAAGGGGTGCTGTTTCTCACTAATAAGATCTAGATGATGCGTGAAGACTACCAGGCAATGGCTCATGGGAAAAAAATATGCAAATTAGATAAAATTAGATCTCCAAAAGGAAGAAAACTGTCTCCAAACCAGACACCTATCTGTAGAGTGGGCATAAGCGTAGATATGGAAAGGATGTCACCCTTCATTTACATCCACTATTAACTTAGTCATAAATGTATTAATAGAAGACCCCACTGCACAATGTGTAAAAGGCCTATAATCCAGACTTTATAGCACTGGCCTTGTTGCTTTGGACACAGGTACCTTTTGGCTCCCCATAGGTTTTACCCCTTCCAAACACTTCCCAACATAGTACGTAGTTGTTCGTCCTATATCAGTTATGGGTTTACAGAGCGGGCTCAGGAGCTGAGCCCACTCCATACACAGAGGGTGACGTCTATGTCTAATGTATGATAATATAAAATCGTCAACACTTAGGGTTAAGCCTGTAAAGAACAAAAAATCAACATGCCAGGACTTTTTGGGTCATCGCATCTCCCCAAAAATGCCATAAAAGCAATCAAAGCATTGTATATACCCACCAAATGGTATAATAAAAAACTCAGCTCGCCATACAAAAAAGAAGCCTTCATACATGTCCATAAACTGAAAAAATAAAAAAGTCACATGAAAATGTTCACACAACAGGTTTTGTTTGCAAAATAATGATTTTTTTAGCTACATACACATATACATGCAAAAAAAAACATTCAGACAAGTCATACACCTGAGGAAGGCTGGATACTGCGAAACATATTGTGTTTTGCACTTTTAACAAATCAATTTTATTTTTGGTACTATTTTTATCCGTCAAATTCGCTACCACGGGA
Organism: Oophaga sylvatica; assembly: GCA_033576555.1. Lineage (NCBI taxonomy): Eukaryota > Metazoa > Chordata > Amphibia > Anura > Dendrobatidae > Oophaga > Oophaga sylvatica. Next base: position 454,846,733 of record JARQOD010000003.1, on the reverse strand, counting down.
ATGCCATTACACCTGGTATCTCCACCCTAATGATGCACTGCCCGAACTCCATTGGAGGATTTTCCAACAGCACACCAGGCCGGCTGCACCTACTGGATTTAGTTCTCGTGCTCTTTGGAGTTGTGCCTATATGTGCACAGCTTCATCAGGAGCGAAAATTTCCTATCATTGTTTATAAAAATTTTAATCTTACTGCTCTCATAAAACGCTGTTTTCTTTCCTTTTTCACCACAAACGAAACTCCACTTTCGTATAAAAAAAAAAACTTTTTAAAGTCTCAGGATTTTTTTTCCTGTTCTTCAGTACATTATTTGGTAAAGTATAAGGCTAAGTGCACACGTTCAGGATTATTTGCGTTTTTTTCGCGGGAAAAAACGCGTCAAAAACGCATGAATTAAGCATCCTATCATTTAGAATGAATTCCGCAATTTTTGTGCACATGGTGCGTTTTTTCCGCAAAAAAAAACGCATCGCGGAAAATCTAGCAACATGTCCATTAATTTTGCGGATTTCTAGCGTTTTTCCCGCTATATTATTGACCTAGAAAGTTCAGGAAAAAATCGCGGTAAAAATGCGTCAAATCCGCTCAAAAAAAACGCGCAAAAAACGTACAAAATCCGAGCAAAAAACGCTCGTTTTTGCCGCGAAAAAAGTCCGGTTTTGCTCAGGAATATTCTGCAAACATTCCTGAACGTGTGCACTTAGCCTAAATGTTGTGACTGTAAACCAGAACTTGACCTTCAAAAAAAAAAAAAAAAAATCCTCATAGAGTGAGATTGATGGAAAAATAAAAAAATGGTTCTTGGTAGAAGGGGAGCAGAAAAAAAACTAGAGTGCAAAAAATAAAAATTGCCCAGTCCCAAAGGGGTTCAATATACCACATAAAGTAAGCCTCACGAAGCCTGTATAATGTTGGAAAGCATTTTATAGCAGGATATTAGAAGTCGATATGAGGTACCAGACAAGGTCAGTCGACCCCACAGAGGTCATCACTTTTTAAATTTGCCTGTACTCTGTACCCCTGGGGGTTTGTCTTTGCCTTTTTGCTTCATGATTTATGCAAGAATGGTTTATCAGAGGGGAACACAGAAATATAATAAGGCTACTGTTACCAGTGGACCAGAGCAAATGTTCAATGTGACATACAAAATGTACGTCTTTAGGTCAAGACATAAAGAAATTTCCTATAATAAAAAGAAGCAGCAAAAACGGAAAATAGTAAATATTTTCGGATTCTCGGAGTGAGGTCTGTTGGGATGATGTCCTCTATGAAACTAGTTCATGTTCACTATTTATTGCATTAGAAACTGTATTATATCTTTGCACAAACAGGTCAAACAAAAAAATCAAAAAATATAAGAGAGGCCCTATTAGAATGTCTTTGCCTGTGGGGTTGTCTCTGTTGAACCTCATGGGCCGTACGCTGACTTATTACTGTGATAGATCCTTGCCCATTACAGGATCTTTCTGACCTTATCCAGGATAGTCTTAAGCACCCATAAGACCCTGTTAAAAAAAAAAATGTCTTTAAAGGGGTTTTCCAGGCTCACAATCCTTAGAATAGGTCGTCAATATCAGATCGAGACCTGTAAGCCTCACTGATCAGCGATTTGAAGCTCCGATGTTTCACCTGGATAGAAGCTGAGCCGTTGTAACATTACAATTCATGGACGGTGCGGAGGAACCTCCGGCCAGTGAACACTCCATACTGGATCCATTTGTCTGATAGGTATAAAACTTTAACTATTTATGACATCATATTTTACACTCATGATATTCGAGAGGTCTAAGTTGAACCCTCTGAAACGCGTTGGCTTCTATGGCTATATTTTATGGGACTTGGATGTTTGCAATCTTTATACCTTACTGGATTGTAATATGATCTAATAAAGAACTAAAGTTTTTAACCTAAAAGACGAATGCTGGAACGTTTGTGGGTGTTGGTCACCCTCTGATCTGTTACTAAAGGGTTATCAATATCGTAAGTCTGGGAAATTCCTGTATTATTAATAATTAATACATATTTCCCGAGCTATCCTCATTCCAGAGCCAGAGAATGGCCACCATCTCGATCCCTTTTTCGAGAGAAAAGCCACTCTCCATTAGCGTAAGGAGGTCCATATTTGTCGCCCTTATGGTGAGACCTATGTTGCTATGAAACAGACATGAAATATAATGGCGGTTGCTTAGCAAAGACCAGACCCAAATAATTATTCACTAGGGAGTCTGATAGGATCCCCAATGAATAATTATAATGGGAAATTGTGTGGGCTTCCTGTAAGTGAAATGGCATGACTGTTATAGAAAGCGTAATAATAGCATACATTATCACTGTATAACACTTAAGTGCAATAATAGCTGTATATAATAGTACAGCGCAACGTACGGGACTAATATGTATTAGTTTCCACCTAGTACGGCTCTGCTCACATCTCATCTACACCCAGGCTTCTGTACAGAATGGAAGCCATGACGCTGTGCCAGATCCATCATGCCACTTACGATGGGGGTCTACGAATGATACCCTGCTTCTAACTGTAAGAAAAGCTCCGTATGCTGCACCTACAGTATGCCACTGTGAAAAGTGACCGAACTGCCGATGAGGCTCTGAGTGGAGTCCATGACAGGTGAGCGGGGCCTAAATTATTGGGCCTAAAAGACACTTAATATTTTAAGAATGAAAAAATGTGGACACATAAATCCACAGGCCAAATTCTTGGCCAAACCATGGGCAGCATGCATATACGTCTGGCTGCATGGAGCGTTTCAGACAAAACATGGTTTGCAGATTTGGACATGGCCAGAGGCAGAAACAAGACCAATACGACACCGCCGGCGGCCGGTATCTTCCCACTCCGCTCGGGTTAACTGACTGATCTCTCCCATCTTAGGAATGGACCTGTCACTCAACAGAAGTGAAGCTCGGAGAAGCCAACCAGTGGTGGTGACAGAATAGTCAGGTCTCTCCCTATGGTCCCGTCTGGATCGTCAAACATGTTTTGTCTGAAACTCCAGATCATTTCAGAGAAAACAAGCCTGACTGGCTGCGATTCATGCTGCGGGCGGTTTGGACAGCTTGAGTTGTGCGACAGGTTCTCTTTAAATATGGGTTCCCCCATGCAATAAACTTGAAATATAATACATACATGCTGTGACATGGCCTTCATTTATTTTTGGTTCCATGTGACATATTAATGGTTCGAGCTGTAAAAGGAGGTAGCCACAGCCTTCATTATATGTGAATAAATGTAGAATTTAGGTATACAGATCACCCACAAACCTATGGCACTGGTATATAGAAATATGCATGTACCAAACATTATCTATTCTTTAAATATAAACTTTTATTATAGTCCAGGTCCCTAAAGGATGCAACCGAATGATAAGACTGCACTGGTGACACTACTAGCTTTCCTGGTGAGCCACTGCTCGTGCATTTCACACTACCCTGTAATAGCCATAATAAATCAAAGCTTAAAGGAAATACCTAAAAAGTGTACATTCACTTGGGTCCTATCACTGGAGCACCCACCAATCCAGAAAATGGGGGTCCTAATGTATGATCACTTGGGGTCCAACCCCTGGAGCAAACGCCAATCCCAGAAAATGGGGGTCCTAATGTATGATCACTTGGGGTCCATCTCGTTGGGCACCCATCAATCCAAAAAACAGAGGTCCAAAGTTATGATCAATTGTGGTCCAACCCCTGGAGCAGCCACCAATCAAAAAAACGGAGATCCAAATTTATGATCACTTGGGGTCCAACCCCTGGGGTACTCACCAATCCAAAGACTGTGTGTCCCAAAGTCCCCAGTGAATGGAGCAGTACAGCACATGTACTGGTCTATTAACTTCTTTGGAACTAACGGAAAGGCTATCCCCACTAGGGCTAGATTCACACAGTGGACTTGGTGACCCTCATTTTTTTATTGCTTTTTTTTTCCCTGATTCATGAGAAAGCACCTTTAAAAGCAGCTAAAAAACAAAGGCATATCCGGATAACTAGCAGGAAGGTATTACACATACGTATGGATGCATGTATCAGTTTTTGGGTTGTAAACAGACGCTTGCCCGCGGCGATTATTGCTTTTGTGCTGTGAATGGTAAGATGGTGCCCCCTCACTTACAGCTGGAGATGGAGAAACTGTACGTTCACATAGACTGTGTGTCATGTAGATGTAAGTTGGGGGGAACCCGGAGGAAACTTACTCAAAGACAAGGTGAATATACAAACTCCTTGCACATGTTGTCCTTAGAGGGATTTGAACCCAGAACCCCAGCGCGGCAAGGCAACAATGCTAACCACTGAGCAAATGTGTGCCAAACATTAATTAGACAGAACGCGATCCTCCTCACTCCCCCATATACGAGTTCTCAGTCATGTGTTTTCCACAGGGTGAGAGGAGTCTATTTCATCTTCACTGAAAATAAAAGAATGCTAAGTTGAAGTTCTAACGACCCGATCCCTCTCTCTCTTATCATCTGTTGGGGGAGAGTTGGGAGATCCCTAGATGATCGCTCAGTCCCATCAAAATTGTTGGGTTCGAATGACTTGCGTCTAATCAGTATGGTGGCTTTTAGTGTTTGAATGGACATCAGATCTGCCAAAATGCTGCCCCCTTCGGTTAGGGTTGAGTTTCACTTGAGGGTAGGTGCACAAGACTGTTTTCTCTCCACGGTTCGATTTTTCTGATCAGAGTTTGACCAGAGTGGGATCAGTTTTTCTCAGAGGTGGAGAGAAAAATGAAAGTTTTGACAGTCCGTGAAAATCGGACCCAATGATTTGCATTGGCGATTTTGATCTGCCACTTGAATCAAAAATGGACAAGTCACCAATGTTTTCTTCAGACCACTTGGTCCAATGAAAACAATTAGACATGTGCACAGCCCCAAAGAATAATATGAGTTCAAGTGCTGTCCATGAAGAACACAGATAGCACTCATCCGATATAATCGATCGTAAACAGTTAATACTTGGTCCATGATATTTAAGAAAAAACTCTTCTTGACCCCCAACTAGATAAAGGTAACGTCTCACTGCCAACAGCTAAAATTTTATATAACATTTTTGGTAATCATTGAGGAGGCTATAGGACATGGCTACATCTCAGGTGATCTGGTTATCTGTCACTTGAAATAGCCGTCATCGGAATGCATTTTGGGCAATAAAACAGACTAGACGTTCAACATATGGAAGCTATGTCTTTAAAAATTCCCAACGGCTTCACATGTGAAGCCTAGTATGTAATAAATGGTTAATATTTTCTACATGGTAAACCTTTCCCTTGAATATCTGCGTATGCGGTGTGTGATAATCTCCAGCTGTGCCGTACCAAGGTCTGACGTGCAATGACGATACATCGTGATGGCCTGCAGATATGGAGGTGACGTCTAGCTATTGCCAGAGTGAGTTCTCCTCGCTGCGGATTTTACACGTAACTGGGTGAATCCTCTGCTCGTTTCCCTTTAGCTCTTACACTACTCCGATGATGCGATATGTACAGTGTGGCAGCGATCTGTGCCTTTTTCCGGCCTATATTTTGCAGGTGTGCACCCACGTAAACCAAGAAACACATAGGATCATAGATATTGACGGGTGTTGTGATAAATTCTGATTATAATATGATCATAGAGTATTAAATACAGTATTTGTGCACAGCTATTCTCAATGCAGGCCCAAGAGTCCATGGATGGTGGTGAGGATGACCTCTAGTCATTCCTTGATTTAAGGCCAGAGAGTCACCTTTGCGGCATCTTAGTGACCATATCATTTAGTCCATTTATCGTTCTGCTGAAGCCATTGCAAAATTTACCCTTAGCTGACGTCTAGTTCTAGGTCTAAGCCTTTCCTTAAATTTTATACCAAGAGCAAACGATTGCTGCAAAGGAAAGTCTATAATTTCTCCAACCCGTCCATCCCACCCTCCCTCTGGATACAACTACGTCTCTCAGAATCTACCCTCTCTCTCATTTAGCAACGCTACATAAAAATAACCATCATGGCAAGAGCACGTAACAATCTCCGAGAGGTATTCCCAAGGTGATTTCCACCAACCAGTACCCATTTCAATGACACTGTGACACCGGCAGTTTTTTAATCAGTTTCTAATTTTGTGAAAATCTATCACCATTCTGTGGTTTCTTGACATATGCAAAAAAAAGTATCATCCTCCAAGAGTTTATACGGAGGAAAGGACTTGTGTCTCGAGAATGATGGACCCTCTTGGTAAAGGGAAACCTTGTTGCTGGGCTAAAGGGGAGTGTTCTTGTGAGGTGCTGATGTGTTGATGATGGGAAATTATATGAGATGTCAGCACAGCTGGAGGCTAAAGCCATGGAACGATATATGTCAATGATAGCTTCTTTTTTTTTTCAGATCTGATCATTACATCAGAAACTGTAACGTAAGAAGGTCCGTACTGCAGAGGATCTTCTCTATACTGCAGATCCCTAGAGCAAGGCACTGCTCCACCGTATAATGCAGATCCCCAGAGCTGAATCCCATATATAATGCAGGGCTATACAGTACAGGAACTGATCAATTATTTACACAAATAACCCTATAGAATCCTGAAGGGCATAAGAAGCCAACCACAAAACCACTCTGTCTCATTACACCAAATAAAGTCAGCTAGAGATTGCATTAGAAAAGGTTTTAAAGCAAGGCAAATCTACACATCACATTGATGGCCCACTTGATACAAAGTCTACATGACATAGTTATGGTAACCAAAGTCCAACCATCATGATATAAATGTCATAACCGTCCCAAGAAACAATCTGAAGACCCAAGAACGTTCAATAAGAAACCTTCTCGATCCCGAAACATCTATGGAACCTTCGGGAACAGAACGGAATCTTCACATTTTAGAAGAAAAACCTCATGACTCTTCATGGGACATCATCCAAGACCTTGACAACCCTGAACAGATATCTCTACATCTCTACTAACTAGAATCCATCCCACCAGAAGAAAGCAAAAAAAGTAGCATGAAAGTCCTACAAGATTAATTCTAATAACACAGTCAATCACATAAAATCAGAAGATCTTCTTCTTTGGGTAGTCTAAGGGTTAGCATGCCCTTACTCCTGCCCGGCACTTAGTACAGATTATTCCTCCAAGACCCTTTCAAGATTTATCTATCTAAGGTTTCCCTACAATGACTACATCTTGCAGCAACTTATGGATTTATTCCTCATCTCTGCTCGTCTTCAAATCCCACAAACAAAACCCCAAACACTACCTTCTGTAGGACACAAATATATTTGTCATGGTGAAGAACAGAAATGCCACACGCAATCGTTTCAATCCATTGACATTTGCCAGGAAAATAAAAACAAGTCTCAAGCAATAAGAAGAAATAGAAGGCCCACCTGTCTGTCCTTTGCCAAGCGTCTTCTCCAGCCGGTAGGGTCCAACATATTGGGCATGTTGTTGCTGCTGCTGGTAAGGGTGAATTCCCCTGCCTCCTTTCCACTGGACATGGTTCCTGAATTTGTCCCCCTTTATTTTACAAGGCCTGTCCTTTTCTCCCAGGCTAGAACAAAAGAACAGGGGCAGAGAGATAAACAGTGCGGTGGTTGTCTTCTCCCCGTTTCCCTGCCTCTCTTCTTCTAGGATCCCCTTGTATTTATTATTTCCTGGTAATTTTTTTTTTACTATGGGTTTTTCCTTTTTCTTTTTTTCTTCTTTTTTTTTCTTTTTTTTTTTTAGTTAATGGGGGGGAGAAGGGGAAATTGATCTGTGCTCCTCTTTGCTGATGCATCCAAGGGGGAGGGGGGGAGTGGGGACAGAGTGGAAGGGGGGAGGGTGGAGGGGATGCTACACTCCTGGTACCAGCATCATCAGGAGGAACTCAGCCCTGGGTACTGCTGGATGCAGAACAGATCTTGATGCTGATGCTGATGCTGTTTTTTGCTGATGTATTCAGGTCCCCTCCTTTATAGGCTTTTTCTTCAGTAATCTCTCTTTGCAACCTCCTCTGCAATGTGCAGGCTGCTCTCTCCCTCTCTCTTTCTCTCTCTCTCCTTACATCAGCATCCGGGGACTCAGTGACAGCTACAATTAGTTTAACCCTTCGCTCGCCAGCCCCTCCTAAGCGCATCCCCCCCACCTCCACCCATGCACGCACTTACTCCCTGCAGCCTGCTGGGGTGGCACCAGCTGTAGTCACCCAGACAGTATGGTGAAAAAGGGAATGGCAGCTGGGAGGAGGGGCGAAGACCTCAGAAATTAGTTTAGGTTATTAGCCATTCACAATCCCAAACCAGCTGGGAGTTGTGACTCACTAAACGCACGGAAAAAAAAATAAAGGGGAAAGGCTAGCGAAATGTGCAGCCGAAAAAGACAAAAACCAGGAGGCGGATTAGGAGCACGGAGAGATTTGCGCGACATGCATTATTCAGCGAAGACCCTTGGATGTATGGGGTTGGACCGCGTCCTCGTTCCCTTCCCAATCTAGTACATCGTGTATGATTTATTCGGAAAGGAGACGGATGACATTAATTACTCGGCTTAGCCTTAGGTAACAGACTAAACATACCATTGTTGGAAAAGGAGGTAATCTAATAACATAGCGATTATCAGCTTTACAAATAATCTGTCCAAATAACCGCACACCGACGAGGAAAATCCACGTTCATCGTTAAAAAGCAATCTTTATTTCATAAATCAATAGTACACGTGAAAATAAGAAACTTTGTAATATATCTTATCAGAAAAATCTGCTTCTTTCTCCTCCAGGACTGATCATCCATTCTCAATTCAAGGGTAAAATCATTAAAATGTGTATAGATAGATTTTCCCATTACTGAGATAGGAGATGACAGTTGGTGCTTATAAAATTCTATGGAGGTGGGAGGGGCTACATTCTGCCAGTTACACAAACTTCTATGGAGAATTGTAACTGTCGAAGTTGTGTTTCAGGAGAATGTGGTTGCCTCTAGCTCCTCACTTTTTCTCCTCCATAAAACTTTATAAGCATCAACTGTCATCTGCTATCTCAGTAATGGAAAGGAAAAAGCGGATTTCCCTTTTAAGATATATTACAATGTTTCTTATTTTCAAGTGTGTTATTGATTTATGGAAGAAATAAAATAAGAGTTACTTTGAAAAGGGAATCTGTCAGCAGGTTTTTGCTACCTCATCAGAGAGCAGCATAATGTAGGGGCAGAGACCCTGATTCCAGCGATGTGTCACTTAGTTTACTGGGTGCAGCAGTTGTGATATAATCAGAGTTTTTACATGAAGCAGAGCTCAGAAAGCTGCTTGCCAACATTATAGTATTCCGTGTACATTATATATTGAAAGTAAGCTGCTAATCAATGTTGGGGGTGTGGTTGGACAAGGTTTCATGTGTGCCCTAGTCCGGCAGTGATAATCTCTTGCTGATAAAACACTCATTGCACTGAAACAGCAGCACATAGCCTAGTAAGTGACACATCCCT
>JARQOD010000003.1:454777505-454837186 GCA_033576555.1 Oophaga sylvatica | reverse complement strand
GCTGAAAATTTTGATCATGTGACGCTGAGTCAACTTCTTGCGGACAAGCAGAGGAATCAGGCTATTCAAGGGAGTTTGAGGTCAAAAGGGAGGAAGGTACATCATAAACAGAGGGAAGAGACAAAGGCATAGTTAGGTAACGGTCTGAGGTCAGAATACCAAGAGGCTTTGCAGATCAGGCAAAGTGAGCAGGCAAAATGAATGGTGAGAATGTGGTCCAAGGTCAGGCAGCAAAAATATCCACAGACAGAACACAAGCAAAGAGAAACAAACCACACACAGCTGAATGTATGTCTGGCAGAGATCTGGGACTAGCAGCCCAGTTAATTAGCTGGGCAATCACCTGGGACAGGGAAACCTGAAGGCAGCCGGAACCTCCCAAGCCGTCGATCAAAACACAGACAGCTCAGCACGCCCCTGAACCAGATTGGACGACTGACCTGTAAATCAAAATACTAACAGCTTCAGCACACCCCTGCACCAGATTGGACAGCTGAACTGTCAGAAACTACTTTCCCAGGCATATTGAGGGGTGGAATTGCGACAATACTAACCCAAATCAGTTTTTGGCAGCATTCCTGAGGAATCAAAGTCCTTTTTCCAGGGGAAAATTTGGAACACAGTTCACTAATTTTTGTATAGAGGGACCTAGTGGACCCCATCTAGTGTTTAGACTGCTAAAACATGAAACATAGCCATTCTTGAGGAATCGTAGTCCTTTTTCCATGAAAATGGCACTCAGTTGACTAAATTTTTGGGTTGTAAAAGAGAGTGATCCAAAAAAAGTTAGGAGAAAAGATCATTGCTCTGCACAAAGAAAAGGATACAATAGATACAAACACAATGAATATTCCTAAGTGGAAGAAAAGGTTGTAATTTAAGGAGCATAGAAGTGACTGCACTATCTGGACAGGGGAAGACGGGGGTTTTGAAAACCCCTGCAGAACTGGAAAAGACCTGCAGTAAGATTTGGTGGTTCAAAATTGGGGTTTCACCTCAAATGACCAGATTATCAGTATTTCTAGGAGAAAAATGTCATGACTCCTGTGAGGAAGCTGAAGTTTGGGCATGCTTGGATCTTCCAACAAGACGATGATCCCAAGCATACTTGAGAATCCACCAAGAACTGGTTTCAGAAAAAGTCATGGAAGATTCTAGGGTGAACGTCAGAGTCATCTGACTCCCTATGTTTGTTTGTAGAATGTGAAGAAGGTGATGGAAGTACGCCTGTAGTTCACCAAGAATGTTGGTGAACTCAGACTATTGCTCATGAAGAATTATTATTATTATTATTTATTATTATTATAGCGCCATTTATTCCATGGCGCTTTACATGTGAGGAGGGGTATACATAATAAATACAAATACAGTAATCTTAAACAATACAAGTCCCGACTGGTACAGGATGAGAGAGGACTGTGCCCGTGAGGGCTGTGTGAGGATACAGTAGGCGACGGTAGAGCTGGTTGTTCAGCGGTTTGGTGGATCGGTGTCACGCTGTTACTGCATACAGGAGGTCTGGGGTCTATGCTGACCCTAAGCTGGGGTCCTGACTAATCCCTCTACCTGGAGGTACTGTTAATGGTACAGAGGTCCAGGCCACCAGCGTAATCCCTACTTCCTGAGGATCCCTGAACCTCAGTGATCCAGTCCTGAGAAGGACCCTGATCACACACCGGGGACTGGTAGGTATATGCCTAAACACAGTAATAAACGAACGAGACAGTACAAGGGGTAAACTAAAATCCACCTTGCATACAAAAATCACACCACAGGAAACAGAGGGGACACCAACGGGTACGGAGATAAATGATAAAGCGAGGAGGGGAAAAGACCACACAGGTACTCTTAACTTCAGCCTTCACCATACAACGATCCGCTCTGCTGGTCTGCATGAATGCTTTCACCGACACTTCCCCAGCAGACAGGCAGGTATTTGAAGGAAACCAATTATCACAACATTAATTGCAGCTGAGCGAGGCTGGTCTAGTCCAGCACAGAGAGAGGAAGAATTAACTCCCTCTCTGCCGAAAAACACCCAGCACCAGAAACTCAGCTGTGAGAAGTCAGGGTGTGCAATCGCGACGATCTTCGCAGCGACACACCCGTGACAGTACCCCCCCTTCTACGAGGGGCCTCCGGACCCTCAGGGCCGGGTTTATCTGGGTGAGTAGTATGGAAGGCCCGAACCAATCGGTCTGCGTTAATATCCGACGCAGAAACCCACGTCCTCTCCTCAGGACCATACCCCCTCCAATGAACAAGGTACTGAAGGGACCGGCGATTAAGACGTGAATCGATGACTCTCGACACCTGGAACTCCAAGTTACCATTGACCACCACAGGAGGAGGAGGTAAAGGTGAAGGTATCACCGGCGCCACATACCTCTTAAGCAACGATCTGTGGAACACATTATGAATTTTAAATGTAGGAGGGAGGTCAAGACGGAATGCAACCGGATTAATTATAGCACTGATCTTGTATGGCCCGATGAACCTGGGACCCAGTTTCCAGGAGGGAACCTTAAGTTTTATATTTTTGGTAGACAACCATACCAGATCATTCACACTTAGGTCCGGACCAGACACTCTCCTCCTATCAGCCATACGTTTGTATCGGTTCCCCATAGTACTCAGATTATTCAGCACTCCTCTCCACACTGAAGCAAGTGACGACGAAAATCGTTCCTCCTCAGGAACCCCAGAAGAGCCCCCCCTATTGAAAGTACAAAGCTGGGGGTGAAAACCATATGCCCCAAAAAACGGGGACTTACCAGTGGACTCGCTCCGCCTATTATTTAGAGCAAATTCCGCCAGAGGCAAGAAAGAAGCCCAGTCCTCCTGGTTCTCTGACACAAAACACCGGAGATATGTCTCCAAGCTCTGGTTCAGACGCTCTGTCTGACCATTGGTCTGCGGGTGAAAAGCCGATGAAAATGACAACTGCATCCCCCGCCGTGTACAAAATGCTTTCCAGAATTTGGACACAAACTGAGACCCCGATCCGACACCACATCGGAGGGTACCCCGTGAAGCCTTACAATCTCCCCAATAAACACCTGCGCAAGAGTTTTAGCATTAGGAAGAGCAGGAAGAGCGATAAAATGTGCCATCTTGCTGAACCTGTCCACTACAACGAGTATGACTGTTTTACCCGAAGATGGCGGGAGGTCCGTAATGAAGTCCATAGACAGATGAGTCCACGGACGCTCCGGAATCTTCAAAGGTAAGAGGGTCCCCGACGGACGGGTATGTGGGGTCTTAGAGCGCGCACAAACCTCACAGGACGCGACAAAAGTTACCACCTCCCTATGTAAGTTAGGCCACCAAAACCGGCGCGAGAGGAGATCCTCAGTTGCTTTACTCCCTGGGTGTCCTGCCAAAGCAGAATTATGGTGTGCCTCGATCACCTTTTGTCGCAACTGATTTGGAACAAACAGTCTCCCTGGAGGTCCTACAGGGGCGTCCCCCTGAGCCTCCAATACCTCCTCCTCAAGCTCAGAGCATACTGCCAACACCACCACCCCCTCCTGAAGGACCGGAACCGGGTCCTCCGTATTCCCAGCCCCTGGGAAACAGCGAGATAAGGCATCCGCCTTAACATTTTTTGACCCAGGACGATATGTGACGACAAAATTAAACATGATAAAAAACAACGACCACCTAGCTTGTCTGGGATTCAGACGTTTAGCGGACTCTAAATATAGCAGGTTTTTGTGATCGGTAATGAGGTGACTGGGTGGACTGCCCCCTCCAAAAAATGACGCCACTCCTCAAAAGCCAACTTAATGGCCAAGAGTTCCCTATTGCCGACATCATAATTCCTCTCAGCGGACGACAATTTTTTAGAGAAGAAGGCGTACGGATGCCATTTACCAGGGGACGAACCTTGTGACAATACTGCTCCCACCCCTACCTCGGAAGCGTCCACCTCAACAATGAACGGCTGTGACGCATCAGGTTGAATAAGTATGGGTGCTGAAGCAAAACATTTTTTCAAAGAGGAAAACGCTTGACAAGCCTTGTCAGACCACTTTGAAAAATCCGTCCCTTTTTTTGTCATGTCTGTGAGAGGTTTAACTATGGACGAAAAATTACGAATGAACTTCCGGTAGTAGTTAGCAAACCCCAGGAAACGTTGTAATGCCTTAAGATCCTCTGGCAGATCCCACTCAAGAACTGCCCGCACTTCCCCAGGGTCCATACGAAAACCGGATGCTGACACCAGGAACCCTAAAAACTGAAGTTCCTGTACGGCGAACACACACTTCTCCCATTTGGCGTACAGTTTATTATCCCGCAAGATCTGTAACACCTGCCTAACATGCTCCTGATGAGACACAAGATCCGGCGAGTAAATTAAGATATCATCCAGATATATGACCACAAACTGTCCCATTAGGTGGCGAAAGATGTCATTTACAAAGTGTTGAAACACCCGCCGGGCAATACTCAGACCAAATGGCATGACAAGGTTCTCATAATGCCCCTCCGGAGTGTTAAACGCCGTCTTCCACTCATCCCCCTCCTTCATCCTAATCAGATTGTACGCCCCCCTGAGATCCAACTTAGAGAACCATTTGGCACCCACGATCTGATTGAAGAGATCGGGAATAAGTGGGAGCGGATACGGATCTCGGACCGTAATCCGATTAAGCTCACGGAAATCCAGGCAAGGGCGTAGGCCTCCATCTTTTTTTTCACAAAGAAGAACCCCGCGGCCACCGGGGAAGATGAAGGTCTAATATGCCCCTTAGCCAGACTCTCTGAAATATAATCCTTCATGGCCTGTCTCTCAGGACCAGAAAGGTTATACAACCTAGATTTCGGTAACTTGGCCTCAGGGAGCAGGTTAACAGAACAGTCATACTCGCGATGAGGAGTAGTTCTTGACACCCTTTCTCCGAGAATACATCCTCAAAGTCCACCAGAAATGGAGGTAAGGCCCTAGGAGCGACCGCCCCAATGACCGTATTCATGCAGTTTTTATTACAGAATTCACTCCATTGGCTTATCTCTCTGGATTGCCAATCAATAACCGGGTTATGCTTAGTTAACCAAGGAAGGCCCAGCACTATAGAAGTGGGAAAACCCTCCAAAACATAACAAGACAACAGTTCTTTATGTAATGCCCCCACTTGAAGATCTATGTTATGCACTGCTTGCAAAAAACTTCCCTGACCGAGAGGTCTGGCGTCGATCGAGAATATGGGGACGGGTTTAGTCAACACACTCAATCGCATACCTTGAACCCGGGCAAAGCGAGCATCCACCAGGTTAGCCCCGGAACCACTATCCAGAAGAACAGATATCCTCTCAGTTCTCGCACCCACCACCACCTCCGCCGGTATGAGAAACTGAGACGAACTTAGGGACGAAATACTTACTCCCAGATTGCCGTCCACCACACAATCTGGGATCAATAGTTTTCGGCGACTTCTCTCTGCAAAGGACGGGATGGACACCCCCTAATAAAATGTCCCTTTTTTCCACAGAAGAAACAACCTCCTGTTTTGTGGCGCCCCACCGATCCCCTCCCCTGGAATGATGTCCCTCCTAATTGCATAGGCTCCTCTGGACTGACCAGGGGAAGCTCCATATAAGGGACCCTTGAGGAAGGTGGAGTCATCACAGGGGGCGAAGTTACCCCGCACCTCTCCCGAAGACGTCTGTCAATACGAATAGCAAGGGCCATAGCGGCTTCCAGTGACGTGGGAGGGTCATACTGTGCCAGCACATCCTTTAATTTGTCAGATAAACCTTGACAAAACGGCTCCTAAGAGCCGGGTCATTCCACTGGGTGTCGGTGGCCCATCTACGGAACTCCGAACAGAATTCCTCTGCCGGACGATCTCCCTGCTGGATCCTACGTAACTTAGATTCAGCAAGGGAGACCCGATCCGGGTCATCATACACAAGACCCAGAGCCGTAAAAAACCCATCCACTGACTGGAGAGCTGGGGAGCCCGGGGGGAGAGCGAACGCCCAGGATTGGGGGTCTCCTTGTAGGAGCGAGATGACAATCCCCACCCTTTGTTCCTCACTCCCAGATGACCGGGGTCGCAGCCGGAAGTACAATTTACATGCCTCCCGGAAAGCAAAAAACTTGTCCCGCCCCCCAGTGAATCTGTCAGGGAGAGCTACTTTAGGTTCAGGTCCGGCCTGCTCCGGGGGGTACAAAACCTTGGACTTAACATCCGCCAGCTCCATGGACAGACTCTGCAACTGCCGAGCTAGACTGACTACTGGATCCATGGTGACTGGAGAAAATCTTTAGTGGGTCGGTGAAAATGTCACGCTGTTACTGCATACAGGAGGTCTGGGGTCTATGCTGACCCTAAGCTGGGGTCCTGACTAATCCCTCTACCTGGAGGTACTGTTAATGGTGCAGAGGTCCAGGCCACCAGCGTAATCCCTACCTCCTGAGGATCCCTGAACCTCAGTGATCCAGTCCTGAGAAGGACCCTGATCACACACCGGGGACTGGTAGGTATATGCCTAAACACAGTAATAAACGAACGAGACAGTACAAGGGGTAAACTAAAATCCACCTTGCATACAAAAATCACACCACAGGAAACAGAGGGGACACCAACGGGTACGGAGATAAATGATAAAGTGAGGAGGGGGAAAAGACCACACAGGTACTCTTAACTTCAGCCTTCACCATACAACGATCCGCTCTGCTGGTCTGCATGAATGCTTTCACTGACACTTCCCCAGCAGACAGGCAGGTATTTGAAGAAAACCAATTATCACAACATTAATTGCAGCTGAGCGAGGCTGGTCTAGTCCAGCACAGAGAGAGGAAGAATTAACTCCCTCTCTGCCGAAAAACACCCAGCACCAGAAACTCAGCTGTGAGAAGTCAGGGTGTGCAATCGCGACGATCTTCGCAGCGACACACCCGTGACAATCGGTGGTTACTGCAGGTTGTATACTTGTCGGAAGAAGTAGGTCTTCAGGTTCTTTTTGAAGGTTTCCATGGTAGGCGAGAGTCTGAAATGTTGTGGTATACAGTTCCGGAGTAGGGGGGATGCACGGGAGAAATCTTGTATGCGATTGTGGGAAGAGGAGATAAAAGGAGAGGAGAGAAGGAGATTTTGTGAGGATCGGAGGTTGTGTGCAGGTAAGTACCGGGAGACGAGGTCACAGATGTATGGAGAACTCAGGTTGTGGATGGCTTTGTATGTAATGGTTAGGGTTTTGAACTGGAGTCTTTGGGTAATGGGGAGACAGTGCAGGGATTAACAGAGGGGAGAGGCCAGGGTATAGCGGGGGACAGGTGGATTAGTCGGGCAGCAGAGTTTAGAATAGATTGGAGGGGTGCGAGAGTGTTAGAGAGGAGGCCACAGAGCGGGAGTTTGCAGTAGTCAAGGAGATGATGAGGGCATGGACTAGGGTTTTTGCAGATTCTTGGTTGAGGAATGTACGGATCCGTGAAATATTTTTGAGTTGAAGTCGGCAGGAAGTGGAAAGGGCTTGGATATGTGGTTTGAAAGAGAGATCAGTGTCAAGGATAACCCCGAGTCAGCGAGCTTGTGGGACTGGAGAGAGTGGGCAGCCGTTTACTTTAATGGATAGGTCCATTGATGGGGGTCACGTGAGATGGGGGAAAGATGATGAATTCTGTTTTGTCCATATTAAGTTTTAGAAATCTAGCGGAGAAGAAGGATGAAATAGTGGACAGACATTGAGGGATTCTGTTTAGTAGGGAGGTGATATCTGGTCCAAATATGTAGATCTGTGTGTCATCAGCATAGAGGTAATACTCAAAGCCGTGAGATTCTATGAGCTGTCCATGTAAATGGAGAAGAGCAGGGGTCCTAGGACTGAACCTTGCGGTATTCCGACGGATAGGGGGCACGATGAGGAGGTGGTGTGCAAGTGGGAGACACTGAATGTCCGGTCTGTTAGGTATGACACGATCCAAGATAGGGCCAAGTCTGTGATACCAAGAGATGAGAGGGTCTGTAGTAATAGGGAATGGTCCACTGTGTCAAAGGCAGAGGACAGGTCCAGGAGGAGGAGGACAGAGTAGTGTCGCTTGGCCTTGGCAGTTAATAGGTCATTGGTGACCTTAGTTAGGGCAGTTTCAGTGGAGTGGTGTGGGGAACATTACCATAATTCGGTGTGTAGCAATGCACCACATTTACAGCAGGTTATAAAAGCCAGAGGTTGGTGTTAAGAGGTTAAATATCCTAAATGTAATTAATTGTTTCTTCAATTGTGCAAACATAGAAAAATTCTTAACTTCAGAATATTTTAGATATTCACTCTTAAATTAGTAAGGCTCCCTTTAGTCCGCATATGTGAACTGTCAATTTTTTCATTCTGACTATGTATATGTTAAAAGTAAATCTACACATATTATAGTGTGTGGTCCATCTTGTGTTAAAAATGTCAAGATTAGACTGAAGAGTATACAAAAGCTCCCTCAACTCTTTGGAAAAACTTCTCTGTATTTGCAGCCTTACCATCCACTAGTGTTCTGTCTCTTGCACTTTTCCCCTTCAAGCACAATCCATTTATCACCTTCTTCCAAGAGTCAGAGAGGCCTCCATAGTCTGGAGCCTTGGGCACTCGGCTGACAGTCAGCAGTAATAATCAGTCACTAAGCATCCAATTTAAAAAATTCATGTCACTCGGACATACTACGGGTGAAAAATTGAATTCTGTGCGTTAAAATAATAAATAGCGTACTTGCATTCTACATCTCAAGCTTGACTTTTCCACGACTTGCTGACTCATACCTAGTGGTATAAGGATTATTGTAAGATTTTAGTGTGGTCGTTATGCCGGGAGGACCTAAGCGTGGTTTTGGTTTGGACTTTGGTCAAATTAATTTTATTTGCATTCTAGTGAGTTCCTTATCTTAATATTCATATCACAGAATTCTAATTACATTAACACACAAAAAACTGTATATTTCTAGTAAGAAAAGGCCGAGGAGGGTCAACTTTAGGGATTAAAGAGGTTCTGCTTCCACCTGTAATGTCTCAGATCATTTTTGTACTTCAATTTATTGAACAGTAAAATAGTTATATCAATCTTTGGTTTAGACCTGGTCAGATATCAGATGGCTCTTGCCTTATCTTAAGTTTTGGTCATTCAGCCACACACAATGTAGGACAGACTAAGTGCAACACAAAGGGATAAGGGAAGGGAAACCAAATACTAGGGAAGGGGGAAGTGGAGACCCTGAACTGATCTAACGTCACCCTGTCTGTCCTACTGTCCATATATAGGTTCCGCACCTATCTCCGAACAGGATACCTAGTCCCTGTGTGACCCTGGCGATAAGCCCTGCATTGGGAAGGACAAGATGCACGCAAGTCAATCCCACTCACACTAAAGACAGCAAGGATAAATGAAACAAGGGGGACACTCAGCTTGAGTAGACTCAGAGTGACACTCCGACACCCTCCAAACTCCAAGAGGATGCTAACAGACTGCTACAGCTCCATGTCTCAACAGAGAAGTGCAAACAGGAAATAACACCCGCACCTCCCAACAAGAAGTAGGGCGTTATAAACACCCAGGTCCAGGTGTGGCCATTAGCACCAGGGGAGGTGGCCACTAGTCTGCAAAGCAAACAACCGAGACTTTCTGCAGACAGATGCAGTGCAACGGTCTGCAGCCTCTGACACATACGTGACAGTTGGTCCGTTATGTGTCATTTTTTAGAACGGAAGTAAAAGATTCTCCATGATGGACAAGTTTGCTGTTTCAGTGTTTCTAGATTTTTAGTTGGATGTTTCTACGGTTATTGAAGTACAATTAAAAACATTTCTTAAGTTTTTAAACTTTTATTGGCAACTACATCAATTTTTTTTAAAGACTCAATATTTACAGTGTTGACCCTTATTTGTCAAGACTTCTGCCCCAATTCTAACTAATGACTGACCTTTCTTGTCTCATCAGTGCTTGGAGTTTATCA
Source organism: Oophaga sylvatica (assembly GCA_033576555.1). NCBI lineage: Eukaryota > Metazoa > Chordata > Amphibia > Anura > Dendrobatidae > Oophaga > Oophaga sylvatica. The sequence continues at coordinate 454,827,246 of JARQOD010000003.1, read as the reverse complement.
CAGTTTCTGTGTTTTTGTTTGTCCTCCTTCTTTTTGAGTAGTGACCACAAGTTCTCAATGGGATTAAGATCTGGGCAGTTTCCTGGCCATTGACCCAATATTTCAATTTTTTGTGCACCAAACCACTTAGATATCAGTTTTGCCTTGTGACATGGTCTCCATCATGCTGGAAAAAGCATCATCACCAAATTGCTCCTGGATCGTTGCAAAAAGTTGTTCTTTACTCATGGCAGTGTCTTAGGCAAAATTGTCAGTGAGCCCTCTCCATGGATGAAAAGCCCTCACGCATGAATGGTCTCTAAAACTATAAAAACTTTTTTATTTTTACAATTTTTTTGTGTTCTTACCTGCAGTCGCTGCCTTGCCCATTGTTTTTCTGTACAACATCTCTACAGAGATTGACAGCGGCATTTACCAGGTTAACAGCGGCAGGTGGATCACGATTCCACCCACGGCTGTTAGGGGCACATGTCAGCTGTTCAAATCAGCTGACATATGCCGGGAAATCTGTGGGCTCAGAGCCAGAGCCCATATCAAAGGGAGAGAAACGACATGTGCCGTACATGTACGGTGCATGTTGGGAAGGGGTTAAACTGTAGGTAATTTAGTTCCTCTATAAATAGAGCATGTCAGCTGTAAAATCCAAGTCAAAATATGTAAAGGTCCTTAAGGGAGGACTGTTGTGCTAAGATGAGCCATGCATACAGTATATTTAAAACAATCTTTAGACAGTTTTGGAAAATACTTTATTTTTTTAATATGCAAATAAGGCGCTCAGTGCACTGTGGATGAAGTGGCGCTCAGTGCACTGTGGATGAAGTGGCGCTCAGTGCACTGTGGATGAAGTGGGTGTAATGATCAGCCATCATCGGCCTGCAACGCCATGGGTAGAGCGGGGCTCCGCCAGCATCTCTATGAAATGCTGCTATCAATCTGTGACAGCGACATTTACAGCGCGTCAGCAGAGGGGCACGCTGTTATATGCGCCGATATTGTGATCACGGGGCGCCGATAGGTTGCCATGACAGCCATGGATCCACTGAAGTCCTCCGTGCTTGTTATGATGGTACTCCTGTGGCTGGCATTCATAGGAGCACGTGATATTTGCTATATACAGGAATACTGTGGTATTGCTGTGTATAGTAGAAGTGAGACAATTGCAGGTTCAAGTCCACTAATGGGGACTAACAAATGCAGTAAAAAGTAAAAAAAAAAAGTTTTAAAAATGTGGAAAAAAAGTTCAAATCAACCCTTTTTCCCCCTCATTAAAACTTAAAAAATAAACATATTTGGCATCACTGGGTTTGTAAAAGGACATATCAAATAAAATAAATTAATCTAATAAGTAAATGGTGTAAAGAGAAAAAAATAAAAATGCCAGAATTACAGTTATTTTGGCAGCCGAAACACACAAAAAATGTAATAAGCAACGATAAAAACAGCACATTTATCCCAAAATGATAGCAATAAAAACATCGGCTCAGGGCTAAAAAAAAAATAAGCCCTCACCCAGCTCTATGTCTCCAAAATTGAATACATTACGGCTCTCGGAAAATACATCACAAGCGATTTTTTTTTTAATTTCTAAATTTTTTTTCACCACTTAAGTAAAACGGTATACATGTTTGGTATTTTCGTAATTGTACTGACCTGGAGAATCATATTGGCAGTTCATTTTTTACCATAAAACGAACGCCGTAAATGAAAAAAATAAATAAAAAAAATTTGCAGAATTGCACTTTCTTTTGCTATTTAACCGCACTTAGAATTTAAGGGGTTAAGCTTCAGGAATGGTTTCTCTTAGCACAGGGTCCCCTTTAAGGACCTTTGATACGGATTTCATAGCTGATAGTCCTTTTAATCAATAATTCACCTTTATCTTTTTCGGGTGGATGGGGGGTGGCATTGTAATATGTTGGTTTTAAAATTCAGCTTGCTCCCTAAAATTAAATAAATGAATTCAAGGCCCAAAGCCAACTTGCAAAATACTGCAAACTTAAAAAGGCTTTTGCTAATGGGGCATGCAGAATGTACCCAAACAACTGTGAAATTAGAGAATTAATGCTGCGTGCACAAAGCGCCAAAATCACACAATTTTTTTTGTTATTTTCCATGCGCACTTCTAAATACAGCTAGTTGGGGGAAGTGGAAATTTTATATGGATATATGGTCTTGTGGGAATGTGGAGCAACAAAAGATAGCAACGAGCTGGTCAGTAGAAATCTGCCGCTGGAAGATGGCGGTGGCACATTAGTACTGAAGGCCTATACTGCTCCATACAGGGACAGTAGAGATGTCCAATGTCTGTACATTTTCCTATGCAGTAAGGCTCGCACCTCTGACTATAAGGGTAAGATTTATTACAATTTGGTGGATTTTTACAATTTGGACTGGATCTGTTGGGATTGTGGTATGCAATTTTTTTTTAGGAACAGTTCCCCTTAAAATGAAAAATTAAAAGCCAAACAATCCAGCAAAAATAAGTCATCATTGTAAAGTATTCTGTAGTTGTGTTTTGGCCCTTTCTTAGTGACAACTTTTTCTAAAAAAAAATTTGGGTACTCGGTTTGACATGGGTTGTCACCCAAATGTCCCAAACATGCAGCCTCAGGAACTGGAACATATTTTTTGAGCAGGCTGAAGTGTGTAGCCCTGGTGTGAAGGCACACGCAGTACCCTGGAGGATGTGCGGAGAGTTAGCAGTTTAATGCTCAATAAACATTCACTCCAACACACACTTAGACACACCCCTAGGATATAAAAGCTAGTGAGATCCAGTCAGGGAGTCAGTTCATTTCCTGTCTTCGGACAGGGCAGTCTAGCCTGGACTTGGAGGGAGGAAGTAGTCCAGCCTGAGCCTGTCAGCAGTTCAGAAAGTGGAGTCCAGTAAAGGTGAGCCAGATCACCTCAGCCTGGTCAGAGCTGTGCCCCACTGGCAGACGGACTGAGACATCTATTGAGAAGGAAGAGATAGTTGCAGATACTTCAGTCTCCTGTCCCAAGGACAGTGAAGGTTCAGAGACGTGCTCCTGCCTAGAGGAATACTGAGATTCTGGCAACAAGCTCTGGAAAGAAGTGAGAAGGGACTAGCCTGCATTACCTAGGAAGTGTGGAGTGCTTATGCTACAAGCGCGGACAAGGCGAAAGGCACAGTGGAAGGAATTTAGAAGTGCTTTAGGATTGGAGAAGTCCTGCACATTGTCACCGGTCACTGGGGACCGAAGTGTCACTATAGCTTCACGCATAGTGGTAGAAAAACCAGAGGCTTACTGGACCTTAGGTAACAGAAAGCAGCCCCTGGAGTGTCGGTACGTAACTGGGGTCAGGTGGAATAGGAACTTTGAGCCTGATCAGCAAAATTAAGAACCTAGTTCCATCACTGGAAGGCTCCAACCACAAAACTGACCGGGCAGTACAGCTTAGAGAAGCTGGAGTTTTTGGAGTGAACTACGCTTTATGCTGGTTGGACTCATCACCATTAAGAAAGTAAAGGAGGCCCCTAACTTGTTCAGCTGCTACCTCAAAGCACATTCTCCATTGGATCAGCCTCCCTGGGACCTGCCTAACCATCTTACAAGTAAAAGGTATGGAAAGACGCTGATGTGTTAGACTGTGTTATTCAATTGCATCCCTGCACTACCCCATCATAACTATCGAACTGAGGGACCAGTCCCACCTGTAGGGGACCCGACATCTAGCTGCCTCACCATCCCCTCAGAGCTCTACAGCAGCGCTGGTACAAATTACCAGAGAACTACAGGTGGCGTCACGAACTGTATATAAATCTATCCCCTGTAAATATACCCCCCCAACATACGCCTGACCGCCAGGGCCACAGACCGAGCCACCGCTACCTGTGACAACCCCATAGACTTCCATGGGCTCGGCTCTGAGTACCCCATTGTCCTGGTAACCCACAATTGTGGTGCGTGGTCGAGACAAAATTTTGGCGTCACGAACAGGATGCGAAACTCGCAAAATTGCGAGCCCTGTGTGCCTGTGGAGGTGTTTTTGTGAAAAAGGACTGTTTGCTATTTTTGGCGCTAAAATCCGCCATTTTGCCGCCAAATTCGCACCCTCAGGCGCTGGAGAAGAAGGTGGGCGTACCTTCGTGGGCGTGTACCCCCCTGTGGCGCGAAGAAAATGCCTGCCCTCTCAAAGTGCTATTACAATATGCGATCCTGCCCTACAGCAAAGGAGGTCCGCCTCCTCTTCACCTTCCCTGCGAGGAGGAGGAGACGCAAACCCCGCCTCCACGGAAGAGACCGGACGTCTCTAGAAGAAGATGAGAGAGAGTTCTGGAACATCATGGAAGCAGGACGTGTGCAGCCGAGCAGGGAAGCGGAGGAAGGCAGGCCCCGTTCCCCAGCCAAGCTGCCACTAGAACCGGAACCATCCGTGGTCCTGCACCTGCAGCAAGCGTTGCTGGAGATTAAAGAAGAAAATGCCAGATTGAAGAAGATGGTTTTGGAACAACCTGGCAAGGAGGAGATCGAGAGACGCCGGCGTACCCAGATACAGCGGCTGCTGTGGGACGCAGTGCTCTCTCCCACAAGCATAATGCCGTCTCCTGATTTCCCACGTTCCCTGCTGAAGAAAGCTGAAGGAAAACCGAGGCCGCCCCCAAAAGTGCTGTACCTGATCCCACCGGAGGAGAGGTGGAAGCGAAGGAGGCTGAGGAGGTTCTGCCCGTTCCGGAGTGCCAGCCCGGCAAGGAGGCCGCAGCAGATTACAGATCCCCGGTAGGGACACCGGAGGAAACCCAGCCGTCTGTGATGGAGCAGCGACAGCAGCAGGTTAGTGCGTTCCCAACTGAGCCATTGCGCACACCTGCTTCCTGCTCTGCATCACACCAGCATTGTGCATCGGCATCGCCCCCTGCGTACATCTTCGTATCGCAATCGGCGACCTACTCTACATCGCAACCTGCGATCCATACCACATCGCAATCAGCAGTCTACACAGCGTCGCGCACGACGACTATTTCTGCATCGCGAGAGAAAGTGGCTATTACAGTGACGCAGACAGCGTCTCACAAAGCGGAAGCGCCCGGCGCGCCCCTAGTGGTTCGTACAAGGACTGTAGCGACCCAAACTCTGATAGCAGGTCACGACTTGTTAGTCATGGGAACTAAGGATCATCGTATTGTTCCAGCCCCCGGGATGGAAAGTGTAACTGAAGTTAGCAAGAAAATGTGAAGAACGGTAGGACCCAGACAGGGTTTACCGCAACAAAGAAGATGTATATAAGTTTTTATATAAGTGAAAATAGTTTACACTGTTGATATGAGTATATAATGTTTATATATATTGCCCAAAAATAGAATGCCCGGCTGGGTAAGGGAGGTAAAGAGTTTTGCACTTTATTGTGATGTGATATAAATATGTGTCTTTTTCTTATAATGGACTCAGAGGCTGAGGACTGAGCCAGCCCAAAAACTGTATCTTGTATATAGTTGCACTAAGGTGCATTATCTTGGTTTTACACAAAACCCCCTTAACTACCTCTGAATACAAAACCCGTGTGGTGTGGCACTGAGTGAGGTCTGCATTCAGATGTCCTGCAGCCCACCCAGGACCCACGTTGAAGGTTTGGTGCGGGTCCTTCACAAGAATACTGTGTATTTATTGAATGTTTTGATGCCTTAATACCTTTTGTATTTTTCTATATTTAATGTTTTGTTTGCAACGTTCAAGAAATCCTTACCTCCCGGATGGGAAGAGTTAATGTTTAATGTTTATGCATAAACAAAATGTCTTTTTGTATTTCACAGCCCGGGAGTGCTGTCTTTTACCATGGGGGAATGTGTAGCCCTGGTGTGAAGGCACACGCAGTACCCTGGAGGATGTGCGGAGAGTTAGCAGTTTAATGCTCAATAAACATTCACTCCAACACACACTTAGACACACCCCTAGGATATAAAAGCTAGTGAGATCCAGTCAGGGAGTCAGTTCATTTCCTGTCTTCGGACAGGGCAGTCTAGCCTGGACTTGGAGGGAGGAAGTAGTCCAGCCTGAGCCTGTCAGCAGTTCAGAAAGTGGAGTCCAGTAAAGGTGAGCCAGATCACCTCAGCCTGGTCAGAGCTGTGCCCCACTGGCAGACGGACTGAGACATCTATTGAGAAGGAAGAGATAGTTGCAGATACTTCAGTCTCCTGTCCCAAGGACAGTGAAGGTTCAGAGACGTGCTCCTGCCTAGAGGAATACTGAGATTCTGGCAACAAGCTCTGGAAAGAAGTGAGAAGGGACTAGCCTGCATTACCTAGGAAGTGTGGAGTGCTTATGCTACAAGCGCGGACAAGGCGAAAGGCACAGTGGAAGGAATTTAGAAGTGCTTTAGGATTGGAGAAGTCCTGCACATTGTCACCGGTCACTGGGGACCGAAGTGTCACTATAGCTTCACGCATAGTGGTAGAAAAACCAGAGGCTTACTGGACCTTAGGTAACAGAAAGCAGCCCCTGGAGTGTCGGTACGTAACTGGGGTCAGGTGGAATAGGAACTTTGAGCCTGATCAGCAAAATTAAGAACCTAGTTCCATCACTGGAAGGCTCCAACCACAAAACTGACCGGGCAGTACAGCTTAGAGAAGCTGGAGTTTTTGGAGTGAACTACGCTTTATGCTGGTTGGACTCATCACCATTAAGAAAGTAAAGGAGGCCCCTAACTTGTTCAGCTGCTACCTCAAAGCACATTCTCCATTGGATCAGCCTCCCTGGGACCTGCCTAACCATCTTACAAGTAAAAGGTATGGAAAGACGCTGATGTGTTAGACTGTGTTATTCAAATGCATCCCTGCACTACCCCATCATAACTATCGAACTGAGGGACCAGTCCCACCTGTAGGGGACCCGACATCTAGCTGCCTCACCATCCCCTCAGAGCTCTACAGCAGCGCTGGTACAAATTACCAGAGAACTACAGGTGGCGTCACGAACTGTATATAAATCTATCCCCTGTAAATATACCCCCCCAACATACGCCTGACCGCCAGGGCCACAGACCGAGCCACCGCTACCTGTGACAACCCCATAGACTTCCATGGGCTCGGCTCTGAGTACCCCATTGTCCTGGTAACCCACAATTGTGGTGCGTGGTCGAGACAGAAGACACTCGGTTAGCACCCAAACATGCTCGACAACACCTTATCCCAGCATGTTCAATTATCACTAGTGAAAACTAATAAATTGGAGCAGGTTTTATTTCTGAGACCCCCATCAATCACCAAAACGGGGACATGTGTCTCCGGTTTGAATGGAGTGTCAGTTGTGCATGTAAAACTCCCTCAAAAGACGAGAGGAAACTTCCTACAACTGGAGAAAAAAAGGTTTAATCTCCAGAGGAGACAAGGCTTCTTTACCATTACGATGTTTGGAATAGTCTATCTCATGAGATGGTCATAGCGGAAGAAATTGATGCTTTCAAAAAGGCTTTTTTGGAAAAAATAACATACATATTTAATGTTATCTCCTTGTGGAGAGTGACATGCCTAGCCTGGCATGTCAGGGTAAGGAGACTTAAAAGCCATGCATGCTCCTCTGAAAAATTAAGAGGAAACAATTTGAATGTGTAAATGTGTAAAATTCTTGTTCCGCATGTAGATCCAGTCTATCAACACTTGGAATCAGGAGGGAGAAACGTTATCTGGTTATGGATGCATCTATACCCTTCCCTTCATCCTTTCCCATCCCTGGCTTGAATTTGAAGTCTCCTATGTAACTATAACTTTGTAATATGTTCACTGCAGGTATTCATCGTCCATATTCTGGTGACCGGTGAATGTCAACCCCTGTGGGTACTATAATTGCTGTCATTAGTGGCTGTCACCCAACATCTGTTCCCTTTATGGGAAACCCAAAAACTGTGAGGAATAGATTATAAAACACTTTGTACAGGAATGGGGTGGTGGGAATCATTAGATATTGGTAGATCCAAGGGAGTGAAACCAGGAGAAAAAAAGGCATGTAAGCATCTGTCACTAGTAATGACATCACAGTTCTTTTCGAGCCCATCAATTAGAGACAGGAAATGTACATGGCCAACGCTGCACAAGCTAACTATGCCTAGGAGACGTGGAGAGTAATTTACTGTTTACAATGTGTGAGCCAATACCAATCATTTTATTTGTTTCAGATTTGATTCACTCTATTAAAGGAGTTTTCCTTAAGGGAGGTCATCAATATTAGATCCGTCGGGGTCCAAACCCAGCACCCCCACAATCGGTTATAGCCAGCCATTTCAATGAATAGCCATCCAAGTAGTACATAGACAGGCCACATTGGCCAGAGTGGGAATCGCTGATACTTATTCTTTGGATCGTAGAGGAAGGACCACCCTTTATGATATTTACAACTGTCTGTGGTGCTGGCCCAATGTGATTGGTTGTAGGTACTGTACATCTGCCCCTATCCGAATGAGTGGAAGTGAATCTGCAGTAACCCACTGTGGCGGCTGTGCTGTTCTGCTCCGCAACTGACCACATTTGGCCTAGAACATCTGATTAGGGGGGTGCAGGGTGTTGAACCAGCACCAATCTGATTGTCACGATTCCTCTGCTCAGAGTGACTGGGACTCAGTGATGGACAGCTCTGTCATCCCATCCTGTTCTGGAGCGTGCTGAGCTGTCAGTGCTTTGATTGACAGCTTGATTCATCTATCTGAGACTGGAAGGTGCAGAGATTTCCACAGGTGCTCCCTGTTCTAGATATTTGCCCTGCTATTTAGGTGAACTGTCTGGCCCAGATCATTGCCAGTCAAAAGCTTGTTCTAAGCTTGTGCTCTATGGTGTGTTCACCTGTTTTCTGTGCTGAAAGTTCTGATCTACTGCTGACCTTTGGACCGTGTTCTAACTACCCGTTTGTTATTTCCACTTTGCATCTGATATTCTGCTGCTGACCTTTGGACCGTGTTCCAACTACCTGCTTGTTATTGCCCCTTTGCTTATCCGCTATTTCTCTGGTATTCTGACCCAGGCATATGACCCGACTTACAACTTTGTATTTTCCCTTGGTTTACTACGTGCTCTTTTGGTATTGACCCCGGAACATCTGACTTCGCTGACTCACAGCCTGTACGTGGGTTGTGACTAGCGTCACACTGATATTGATGACCTATCTCAAGGATAGGTGTGACACTACTTGCTACTCACGAACTAGCCGTGAGGCAGAGTGGTCAAGAGGACCAAGGTCAAAAGCCAGGAAGGTACGTCAAAGAAAGAAAGTGGGATAAGACAAATGAATAGTCAGGGGAAAATTCTGGGGTCTGGTAACTAAAGTCAGAATATATCAAAGGCAAAAGGGTTATACAAACGGGTAGTTGAAATGCAAATCCAAGGTCCGGCAACAAAATATCAGAATATCAAAATACAGAGAACAGAGTAAGCACATCACCGAGTTGAAGCTACAATTGGCAATGATCTGACATTGCCAGACAGTTAAATAGCCTGGAAATTGTCTGGAAGGGAAAACATCTGAGGAAACCCAAACACAACACTGACAGCCTGATACACCTCTGCTATCCATAGGGTGGCTGAACTCTCACTCACAACATCCCTAGGACACAGCGAGTGGTGGAATCGTGACAAAAAGTCATTGAAATAAATTGCAGACAACCCCATTAAATGCTCTAAAATGGCATATGCAAATGGATGGTTTTAATGAGACAACCCATTAAAGTCTATTTTTTAAGAGATATGCATATAACATATATTCATTTTTCCATTGGTGTATCATTGATTGAAATGGGGAGACATCAAACAACTTGTCCTCCTGATGTGGTAGTGAGAGGTGCCCGACACACCCTTTAGCTCTCATTCAGACATCTAGGGATTTTTTGCATGCAAGAAAATAACTGATTTTCATCAATGAGCTTGTAAAAAAGTAGTAAAAAAGGGACATCACTCGGATGACACATGGATGACATGTGTTTTTTTCATTGATCCATTGACTTGAATGGGAGCATTTGATCCATGATTTGGATAAACTTGGTATGCAATCAGAACATGTCCATAGACTGGGTTCCATTCGTGAAAAATTGATGTCTAAATGAGGCCTCAGGCTATGTGCGCACGTTGCATATTTGCTTGCAGAAATTTCTGCAAGGTTTCTACATCTCTTGGCAGAATAAAGCAGTGGAAAATACGTTTTTATGCATTTTTGCATGCGTTTTTGTAAATCCATAGAGCTAAATAAAGATATATTATTATAAAAAAAGAATTTTGATGTAATTTCCTTGTTCAACCTCTTCTTTTTCATTCTCCATTGAATACCATAATATCATTACATACCATGTTCAAATTTATAATGTTTACACACACAAAACAAATATAAGTGAATATATATATATATATATTTAGTAATGAACAGGTGTCTGCCAGATATTAATAGCCTGGGCTGATATTAATAGCCTTGGAAGGAGTCATGGACATTGGCACCCCCCAGGCTAAAAACATCAGCTCTCAGCCGTCCCAGAAGTGGCGCATCTAATAGATGCGCCAATTCTGGCACATAGCCTCGCTCTTCCCACTTGCCCTGTAACAGTGGCAAGTGGGATTCATATTTGTGGGGTTGATGTCTCCTTTGCATTGTCAGATGACATCAAGCCCACAGGTTAGTAATGGAGAGGCGTGTATAAGATACCTATAAATTACTAATCCTATAGTTACACGGTAAATAAAAGACACAGCCAGAATAAAGTCCTTTATTTGAAATAATCACAGACTCCTTTATTGAATCTAAATTTACTATACTTACTGAACGCCTAATCCCCGACGCCAATGTTTCATACAAACAATCAAAAAATAATAAACCAACATATAATACTATCATGTCCGACGTAGTCCATTTAATATCGAGTGTCTCACGTGTAGAACAGTCACATCAGAAGATGTGACTGCTCTACCCGACCTAAAGCGATACACTGACAGAAGGTAATCGCTCCCGCAGTGTATCACTGCACTGCCGTGAGAGTTCACCAGAGTTCATCAGCTCCGGTGCTTTCACTTACGGCACCGCAGCGTGAGAACCGGAGCTGATCAGCTGATGAACTCTGGTGAACTCTCACGGCAGAGCAGTGATAAACTGTGGGAGCGATTACCTCCTGTCAGTGTATCGCCGGAGGCCGGGTACAGCAGTCACATCTACCGATGTGACTGTCCTAAACATTAGATTGCCGTGGGACACTCGTATTAAATGGACTACGGTGGACAGGCAGTATATGTTGGTTTATTATTTTTGATTGCTTGCAGGAGACGCGGGCATCGGGAATTAGGTGTTCGGTGAGTATGTACTTTGTGTGTGAATATATATGTAATTATGTAAATATTTTGACTTTTTTCACAATTGAGCACAGGTGCTGGATGATGAGACTATTCTCCCATCATAGGCTCATGTGGTCTCTGTTATATGTGACAGTAGGCATAGCCGGATGGAAGTAGTAGTCACATCAGAAGACGCCTAAGTACAATGACTATGGGCTGTTCGTAGCATGGTGTCACGATCCACTTTTGGATCTGTGGCAGATCTTGCTTTCCATATTAAAACCTTTTTCCTTTCAGGCCATCGGGGGTTAATATCAGTCTTTTCTCCCGGTGGCCGCTGGTGTAATTACATTGCTGCTGACTTGTCAGGAGAAGGTGGTGACCATTCCCACCATCCTTTAAAAGGTCACCTGAGGCGTCAGCTGACTGTTGGTGATACTTCTGCTTTTTGGAGACCAACCAAGCTGGAGTCAGGAGCTTGCTGAGCGCAGTGGTACTTCTGCTGTTTCCCTGATCTGGTGCCTTACTCTGCTGTGCGGTGCATTGCAGCAGAGAAAGCTAAGTGTTTGTTGTTTAGTTGATTTAACCCTTAGGTGTCTGTCTTTCCTTGGGTTATTTTGATGTAGTTCCTGTTATTCCCTGTCTCACCTCCTGGGGAGGGGGTTGGGGTTTAGCTCAGGGCTAATCAGGAGATAGGGACAGGTCGGTGACTTGGGCCTCACTATCTTCAAGTGTACTTCCAAGTTAAAGGGAATCTGTCACCCCATTTTTGCCCTATAAGCTGCGGCCACCGCCATCAGGTGCTTATCTACAGCATTCCGGAAAGCTGTAGATAAGCCCCCGATGTCACCTGAGAGTGAAGAAAAACGAGTTATAAAATACTCACCCAGGGGCGTTTCGGAGGGAGTCACGGTTCGGTTTGGCACCTCCCATATTGTAGCGAAGCCGGCCTCTTCTTTCCATCCCGTCGCGGCTTCTGCGCAGGTGCACTGCTCTGCACTGGTACTGCAGTGCGCAGGCGCCGGACCTCTCTGACCTTTCCCGGCACCTGCGCATTGCAGTACTCTGCTCTGCCCTCACCAGGGCAGAGCAGTGCGCCTGCGCAGGAGCCGCGACGGGACGGAAAGAAGAGGCCGGCTTCGCTACAAGATGGGAGGCGCCGAACCGGACCGTGACTCCCTCCGGACTGAACCTGACGGCGGACCGCCCCTGGGTGAGTATTTTATAACTCGTTTTTCTTCACTTTCAGGTGACATCGGGGGCTTATCTACTGCATTCCAGAATGCTGTAGATAAGCCCATGATGGCGGTGGCCGCAGCTTATAGGGCAAAAATGGGGTGACAGATTCCCTTTAAGGAAAGACAAGGCCCTCCCTTAGCCTTAGGGGCAGTTCAGGTGCCCAGGTTCCTCGTCCCCTGTATTCCTACTACTGCCCCGTGACACATGGGTACACACACAGACAACTGCAGACACACACAGACACCCGCAGACAGACGCAGACACCCGCAGATTGACACAGACAAACGCAGACAGACACAGACAGACATGCACATATTCTCCGCTTACACACACATTCTCGGCCCACACACTCTTCCTCTTTCTGACACCATTTCCTTTGACAATTCGCAGCATTTTGGCAGCAAATCTGCAGCAAATACGCAAACCTTTTTACACCTGCGTTTTTGCTGCAGATTTGACTGACTCAATTGAGGTCAATGAGTCAAAAACGCTGCAGAAAAGCAAAAAGAATTGACATAATGCAGAGAATAAAATGCTGCAAATACGGACGGAAATTTACTGATCATGTGCACAACACTTTATGAGTGACACTGAATTAACTTGCTTTAGTATTCCATTGTGTTTTTGGAGCATTTACGCGCGTAAAAAAACGCAGATAAAATGCATCAAAAACGCATCATGTGCACATAGCCTTAAAAGTATATTAGTAACTGTAACCCCTTAATTCAAAATTATATACATGTATATCATTGCAGGGGTGCCCGGCATATGTGGAGGGTAGTCAGGAGCTGAACTCCCATATACTATGCTATGTTTCATACCTGTGACCTGTATCTAACAGCAGCAGCCGGAGCTGAGCTCTGATCTCTGCTGTTAACCATTAAATGCAGCTGTCAGTCTCTGAGAACGGCATTTAAGGGTAAGAAAAATCAAAACGTCAGAATTAAAAACGTTATGGGTCTTGGAAAATCTTCATACAAACCAATTAAAAAAAAAAAATTCTGAATTTTTGTTTTCATTGCTTAAAGAAAAAAAAACAAACATCTTTGCGCGTTTGATATTACAGTGATTGTACTGATCTGGAGAATAATAATAATAATAATAATAATCATTCTACTCAGTCACTTTTACCAAACAATTAACACCCAAAACCTAAAACAATGGCAGATTTACATTTTTCTCACCATTTCATCCCCCTGGAATTTTTATTTCCCGTTTTGCTATTCACTATATGGTAAAATGGATGGTGTCATTAAAAACTACAGATCGTTCCAAAAAAAGTGAAAAAAAAGCCATCGTATGGCTATATTGGCAGAAGAATAAAAAAAAGTTTGGAGTCTTGGAAGGAAGGGAGAGAAAAAAAACGAAAGTGCAAAATTGAAAATTGGCTGCGAATGCAAGGGGTTAAAACTTACTTTAATTAATTAGATTGCTGGTCATAATTTATGAAGATGCCAACAACCTTGGAGAAAAAAGCAGGGTGCCTTAGAGGGGTGTTGATAAACTTGACTATATGATCGAGAGAAACATTTTTAGAAGTGTCCATGTAGACATCATATTCATAAAGAATTATCCATCCATTATGTTACTGGTTTATGGCTAACGATGCTCTAATTAGGGTCAGAGAGAGGAATGTAAAGCCCCAAGGTCGCCATTTATCTGCTTTTATAATTAGAAAAGATATTTGTAATTTACTAGTTGATTCTAAACTATGATCGCAAAAAGTCAATAATTGATAGAGGGTTAGTGACTCCAGCATCAATTCATCCGTCTGATATAAAGCAACTTGCTCTTCACTTGAAGACTTCACGCCTGGAGATGCAATGGCTGGTCGTGATTCATCTCACTGAGCACGAAATGAAAAACACAGCCTTCAATCTTCCAATTGATAAAATAGCCTTCAGAGAGGAGCCCTGCTACAGTAGCAATGCGCTGGAATCGGTGACCGTGGGTGGTGCGCTTTGTGGCTTCTTCATTTACTAAAGGGATTGTAAAATAAAATGCCAAGATCAGAAGCGTTATCCACACAAATTCCCGTGCAAAATGCCGAGATGTAGATTATTACAATCTGGCCAGGTATATACTATACCAGATTGGGACACAACTTTCAATCAGAAAATTCAGGTTTTTCATTCAGCCCCATTGCCCTCGATGTAAAAAATCTGTACCCTCGGCCATGCCGTCCGTCTTTACTATCAAGAGTGATAGGACCCACAGATGTAAAAAGTCAGTTAATGAAAGGTCTTCACTCCTTACATTCCACGATCAATAGTGAGTGGTATCACTGAAAGTGGAAGCGTTTAGTAATCACAGCAACTCACCCACGAAGTAGAGAGCACCTACGGAGTGACGTTTCGGTGTGCTGATTAGCAGAAGGCATAAACGTCATCAAAAGTCTGCTGACTCCATAACTGCAGAGTCCAGACCTCCTCTATTACTAACATCAACACAAACACTGCGTCCCGTCTGGAGCTTCAAGACCGAGCTGCTACATGCAGCCTTACGTCACCAAGCACAATGCAGGGTGTCGGATGAAGTGGTTTAAAAGCACCACCATTGGGCTCTGAAGGAAATGTGTTCTGTGCAGTGACGGATCATGCTTCTCTATCTGATGTATGATGGACATTCCTTGGTTTGGTGAATGCCATGAGAACTGTACAGTTTGGTATAGGGATAACTCTATGGACTTGTTTTTCAGGGATCGGCCACGGCCCCTTAGCTCCAGTAAAGGGAAATCTTAATGCTTCAAGATACAAGACATTTTGGTCAATTGTAACCTACAAATTAGTGAGAACAATTTGGGGAAGGCCTTATTCTGTTCCCCATGGCTGCACCTAGTGCACCAGCTCCATAAAGACATGTTTGGGGGAGTTTGGTGTAGAAGATCATGACTGGACCCGAGGTAAGACCTCAACCCCATTCAACACCTTTAAGATGAACTAGGCTGGAAATTGTGAACCTGGCCTCTCCTCCAACATCAGGGTCTGACCTCACAAATGCTCTTCTGAATGAAGGGGCAAAAATTTTCTCAGACACCTGCAAAGTTGTGTAGAAAGCCTTCCCAGAAGAGCGGGAGCTGTTATAGCTCCAGCAGATGTAAGGTGTAGCTGTCCCAATAATTTAGTAAATATGCTGTATTCTTCTAGTAGGAGCTCCAATTACATCTCTTGGCGGTTGAAACAATAGACATAGCTTATTCTTAAACACATTCTACTAATGAACTATCTAGCAGTATCAGATACATGTTAACAGTCAGCAGCCAGGGTCATCCATCTGGCTAATCGGTACTCGGACGCGTCCGCTCTTCGCCAGTCCTTACACTGGCTGCCCATTCATTATAGGATCCAATTCAAAGTACTGGTTCTCACCCACAAAGCTCTCCACAGTGCAGCACCCCCCTACATCTCCTCCCTCATTTCTATCTATCGGCCTAACCGACTGCTGCGCTCTGCAAATGACTTTCGACTAACCTCTGCACTAATCCGTACCTCCCACTCCCGACTCCAAGACTTCTCCCGCGCTGCGCCAATCCTCTGGAATGCTCTACCCCAAGAAATTAGGACTATCCACAATTTGCATGGTTTCAGGCGCTCCCTCAAAACACATTTGTTCAGAGTGGCCTATCACATTCACTAACCAAAGTCGTTCTATGTTTAAGTGTGTATGTGTAGCCCATTCACTATCTCCATCCATGCCTCACTCCCTCAAGATGGCTGGACCATCATTGTAAATGCACCATTGTATATACACACCTGTACTTTGCATCTCCCCTACCTCATTGTAGATTGTAAGCTCTCACGAGCAGGGTCGGCTTATTTTGCTTTAATTATTGTATTGTTAACGTTGTTACCTATGACTTGTGTTTTGAAACTGTTAAACTGTAAAGCGCTGCGGAATATGTTGGCGCTATATAAATAAAGATTATTATTATTATTATTAACAGTCTTTCTGCGTGTCAACGATAGATGTTAGAAGGCAGCATCGGTGGGGGTCTCTGAGCTGAAGTCAATTATTAGAACAAGGGGTCCTTGCTACTTTTCAGGATATCTCCAGAGCTGCCATACAAAGCGCAATGGGGAGGTAAATTGTGTTGTAATGCAAGCATCCGAAGATCCCTTTATTGTGTCAATCAGTTTATGGATCCCCAGTGATAATATGTTCTCAGTTGCTGTATCTCTACAACCTCTGGTTACTTACTATTGATTTCTCTTCTGACTATATATGTTGGGTATTCATTTTCTATGTTGTCTGTAATAAAACTGTTATGCACCTGTCCTGGATCAACGCTTTGCATACCCTCACCCAGGTCATGGGGTTATGGCCCGGCGTGATAACATGTAAGCACCTGCCAGGACCTGTATAAGACTCACCAAGACACACACCTGTGTTTTGGTATTAAGACTTCAGTGCTTTTAGTTGCTCTAAGCACCATGACCTGCTTTGCTGGTTGTCTGCAGTCTCCTGGAAGTCTCCTACCCATCTGTGGTTTCCAGCTTCACAGCTGCCTGCAGTCTCCTGTACGACTCTCGTCTGCGGTTTCCAACATGCCAGCTGCCTGTCTGTGGCCTTCTGCCTGTGGTTTTCAGCACACCAGCTGCCTATCCATGGTCTCCTGGATGTCTCCTGCCTGCCAGCGGTTTCCAACATCTCAGCTGCCTATCCATGGTCTCCTGAATGTCTCCTGCCTGCCAGCGGTTTCCAACATCCCAGCTGCCTGTCCATGGTCTCCTGGATGTCTCCTGCCTGCCTGCAGTTTCAATCATTCCAGCTTCCTGTACATGGTCTCCTGGATGTCTCCTGCCTGCCTGTAGTTTCCAGCATTCCAACTGCCTGTACATGATCTCCTGGACATCTGCTGACTATGGTATCCAGCATCCCAACTGCTAGTACATAGTCTCCTGGACATCTGCTGACTGCAGTTTCCAGTATCCCAGCTGCCTGTCTGTGATCTCCTGGACATCTCCCGACTACGGTTTCCAGCATTCCAGCTGCCTGTCTGTGAGACCGTCTCTTGGATGTCTCCCACCTCCCTGTGGTATCCATTATCCCAGCCATGTGTGTCCTGTGTATCTCACTTGTTTGCTGTGGCCTCTGTGCCCACCCAGACCTTGGGTTTGGTGGATTCATCTCATCTAGTGAGCTTAACAAATACTAAATATCCAACAATGGTCTTCATCTGTGGTATACCACCGCTCCTATTGATGAAAATACATGTCTTTATACCTGTTATGGACTGACCTGAGTTGGAGTAGTGATATTGCAACCACTAGGGACAGCACCAGCAGGTAGCATTGTCAGGAAATAGCCAGAGGTCAGGATGAGTCGCACGTTCCAGGGCTTATGGGGTACTCGGCACCGAGCCCGTTCACTTCAATGGGGAAGAGGTCACGGGTAGCGCAGCTCGGTCCGTTGCCCTGGGCGCTCATTCAAAGGGGGAAATTTACAGGGGATTTAGAAATGTTCGTGACGCCACCTGTGGTTTCTGATCAGGGTGACCAGCGCTGCAGGGTGAATCCTCGAAGGGGTTGTAACTGGGCAGCAAGGTATTAAGTCTTCCACAGGTAAGACTGATCCCTCGAGGTATATGGCGGTGCAGGGGGTGCAAGCAATAAGGCAGACACACACAATGAGTCTCTTTCCGTACCTTTATTGGTGATATTTGCAGGCACGTCCCGGGAAGCTGCTCAGGGTGGAGGATGCACGTCCAGTAATCACTGAGTAGGTTTAAGGCCTCCTTACTTCTTGATGTGTATGAGTTTCTAACTTGCATGAAGCTAAGTTTAACTCCGTGTAGAACAGCTACGCCCGGCTGACATTGTGGTGGAGCCTTCTTTTGGACAGAACTAAGTCCTCTATGGCTGATCAGGCCTGACTCCTGTTCTTCCTGACCCCGGTTACGTATCAGCACTGAAGAGCCCCTCTGCGACCTGAAGTCCAGCAGGGTCTCCGGTTTCTCCCACTAGCCGTGAAGGTTCTAGCAAGCTCGGACCTGGTGTCCGGTTGTGCAGAGTGGAGGCAAGCTATCGTTGCTATTTCTCCTCAGTCACTCTCTCTCTTTGTCCACTCGCCTGTCGCCCTACTCACACCTTTAACATAAGCACAGGCAACAGTAGGTGTCAGCTTACTTCTCTTCACCGCTCTCTAACAGTACCTCAGTTTGCTCAGTGTTACAAGTACTGCAGTTCCCCTTCCTTCACTTCTTTCTTAGGCTCTGTCCGAAGCAGCTATCAGGACCTACCGTCAGACTGATCTGTGCACACTCCGAGAGTCACTTTCCACTTCCCTAGGGAACTAACAGTCAGCACGTTCTGAGGTAACAGTTTGCTTCTCTGCTTCTGTCTCATCTGACAGGAATCTCCGTCTGTCTGCACTCTGCTCTGAGCTCTGCTCTGACAGGAAATCAACTCAGACTGGCTCAGACTGGCTGAACGAGCACTGGCTCTGGAATGTCTACTGCTGCGTCTCTCCACACCCTTATATACTCTACAGGGCTCCCTCTGGTGGCACTATAGGGAATTGTGAAGTGTGAATGAATATCGGGTGATTGTGAATTACCTTTCTGTGCATCCTCCAGGGAACATGTGGCACCAAGCGCAGCTGGGTCACACAGGTACACGGAGCAGCAGTATAGTTGGAAGTATAAGCAGCTAACGTAGTCAGGATATAGCCAGAGGTCGGTACACGGAGCAGCAGTATAGATGGGAGGTTAAGCAGGTAACGTAGTTGGATTTAGCCAGAGGTTGGTACACTGAGCAGCAGTAGAATCTTGAGGATAAGCAGCAGTTGGAAAGAAGCTAGACTAAAGGTTGGGAGCTCAAACCAGTGCCAGGTTTAAGTAGGGTGTTCAATCTGAAGATCACAGGGTTGAGCCAATCAGGAACTCAGGGAGGAGACAATGAAGAACTCAGGATGGAGACAATCAGGAACCACACAGCTGCTAGTATGTGGTTTAGCAAGAAACTGTCCAGCGAGCTGAATAGCTCAGAGGGAACAACTGGTGCACAAGAGCTGCTGGGTTCGAGTTCTAACAATACTTGTGGTTCCAAAAGGAAGAAGAAATCCAGCGAAGGGCGAAGGTTGGTAAAAAAAATAAAATTTTTATTCCAAGCAGATAAAATCACTTAGCTAACATATTCTGTCCAGCACTGTATTACACTTATGAAACAAGATCAACGCGTTTCAACTTGCGTCTTATACATGTACCTGTGGTTGTACTGTTTTCTAGTATATAGCCAATTACCTCAACTAGAGGGGAGTCCTTTGGTCAGGATCCCAATCTCTTTGACAAGGTGGAGAGCAATCCTGTCCTGCAGACACTCTATTAATTGAACTGAGATCTATGTAATGCTTAATTTCCTTTGTGATGGCGCTATAGGGAAATTGAATACTTATTGCCAGGTTTTCATAGGATCAAAGGGGAGTCCAAGCAAGAGGACACTTTGTAATTACTTTTTCAAGTGCACAAAGTGGACAGCTACTTAGAGTCAAAATGATTACTTAAACTGGATCTCTTAACAGCGGGGTCTCAAGATCATCTTTATTTTGTGACCTATTGAAAAAGGATGTCCAAATAGGATCTATAGGGCCCTCAGTCCTTTAATTTCAGTGTGGTCTATGGTATGTGATTATGCCTGTCCTTTATTAGCCAGAGAAGATCACTTATAGGATCACTATGACTGTAACTTATAGGTAAGCGTGTTTGGCACTTGTAAGGACACTGTAGCGATATACTTATTCCATGGTAAGGGGTTTTATTTAGCTCGGAAATGTGGCTAATTCTCTCCTCCAAACCAAAGTATAAATATATAAAGCCAATAAAAAAATGTCTGTGTCTCAATACAAATTTCAGTGGTAAGAAAATGTTCTAGAATTCAACTTGCAAAGTTTTTGGAAAGTTTATGAGGTTTGTGCATAGAGCATGTATGCTTTATTATATGTCACTGTGAAGATCTGAGGTTGTGAGCTTTAATATTCACCTAGGCAGGTAATTGATGCAACTATTTTTTATTCGTTATGTTCCACATGGTTTTACAACAACTCCTGGTAGATGGCCAAAATGCATTGCCTGCAGTTGGCAAGATCCCCACCACGGAGCCGGTAGTTCCACAGCCCCCGTATCAGAAGATACTCAGTATCTCTCAACTTTTGGTTGGCCCACAGATTTCATATCTCCCTCCAATGTAGTCTGTAGTCATAGTCCACGCTCCTCCAGACAACAGATAACACAACGGTAGCACATGTATCCAGCTCCAGCCAGCACCAACAGTCCTTAAGATAGTTCCTCAAATCCAGATGACAGATACCACGACCGTAGCACATGTATCCAGCCCAGCCGGCAAACGATTTTCAATCTCCATAGGCCATATATACATGGGCACCAGGACCTCCGCAATAGATTTTCGCCCCTCAATGTCACTGCACCAACTCACTCACTAAACATGTGGCTTATTGTTCTCCTTCTCCTGGTATCAGTCCCCTGGATGGGCATAAATGTTCACACTATCCCCCAAAGCTAAGTGTGCATTGATGGAGGTATTTTCCTCAGGCTGGACCCATCACCTGGGACTGCATATGAGACTATGAGACCCCTGTGGTGATGGCTCTAATGCTGGGTCTACCATCCCAATCCACATGATGGGACTATTGGCTGGGAGAACAATGGCTAGTGACCCCTGAGACACTAACAAGAGCGATGGAATGATTTCTTTCCTTGATTACCAATCTTGGGTCTGGCCTTATGTATGCATAAAATGCAGAGTGCATATCTTCCAATGCTTACTGTCACTGAATGGAAACATTGATTGCTGAACCGATGAGCAAGTAAATCTCTAATAAAACACAGCACAACAATAAGAATGATGTAACCGGTGCACCGTGCTGGAAAAAGTCTGCATTCCTTAGAGCCATGGATTCCGCTCTACGTGCATTGGTCCAACAGTCTTTAGAACAAGACCAGCCCTTCACAGTAACCTTCATCTAATGTCTATGGAGGCTTATAGACAATGGACTGGAGCCTTCTCTTCGAGGATATAAGTAAAACTGGCCACACGCTTGTGATAGTGACCTCTCCTGAGGGCCCCGTCACACATAGCGACACACCAGCGATCCCGACAATGATATGAACTTGTCAGGATCGCTGGTGTGTCGCTACATGATCGCTGGTGAGCTGCCAAACAGGCAGCTCTCAGCAGCGATCAGGACAGCGACTATGCAGGTAAGAAGCGACGCACGCCGCTTAGTTACCCACAGTGTAAATTAAAAACCAGCGCGCTGGTGCAGGGAGCTGGTAACCAAGGTACACATCGGGATTCTAGGCGCCGAGCGGCGCCTAGAAACCCAATGTGTACCTTGGTTACCAGCTCCAGCTCGCTGATCGCTGGTCTCCTGCCTGCCACACGCAGCGATGCGTGCTGGCCAGTGGGAGACCAACGATCAAAAAAATGTCCAGGACATTCAGCGACAATCAGCGATACCCAGCAGGGGGGCTGATCGTCGCTGCGTGTCACACACAGCAATATCGCTGGGGAGATCGCTGTTGCTTCACAAAACTTGTGACTCAGCAGCGATCTCGCTAGCGATCTCGCCATGTGAGACGGGGCCTTAATTCCTCCAAGCATATAAATGCTTGGTTTGACAGAGATTTCATGTTTTCAATAGGGAGAGCTGAGTAAGCTGCTGCCAGATACCGTACCTGTAATGGTGGCTTATCTTCTGGAGAACAAAAGGGTCAACATTTATCAGTACCCAACATCATCTGTCAGGGAACACTCAGGAGGCCCCAATACACATTAGACTGTAGCCCAAGACCGTCTCAAATAATTGGCTTAAAAAAGTCCAAATTAGCAGGTAATTTCTGCTCATCTTGTAAGTTGAACCTCATCACACACCCTATTAAGGTGGGTGCACTCATTCATGTGAGATTCAGAGAACATTACAAAACCATTATTACTGGTAAAGGGTCTACTAGAGTCATTGAGCAGATACCTGAGGTTCATAATTCAGACCCAAAAGTTCTCAGGTTGGCGGGGCTTGAGAGGATGTTTTTACCCACGTATTTCTGTACCTGGATCCGTTAAAGCGTCGGTGACGGTGAGACGTGAGACGTCCTTCGTCCATAAGGATACCTGCTTACCCACTTCCATGTTTTAACATGTTTGAATAAAAGAGAATTTTACTTGAGACAGAGTGCCACCTTCATCTTTTTTACGCCAATACAAAGAGACGCTTTCATCAGGTAGAGCACCTTTCAGCCACGGTGACGGCCAGCTGCAAACAGTTTCATCTGACTTCAGAAAAATATGCCTAATTGAATGGTGCCATTTTTTTTTCATGTTTGCAGACGGCAGCCCAATCCTGCTGATACCCAATGGTTGTACCAAATTTGGAAGTTAAGTCTAAGGCCGGGGTCACACTTGCGAAACTCACGCGAGTCTCTCGCCTCAATACCCAGCACTGCCGCCAGCACTTGGCCAGAGTGTGCGGCTGCATAGAAATACATGCAGACGCACATTCTGGTCCCGAGTGCCAGCGGCAGTGCTGGGTATTGAGGCGAGAGACTCGCGCGAGTTTCTCACATTGCACTCGCAAGTGTGACCCCGGCCTTATCCATACAATTGAACAATAAATTTACCAACACCTCCAAACAGGAGTGTCAACAGGTGCAAGTAGCTGTGACTGCATAATATACAAATAAAGCATACAGCAGCACTCTGTAAGAACTAAGATGTATGCAAGTATTGAATATATGAAACCTGGGCTGCATTACTGCTACTTAGAATATACTTATAAAATGAAGGTACTTAGCGTACAAATTGGCCAATTTATGAGAGTCCATCAGTCACAACAAGGCAAATTTTCTTTGATGGGACCCTAAACCTAATATTTATCAAACATGCCTCTCCCGGGCTAAAAAACTACACAATTAAAGGGCGAGTAGGATCCAGCTCTAATAAAAAGCAGCCATAGGATTGGGGATAATTTCTCAATTGCTAGGGGTCCGACTGTAAGAAGGTGACTGTAAGGAAAGGGACGTCGCCATTTTGTATACCAGCCTCCATCTTGTCTGTTCACAGAGCCACAAACTTTTAACTACACAGGGCCTATTAGCATATCCAGTATGACCGGTTTTGATGTCCACTAGGAATCAAAGGGGCTTTAGCATGCTAATTAGTTTAGGCCAGTGTCTGAACAAGATGGTCAGTCGTATGGTAAATAGCTCAAACTCAGGCCAGTATTTCCTGCTCCATATGAATTGCAGGCCAGTTAATATGCGTGCTTCAAAGCAAAAGGGAAGGGCCTAGCAGGTTTAAGAATTGTAGCCATGTACAGGGTGGTCATTCCATTTTAGACACAGAAGCCAAGAAGATGGTCTAGGAAGGACCAAGGGACTATCCAGCAACTGAAGACTGTACCTGGGAATGGTAGAGCCCCTGCCTTCCCATGACCATACTACCCGGTAATATTGATCTATAGCTTATACCTTTAAGCCTTGTACATTATTGTTGTATTTTTTCTCTGACTGCAATTCCATTGTAATTACGTTGTATAGCTTTACTGTATATTTCTGTAATTATCTAGTGCGCTCTTAAGGCGATTAAACCATAAAATTAATCTTGGGCTGATGATTTTACTCTGATCACGAATCTTAGAATACCCAGTGGGTAACAGGACAACCTCCCCGGCGGCCATTTGCTCTAGGTGCAGTTCCCTTACTGACCTGAGAGACAAAGGGGGCGCCGGAGAGCTGTACCTGTGGAGTTACGTCCCATTGGTGACGTGGGAGGAAAGGGGATCGTCCGTCACATTTGGTAGCGGCGGTGGTATCAGAAGCTGTGATACCCAGGCTACCGTGTGGCGGTCGGCTTAGTTCCTCACAATTGGTGGCAGCGGTGGGATCAGAGTAATAGTGTGCGTGGGACCCCTACTCCTAGACACTAGAGACTACCAGCGGTACTTTCACTGCTGGGGTCTCAAGGTCAGCCCAGCACTAGACGGTCAGAGTGTAAATATAATAAGTTGTGTGCAAGGTCAGGGTTGCAGCTGTTTCAGTAACCAAAGGTTCCCAAGATGGCGGAAGGCACCAGGAGTAGGGCAAAGGGGGAGGCCAATGCTGTGGCCTATGAGGGGTTCGATACCGATGAGGGGGAGCTCAGCCAGGGCTCCCCAAGGAGCCCGACCCCCGTGCTCAGTCTCACAGTGGACTGTCCACCCCTGCCCGTCCCAGCCTGTCCAGATCGGAGGCCCTCTTCCAAGCGGCTATGGCACAGCTCGAGGCTGGTAATGACGCCGCCTATGACAGACTCCTGGTGGCGGCAGAGAAAGCAGCAGAGCGTGAGCAAGCAGCAGCAGAGCGGGAGCAAGCAGCGGCAGAGAGAGCAGCGGAGCGTGAGCATACAGAACGCCGTGAAGCTGCGGAGCGCCGGCACCGACTGGAGATGGCTCAGCACGAGCCCCCACTGGACGCACCAGGCCCACCGGAGACAAGGGCTTCCAAGGTCCGGGCGGAGGACTTTCCCTTACTTGAAAAGGATGGAGACCTGGATTCCTTTCTGCTTGCTTTTGAGAGGACATGCCTCCAACATCATCTGGCCCTGGATCAGTGGGCAAGGTACCTGACCCCCCATTTGAGGGGTAAGTCCCTGGAAGTTTTGGGGGACTTACCTGCCGGGGAGGAGCAGGACTACAACAGCATCAAGCGGGCCCTGATCCAGCACTACAACCTCACCCCGGAGTCGTACCGCAGGAAGTTCAGGAGCCTGCAGCGGGGTTCAAAGGACACCTGGACCGACCACATGCGGGCCCTGCTGAGAGCTGCGGAGCACTGGACCTCGGATCTAGAGCTCACTACCCGCCAGGAGGTCCAGGAACTGTTTGTCGTGGAGCAATTCTTGTGGAACTGCCCAGAGGACCTCCTGCAGTTCCTCCGTGATCGGAAACCAAAGGGGGCTTCTGCTACAGCCGCCCTAGCAGACGAGTATGCCAACAACAGGGCGCCGGAGCCAAAGAAGCCTGCCAGCAGCACCTGGAGAGGGGGTAAGCCCAATCCTGCCCCAGCCCCATATCCAGCCCCCAGAGTGCAAGGGGTGTACCCCCGGCTGCCCTCTCCAGGCCAGGAACCAAACCCAGACGTTGTCATAATTGCAATCAGCCAGGACACTTTAAGGCTGCGTGTCCCCAGCGCCAGAAGGCCCCATCCCTGTCCCAGAAATCGACCACTGTTTTGTGTGTGGGAGGGGGTGGTGGGAGGTCCCTAGACAATTACCAACCCGTCACCATCGGCCGCTCAGCGGTCATGGGACTGCGGGACACAGGCGCTGAACGAACCCTGGTACGCCCTGAGGTGGTGTCCCCTCAAGACTTGGTACCTGGGAAAACCCTTTCCGTCTCCGGAATTGGAGGCGTTGAACCGGCGCTGCCCGTTGCCAAGGTGTATTTGGACTGGGGCGCCGGGAGGGGGATGCGGGAGGTGGGAGTAACGCCAAATATTCCTGCAAATGTGTTGCTTGGGACTGATTTGGGGCGGCTAGTGTCCCAGTATGTGGCCACTGAACCCCAAGTTCGGCTCCCCAAGAATGTCATGACTCTACTGTGAATGCTAATGTTAATGTATTGAATGTGCCTCCAACAGTGGAGGAGGGAGTGAAACCTGATGGTAAGCCATGCACTGACACTACACACACAGGGCTCACAGTGAGGACAGGCAAGGAGGCTGCATGGGAGAGCTCAGAGGTGGGGGAGGGGCTGCTATGGGCAGTGTAGGGCCCCTAAGTGAATCCAGCCTGCTGAGTCTAGGGCCCCTGCAGGAAGAGGAACAGGCCATGGGGGGAGGGGGCGTCCCGGGAGAGGAGCCACCAGGTAAGACCCCAGGGCAGGAGTTCCCCACATCCGGGATGTCAGGAAGTCAGGGAAGCCTGCCTGACCCGGCGACTTGGTCAGGGGACGAGGGAAAGCAGGCGCTACCCTGGTCTCAGTGGTCGTGGCCGCTGTTACCAGGAGTGGGAGCGCTGAAGCCCAAGGAGCCTCGCGGAGGTCCGACGGTTTCCCCCTCTCTGACCAAGTGGCTGCCGAGTCAGACAGTAGCCAGGAAACAGATCCCGGGGAACTGACAGAGGACATGGCAGTTTCATCAATTCTTGCCATATCAAGTCAGGGATTTCAGGCAGCGTTGGAAGCTGACCCTAGCCTGAAGACTCTCAAGGAACAGGCGGCACAGCCTCCCCTGGAGTCCGACCGCGAGCGAGTGGTTTGGGACCAGGGACGGCTGTACCGGGTAACGGTCCAGCAGGGTTCACCGGAGGCGTGGCCCAGGGACCGACAGTTAGTGGTGCCCCATCCGTTCAGGGCGGAATTGTTGCGGATCGCACACGAGATTCCAATGGCCGGACACTTAGGGATCACTAAAACCAGGGCCAGGCTAGCTCAGCATTTCTACTGGCCCGGAATGAGGACCGAGGTGATAGCCTACTGCCGTTCGTGTGACACCTGTCAGAGGGTGGGGAAGGCGGGGCCGTGCCCCAAAGCCCCACTGGTAACTCTGCCCATCATCGAAGAGCCTTTCTCGAGGGTGGCTGTGGATCTCATTGGACCTCTGTCCACTTCCAGCCGCTCCGGGAAATGCTTCATACTAACGGTAGTGGACTATGCCACCCGGTACCCGGAGGCGGTAGCTTTGTCGTCCATTCGGGCCGACAAGGTGGCCACTGCCTTACTGGAGATTTTCTCCAGGGTGGGGTTTCCCAAGGAAATGCTCACCGACCGAGGGACCCAGTTCATGTCGCAGCTGATGGAGTCTCTCTGTAAGCAGGTACAGGTGCAACATCTGGTGGCCAGCCCGTATCACCCACAGACCAATGGCTTGTGTGAGCGGTTTAATGGCACCTTAAAGCAGAGGCTGAAGATGTTGGTCGACTCCCACGGGAGAGACTGGGAGCGGTATCTCCCACACCTGCTGTTTGCCTACCGGGAAGTCCCACAGGCCTCAACGGGGTTCTCCCCCTTTGAGCTCCTGTACGGGCGATGTGTACGGGGGCCCCTTGCTCTGGTGAAGGAAGCATGGGAAGGGGATTTAGCCACCCCTGGAGTGTCGGTCATTGAGTATGTCGTGCGCTTCCGGGACCGAATGATGGCCTTGACGCGGCTGGTGCATGACAATATGGCCCAAGCTCAGGCTGACCAGAAGCGATGGTACGACCAGAATGCTTGTGAGCGGACCTACCAGGTGGGTCAAAAGGTGTGGGTACTGGTCCCCGTACCCCAAAACAAGCTTCAGGCGGCCTGGGAGGGTCCATACCTCGTGCACGAGCAGCTCAACGCCGTCACCTACCTGGTCACCCTGGACCACGCCCGTGGAAGGAGGAAGGCCTTCCATGTGAACATGATGAAGGCCCATCATGAGCGTGAGGCTTATGCCCAACCAGTGTGCAACCTTTCAGAGGACAGAGTCAGAAATCCTTCTGGATCTGCCACCCTAGCCAAAGAGAGGGTGCGGTAGGGCGCACGGGGGAACACAGGAATGTGATACCCCCTAGCGCCCTCAAAAGCAGGGAGGTGTAAGGAAAGGGACGTCGCCATTTTGTATACCAGCCTCCATCTTGTCTGTTCACAGAGCCACAAACTTTTAACTACACAGGGCCTATTAGCATATCCAGTACGACCGGTTTTGATGTCCACTAGGAATCAAAGGGGCTTTAGCATGCTAATTAGTTTAGGCCAGTGTCTGAATAAGATGGTCAGTCGTATGGTAAATAGCTCAAACTCAGGCCAGTATTTCCTGCTCCATATGAATTGCAGGCCAGTTAATATGCGTGCTTCAAAGCAAAAGGGAAGGGCCTAGCAGGTTTAAGAATTGTAGCCATGTACAGGGTGGTCATTCCATTTTAGACACAGAAGCCAAGAAGATGGTCTAGGAAGGACCAAGGGACTATCCAGCAACTGAAGACTGTACCTGGGAATGGTAGAGCCCCTGCCTTCCCATGACCATACTACCCGGTAATATTGATCTATAGCTTATACCTTTAAGCCTTGTACATTATCGTTGTATTTTTTCTCTGACTGCAATTCCATTGTAATTACGTTGTATAGCTTTACTGTATATTTCTGTAATTATCTAGTGCGCTCTTAAGGCGATTAAACCATAAAATTAATCTTGGGCTGATGCTTTTACTCTGATCACGAATCTTAGAATACCCATTGGGTAACAGGACACCCTCCCCGGCGGCCATTTGCTCTAGGTGCAGTTCCCTTACTGACCTGAGAGACAAAGGGGGCGCCGGAGAGCTGTACCTGTGGAGTTACGTCCCATTGGTGACGTGGGAGGAAAGGGGATCATCCCTCACATTTGGTAGCGGAGGTGGGATCAGAAGCTGTGATACCCAGGCTACCGTGTGGCGGTCGGCTTAGTTCCTCACAGTAACTAAATGCAACAGTGGAGGCACCATGTAGAAACAACACTTTACTTAATGGACTAACAATATAAAATAGAAACAGAGATCCTGAAAATAACAGATCACAAAAGGACAATATTTGCAGAGTATTTGACAAGAAACTATATAACAGAGGCATATGGATTAGTATACATCAAGAAACTCCGGAATCCACTCCGAGTCTGCAGTCCAACCTAGTTCTAGTGGTGGGAGGGGGGCAATCCCAGTATTTGGCAGGAACAGTCTCTAGAAGTTTCTGCAGTTTTCTGGGCCTTGACAAGTGCCGCTGCTCCGTCTCACTAGCCGCATGTTTTTCTTACAGTCTATCAACACTCTGTGGGTCGCTCTAATGTCAGCCGGACCCCGTCTGGTCTGCAGCCCTCCACCTGCCCATGCCCGGTACTGTAGGTCAGTGCTGGAAGTGATGGACCATCTCACATGTCTTCTTCGATCACTGTCCCAGGAGTCTCTGGCTAGGTATTCCCAAGGACTCTTCGAGCCTTGACCATCGACGAACGTCTCCTCGGTCTGTATTGGTGGAGGCTGGTCCCTGACTGTTGACGAGCATTATCTAGGTCAGGAAGCATAACCGGGGTTGTTCGGGTCTTCGGTGCTTGACTGTTGTCATCTAGGTTCAGGGCCTGGCTGGTACCCGTGGCTCGGCCTACTATCTTGGCTGCTGAAGCTGTGGCGAAAGTGCCTGCCACCTCTCTTGGCGCCAAATCTCCTGTTTTGGTGCACTGACCTTTTATATCAAAAGCTGGTTTCATCACTGTCACCTGAAACGGGGCACTACCTAATTCTGTCCCCTCTCTGCAACTCTTCTCCTTCAGAATAGTTCTGCAGAGTTTTTTTCAAGTCTGGAGGCCGCACAGCTTATGCACTTTGTCTCCTATGCTCCGTTCTCCTGCACGACCACTGTGTCTCCAACCGTTCCTGAGAAAGGGACTCTGAAGTAACCCTTAGAATAGAGCGGAGGTCGAGAATGTGCAAGTCCACTACATTCATTCTTAATGGGAGTGCTGAAGACCAGCCGAGAGCTCCTATTGAGAATGAATGCAGTGGCGGTGTGTGCGCAACCTCCGATTCACTCATACGGGATTGTAAGAGTCCTGTTCTCAGGATCGGTAGGGGATAAACTTACAAACTTGACGAAACTGCTTTAATGTATGGAGCCGTAAGATATGGATTGCACCGCATCAGTTGAACATGTTTAGCATACATGGCTGGGAAATCTACCAATGTAAATGTATGCGTAGGCTTCAGGAGTCAAATGAGTGACCAACATATGCCATCTGGTGTGTGTTTGGCTGATAGTTCTCAGGATAAAGTTGCCTTAAAGGGGTTTCTAAGCTTAAAATATTGATGATCGATCCCCAGATTGTTGGTCGTTCAACACCCAGTTCCCCACTGACCAGCAGATGTACGGTACAGTTCTGTTCACTGTGTAGTGGCCATTACTGGGTACTGCAGCTCCGCTCCCATTCACTACAATAGGAACTAAATTATATTGAAAAGCATGGTGGACTATGGTAATAGCGGACATACGCAATAGTAGAGAGACTTAAAGTTGGCCAAAGACAGAATGGATACTCCTCTACTTCTAATATACTGTATGGTGTATGAAACTCTTCACGCCAGTAAGAAAAAGAAAAAACCAACTACATCATCCACATCATCTCACTCTTGTCATTTCTAACAAAACATAATCAAGCGTTTCTGGATAATAATATCTGGAAGAGAAATGTTTGGATCTGAACAAAAGGCTCTCGTCCGGGTCATTAGGAGGCCGGCATGCATTACAAGACGTGCAAACGGTTGGTTCTGAAAATACCAAATCCGATCTCTGAAATAGAACAGTGTTTCACGCTTTGCCACAATGGAATGACTTTGGGGTGTTGTCAATAATTAGAATGAAGTGTGATTATTCTGCTGTGTGCTGATGGGAGAGGGGCTGATCATTAGCGAGACTGCAGCAGATGCTGAAATGATAGTCTTGTAGTAACGGCATTGATGTCATAATCAGCCTGGAGAATAGGAAAAGCTGAATAATGCATTTCACACAGCACAAAGAAGTCGGTTTTAGTTTCCACACAATAGCATACATATCACAGATGTAGCAGAGCCGAACTTGACATTTGGCACGGCTTATCATTCTCTTGGTTAGCAATGTTTCCTTGTATGGGAAGATGGGTTCAAATGTGACCAACATCAGTATTGAGCTGGAACGTTCTCCTCGTTTTCGCTTGGTTTCCTCCGGGCATGCGGGTTCTCCACACACCCAAAGATATATAGAAACATATGTATGCTAATTGGCTTCCTATGGATTTACACAACTCCCAACTTATAAAAATAAGAACAACGGGACACATGCTGCGGCTCGTATAGTGTAAGCCTCATCCCCTATGTGCACCGCACACACAGAAATATTCTCCTTGTGAAGTCTAATATTGTTCCCACACAGTATGGTAAACCTTTCATGGCTCCCTCTGAGCCCAGTATGATGCCACCACACATTATGAAGCCCCCACAGTGCTTACTACACACCATATGATGTCCCCACTGTGTATTCTCCCAACACACTTTATGATGCCCCAACAGTACATTCCCCCACACACAATATGATGTCCCCACTGTACTTTCCTCCAACACAGTGTAATGTCCCCATTATACATTAATCCTCAAACACAGTATGATGTCCCCACTATACATTCCCCCACACAGTATGATGTCCCCACTATACATTCCCCCACACACAGTATGATGTCCACTGTATACTGTATTCCCCCATACAGTATGATACCCCAACAGTATATTCCCCTTATAGTATGATGTCTTCACTGTATATTACCCCACAGTATGGTGTCCCCACTGTATACTGTATATTCCCCCACATAGTAAGATACCCCAACAGTACAATCTCCCCACATAGTATGATGTCCTCACTTTATATTCCCCCAAAAATTATGATACCCCAACCATACATTCCCCACACACAGTATGATGTCCACTGTATACTGTATTCCCATACAGTATGATACCCCAACAGTATATTCCCCTTATAGTATGATGTCTCACTGTATTACCCCACAGTATGGTGTCCCCACTGTATACTGTATTCCCCACATAGTAGATACCCAACAGTACATCTCCCCACATAGTATGATGTCCTCACTTTATATTCCCCAAAATTATGATACCCCAACCATACATTCCCCACACAGTATGATGTCCCACTGTACATTCCCGCACACAGTATGATGTCCTCACTGTATATACCCCACAGTATGATGTCCTCACTGTATATTCCCCCACACATTATGATACTCCAAATATACATTCCCCTCACACATTATGATGTCCTCACTGTACATTCCCCATACACAGTATGATGTCTCTCGAGTACATTCCCCCACTCAGTATGATGTTCCCACTGTACATTCCCCCACAAAGTATGATGTTCCCACTGTACATTCCCCCACACAGTATGATGTTCCCACTGTACATTCCCCCACACAGTATGATGTTCCACTGTACATTCCCCCACACAGTATGATGTTCCCACTGTACATTCCCCCACACAGTATGATGTTACCACTGCACATTCCCCACACAGTATGATGTTCTCACTGTATATTACCCCACACATTATGATAATCCAACTATACATTCCTCTCACACATTATGATGTTCTCACTGTACATTCCCCACACAGTATGATGTTTCTATAGTACATTCCCCACACAGTATGATGTTCCCACTGTACATTCCCCCACACAGTATGATGTTCCCACTGTACATTCCCCCCACAGTATGATGTTCCCACTGTACATTCCCCCACACAGTATGATGTCCTCACTGTATATTACCCCACAGTATAGTGTCCGAACTGTATATTCCAACACATAGTATGATACCCCCCAGTACTTTCCCCCATACATTATGATGTCTCCACAGTGTACATACACAACTGTGCTACAAGAATACACATCGCTTTGCTACATCAGCACACAGTTCTTCAATATACACACACACCTGCTACTCTTTACTCTTCTCCACTGATGTCACATGATCTAAAGGTTCTGATAAGGTTTTCAGTCTTTACATAGATGAATGTTGGAAGATCGATGTAATGGCTCCCTGCTCCACCATTACAATTAGTTGTATTTGTGATCTTAGAACACCGATACAACTGCAATCAGGATATATCCCGACAACTGGGACTGTCAAACACTCTCGGCACTTCCCGGGTCAGCCCTTCTGACGTCAGTAAGTTGACTGGAGTTCATCGGCTATGAACTCCGCTCACTTATTGACGTAACCGCTCGCCACTGAAGCTGCGTGCTCAGCTCAATGTATCCTGTATGTAGGGCTGAGGGATCGCATCATGCCACCGTTCATCAATGCATCCAGATGTAGCAGAGTTGGAGCATGTCGTGGGACACATGATTTTTTTACATTAATTTATGGATAAAAGAGGGTGGGGAGTGTTTTATTTCAAATAAAGGTGTTTTTCTGTGTGTTTTGCTTAATTAAAGGACTTTTTTCTGGGTTTTTCATCTTAATTTAACCCCTTCACGACATGCGCCGTACTAGTACAGCGCATGTCGTATCTCCCCCTTTGATGTGAGCTCCGGCGGTGATCCCACATCGTTTCCGGCACATGTCAGCTGTTTTGAACAGCTGACATGTGCCCAGAACAGTCGCGGGTGGAATTCCTTCAGACCCAATTTTTTTACTTTCACAGGAAAATTGACCCAAAAATTTGTATCGCAATTTCTTCCGAACGCTGCAATGTCCTGTACATAGTGAAAAACTACTGTTTAGATAAATGGGGGGCTCGGAAGTGAAGAAACGCTATTTGGGGAGCAGAGTGTCCTTGAGTAGGTTATTGGCACCTTTTATTGAAGAGCCCCTAAGGCGCCAAAAACAGCAGAAATCTCCCAAAAAGTGACCCCATTTTGCAAAGTATACTCAGGGATTTCTTCTGTGAGAGTAGTGACCCTCACCTGTCAATATGAGATCTGACGTTTTCAGAGATACCATTTTTTTTTATTTATGACTTTTTGTCCATTTTTTATTCCATTTTTGTATGTGTCAATATGATGAGAAAAATGAAATTTTTGTGTTTCTTTAGTGTAGAATCAGTTTTGGTGCTATCATTTGTATTTTTTTTTACATTTTTTGTTGTACTTTTACAAAAATGTTTTACCTAGTCCCAATATGGCACTAAATAAAACTTTTACCTGCAGTACATCAGTCTTACGCTGACAGGATGCGTTACACCCTGCTAGTGGCACGACCTAACAGACCACCATACCTCGCAGAACCTGGGGCAAATATTTGGCTTCAGGTCGCCATCCGCACTCCTCGAATGTGTCATGGTGGTACTCAAAGGGATAACAAAGCAGCCCCCTTCTTCTTGTTAACCATCTAGATGTCACTGCTGCTGTAAAGCGGCCAGGGTGGTAGTCGTGGCAACAAGCTGTGGTGTTCCCACACCCTGGCGCCCCACATATGAAACATAATGTTCCTTTTTCTGTATGTGCAGCATACGCAACAGAACACTCACATTTGTTGCCGGAGTCCCCTCTGCTTCTATCATTCTGGCTCCAGAGCCTCGGGTCTCAAAAACTCCAGATACAGCATCCATTCTTAACAGTTCAACTTTATTTATCAGCAGGGTTTTCATTACAGATGCAGCACAGTGCGTGCATAGTGACATTCCTAGGGCTTCCCAGTTTTCCTGGCAATCACTGCTCTTCCTGGACAATCCCTGTCCTGTCCTGGCAATAACTGCTGTTCCTGGACAATCACTGTCCTGTCCTGGCAATCACTGCTCTTCTTGGACAATCCCTGTCCTGTCCTGGCAATAACTGTTCTTCCTGGACAATCCCTGTCCCGTCCTGGCAATCACTGCTCTTCTTGGACAATCCCTGTCCCGTCCTGGCAATCACTGCTCTTCTTGGACAATCCCTGTCCTGTCCTGGCAATCACTGCTCTTCTTGGACAATCCCTGTCCTGTCCTGGCAATAACTGTTCTTCCTGGACAATCCCTGTCCCGTCCTGGCAATCACTGCTCTTCTTGGACAATCCCTGTCCCGTCCTGGCAATCACTGCTCTTCTTGGACAATCCCTGTCCTGTCCTAGCAATAACTGCTGTTCCTGGACAATCCCTGTCCCGTCCTGGCAATCACTGTTCTTCCTTGGACAATCCCTGTCTCGTCCTGGCAATCACTGCTCTTCTTGGACAATCCCTGTCCTGTCAATCACTGCTCTTCTTGGACAATCCCTGTCCTGTCCTGGCAATCAATGCTCTTCTTGGACAATCCCTGTCCTGTCCTGGCAATAACTGTTCTTCCTGGACAATTCCTGTCCGTCCTGGCAATCACTGCTCTTCTTGGACAATCCCTGTCCTGTCCTGGCAATCACTGCTCTTCTTGGACAATCCCTGTCCTGTCCTGGCAATCACTGCTTCTTCTTGGACAATCCCTGTCCTGTCCTGGCAATCACTGCTCTTCTTGGACAATCCCTGTCCTGTCCTGGCAATAACTGTTCTTCCTAGACAATCCCTGTCCTGTCCTGGTAATAACTGCTATTCCTGGACAATCCCTGTCCGTCCTGGCAATCACTGTTCTTCCTGGACAATCCCTGTCCATCCTGACATCACTGCTCTTCCTGGACAATTCCTGTCCCGTCCTGGCGATCACTCTCTTCTTGGACAATCCCTGTCCTGTCAATCACTGCTCTTCTGGACAATTCCTGTCCGTCCTGGCAATCACTGCTCTTCTGGACAATCCCTGTCCCGTCCTGGCAATCACTGCTCTTCCTGGACAATTCCTTCCGTCCTGGCAATCACTGCTCTTCCTGGACAATCCCTGTCCGTCCTGCAATCACTGCTCTTCTTTGACAATCCCTGTCCCGCCCTGGCAATCACTGCTCTTCCTGGACAATTCCTGTCCCGCCCTGGCAATCACTGCTCTTCCTGGACAATCCCTGTCCGTCTGGCAATCACTGCTCTTCCTGTATAATTCCTGTACCGTCCTGGCAATCACTGCTCTTCCTGGACAATTCCTTCCCGTCCTGAGCTAATCACTGCTCTTCTTGGACAATCCCTGTCCTGTCCTGCAATCACTGCTCTTCCTGACAATCCCTGTCCCGCCCTGGCAATCACTGCTCTTCATGGACAATCCCTGTCCGCACCTGGCAATACTGCTCTTCCTGGACAATCCCTATCCCGTCCTGGAATCACTGCTCTTCTGGACAATCACTGTCCCGTCCTGGCAATCACTTCTTTCATTAGACAATCCCTGTCCCCCCTAGCAATAATTGCTGTTCCTGGACAATCCCTGTCCCGTCCTGGCAATCACTGTTCTTCCTGGACAATCCCTGTCCCGTCCTGGCAATCACTGCTCTTCTTGGACAATCCCTGTCCTGTCAATCACTGCTCTTCTTGGACAATCCCTGTCCTGTCCTGGCAATCACTGCTCTTCTTGGACAATCCCTGTCCTGTCCTGGCAATAACTGTTCTTCCTGGACAATTCCTGTCCCGTCCTGGCAATCACTGCTCTTCTTGGACAATCCCTGTCCTGTCCTGGCAATCACTGCTCTTCTTGGACAATCCCTGTCCTGTCCTGGCAATAACTGTTCTTCCTGGACAATCCCTGTCCCGTCCTGGCAATCACTGCTCTTCTTGGACAATCCCTGTCCTGTCCTGGCAATCACTGCTCTTCTTGGACAATCCCTGTCCTGTCCTGGCAATATCTGTTCTTTCTGGACAATCCCTGTCCCGTCCTGGCAATCACTGCTCTTCTTGGACAATCCCAGTCCTGTCAATCACTGCTCTTCCGGGACAATTCCTGTCCCGTCCTGGCAATCACTGCTCTTGTTGGACAATCCCTGTCCTGGCAATCACTGCTCTTCTTGGACAATCCCTATCCCATCCTGGCAATCACTGCTGTTATGTTTCGGTAGCTGAGGAGAAATAGCAAAAGTAGCAATACACCAGAGAGGCTGGAAACTATTGGGTTGCAGGACCCTAAACTAACCGCAATACTAGAAGTAGCCGTGGAGCATACCTACGGTGATCCTAGACACCTCGTCACAGCCGGAGAGATAGCTGCACCTAAAGGCAGAAAGATGAAAGCTAACTACCCCAGAGCAGAATCCCCAAAGAAATAGGAAGCTCCCAAACATGTAATGGCGGTTAGACAAGAAGAAATTACGAACACAGACAGAAAATTGAATGAGCAAACGCTGGGGCCCAATCTGTCTAGATAGAAAAGTATAGGAAAGAATTCTGACTGCAACCCAAAAAACCCTGACAAAAATACCAACACTTCTGATTAACAAAAAAAAACCTGAGATCACACAATCTCTACCACCTAAATCAGATCTCTGGTGTAACACAAAGCAATTCAGCAAATAAAAAGAGACAAAGGAACAGAGCAAAAGTGCAAACACAAACTGAGCACAATTGCAGAGCCAGGCCCAAAAGGGGACAAGGCTGAAGTCAACTGCTAGGCAGCAAACCAGCAAGGGAAAATCCAACCAGAGGAAAAAAAACAAAGCAAGTCACTTATCTGAATGGAAGCAGGAATGAAAGCTGAGCTCCAAGCAAGACCTGGAAGAACAATTGATTACCGGCAAGGCTGATGGGAGTTCAGGTCACTTATATCAGACCATTCAGACCCAACTGAAAGCCATTCAGCAATTGGTTCATTACCCTCAGCAACCACCGGAGGGAGCCCCAGCTCCGAAATCCCCTCCAGAGTGTTCACAACACACTGCTGTTTCTGGACAATCCCTGTCCCATCCTGGCAATCACTGCTCTTCTTTGACAATCCCAGTCCCGCCTGGCAATTACTGCTCTTCCCTGGACAATTCCTGTCCCGCCCTGGCAATCACTGCTCTTCCTGGACAATCCCTGTCCCGTCCTGGCAATCACTGCTCTTCCTGTAC
The DNA here is from genome assembly GCA_033576555.1 of Oophaga sylvatica. NCBI lineage: Eukaryota > Metazoa > Chordata > Amphibia > Anura > Dendrobatidae > Oophaga > Oophaga sylvatica. Next base: position 454,789,371 of record JARQOD010000003.1, on the reverse strand, counting down.
AATTCCTGTACCGTCCTGGCAATCACTGCTCTTCCTGGACAATTCCTGTCCCGTCCTGGCAATCACTGCTCTTCTTGGACAATCCCTGTCCTGTCAATCACTGCTCTTCCTGGACAATCCCTGTCCTGTCAATCACTGCTCTTCCTGGACAATCCCTGTCCCATCCTGGCAATCACTGCTCTTCCTGGACAATCCCTATCCCGTCCTGGTAATCACTGCTCTTCCTGGACAATCACTGTCCCGTCCTGGCAATCACTGCTCTTCTTTGACAATCCCTGTCCCGCCCTGGCAATCACTGCTCTTCCCTGGACAATCCTGTCCCGCCCTGGCAATTACTGCTCTTCCCTGGACAATCCCTGTCCCGTCCTGGCAATGACTGTTCTTCCTGGACAATCCCTGTCCCGTCCTGGCAATTACTGCTCTTCCCTAGACAATCCCTGTCCTGTCCTGGTAATAACTGCTATTCCTGGACAATCCCTGTCCCGTCCTGGCAATCACTGTTCTTCCTGGACAATCCCTGTCCCATCCTGGCAATCACTGCTCTTCCTGGACAATTCCTGTCCCGTCCTGGCAATCACTTCTCTTCTTGGACAATCCCTGTCCTGTCAATCACTGCTCTTCCTGGACAATTCCTGTCCCGTCCTGGCAATCACTGCTCTTCCTGGACAATCCCTGTCCCGTCCTGGCAATCACTGCTCTTCCTGGACAATTCCTATCCCGTCCTGGCAATCACTGCTCTTCCTGGACAATCCCTGTCCCGTCCTGGCAATCACTGCTCTTCTTTGACAATCCCTGTCCCGCCCTGGCAATCACTGCTCTTCCTGGACAATTCCTGTCCCGCCCTGGCAATCACTGCTCTTCCTGGACAATCCCTGTCCCGTCCTGGCAATCACTGCTCTTCCTGTACAATTCCTGTACCGTCCTGGCAATCACTGCTCTTCCTGGACAATTCCTGTCCCGCCCTGGCAATCACTGCTCTTCTTGGACAATCCCTGTCCTGTCAATCACTGCTCTTCTGGACAATCCCTGTCCTGTCAATCACTGCTCTTCCTGGACAATCCCTGTCCCATCCTGGCAATCACTGCTCTTCCTGGACAATCCCTATCCCGTCCTGGTAATCACTGCTCTTCCTGGACAATCACTGTCCCGTCCTGGCAATCACTGCTCTTCTTTGACAATCCCTGTCCCGCCCTGGCAATCACTGCTCTTCCCTGGACAATCCCTGTCCCGCCCTGGCAATTACTGCTCTTCCCTGGACAATCCCTGTCCCGTCCTGGCAATGACTGTTCTTCCTGGACAATCCCTGTCCCGTCCTGGCAATTACTGCTCTTCCCTAGACAATCCCTGTCCTGTCTGGTAATAACTGCTATTCCTGGACAATCCCTATCCCGTCCTGGCAATCACTGTTCTTCCTGGACAATCCCTGTCCCATCCTGGCAATCACTGCTCTTCCTGGACAATTCCTGTCCCGTCCTGGCAATCACTTCTCTTCTTGGACAATCCCTGTCCTGTCAATCACTGCTCTTCCTGGACAATTCCTGTCCCGTCCTGGCAATCACTGCTCTTCCTGGACAATCCCTGTCCCGTCCTGGCAATCACTGCTCTTCCTGGACAATTCCTATCCCGTCCTGGCAATCACTGCTCTTCCTGGACAATCCCTGTCCCGTCCTGGCAATCACTGCTCTTCTTTGACAATCCCTGTCCCGCCCTGGCAATCACTGCTCTTCCTGGACAATTCCTGTCCCGCCCTGGCAATCACTGCTCTTCCTGGACAATCCCTGTCCCGTCCTGACAATCACTGCTCTTCCTGTACAATTCCTGTACCGTCCTGGCAATCACTGCTCTTCCTGGACAATTCCTGTCCCGTCCTGGCAATCACTGCTCTTCTTGGACAATCCCTGTCCTGTCAATCACTGCTCTTCCTGGACAATCCCTGTCCTGTCAATCACTGCTCTTCCTGGACAATCCCTGTCCCATCCTGGCAATCACTGCTCTTCCTGGACAATCCCTATCCCGTCCTGGTAATCACTGCTCTTCCTGGACAATCACTGTCCCGTCCTGGCAATCACTGCTCTTCTTTGACAATCCCTGTCCGCCCTGGCAATCACTGCTCTTCCCTGGACAATCCCTGTCCCGCCCTGGCAATTACTGCTCTTCCCTGGACAATCCCTGTCCCGTCCTGGCAATGACTGTTCTTCCTGGACAATCCCTGTCCCGTCCTGGCAATCACTGCTCTTCTTGGACAATCCCTGTCCTGTCCTGGCAATCACTGCTCTTCCTGGACAATCCCTGTCCCGTCCTGGCAATCACTGTTCTTCCTGGACAATCCCTGTCCCGTCCTGGCAATCACTGCTCTTCTTGGACAATCCCTGTCCCGTCCTGGCAATCACTGTTCTTCCTGGACAATCCCTGTCCCGTCCTGGCAATCACTGCTCTTCTTGGACAATCCCTGTCCTGTCCTGGCAATGACTGCTCTTCCTGGACAATCCCTGTGCTGTCCTGGCAATCAGTTTTTCCTGGACAATCCCTGTCCTGGCAATAACTGCTCTTCCTGGACAATCCCTGTCCTGTGTCGTCCATGCCCTTAAGCCCACCAGCTTCCTACCATTCCCCTCTTTCGGTTTAAAAAGGGTAAAAGGCTCGCAGTCTCAGCTTCGCCTAATCCCAGCCGTAGGCCCCAGATCCTCATTGGAATGGTTGTTTAAGTTGGTGACGGCCTGCACGCCACTCAGTCTGGGGCCCCTTCATGCCGAAGCAACCTTATCCAACGGCTATCAGACTGTCCCTGTTTAGTGCTACATCTCCACTAACGCTAACCCAGGAAGTCCCTCACTACATCCCACTGCTCTGTACTGCCCTCATCTGTAACCCCTCCCAACTGGAAGACCCCTAATGCTAGCTATATCTACTCTCACATTCTTGTTCCCTTTCTCTAATGTGCCCCACTATTCTATTCTCACTATTATCCTACGAACACATTACATGAACACATTAATAATAATAATCTTTATTTTTATATAGCACTAGCATATTCCGCAGCGTTTTTACAGTTGCACACATTATCATCGCTGTCCCCAATGGAGCTCACAATCTAAATTCCCTATCAGTATGTCGTTGGAATGTGGGAGGAAACCCTCGCAAACACGGGGAGAACATACAAACTCCTTGCAGATGTTGTCCTTGGTGGGATTTGAACCCAGGACTCCAGCCCTCTAAAACTGCACATAATCCATGTGAACAATGTCCAGACAGGGGAAGGCATATGACGGCCTCCATCACCTCCTTACACTGCTATTGATGGCGGCATCTAAAGGGTTATATAGCACCAATGGGTGCTAGCACTGATAGTGGACAATTTTATGTGAAAAAAAAAATACTGTGTATTTTTACTAGATAAAAAGCCCCAAAAAGAGTTTATATTATATATGGTGTGTGCTGACGTCACTGTGTTCCTAGTCACCATACATGCAGCATATGACGTCACATGGCTATGCCGCGCAGTGGCCACCAGGTGGCGCACCCGCTGTGTAGAGTCAGGCCGCCGGCTGCAGGAAGAAGCTTCTGGAAGAGCCTGGCAGTGTCAGCCCCATACAATATAACGTGCCGGGGCTGAGGCGGAGACTCCCACTCACAGGCGGTGACCGGGCACAGGTAGGTGTAGGCTCCGGCGCGTATTACACATGTATGATGGTACTGCTGCTCTATTTCAGGCTAGCAGTTCTGGGACTACAAATCCCGGCGCCCTCGGTCCCTGGTGCAGGTAATTAGTGAGCACTGGGTGCAGCAGTGGGGGCAGCCTTGGTCATGGTGCCGCTACCCGCGCCTCTCCTTGTTCTCAGCACCTGGATGCGTGTGCCTGCTCACCGGATGTAGTGAGTGACATGCGCGGTGCATCCTGGGAGCTGTAGTTTTTCCAACGTGGCTGGTGCTGAGATAGGGCGTGCGGGTTATATAAGAGTGCTGGGTGGCGGGTGATGTGCCCACATGTGGCCCTATAGCCAGAGGGCACAGCAGCCTCACAGGGGCCGGTCTCTAAATGTGCAGAAGCTTTGCTTTCAGTCATCAGCCACACACGGCATGCAGTCCCATTGTACTGCTGGAGTTAGGCCTGCTGAGGGTTTGCATCGCTTCTCCTACCCCGGGTGCAGCACCCAGCCCCTGATCGTAGTGCGCTGCTCATCTCCTACCCAGGGTGCAGCACCCAGCCCCTGATCGTAGTGCGCTGCTCATCTCCTGCCCGGGTGCAGCACCCAGCCCCTGATCGTAGTGCGCTGCTCATCTCCTACCCGGGTGCAGCACCCAGCCCCTGATCGTAGTGCGCTGCTCATCTCCTACCCAGGGTGCAGCACCCAGCCCCTGATCGTAGTGCGCTGCTCATCTCCTACCCGGGTGCAGCACCCAGCCCCTGATCGTAGTGCGCTGCTCATCTCCTACCCCGGGTGCAGCACCCAGCCCCTGATCGTAGTGCGCTGCTCATCTCCTACCCGGGTGCAGCACCCAGCCCCTGATCGTAGTGCGCTGCTCATCTCCTACCCCGGGTGCAGCACCCAGCCCCTGATCGTAGTGCGCTGCTCATCTCCTACCCCGGGTGCAGCACCCAGCCCCTGATCGTAGTGCGCTGCTCATCTACCCCGGGTGCAGCACCCAGCCCCTGATCGTAGTGCGCTGCTCATCTCCTACCCCGGGTGCAGCACCCAGCCCCTGATCGTAGTGCGCTGCTCATCTCCTACCCAGGGTGCAGCACCCAGCCCCTGATCGTAGTGCGCTGCTCATCTCCTACCCCGGGTGCAGCACCCAGCCCCTGATCGTAGTGCGCTGCTCATCTCCTACCCGGGTGCAGCACCCAGCCCCTGATCGTAGTGCACTGCTCATCTCCTGCCAGGGTGCAGCACCCAGCCCTGATCGTAGTGCGCTGCTCATCTCCTACCCGGGTGCAGCACCCAGCCCCTGATCGTAGTGCGCTGCTCATCTCCTACCCCGGGTGCAGCACCCAGCCCCTGATCGTTGTGCGCTGCTCATTCCTACCCGGGTGCAGCACCCAGCCTCTGATCGTAGTGCACTGCTCATCTCTACCCCGGGTGCAGCACCCAGCCCCTGATCGTAGTGCCTGCTCATCTACCCCGGGTGCAGCACCCAGCCCCTGATCGTAGTGCGCTGCTCATCTACCCGGGTGCAGCACCCAGCCCTGATCGTAGTGCGCTGCTCATCTCTACCCGGGTGCAGCACCCAGCCCCTGATCGTAGTGCACTGCTCATCTCCTGCCCAGGGTGCAGCACCCAGCCCCTGATCGTAGTGCGCTGCTCATCTCCTACCCCGGGTGCAGCACCCAGCCCCTGATCGTAGTGCGCTGCTCATCTCCTACCCAGGGTGCAGCACCCAGCCCCTGATCGTAGTGCGCTGCTCATCTCCTACCCAGGGTGCAGCACCCAGCCCCTGATCGTAGTGCGCTGCTCATCTCCTACCCGGGTGCAGCACCCAGCCCCTGATCGTAGTGCACTGCTCATCTCTACCCAGGGTGCAGCACCCAGCCCCTGATCGTAGTGCGCTGCTCATCTCCTACCCAGGGTGCAGCACCCAGCCCCTGATCGTAGTGCGCTGCTCATCTCCTACCCCGGGTGCAGCACCCAGCCCCTGATCGTAGTGCACTGCTCATCTCCTGCCCAGGGTGCAGCACCCAGCCCCTGATCGTAGTGTTCTGCTCATCTCCTACCCAGGGTGCAGCACCCAGCCCCTGATCGTAGTGCGCTGCTCATCTCCTACCCAGGGTGCAGCACCCAGCCCCTGATCGTAGTGCGCTGCTCATCTCCTACCCAGGGTGCAGCACCCAGCCCCTGATCGTAGTGCGCTGCTCATCTCCTGCCCGGGTGCAGCACCCAGCCCCTGATCGTAGTGTTCTGCTCATCTCCTACCCAGGGTGCAGCACCCAGCCCCTGATCGTAGTGCGCTGCTCATCTCCTACCCGGGTGCAGCACCCAGCCCCTGATCGTAGTGCGCTGCTCATCTCCTGCCCGGGTGCAGCACCCAGCCCCTGATCGTAGTGCGCTGCTCATCTCCTACCCAGGGTGCAGCACCCAGCCCCTGATCGTAGTGCGCTGCTCATCTCCTACCCAGGGTGCAGCACCCAGCCCCTGATCGTAGTGCGCTGCTCATCTCCTACCCGTGTGCAGCACCCAGCCCCTGATCGTAGTGCCTGCTCATCTCCTGCCCAGGGTGCAGCACCCAGCCCCTGATCGTAGTGCGCTGCTCATTCCTACCCCGGGTGCAGCACCCAGCCCCTGATCGTAGTGCGCTGCTCATCTCCTGCCCGGGTGCAGCACCCAGCCCCTGATCGTAGTGCGCTGCTCATCTCCTACCCCGGGTGCAGCACCCAGCCCCTGATCGTAGTGCGCTGCTCATCTCCTACCCCGGGTGCAGCACCCAGCCCCTGATGTAGTGCGCTGCTCATCTCCTACCCCGGGTGCAGCACCCAGCCCCTGATCGTAGTGCGCTGCTCATCTCCTACCCGGGTGCAGCACCCAGCCCCTGATCGTAGTGCGCTGCTCATCTCCTACCCCGGGTGCAGCACCCAGCCCCTGATCGTAGTGCGCTGCTCATCTCCTACCCGGGTGCAGCACCCAGCCCCTGATCGTAGTGCGCTGCTCATCTCCTACCCGGGTGCAGCACCCAGCCCCTGATCGTAGTGCGCTGCTCATCTCCTACCCCGGGTGCAGCACCCAGCCCCTGATCGTAGTGCGCTGCTCATCTCCTACCCCGGGTGCAGCACCCAGCCCCTGATCGTAGTGCGCTGCTCATCTCCTACCCAGGGTGCAGCACCCAGCCCCTGATCGTAGTGCGCTGCTCATCTCTACCCAGGGTGCAGCACCCAGCCCCTGATCGTAGTGCGCTGCTCATCTCCTACCCAGGGTGCAGCACCCAGCCCCTGATCGTAGTGCGCTGCTCATCTCCTACCCCGGGTGCAGCACCCAGCCCCTGATCGTAGTGCGCTGCTCATCTCCTACCCCGGGTGCAGCACCCAGCCCCTGATCGTATGCGCTGCTCATCTACCCCGGGTGCAGCACCAGCCCCTATGTAGTGCGCTGCTCATCTCCACCCGGGTGCAGCCCAGCCCTGATCGTAGTGCGCTGCTTATCTCCTACCCGGTGCAGCACCCAGCCCCTGATCGTAGTGCCTGCTCATCTCCTACCCAGGGTGAGCACCCAGCCCCTGATCGTAGTCGCTGCTCATCTCCTACCCGGGTGCAGCACCCAGCCCTGATCGTAGTGCGCTGCTCATCTCCTACCCCGGGTGCAGCACCAGCCCCTGATCGTAGTGCGCGCTCATCTCCTACCCCGGGTGCAGCACCCAGCCCCTGATCGTAGTGCGCTGCTCATCTCCTACCCGGGTGCAGCACCAGCCCCTGATCGTAGTGCTGCTCATCTCCTACCCCGGGTGCAGCACCCAGCCCCTGATCGTAGTGCGCTGCTCATCTCTACCCGGGTGCAGCACCCAGCCCCTGATCGTAGTGCCTGCTCATCTCCTACCCGGGTGCAGCACCCAGCCCCTGATCGTAGTGCGCTGCTCATCTCCTACCCGGTGCAGCACCCAGCCCTGATCGTAGTGCGCTGCTCATCTCCTACCCGGGTGCAGCACCCAGCCCCTGATCGTAGTGCCTGCTCATCTCCTACCCGGGTGCAGCACCCAGCCCCTGATCGTAGTGCGTGCTCATCTCTACCAGGGGCAGCACCAGCCCCTGATCGTAGTGCGCTGCTCATCTCCTACCCCGGGTGCAGCACCCAGCCCCTGATCGTAGTGCGCTGCTCATCTCTACCCGGGTGCAGCACCCAGCCCCTGATCGTAGTGCGCTGCTCATCTCCTACCCGGGTGCAGCACCCAGCCCCTGATCGTAGTGCGCTGCTCATCTCCTACCCGGGTGCAGCACCCAGCCCTGATCGTAGTGCGCTGCTCATCTCCTACCCGGTGCAGCACCAGCCCCTGATCGTAGTGCGCTGCTCATCTCCTACCCGGGTGCAGCACCAGCCCCTGATCGTAGTGCGCTGCTCATCTCCTACCCGGGTGCAGCACCCAGCCCCTGATCGTAGTGCGCTGCTCATCTCCTACCCGGTGCAGCACCCAGCCCCTGATCGTAGTGCGCTGCTCATCTCCTACCCGGGTGCAGCACCCAGCCCCTGATCGTAGTGCGCTGCTCATCTCTACCCGGGTGCAGCACCAGCCCCTGATCGTAGTGCGCTGCTCATCCTACCCCGGGTGCAGCACCCAGCCCCTGATCGTAGTGCGCTGCTCATCTCCTACCCAGGGTGCAGCACCAGCCCCTGATCGTAGTGCGCTGCTCATCTCTACCCGGGTGCAGCACCCAGCCCCTGATCGTAGTGCGCTGCTCATCTCCTACCCGGGTGCAGCACCCAGCCCTGATCGTAGTGCGCTGCTCATCTCCTACCCGGGTGCAGCACCCAGCCCCTGATCGTAGTGCGCTGCTCATCTCCTCCCGGGTGCAGCACCCAGCCCCTGATCGTAGTGCGCTGCTCATCTCCTACCCCGGGTGCAGCACCCAGCCCCTGATCGTAGTGCGCTGCTCATCTCCTCCCGGGTGCAGCACCCAGCCCCTGATCGTAGTGCGCTGCTCATCTCCTACCCGGGTGCAGCACCCAGCCCCTGATCGTAGTGCGCTGCTCATCTCCTACCCGGGTGCAGCACCCAGCCCTGATCGTAGGGCTGCTCATCTCCTCCCGGGTGCAGCACCCAGCCCCTGATCGTAGTGCGCTGCTCATTCCTACCCCGGGGCAGCACCCAGCCCCTGATCGTAGTGCCTGCTCATCTCCTACCCGGGTGCAGCACCCAGCCCTGATCGTAGTGCGCTGCTCATCTCCTACCCCGGGTGCAGCACCCAGCCCCTGATCGTAGTGCCTGCTCATTCCTACCCGGGTGCAGCACCCAGCCCTGATCGTAGTGCGCTCATCTCCTCCCGGGTGCAGCACCCAGCCCTGATCGTAGTGCTGCTCATCTCCTCCCGGGTGCAGCACCAGCCCTGATCGTAGTGCGCTGCCATCTCTACCGGTGCAGCACCCAGCCCCTGATCGTAGTGCGCTGCTCATCTCCTACCCGGGTGCAGCACCCAGCCCCTGATCGTAGTGCGCTGCTCATCTCCTACCCGGGTGCAGCACCCAGCCCCTGATCGTAGTGCGCTGTCATCTCCTACCCCGGGTGCAGCACCCAGCCCTGATCGTAGTGCGCTGCTCATCTCCTACCCCGGGTGCAGCACCCAGCCCTGATCGTAGTGCGCTGCTCATCTCCTACCCAGGGTGCAGCACCCAGCCCCTGATCGTAGTGCCTGCTCATCTCCTACCCGGGTGCAGCACCCAGCCCCTGATCGTAGTGCGCTGCTCATCTCCTACCCGGGTGCAGCACCCAGCCCCTGATCGTAGTGCGCTGCTCATCTCCTACCCGGGTGCAGCACCCAGCCCCTGATCGTAGTGCGCTGCTCATCTCCTACCCCGGGTGCAGCACCCAGCCCCTGATCGTAGTGCGCTGCTCATCTCCTACCCAGGGTGCAGCACCCAGCCCCTGATCGTAGTGCGCTGCTCATCTCCTACCCCGGGTGCAGCACCCAGCCCTGATCGTAGTGCGCTGCTCATCTCCTACCCCGGGTGCAGCACCCAGCCCCTGATCGTAGTGCGCTGCTCATCTCCTACCCCAGGGTGCAGCACCCAGCCCCTGATCGTAGTGCGCTGCTCATCTCCTACCCCGGGTGCAGCACCCAGCCCCTGATCGTAGTGCGCTGCTCATCTCCTACCCGGGTGCAGCACCCAGCCCCTGATCGTAGTGCGCTGCTCATCTCCTACCCAGGTGCAGCACCCAGCCCCTGATCGTAGTGCGCTGCTCATCTCCTACCCCGGGTGCAGCACCCAGCCCTGATCGTAGTGCGCTGCTCATCTCCTACCCCGGGTGCAGCACCCAGCCCCTGATCGTAGTGCGCTGCTCATCTCCTACCCGGGTGCAGCACCCAGCCCCTGATCGTAGTGCGCTGCTCATCTCCTACCCGGGTGCAGCACCCAGCCCCTGATCGTAGTGCGCTGCTCATCCCTACCCCGGTGCAGCACCCAGCCCCTGATCGTGTGCTGTCATCTCCTACCCAGGGTGCAGCACCCAGCCCCTGATCGTAGTGCGCTGCTCATCTCCTACCCCGGGTGCAGCACCCAGCCCCTGATCGTAGTGCGTGCTATTCCTACCGGGTGCAGCACCCAGCCCCTGATCGTAGTGCGTGCTCATTCCTACCCGGGTGCGCACCAGCCCTGTCGTAGTGCGCTGTCATCTCCTACCCGGGTGCAGCACCAGCCCCTGATCGTAGTGCGCTGCTCATCTCTACCCGGGTGCAGCACCCAGCCCTGATCGTAGTGCGCTGCTCATCTCCTACCCGGGTGCAGCACCAGCCCCTGATCGTAGTGCGCTGCTCATCTCCTACCCGGGTGCAGCACCCAGCCCTGATCGTAGTGCGCTGCTCATCTCCTACCCGGGTGCAGCACCCAGCCCCTGATCGTAGTGCGCTGCTCATCTCCTACCCGGGTGCAGCACCCAGCCCTGATCGTAGTGCGCTGCTCATCTCCTACCGGGTGCAGCACCAGCCTCAGGGGGACCACCTGTAGTGGATTTACCGGCGACCAGCCTGAGTGTGCGTGTATTCGGGCGACCAGCCTGATAGGGTTCTCCGGGCACAGCCTGTCGTGTGCGTCATCTCGGTCGACCAGCCTGATTGTGCGTTTCTACGGTGCGACACTGACGATCTGTCATTCCTACGAGCACACCTGATTGTGCCTGTATCTACGTAGCACCGCCTGGTGTGCGTGCATCCTCGCAGCACAGCCTTCGTGTGCGTCTCACGGTGCCCGCCCTGTCATTCCTACGGTGCAGCACCCGCTGACGAGCGCCTATCCTGATGTAGTCGCTCTCTCCCTCCCGGGTGCAGCACCCACCCTGATCGTAGTGCCTGCCATCTCCTACCCCGGGTGCAGCACCAGCCCCTGATCGAGTGCGCTGCTCATCCCACCCGGTCGCAGCACCCCTAGCGCCACCCTGATCGAGGCGCCCCTCCTACCGGTGCAGCACCCACCCCGGTGCGCCCTCCCCTGTCGAGCGCGCCATTCCTACGTGCACCCCCCGAGGTGCCGCACCCACCCCGTGGTGCCACCAGCCGCTGACCCAGCCTGTCGTCTCACTCCAGCGGGCGCCCCCCGTACGTGTATCTCCTACCCGGTGCAGCACCCAGCCCCTGATCGTATGCGCTGCTCATCTCCACCCGGGTGCAGCACCCAGCCCCACTATGGGCTGCTCTCCTACCCAGGGTGCAGCACCCACCCTGATCTAGTGCGCTGCATCTCCTACCGGGTGCGCACCCAGCCCTGATCGTAGTGCGCTCTCACTCCTCCGGTGCAGCACCCAGCGCCCTGCCTTATCGCGTCACCCTACCCCGGTGCGCACCCACCCCGTGTGGCGCCACCCACCCGTTTGCGCACCACCCCCCTGTAGCGCTCACTCCTACCGGGTGCAGCACCAGCCCCTATCGAGGCGCTCCACCCTACGGTGCGCACCCCCAGGGCCAGCCTGCTCATTCCACCCCGGGGCAGCACCCAGCCCCTGACGTAGTGCGCTCTCTCCCTACCCGGGTGCAGCACCCGCCCCTGATCGTGTGCCTGCTCATCTCCTACCCGGGTGCAGCACCCAGCCCCTATCGTAGCGCTGCTCATCTCCTACCCCGGGTGCAGCACCCAGCCCCGATCGTAGTGCGCTGCTCATCTCCTACCCGGGGCGCACCCAGCCCCTGATCGTAGTGCGCTCATTCTCACCCGGGTGCAGCACCCCGCCTTGACGGCTCATC
>JARQOD010000003.1:454717151-454777405 GCA_033576555.1 Oophaga sylvatica | reverse complement strand
GGGATTTCCATATTTGGGAGAAAGTGTAATAATTTAGTGAATACTTTTGTCTTATTAGCCATAGGAAAGATGAAACATTTTATGCTACATTTTGGGCTAGGTTCACATTGCATTAGTGCAGTCCGCTCAACGCATGCGTTAAACGGACTACCGTGACGGAAATGCCTTTTAAAGATCGCGTTATGCTAGCGCAGATGCTCCATCTGTGCTAGTGGTGACGGACCCCCGAACGCTGCAAACCGCTTCCGAGGGTCCGTCACAGAATGATGGCACAGCGCTAACGCATGACAATTGACATACGTTAGCGATGCGCTACATAATGGCAGTCTATGGGTGCGCTAACGCATTCGTTACATAGCGTTAGTGCCGCTATGTAATGGATGCCGTCAGCGCATTGCCATTAACGCAATGTGAACCCAGCCTTATTGTGACAAATTTTTCTGCTCATTTTCTCACCTGCACAGGACCTGTGATCACACGTGACACGCAGGCAGTCCCCGCATGTTGATATGGCTGTGTAACAGGTTCCAAAGATGCAGGGCAGGGATTCGAGTTTAAAATCAAGCATCGCCCATTACTCGCACATCCGAGCACCCAGATACTCAAGTGATATCCGAGTATCACTGAGCACATTTGCTCTTCGCTATGAATTAAAAATGTTGCACTATTTGGCTTTTAAAGGTCTTTGTTATCCCGCACATTCAACTTTAAGGTTGGCGGTGGCCATAAATCAGCTGAGAGGAGCTCAGAAAATGCCGGGGCCTCCGTCCTTGCCTTATCTCCTAAGTTAGCCCTTTGTCTGTCCCTTCCCCCACCCAGGGAAATGGTGGCTCTACTGTGCACCGCAGAACACCAGCCAGAAAAACAGGGCAACAAAGACAAAGGTAAACTGAAAACTCCACACAAACAAAATATTCACTCACATATAACAGAGGAATCCACCTGGGTGTGCAGGAAGGGGAAGAAAGCAAAACAGGGAAGATTAAGGAATTACCAAGCATACAATCCAAACAACAGTCACTTCTAATTCCTCCAGCAATCCTTCTCAAACCAATTTCTCTCCCTCCTATTGTCATGCAGCAAGTGCTAACTCTGACAAGGACTATGTAATAGAGCCCAGATTTTATAGGGAAAAGAAGTGGCTAATCAAGCACAGCTGAACACAGGAATTTCCAACATGGCTGATTAATCCCTGTTCTGCTGGAAGAAATAAACACTTTTAATAAACCAGAGAAGTACTTCTTCTCAGTGGCAGAGAAGGACCAACAAGACGCTGTGGTCTTTTGCTCAACTCCGTTGCGATAACCCCGTGACAGTTTCTGTATGAAATAACTTAACAATAGAGTATTACGTGATCAGGGGTACATTTCTGTGGTATATAATCCTAAAAACAGGTATGTTTTTTTCTGTATTTACTTACTCATCCATATACTGCTACATGCTTTATACTACATTATGGTGGTTTGTAAAACTCAAAAAAAATCATTAACAAATGTATCTGAATTCAATTGCTCATCCATAAAGTATTACATGCTTTCTGTTAAATTTCATTGGTATATAACCCTCCAAAAAAGTATTAAATTTTTTTTCCGTATTCAATTACTCATCCATAGAGTATTACAAGCTGTGGGGTATATTTCGGTGGTATATAACTCTCAATAAAAGCGTTAAAAAATGTGTCTGTATTTAGTCAGTCATCCATAGAACATTAGGTGTTTTCTGTGACATTTCGGTGGTATATAAGATTTTCTGTGACATTTCAGTGGTATATAACACTCCAAAAAAGCGTTCAAAAATGTTTCAGTATTAATTACTCCTCCATAGAGTATTACATACTTTGTTACATTTCGGTGGTATATAAAGCCGGGTGCACTTGATCTGAAAGTAGCAGCGCTTTGGAGGCAGTGCATGTTCACTGCCGTCTATTGCAAGAGAAATTTGCATGCTGCGGTCTGCAAAGTCACGCCACATGTCAGTCTCTGCGAGTGATACACAGGCATCTGTGGACGCATAGTGGACATGATATTTGTCACCCTGTTCTGTCTGTACCTGGTTGTCGGCGTGACAATGCATATTTTTGTTTAACCCTTTGCTCCTTTCCACCTAATTGAGCTGGGATACTGTTGGCTGTTACCTGTATGGAGCCTGCTCGGTTCCCTGCTCTGCTGCATAGCCGTGCATGGGTGGTTAGGTCTTTGCTCTGCTGCATGACCATCCGTATGTGTGATCCCTGGTTGCCGCTGTGGAGGCTGTCCGCGGGTTGCGGAGTCATTTGCAGCTGGTGCATGGCTTTCCATGTGTGTCTGAGTGTGCGGCCACTGCTAGGTTCCCTGGGTCTCGGTTCCTGCATTGATAGTGCTCTGGTGGTTTCTGTTTGTGCTTAGGGCGTGCGCAGCCACACCTCCCCTGCTTTTATCAGGGTTAGGGTGTGTACTTAAAATGCTGTCCCCAGCCAACTGCTGAGGGGCAGCTCCTATATAAAGTTCCCCTGCCTTATGGGCGGGGCCTGAGCTACTCACAAAGCTCCAGAACTTTGCTATGTGTGTTTTGTGTTCTTGCACCTCTCCAGTCTATGTTTTGGTACCAAAGTCCTTGCCTTGATTCCTGTTTGGTCCTGTTCCTGCGCCTGTGCTGGAGGCGGTATATTCAGGCCTCAATCCTTGATCCTGTACCTGACCCTGTCTGAACTGTATCCTGCACCTCTCCTGTTTATGTTTTGGTACCAAAGTCCTTGCTTTGATTCCTGTTTGGTCCTGTTCCTGCGCCTGTCCTGGAGGCGGTATATCCAGGCCTGTATCCTTGATCCTGTACCTGTCCTGTACCTGACCCTGTCTGAACTGTGTCTGCTGTGCTATGTTCCTGGAATCCCTCTGTCTGGAGCCTCGCACCCAGTGACTTTGAGTCTATTGTGACCAGTGTTTCTGCTGAGCATCTACTACTCTGTGCTCTGACTACCATGCGGTGCTAGCTACAGGCAGGCCCAGCAATCCTGTGGTTCTAGCACCATCCCACTTGGGTTCCTTCCTAGGTTCGATGCCTGGAGCCTGACGACTGCGTCTGGAACCTGATGACCGCTGCCTGGAGCCTGATGACCACGGTGGTGCCTGTAGGTGAACAACTCCTGTCTGATGTCTGCCGGTGACCCTTATGTCCTGATGTCCTGCCTGTGTCCCGATGTCCACCCTGTGTCCAGATGTCCTGCCTGCATCTTGATGACCTTGTGTGTCCTGATGTCTTGCCTGCGTCCTGATGACCTCGTGTACCCTGATGTCTTGCCTGCGTCCTGATGACCTTGTGTACCCTGATGTCCTGCCTGTGTCCTGAATGTCCCGCCTATGTGTGCCTCGGTGATCCGTTGGTGCCTTGGGGTCCACTGGGTGGTACCCTTCTGGGAGGTGTGGAATCGGGAGCCTGGCATAGTCATGTTTGGTTTATGTAGTGTGTAACTTTACTTTAGTAAACTTTACTTTCTCTATACCTGAAGTTGTGCGGTGTAATCAAGTCCTACGTGTCTTTTCCTTGTCCACATGCTCAGCTGCCACAGAACCCCGGTCTCTGCCCTTCCCTAGTTTGGGTAGGCCCGGATCCCCCTCTGCGGTAGAGGGTCCATATTGCATCCCCGGGGGACACGCGCACCACGCCGTTGTGGTTGGTCGGCGTGGGGACAATTATGGGTTGGGCCTCACGGCGGCAACTGCAGCCAATCGTGACAGGATTTCTTGAAATCCCATCCATTATGCTGTAACATCTGGCCGCTGCAGAATTGACACAGCATATGCGTCAAACCCTCAGCAACTCCGGATCGTGTACACATACCCTTATACTCCAAAAAAAGAGTTGAAAATTTTTTCTGTATTCAATTACTCATTTAAAGAGTATTCCATGCTCTGGGATACACAATGGTGTTATGTAAACCTCCAAAAAAGCATTCAAAAATGTATCTGGATTTAATTACTCATCTATAGAGTATTCGTTGCTTTCTGTTACATTTCGTTGGTATATAAACCCCCAAAAAGAGTTAAAAAAAAACAGTATTCAATTACTCATCCATAGAATATTATGTGTTAGGGGGTATATTTCTGTGGTATAAAACACTCAAAAAAAAAAGTTCAGCATTTTCTGCACTTAATTAGTAATTCACACAGAGTAATGTGCTTAGTGGGCGACAAAGATGGCAGAATCCCGCGAGACTCTTGAGGGAGCGACAGGTAGAATATCAGAGCCAGACCAAGCTGGCGCGACATCGGAGATGGCAGTATCCTGTGGTCTAGTACAGGCCGCTTTCCCAGAAACATTGAGGCCTGAAGAGCCTTCACCACTGGGGTACTTAAAACTGTAGATGGGAGGGCGAGGATCCAGCAACTACTGAGTGGACTACAGGGCCTAGGCTGTTCGGAAGAGAGAAGGAGTCAAGCCAGGACCGGAAGGAGTCAAGCTGGAGAAATGCTAGCGTGCCCACTAGCCATAAGGTACCAACAGTTGGAATCCCAGGGTGAAAGTCATGACGTACAACTGGTAGTGGAGATGGAGGTCCATAGAAGAGTTTAGGACCTATCATCACATCCCGTTCAACCAGCGGACAGTAGAGACGGAACACTTGCCTCGAAGGATGCAAGAGCTGATGGCTGGAACCAAGGTCACGTTCCTTAAAATGGAGGATAAACATTGCTGGCATGCGATGGATGTGATCCCAGAAGGAAGGAAGCAGGGTGAACGCTTCTTGAGAAATGAATGGGCCTAGGAGAAGCTGCACGAGGCGGATTGAGATGGGGCTACCACCCCGAAAGATTGTACTGTCCATGGGGTTCCCCACCTGCTATGAGGAAGCAGGCGATGGTGCAGGTGACACGGGGTTGTCAACCATTTCTATATGTCGGGGTCTATGGCACTACAGCCCAGGCACCTACGAATTGGGCTTCAGGAAGCAGGTGGAGGCAGTCCCACCAGCCTCCCAAAGAAGGAGAAGAAACGGACACCTGAAGAGGATTACTTATAATTTACTCTTGGTTTTGCACTTTCTGTAAAGCGTTTGAGGGTAAAAGTACATCAACTACACTTTCAAAATATTTAAGTTCAAAAGTTTTTTCTGGATTCAATTAGTCATCCATACAGTTTAACATGCTTTGTGTAAAATTATAGTGGGTTAAAATTTTAAAAATGGTTGGTCTTGTACAGTTCACAAAATATTTTTGTTCCAAAAATTGACTATTGTCATATATACTGTAGAACCTGCTTTGTGTGAAATTTTGTTGGTTTGAAATAAAAAGCCGGGGACAAGTCCCACCATGGGGCGGCACATGTGCTACTGACACCAAGGATTGCTGACCCTACTTCTATCAGGGTTTCCTCCACCTCATATATCCATTCTTGTACCTCCTCCTGCTCCTCCTCATATGTGTTATCTTAGTCTGGATGTGCCAGTCAGGTTTTTTTGTCTTTTGAATGTTAGCTTACTGACCGAGCACTCCGCCCCCACCAGGTGGTGATTTTAATTACACCAGGTCCCTACTTTACAGATATCAGCCTAATAGAGGTATGTTCACATTAGGTCAGGGACTCGCCAGAATTGAGACCACCTTGACGTTGGTTGGTGGGCTTTAAAATGTTTGGCCAAATGTTTATACTAAGTGTCTCAAATTTTTCCTTATACTCCAAAGCCATATTGCTATTGAAAATTTCATGTATTCTATGTTGTCATGCTTCAGTATGCTTGAGTGCAGCCTTTTTTCGTATGTTTTACATGGGGGTAGCTCCCCTTGGTTTGCACCTAGTTCACATTAGTCTGGATGTGCCAGTCAGGTTTTTTTTGTCTTTTGAATGTTAGCTTAATGATTGAGCACTCTGCCCCCACTGTTATGATTTGGTAGCTGAGGAGAGCAGGCAAAAACGGCAATACACCAGAGAGGTTGGAATCTACTGGATTGCAGTACCCTGACTAACCACCACAACTAAAGGCAGCCGTGGAGCGTACCTACGTTGGTCCTAGACGCCTCGTCACAGCCTGAGAGGCTAACTACACCTAAAGATAGAAAGAGGAAAGCTATCTGCCCCGGAGCAGATCCCCAAAGAACATAGGAAGCCCCCAAACATGTAATGGCAGTTAGACAAGAGGAAATACAGACACAGACAGAAAATAGTATGAGCAAACGTTGGGGCCCAATCTTCCTAGAAAGAAAAGGATAGGAAGGACACTTACTGCAATCCAAAAAACCCTAAAAAATACCAACTCTACTAATTGCAAAAACACCTGAGATCACACGACCTCTACCACCTAAATTAGTTCTCTGGCGTAACAAAACTAAGCCGCAGCCACTGAAAAAACTGGAAAAGGCAAATGAACAAATAACAGTGGCTCAGATAAACTGAGAGGAGCACAAGCCCCCGGAGGGGACCTGGCTGACCTCCACAGAAGTGCAGGAAAAAATGCAAAAAGCAAGTACAAAAATAAAAGCAGAAAATATCTTATCTGTTAGCAGAAGATGCAGGCAAGACTCAGCAAGCTTCCAAGAGAACCAGGAACCAAAGTTGAGACAAGAACAATTGATCACCGGCAACCCTGATGGGAGGGAACCTCCCTTATATAAGACCAGTCTGTAACTCCTGATTGCCAATGTTCACAATCTTCATTGAATGGTTCAGTACTTTTTGTAACCACCAGAGGGAGCTTCTGCTCAGAATCCATTTCCAACACATTCACAACAGTACTCCCCCCTTGAGGAGGGGTCACGGAACCCCCACCTGGGCAACCAGGTCGGTCAGGATGAGATCTGTGATACGCACGGATCAGTCTCCTAGCATGGATGTCCGAAGCAAACACCCAAGAATTGTCCTCCTGACCATAACCTCTCCACTTAACCAAATACTGGAGTTTCCGTCTAGAAAAACGAGAATCCAATATTTTCTCAACCACATACTCCAGATTGCCCTCAACCAAAACAGGGTCAGGAGGCGCAGCCATAGGAACCAATGGCTCGACAAACCTCTTCAATAAGGACTTGTGGAACACGTTATGGATCTTAAATGTCCCTGGAAGAAGTAAACGAAAGGAAACAGGATTAAGAATCTCCAAGATCTTATAAGGTCCAATGAACCTAGGCTTAAACTTAGGAGATGCAACTCTCATAGGGATATTTCTTGAGGACAACCAGACAAAGTCCCCCACTTCAAACCGAGGACCATCAGTCCTATGCCGGTTGGCAAACCGCTGGGCCCTCTCCTGAGAAAGGGACAACCTCTCCACTACCTGGTCCCAAATCTGCTGCATACGCTCCACAACAGAGTCAACACCTGGACAGACAGAAGCCTCCGTCTGTCCCGAAGGAAAATCGAGGGTGAAACCCAAAATTGCAGAAAAATGGAGACATCAAAGTGGCAGAGCTAGCCCTATTATTAAGAGCAAACTCAGCCAAAGGCAAAAAAGAGACCCAGTCATCTTGATCAGCAGACACAAAGCATCTCAGATAAGTCTCCAATGTCTAGTTTGTTCTCTCAGTTTGTCTATTGGTCTGAGGATGAAAAGCCGAGGAGAAAGACAATTGAACACCAAGTTCAGAACAAAAAGTCCTCCAAAATCTGGAAACAAACTGGACTCCTCTGTCAGACACAATGTTCTCAGGAATGCCGTGTAACCAAACCATGTGCTGAAGGAACAAAGGCACCAATTCGGGAGGAAGGCAACTTAGGTAATGGCACAAGATGTATCATTTTGGAAAACCTATCACAAATCACCCAGATAACAGTCATTCTCTGAGAAACAGGAAGGTCGGAAATGAAATCCATAGAGATATGGGTCCATGGTCTCTTGGGCACAGGCAATGGCATCAACAAACCACTAGAGCGAGAGCAAGGCTTGGAGCGAGAGCAAGTCCCGCAGGACTGCACAAATTCCCTGACGTCACGAGACAAAGTAGACCACCAAAAGGACCGACTAACCAAGTCTCTGTTACCAAAAATTCCGGGATGACCGGCCAACGCGGAACAATGAATCTCAGACATCACACTCTTTTTCCACCGGTCTGGGACAAACAATTTCCCAATAGGGCAGCGCTCGGGTTTATCCTCCTGACACCCTTCCAGAGCCAGTCTCAAATTGGGCGAGATGGTGGAAAGAACTACACCCTCTTTCAAAATAACAGCAGGATCAGATAACTCAGGAGAGTCCGCAAGGAAACTCCTCGAGAGGGCATCCGCCTTAACATTCTTACTGCCAGGAAGAAAGGAAACCACAAAATTGAAACGTGTGAAAAACAAGGCCCACCTGGCCTGTCTAGGATTAAGTCGCTTGGCTGATTCCAGATAAACCAGATTCTTATGGTCCATGAGGACCACCACCTGATGTTTGTCTCCCTCCAGCCAATGTCTCCACTCTTCAAAAGCCCACTTCATGGCCAATAACTCCCGATTACCCACGTCATAATTACGTTCAGTTGGAGAAAATTTTCGAGAGAAAAAGGCACAAGGGTTACTTTTAGAGGTCTCTGGATCTCTTTGGGACAAAACGGCACCTGCCCCAATTTCAGAGGCATCAACCTCCACTTGAAATGGCAGAGAAACATCAGGCTGCCGTAGAACAGGAGCAGAAGTGAATCTCTGTTTAAGTTCCTGAAACGCAGAGACTGCCTCAGGAGGCCAATTCACCACATCAGAACCCTTTTTGGTCAAATCAGTCAATGGTTTAACAATAACAGAGAAATTACCAATAAATTTACGATAAAAATTGGCAAAACCCAAGAATCTCTGAAGAGCCTTTAATGAAGTAGGTTGGACCCAATCACAGATGGCCTGAACCTTGACCGGGTCCATTTCAATAACAGATGGGGACAAAATGAATCCCAGAAATGAGATCCTCTGTACGCCAAAAAGACACTTTGATCCCTTCACATACAGAGCATTCTCTCTCAAAATCTGGAACACAGTCCAAACATGTTTCACATGAGTGTTATGTTTCGGTAGCTGAGGAGTACAGGACAAAAAGGCAATACACCAGAGCAGTTGGAAACTATGAGATTGCAGTACCCTGACTAACCACCACAACTAGAGGCAGCCGTGGAGCGTTCCTACGTTGGTCCTAGACGCCTCGTCACAGCCTGAGAAACTAACTACACCTAAAGATAGAAAGAGGAAAGCTATCTGCCCCGGAGCAGATCCCCAAAGAACATAGAAAGCCCCCAAACATGTAATGGCGGTTAGACAAGAAGAAATACTGACACAGACAGAAAATAGTATGAGCAAACGTTGGGGCCCAAACTTACTAAATAGAAAAGGATAGGAAGGGCACTTACTGCAATCCCAAAAAACCCTGAAAAGCACCAACTCTACTAATTTCAAAAACACCTGAGATCACACGACCTCTACCACCTAAATTAGTTCTCTGGTGTAACCAAAATCAAAACAGCAGCCACTGAAAAAACTGGAAAAAGCAAATGTACAAACATCAGTGGCTGAACTGAACTGAGAGGGCAAAAGCCCCCAGAGGGGACCCTGAAGGCCCCCACAGAAGTGCAGGACAAAATGCAAAAATCAAGCACAAAAACAAAAAGAAGAAAATGTCTTATCTGTAAGCAGGAGATTCAGACACGACACAGCAGGCTGCCAAGGAAACAGGAATCAAGGATTGAGACCAGAACAATTGATCACCGGCAACCCTGATGGGAAGGCGACTCCCTTATATAAGACCAGTCAGTAACACCTGATTCCCAATCCTCACAATCTTCACTGGACAGTCCAGTACCGTTTGTAACCACCAGAGGGAGCTTCTGCTCAGAACTCATTTCCAGCCTATTCACAACAGTACCCCCCCCTTGAGGAGGGGTCACCGAACCCTCATTTGAGCAACCAGGTCAGTCAGGATGAGTTCTATGATACGCACGGATGAGTCTCCTAGCATGGATGTCCGAAGCAAACACCCAAGAATTGTCTTCCTGACCATAACCTCTCCATTTAACCAAATACTGGAGTTTCCGTCTAGAAAAACGAGAATTCAATATTTTCTCAACCACATACTCCAGATTGCCCTCAACCAAAACAGGGTCAGGAGGCACAGTAGTAGGAACCACTGGCTCAACAAACCTCTTCAACAAGGACTTGTGGAACACGTTATGGATCTTAAATGTCCCTGGAAGAAGCAAACGAAAAGAAACAGGATTAAGAATCTCCATGATCTTATAAGGTCCAATGAACCTAGGCTTAAATTTAGGAGATGCCACTCTCATAGGAATATTTCTCGAGGACAACCAGACCAAGTCCCCCACTTTAAACCGAGGACCATCAGTCCTATGCCGGTTAGCAAACCGCTGGGCCCTCTCCTGAGAGAGGGACAACCTCTCCACTACCTGGTCCCAAATCTGCTGCATACGCTCCACAACAGAGTCAACACCCGGACAGACAGAAGCCTCCGTCTGTCCCGAAGAAAATCGAGGGTGAAACCCAGAATTACAGAAAAATGGAGACATCAAAGTGGCAGAGCTAGCCCTATTATTAAGAGCAAACTCAGCCAAAGGCAAAAAAGAGACCCAGTCATCCTGATCAGCAGACACAAAGCATCTTAGATAAGTCTCCAATGTCTGGTTTGTTCTCTCAGTTTGACCATTGGTCTGAGGATGAAACGCCGAGGAGAAAGACAATTGAACACCAATTTTAGAACAAAAGGTCCTCCAAAATCTGGAAACAAACTGGACTCCTCTGTCAGACACAATGTTCTCAGGAATGCCGTGTAAACGAACCACGTGCTGAAGGAACAAAGGCACCAATTCAGACGAGGAAGGCAACTTAGGTAATGGCACAAGCTTTTGATACACTGCCACACAAAAGGTTGATACATAAAATGAGAACAATGGGGATAGGGGAAAATATGTGTAAGTGGGTTAAGAACTGGCTCATGGATAGAAAACAAAGGGTGGTTATTAATGGAGCACACTCGGACTGGGTCACGGTTAGCAGTGGGGTACCACAGGGGTCAGTATTGGGGCCGCTTCTCTTTAACATATTTATTAATGACCTTGTAGGGGGCATACAGAGTAGTATTTCAATATTTGCAGATGACACTAAACTCTGCAGGGTAATGAATACAGAGGAGGATAATTTTATATTACAGGAGGATTTATGTAAACTAGAAGCTTGGGCTGATAAATGGCAAATGATCTTTAATGGGGATAAATGTAAGGTCATGCACTTGGGTAGAACAAATAAGATGTATAATTATGTGCTTAATTGTAAAACACTGGGCAAAACTGTCACTGAAAAAGACCTGGGTGTATGGGTGGACGACAAACTCACATTTAGTGGCCAATGTCAGGCAGCTGCTGCCAAGGCAAATAAAATAATGGGATGCATTAAAAGAGGCATAGATGCTCATGAGGAGAACATAATTTTACCTCTATACAAGTCACTGGTGCGACCACACTTAGAATACTGTGTGCAGTTCTGGTCTCCGGTGTATAAGAAAGACATAGCTGAACTGGAGCGGGTGCAGAGAAGAGCGACCAAGGTTATTAGAGAACTGGGGGGTCTGCAATACCAAGACAGGTTATTACACTTGGGGTTATTTAGTTTGGAAAAACGAAGGCTTAGGGGTGATCTTATTACAATGTATAAATATATGAGGGGACAGTACAAAGACCTTTCTAATGATCTTTTTACTCTTAGACCTGTGACGGGGACAAGGGGGCATCCTCTACGTCTGGAGGAAAGAAGGTTTAGCCATAATCACAGATGCAGATTCTTTACTGTAAGAGCAGTGAGACTATGGAACTCTCTGCCGTCTAATGTTGTAATGAGTGATTCCTTACTAAAATTTAAGAAGGGACTGGATGCCTTTCTTGAAAAGTATAATATTACAGGCTATATTCACTAGTTTCCTAGATACAGCGTTGATCCAGGGAGCTAGTCTGATTGCCGTATGTGGAGTCGGGAAGGAATTTTTTTCCCCAATGTGAAGCTTACTGTTTGCCACTTGGGTTTTTTTTTGCCTTCCTCTGGATCAACATGTTAGGGCAGGTTAGGATAGGGTATGGGTTGAACTAGATGGACTTAAAGTCTTCCTTCAACCTTAATAACTATGTTACTATG
The DNA here is from genome assembly GCA_033576555.1 of Oophaga sylvatica. Lineage (NCBI taxonomy): Eukaryota > Metazoa > Chordata > Amphibia > Anura > Dendrobatidae > Oophaga > Oophaga sylvatica. The sequence goes on along the minus strand of JARQOD010000003.1, from coordinate 454,765,339 downwards.
TTACTATCTTGGAAAACCTATCGCAAATCACCCAGATGACGGTCATTCTCTGAGAAACAGGGAGGTCGGAAATGAAATCCATAGAGATATGGGTCCATGGTCTCTTGGGCACAGGTAATGGCATCAACAAACCACTAGAACGAGAGCAAGGCTTGGAGCGAGAGCAAGTCCCGCAGGACTGCACAAACTCCCTGACATCACGAGACAAGGTAGGCCACCAAAAGGACCGACTAACCAAGTCTCTGGTACCAAAAATCCGGGATGACCGGCCAACGCGTAACAATGAATCTCAGACATTACACTCTTTTTCCACTGGTCCGGGACAAACAATTTCCCAACAGGGCAGCGCTCGGGCTTATCCTCCTGACACCCCTCCAGAGTCAGTCTCAAATTGGGCGAGATGGCGGAAAGAACTACACCCTCTTTCAAAATAACAGAAGGATCAGATAACTCAGGAGAGTCCGCAAGGAAACTCCTCGAGAGGGCATCCGCCTTAACATTTTTAGTGCCAGGAAGAAATGAAACCACAAAATTAAAACGTGTGAAAAACAAGGCCCACCTGGCCTGTCTAGGATTAAGTCGCTTGGCAGATTCCAGATAAACTAGATTCTTATGGTCTGTAAGGACCACCACCTGATGTTTGGCTCCCTCCAGCCAATGTCTCCACTCTTCAAAAGCCCACTTCATGGCCAATAACTCCCGATTACCCACGTCATAATTACGTTCAGTGGGAGAAAATTTTCGAGAGAAAAAGGCACAAGGGTTACTTTTAGAGGTCTCTGGATCTCTTTGGGACAAAACGGCACCTGCCCCAATTTCAGAGGCATCAACCTCCACCTGAAATGGTAGAGAAACATCAGGCTGCCGTAGAACAGGAGCAGAAGTGAATCTCTGCTTAAGTTCCTGAAATGCAGAGACTGCCTCAGGAGGCCAATTCACCACATCAGAACCCTTCTTGGTCAAATCAGTTAATGGTTTAACAATAACAGAGAAATTACCAATAAATTTACGATAAAAATTGGCAAAACCCAAGAATCTTTGAAGAGCCTTTAATGAAGTAGGTTGGACCCAATCACAGATGGCCTGAACTTTGACCGGGTCCATTTCAATAACAGATGGGGACAAAATGAATCCCAGAAATGAGATCCTCTGAACGCCAAAAAGACACTTTGATCCCTTCACATACAGAGCATTCTCTCTCAAAATCTGGAACACAGTCCGAACATGTTTTACATGAGAGTCCCAGTCATTGGAAAAAAATCAAGATATCATCCAAATAAACAATCAGAAATGTATCCACAAAATCCCTGAAAATGTCATTCATGAAGGACTGGAAGACAGAAGGAGCGTTAGTGAGCCCAAAGGGCATCACAAGGTACTCAAAATGCCCTTCAGGGTATTAAATGCCGTCTTCCATTCATCCCCGTGCTTAATGCGAATAAGGTTATATGCCCCCCTGAGGTCAAGCTTGGTAAACCAAGTAGCGTTTTTCACCCTGGAAAACAGATCAGAGATCAAGGGTAACGGATATTGATATTTCACAGTAATATTGTTCAAGAGACGATAATCAATACACGGCCTTAATGAACCATCCTTTTTGGCCACAAAGAAAAAACCGGCACCTAAGGGTGAAGAGGATGGTCTGATATGACCCTTCTCCAATGACTCCTTGATATAAGACCGCATAGCGTCATGTTCAGGTACAGACAAGTTAAAAAGGCGACCTTTAGGGAATTTACTACCAGGCACTAATTCAATAGCGCAGTCATAGCTCCTATGGGGAGGCAAGGATGCAGATTTACTTTCGCTAAACACATCAGAAAAATCAATCAAAAAGTCAGGAACATCCTGAGCCTGGGGGGAGGCAGAAAAAACAGGAGTGTTGGTATTAACACATTGGCAGCCCCAACTGGTAACAGACACAGATTTCCAATCCAAAACAGGATTATGAGACTGTAACCAAGGGAAACCCAGTACGATAATGTCATGCAGATTATACAGAACCAAAAATTTGCAACTCTCCTGATGATCAGGTTCTACCCTCATTATCACCTGAGTAGAGAACTGAGGTTTATTCTCAGCCAAAGGGGTAGAATCGATCCCCAGTAGGGGAATAGACTTCTGTAGGGGTATCAAGGGAAACCCACAATGTTTAGCAAAATCAAAATCCATCAGGTTAATAGCTGCTCCAGAATCAACAAAAGCCTGAGCAGAAAATGAGGACAGAGAGCATATCAGGGTAACAGTTAATAAAAACTTAGTCTGAACACTACCCAAGACAACTGAGCGTGCAAAACGTCTTCCCCGCTTAGGGCAGACTGAAATAGCATGAGAGGCATCACCACAGTAGAAACATAACCCATTGCGCTTTCGAAGTTCATGACGCTGTGCCCCAGAAACCACTCTATCACACTGCATAGATTCAGAAGCAGGTTCACAAGGCAACATTATTCCACGCATACCTTTCTGCTCACGCAAACGTCTGTCAATTTGAATCGCCAATGACATAGAATCATTGAGACCAGAGGGAACAGGGAATCCCACCATAACATCCTTTACATTATCTGACAGACCCTTCCGAAAAAGAGCTGCCAAAGCGTCGTCATTCCATTTGGTCAGGACTGCCCACCTACGGAATCTCTGACAGTATAACTCAGCGTCCTCAAGCCCCTGATTTAATGCCAACAAAGTTTTTTCAGCTTGATCAGTGATATTAGGCTCATCGTACAATAACCCCAAAGCCTGAAAAAATGCATCAACATCACTCAAAACAGGATCCCCAGGTGTCAGGGAAAAAGCCCAATCCTGAGGATCACCGCGCAGGAGAGAGATGATAATTTGAACCTGCTGCGCTGCGTTCCCTGAGGACTTAGATTTTAAGGCAAAAAACAATTTACAGTTATTTTTGAAATTCAGAAACTTAGCTCGATCCCCTAAAAACAAATCTGGCATGGGAATCCTAGGTTCCACAACAGGCAACCCAGCAAGATAGGCAGCAATATTCCGAACCTCAGTGGCAAGCTGATCCACATGGCCAGACAACTGTGCAAACTCCATTGAGAGAAAAGAAAAAATCCTCCCCAGCACCCAGAGATACAGAGGGGAAAAAAAAAAAAAAAAAAATATCTCTGACAACTTTTTTCTTTAACAATATTTTTTTTCCCCTCTGTGAGTACAATATAATTTTCAATTTGTTAGGCCGGTGATACTGTTATGTTTCGGTAGCTGAGGAGTACAGGACAAAAAGGCAATACACCAGAGCAGTTGGAAACTATGAGATTGCAGTACCCTGACTAACCACCACAACTAGAGGCAGCCGTGGAGCGTTCCTACGTTGGTCCTAGACGCCTCGTCACAGCCTGAGAAACTAACTACACCTAAAGATAGAAAGAGGAAAGCTATCTGCCCCGGAGCAGATCCCCAAAGAATATAGAAAGCCCCCAAACATGTAATGGCGGTTAGACAAGAAGAAATACTGACACAGACAGAAAATAGTATGAGCAAACGTTGGGGCCCAAACTTACTAAATAGAAAAGGATAGGAAGGGCACTTACTGCAATCCCAAAAAACCCTGAAAAGCACCAACTCTACTAATTTCAAAAACACCTGAGATCACACGACCTCTACCACCTAAATTAGTTCTCTGGTGTAACCAAAATCAAAACAGCAGCCACTGAAAAAACTGGAAAAAGCAAATGTACAAACATCAGTGGCTGAACTGAACTGAGAGGGCAAAAGCCCCAGAGGGGACCCTGAAGGCCCCCACAGAAGTGCAGGACAAAATGCAAAAATCAAGCACAAAAACAAAAAGAAGAAAATGTCTTATCTGTAAGCAGGAGATTCAGACACGACACAGCAGGCTGCCAAGGAAACAGGAATCAAGGATTGAGACCAGAACAATTGATCACCGGCAACCCTGATGGGAAGGCGACTCCCTTATATAAGACCAGTCAGTAACACCTGATTCCCAATCCTCACAATCTTCACTGGACAGTCCAGTACCGTTTGTAACCACCAGAGGGAGCTTCTGCTCAGAACTCATTTCCAGCCTATTCACAACACATGAGAGTCCCAGTCATTGGAAAAAATCAAGATATCATCCAAATAAACAATCAGAAATTTATCCACAAAATCCCTGAAAATGTCATTCATGAAGGACTGGAAGACGGAAGGAGCATTAGTGAGCCCAAAGGGCATCACTAGGTACTCAAAATGCCCCTCTGGGTATTAAATGCCGTCTTCCATTCATCCCCGTGCTTAATGCGAATAAGGTTATACGCCCCCCTGAGGTCAAGCTTGGTAAACCAAGTAGCACTTTTCACCCTGGAAAACAGGTCAGAAATCAAGGGTAACGGATATTGATATTTCACAGTGATATTGTTCAAGAGACGATAATCAATACACGGCCTTAATGAACCATCTTTTTTGGCCACAAAGAAAAAACCGGCACCCAAGGGTGAAGAGGATGGTCTGATATGACCCTTCTCCAATGACTCCTTGATATAAGACCGCATAGCGTCATGTTCAGGTACAGACAAGTTAAAAAGGCGACCTTTAGGGAATTTACTACCAGGCACTAATTCAATAGCACAGTCATAGCTCCTATGGGGGGGCAAGGATGCAGATTTACTTTCGCTAAACACATCAGAAAAATCAGTCAAAAAGTCAGGAACATCCTGAGCCTGGGGAGAGGCAGAAAAAACAGGAGTGTTGGCATTAACACATTGGCAGCCCCAACTGGTTACAGACACAGATTTCCAATCCAAAACAGGATTATGAGACTGTAACCAAGGGAAACCTAATACAATAATGTCATGCAGATTATGCAGCACCAAAAATTTGCAACTCTCCTGATGATCAGGTTCAACCCTCATTATCACCTGAGTAGAGAACTGGGGTTTATTCTCAGCCAAAGGGGTAGAATCAATCCCCAGTAGGGAATAGACTTCCGTAGGGGTATCAAGGGAAACCCACAACGTTTAGCAAAATCAAAATCCATCAGGTTAATAGCTTCTCCCAAATCAACAAAATCCTGAGCAGAAAATGTGGACAGGGAGCAAATCAGGGTAACAGTCAACAGAAATTTAGTCTGAACACTACCCAAGACAACTGAGCGTGCAAAACGTCTTCCCCGCTTAGGGCAGACTGAAATAGCATGAGAGGCGTCACCACAGTAGAAACATAACCCATTGCATTTTCGAAACTCATGACGCTGTGCCCCAGAAGCCACTCTATCACACTGCATGGGTTCAGAAGCTGGTTCACAAGGCAACACTATTCCACGCATACCTCTACGCTCACGCAAACGTCTGTCAATTTGAATCGCTAATGACATAGAATCATTGAGACCAGAGGGAGCAGGGAAACCCACCATAACATCTTTTACAATCTCTGACAGACCCTTCCGAAAAAGGGCTGCCAAAGCATCATCATTCCATTTGGTCAGGACTGCCCACTTTCAGAATTTCTGACAGTATAACTCAGCGTCCTCAAGCCCCTGATTTAATGCCAACAAGGTTTTTTCAGCTTGATCAGTGACATTAGGTTCATCGTACAATAACCCCAGAGCCAGAAAAAATGCATCAACATTACTCAAAACAGGGTCCCCAGGTGTCAGGGAAAAAGCCCAATCCTGAGGATCGCCGCGCAGGAGAGAGATGACAGTTTGAACCTGCTGTGCTGCGTTCCCTGAGGACTTAGGTTTTAAGGCAAAAAACAACTTGCAGTTATTTTTGAAATTCAGAAATTTAGCTTGATCCCCTAAAAACAAATCTGGCATGGGGATCCTAGGTTCCACAACCGGCAACCCTGCAAGATAGGTAGCAATACTCCGAACTTCAGTGGCAAGCTGATCCACACGGCCAGACAACTGTGCAAACTCCATTGAGAGAAAAAAAATCCTCAGCACCCAGAGAAAAAGAGGGGAAAAAAAATGCAACAAACAGAATAAAAAAAAAAAAATCTGACAACTTTTTTTTTTTACACTCTTTTTCCCTTCTGTGAGTACCATATAATTTTCAGTTTGGCCGGTGATACTGTTATGATTTGGTAGCTGAGGAGAGCAGGCAAAAACGGCAATACACCAGAGAGGTTGGAATCTACTGGATTGCAGTACCCTGACTAACCACCACAACTAAAGGCAGCCGTGGAGCGTACCTACGTTGGTCCTAGATGCCTCGTCACAGCCTGAGAGGTTAACTACACCTAAAGATAGAAAGCGGAAAGCTATCTGCCCCGGAGCAGATCCCCAAAGAACATAGGAAGCCCCCAAACATGTAATGGTGGTTAGACAAGAGGAAATACAGACACAGACAGAAAATAGTATGAGCAAACGTTGGGGCCCAATCTTCCTAGAAAGAAAAGGATAGGAAGGACACTTACTGCAATCCAAAAAACCCTAAAAAATACCAACTCTACTAATTGCAAAAACACCTGAGATCACACGACCTCTACCACCTAAATTAGTTCTCTGGTGTAACAAAACTAAGCCGCAGCCACTGAAAAAACTGGAAAAGGCAAATGAACAAATAACAGTGGCTCAGATAAACTGAGAGGAGCACAAGCCCCCGGAGGGGACCTGGCTGACCTCCACAGAAGTGCAGGAAAAAATGCAAAAAGCAAGTACAAAAATAAAAGCAGAAAATATCTTATCTGTTAGCAGAAGATGCAGGCAAGACTCAGCAAGCTTCCAAGAGAACCAGGAACCAAAGTTGAGACAAGAACAATTGATCACCGGCAACCCTGATGGGAGGGAACCTCCCTTATATAAGACCAGTCTGTAACTCCTGATTGCCAATCTTCACAATCTTCATTGAATGGTTCAGTACTGTTTGTAACCACCAGAGGGAGCTTCTGCTCAGAATCCATTTCCAACACATTCACAACACCCCACCAGGTGGTGATTTTAATTACACCAGGTCCCTACTTTACCCATAAATGCAGGCATTACTGACAGAGGTGCATATTCACCCAGAAATTCAGATATCAGCCTAATAGAGGTATGTTCACATTAGGTCAGGGACTCACCAGAATTGAGACCACCTTGACGATGGTTGGTGTCAGGACTCTGAACATTTTTGATCACCTTTTGTGCATTACTGCCCTTTTCCAAGATGGCGTCTTTGGTGTCATGTGCACTGTGTCTTCCGGCTATATAACTCCACCCCAGCCTTTAGTCTGTGCTAGAGTATTCTGCCTTGCATCCAGCTTCTGACCTCTGGTGGCTCCCTGGCTTTGTACCTGCTCCTGTAAACCTGTTTTATGATCCTGCTACTCTGCTCTGAGTTCCTGCTTCATACATCGGTTTCCAGTAATCCTCCTTCATCTGGCTGCTTGTGTTACTCCTGTATGCATTTGCTGGACATGTAAGCTGTGGCAGCCCTGCACTGCTTAAAACTGAGACTGTCACCCAGGCCTCCCTGGTTGAGCTAAAGATATCATTTGAACTGCCTACCTGTGCTTGGACTAAACTAAGACTTAGTCGTGTCAAGTATCCTCAAGTTTAACTGTGCTTCATAGACTCTCTGCTTGACTGCATTTCTCTCTGAAGTTTCCTATAGACTGTTAAGCTGCATTTATTATCTACACCAAGTGTTGTGGACTTGAACTTTGCTTTGCACCTGTTTGAATCACCGTGTGTTAATATAGACTTTTCCACTTATAAGACTGTGTCCTGTAGTTGTCTTGTTCCATGCAAGAAGTCTCCTGAGTTGTCCCCTATAATTATTACAGTTGGTGGGATTTAAAATGTTTGGCCAAATGTTTATACTAAAGGTACTGCCACACTAAACAATCCCGCTAGCGATAGCGATAAAGACGCATACTAATGCGATCGCTAGCGGGATTGTTTCTATATCGCTAAGTGCGGCTTAACTTAGCGATATAGTTAACGACGCTATCGCGGTTAGCGATCTTCTTAACGACTTTAGCGGTACAAAAGTACCGCTAAATCGCTAAGAAAAGGTGCCACACTTAGCGATATATACTTACCTGCGGGGCGCCGACGATCTAAATAGGGTCCGGAACGATGTCAGCGACGAGCGAGATCACAGCAGGATCTCAGCAGGGAGCTCGTCACTGACAGATGCCGCACACAACAACATCGCTAACGGGATCGCTAAATAGTGACTTTTTTAGCGATCCCGTTAGCGATGTTGTTTAGTGTGGCATACCCTTAAGCGTCTCAAATTTTTCCTTATACTCCAAAGCCATATTGCTATTGAAAATTTCATGTATTCTATGTTGTCATGCTTCAGTATGCTTGAGTGCAGCCTTTTTTGTATGTTTTACATGGGGGTAGCTCCCCTTGGTTTGCACCTAGTTCACATTAGTCTGGATGTGCCAGTCAGGTTTTTTGTCTTTTGAATGTTAGCTTACTGACCGAGCACTCCGCCCCCACCAGGTGGTGATTTTAATTACACCAGTAAAAATAATACAGTAAAAATAACTTGGCACTCAAAAATGAAAATGAAAATGAAATAGAAGAAGTATTTGTTGCTTGTGGTTTTTCCTTTTATTTGCATCCACAGCTAATAAACGTGATGTACAAAATAATGAACGTTTTCGGCCATACAATAGCCTTCCTCAGACAATATGTACAGAAAAGAACTGAAATATATCAAGAACATAACAAGGGTTATACATATATTAATATTGTAAGGAAAAATAACAAGATGCAACATAACAAAGTCAAAATGATAACAACAGGATAATAATATATATGTCAATCAAAGGTGTGAATCTTCAAACGACATGATATCCAGAAGTGCTCAGTGAACATATAGACAAATCGGTAGGCTACAGAATTATAGTGGACATGAGCCAAATACCAAAAGGGACAAAGGTATAGCCTAGTGGTGGTGCAGCAAAATAGTCAGCCATAGAATATAAAGAACAACACCTGCAATGAGATAATAACATTTTTAATACAGTTTAAGGATGCCCAAAAGTGACCCCAAGAGACAGAAAAAAATAAAAAAAAGAAGAAAAGAAAAAAAGAAAAAGTGCATCAAGAGGAAAGAAAAGAGAGAGAACAGGTAAAAGGAGGGCATACCTCTGTTAGCGTAGATGTATAGAAGGAAACCACAAGGGTTATGCCACTGAAAAGAGGGAGAGGAATCATGAACGGGAAAAAAAGGAAAAAAAAGGAAAAAAAAACGGATGAAAAAGAAAGGGGGGTTTTAAATACCTGGAATGTAACACAAAGTATATAAGAGAAAGCGCTGTCGGCTAAATTCAGCTGGGAATTGCGCTATAGAAGGTAAAAATAAGAATAGTTGAGTAAATATAGGAGCTAGAAGTTGGAACAGATTAAAATGTGCAAAAAGACATAATACCTGTAACTGACTAACTTTAATTACACCAGGTCCCTACTTTACCCATAAATGCAGGCATTACTGACAGAGGTGCATATTCACCCAGAAATTCAGATATCAGCCTAATAGAGGTATGTTCACATTAGGTCAGGGACTCACCAGAATTGAGACCACCTTGACGATGGTTGGTGGGCTTTAAAATGTTTGGCCAAATATTTAGACTAAGAGTCTCAAATTTTTCCTTATACTCCAAAGCCATATTGCTATTGAAAATTTCATGTATTCTATGTTGTCATGCTTCAGTATGCTTGAGTGCAGCTTTTTTTCGTATATCTCAGAGCACGTCGCTGTCATGTATAGTGTACAGTTCCTATAACGTCTTGTGCTTGGGTGCGAGGAAAACACAGGAGACATAGGTTGAAATGAAATGACTTGTATTACTTCATACAAGCATGCTGAAAAGTTCACACAGTTTGCAGGAACAGCGACAGGAGACACAGCAGGCCAGAGTAACTTCAAGCACTACAATAAATCTCCAAAGCAGGTTCAGGATCTCTTCTCTGTACCGTAATTCCTCTGCAAACATGGATTCACCAAACAGCAGGTTTCCAGAGTCCAAAAGTGTTCCAAGGTTCCTCAGTAGGGAATAGCTGGAGTACAAGTCCAAGGCTTCCAGGAGTCAGGTCACAGACTGACTGAGGCTTGATTCAGGAGCACTGATTGTTCAGCTGAGGCTGCTTAAGAAGCAAGAGGGAAGAATCAGGGCGGGAACATGAAAACTGGAAACTCCATATTAACTGAGGGCAAGAGCTGCAGAAAGACAGAAAGCAAAATGGCCGACGGAAAACTGAGTTTCAAGGAACATGTCAACAGAGACAAAGAACCTTACATTACTCCCCCCTTAGGGACAACCTCCGGATGACCTCAGACCAGGCTTGTCAGGGTACCTCTGATGAAACTGGCGGAGCAGGCGAGGAGCATTTACATTATAGACTGGTTCCCATGAGTTGTCCTCCACTGGGTAGCTCTGCCATTTAATCAAATATTGCAACTGATTTCTGTACAACCTGGAATCTAGAATCCTTTCCACCATAAATTCTTCCTGACCATCGACCAGCACTGGGTCAGGGCAAGGAGAAGAACGTCCAGGAAACGTATTGGGTGTTGCAGCCTTTAGTAGGGATACATGAAAGACAGGGTGGATTCTCATAGTTCTGGGCAGTTGAAGACGACAAGCAACAGCACTTATAATCTTATTGATCTTATAAGGTCCAATGTACTTATGTCCCAATTTAGACGGTGGAATCTTTAATTTAAGATTTCTGGTTGACAGCCAGACCAAATCTCCTACCTTGAAAGCTGGTGCAGGTTTACGAAATTTATCTGCTGCTTTCTTGTACCTTTCCTGAGCCAATTCTAGATTTTCCTTTAGAAGATCCATATTCTTTTGTAAAGAAGTGATTCTTTCAGCCACTGCCGGCAAGGGCGTATCTATGGGAAATCGAGGAAGAATGTTAGGATGATAACCTAGATTGGAGTAAAAAGGAGACTGCTTAGTGGAGGCGCTCTGAGAGTTGTTATAAGAGAACTCAGCCAGTGGAAGTAGATCCACCCAATCATCCTGTAGGTGGCAGATAAAACAGCGGAGATACTGCTCCAGGGTCTGATTGGTTCGTTCTGTCTGTCCATTAGTCTGGGATGAAAAGCAGAAGAAAGGTTTACTTTAATGTCCAATGCTGCACAGAAATTTTGCCAAAACCTTGAAGTGAATTGCACCCCTCGATCCGAAATGACCTCATCCGGTACTCCATGTAAGCGAAACACATTCTTAATCATCAAGTCTGATGTCTGTTTTGCAGTGGGTAAGCCGACACAAGGGATAAAATGAGCTGCCTTTGTTAGACGGTCAACCACCACTAGAATGGTGTTCTTCCCTTGAGAGGTTGGTAACTCCACAATGAAGTCCATAGAAATGGATCCCCACGGGCGGGACGGGGTGGGAAGAGGTTGCAACAGACCAGTTGGTGAGGAGCGAGGTGTTTTGCATCTTGCACAGACTTCACATGAAGTGACATAGTTTAAGACATCTTTCCTGTAAGTGGGCCACCAAAAGAAACGAGAAAGAAATTCTTGTGTCTTTAGAATTCCCCTATGCCCGGCTATCTTGGAATCGTGGATGAGTTGCAATACTCTCAATCTGACTGTTTCAGGTATATACAGACGTTGTCCCTGAATCCACACACCATTCTTAAAGACAAGACTTACGTCCCTTGGGGGTTGAGCCAACAAAGAATCCGCATGGTATGCTTCCTTGATGTCCTTAAGTAGGTCTTGATTATGAATCACTCCCAGGAATCTAGAGTCAAGAAGAATAGTCATAGGAGGAGTAAGTGGACGTGTCTCTGCTGAATGAATCCTAGAGAGTGCATCAGCCTTTCCATTGCGCGATCCTGGTCTATAAGAAATGACAAAATTAAATTGGTTTAGGAAAAGATTCCAGCGAGCCTGGCGAGGAGTCAGGCACTTAGCCGACCTGATAAATTCAAGGTTACGATGGTCTGTCAGGACGACTATTTGCTGTGCAGCTCCCTAAAGAAGGTGTCTCCATTCCTTGAAGGCGGCAATAATGGCCAAAAATTCTCTATTGCCCACATCGTAGTTCCTCTCAGCCGAAGACAACTGATGGGAAAAGAAGGCACAGGGATGCAAGACATTCTTCTCACCTGTTCTCTGAGAGAGTATAGCTCCAACGGCACAGTCTGAAGCATCCACCTCTATTATGAAGGCAAGCTTGGGGTTGGGATGTACTAAGATAGGTGCGGTGGTAAATTTATCCTTTAAACAGGAAAATGCTTCCTGAGCTTGCGGGGTCCAGGAGAACCTAGACTGTTTCCGGGTAAGTTGGGTGATAGGTGACACTACCTCAGAAAAATTCTTAATGAAACGTCTATAGAAGTTGGCAAACCCGATGAAACGCTGCACCTCCTTCACATTTCTAGGAATTGGCCAATCCTTGATGGCTTGGGTCTTGCTTCCATCCATACTAATCCCTTGCGTAGATAGTACATACCCCAGAAATTGAATTTCGGTCCTATGGAATTCACATTTTTCAAGTTTGATGTAGAGATGGTTTTGTCTTAGGGTTCTAAGACCATTCTCACATGTCCATGATGTTCCTCTGTGGAGTTAGAAAAAATTAGAATATCATCCAGATAAATCACCACAAATGTATCTAGGAGATCCCTGAAGATATCATTCACAAAGTGTTGGAAAGTGGCTGGGGCGGTACTCAGACCAAAAGGCATAACTAGATATTCAAAGTGTCCATAGCGTGACCTGAAAGCAGTCTTCCATTCATCCCCAGGTCTAATACGGACCAAGTTATAGGCCCCACGGAGATCCAGTTTAGAGAAAATTTTGGCATGCCGCACTCTCTCCAACAATTCAGGGATTAAAGGCAATGGATAACGGTTTCTAATAGTAACCTTATTGAGTTCCCTATAGTCTATGCAGGGTCTCAGAGATCCATCTTTCTTCTTCACAAAGAAGATGGGTGCACCTGCGGGAGATGAAGAGGGGCATATGAAGCCCTTGGCTAAATTTTCGTCTATATAATCCTTCAAAGCTTTTAGCTCGGGCCCCGCTAGGGGGTAGATCTTACCAAAAGGTATCTTGGCTCCAGGCAATAATTCAATTGGACAATCATATGGACGGTGAGGAGGAAGCTGATCAGCGTTCTTCTTGTCACATAAATCCACATAGTCCTGGTATACAGCTGGTAGTTCAGGGACTGACATGGTTCCTTTAGGAACAGAGCAAGCTGAAACTCCTTGACTCATCTGTTTCTCCGGAAAGTGTAATTCCTTGGTCTCCCAGTTAATCGGAGGATTCTGCGCCTGCAGCCATGGTAGCCCTAGAATAATGGGAAAGTGGGGAGAAGAGATAAGCATAAAAGACATTTTCTCCTGATGATCTTTACCCATAAGGACCCTCAAAGGCTCTGTTTCTTGATCCACTGGTCCAGAAGTCAGTAGAGAGCCATCCACAGTCTCCATCTGTACTGGAGTAGCCTTCTTCACTGTCCCCTGTTTCAGAGCAAAGGAGATATCCATAAAATTTCCACTTGCTCCTGAGTCGATCATAGCAGAGCTAGACACCCAGACTGAGTCAACCCAGAGTTTGATGGAAAGGAAGCAATGAGAATTGTTTCTTTTACAACTCAGCTGGGACACCGCTGAGGAAACTTGAAAAATTGCAGCGTTTATACCGTCATCGTCCCCAGAACTAACAGAGTTTAAGTCCGAGAAATCAAGATCTCTTGCAGCAGATCTCTCTGGAGCCTGAGGCTCGGACATGACAGAGCTCCTCTCGCAACACTCACAGTGAATGACTGCTGCAGTAGTCTTACAAGAACGGCTGGGGCAGTTTATAATGAAGTGCCCTGACTTACCACAGTAGAAACATAGATTTTCCTTTATACGATGTTCTTTGCGTGCATCACTAACCCGTCTTTGTAAAGAGTCCACCTGCATGAGTTCAGGTTCTGGTTCCCTTGTGATCCTACTCAAAGGTTCCTTAGCTGAGGAGGGAGGTAGTAAAAGGTTAGTGCGATTATTTTCGAACCATCTCTCTTGTCTGCGTTCAGTCAGACGAGCATCAATACGGATACAATAGTTAATAAAGTCACCTAACGCAGTGGGAGGGTCGGCACAAGCAAGTTCATCCTTAATCAGTGGAGACAACCCTTTCCGAAAAATAGATTTTTTAGCGGAAGTGTCCCAAGTGGTATCAAGAGCCCATCTCCTGAAATCCAGGGCATATTCGGCTACTGAACGCTTACCTTGGCGCAAAGTTAACATGGCTGCTTCAGCTGTTGCACCTCGATTGGGGTCATCAAACACCTGCCCCATGGCTGAAATAAAAGCATCAAGGTGATTCAAACAATCATCCTCAGTCTCAATCAGAGGGTTTGCCCACATCAAAGCCTTATTGGTAAGCAACATGATTATAGTAAGCACTTTGGATCGTTCAGTGGGAAATTGTGAAGCATGTGCAGAGAAAAATAAATTGCATTGATTAATAAATCCCCTGAATTTCTCACGTTCACCGCCAAAACGAAAAGGAGGTAATTTGGGGATCCCAGAACTTGGGGTTATGGCAGGAGCCTGGGCTCGTTCCTCTAGAGCCTCAATCCTGGCTCGCAATTCCTGGGTAGTCTGTCCAAACACTTGCAAATTATGATTAGTGAGGTCCTGTAGGCTTGCAAAACGGGTGTACATCTGAAAGGATTGTATCAGTCACTCCGCAAAGTTCACTCCGCAAAGTTCCTTTATGCGGGCCTCCATCTTCCAGATCTTTTAAGGCAGAAGTGCTGGAAGGAGAAGAGGAAAGGAAAAAAAAAAACAATAGTGTTTACCTGTGGTAACACTCCAGAGTAAAATTTTAAGGGAATGCGCTCACCTGGAATGGTTGTGAGAAGTCACAACCACTGTCATCACATAAGGTATTAAACGGACATCTGATATCCACAGTCACAGCAGACACGGCTTTCCCAGACCCAGCAGACACTAAACATTGGCTCCTGAATCTTGTCATGTATAGTGTACAGTTCCTATAGCGTCTTGTGCTTGGGTGCGAGGAAAACACAGGAGACATAGGTTGAAATGAAATGACTTGTATTACTTCATACAAGCATGCTGAAAAGTTCACACAGTTTGCAGGAACAGCGACAGGAGACACAGCAGGCCAGAGTAACTTCAAGCACTACAATAAATCTCCAAAGCAGGTTCAGGATCTCTTCTCTGTACCGTAATTCCTCTGCAAACATGGATTCACCAAACAGCAGGTTTCCGGAGTCCAAAAGTGTTCCAAGGTTCCTCAGTAGGGAATAGCTGGAGTACAAGTCCAAGGCTTCCAGGAGTCAGGTCACAGACTGACTGAGGCTTGATTCAGGACACTGATTGTTCAGCTGAGGCTGCTTAAGAAGCAAGAGGGAAGAATCAGGGCGGGAACATGAAAACTGGAAACTCCATATTAACTGAGGGCAAGAGCTGCAGAAAGACAGAAAGCAAAATGGCCGACGGAAAACTGAGTTTCAAGGAACATGTCAACAGAGACAAAGAACCTTACAGTCGCCTATATCAGCAGGAAGTTCTGCAGCACTGCCTTAGCAAAGCGACAACAGGTTCTGCTGAAGCTAATTCGTCTAGGAGACAAACCGCACAGCGCGACAGAGTTATTAAAAGGAATAACAGACAAATCTGTGGCTCTGGCCGCTGAATCTACAACCAGGCATGGTCGTGTGTGATAATGGGCGTAACTTGGTGGCGGCTGTATAGCTTGGCAAGCTCACACACGTACCATGCTGGGCCCACGTGCTCAACTAGCTAGTTCAGCGGCATCTGAAAACCTACCCAGATTTGCCAGAGCTTCTGGTTGTTCACCTTGCTAGACCCATGCTACAAGTAGAACTTTGCATCTCTTCTTCCCGAAGTGGAGAGGTCTTCTAAAATGGTGCTATACCAGAAGGACATTGTGGAAAACATGTTGAAAAAATTCCCATCAAACAAAGCTAGCGGCAGGGGGCAAGCTTCCTTGTGAAACCAAGGAGGAGAGGCAAGAGAGACAAACAGCACAGGAAGGAGTACACTGTGAGAAGCTTTGGACAATTTTATGACAAGAGCCCAGTGCCCAGAGCCTGATTATCGGGTATTTTTGACAAGGAGGGTAAAGTTTTAAAGATGGTCAATCAATACCTGGCCTACCAAAACAACGGATTCCGTAATTCCTCTGTGACCTTCAGATATAGGGTCTCAAAGATGGACACCTGGCATGAGCTGTACCTCTATGCCTTGGAGGTGTTGTCCTGCCCTGCCACTAGTGTCTTGTCTGAGAGGCTTTTTAGTGCCACCTGGGGACCATAAGAGTCAGACGCTTTTGCCAGTCAACAGAAAGTACTGACAGACTCACTCTGATAAAAATGAACAAAGACTGGATTAGACCAGACTTTTCCACACCACCAAATGACAGCAGCACATGAAGTGTTTTTAATGTTTAATATTTGAATGAGGCCCGGCAGTTGTTACCTTCTAGGTCTATGGATGACTGGTTGACCGTCATTATTTTTGTGGAGAAGTACCACAACTACACTTAATTTTATTTTTACTCCAGTTGGTGCCTTCAAGGCTGTATATGGATGACCCTGCTTATAATTTTTGGTAGGCTTGCATAATCTCTGAGTCTAGTACAACTACATTTCAATTTGAAAAGAATATGTAGGAGGCCCTCCTTTATGTCTAATACAAGGTATATCGGAGTGCCACCGATTCCTTTATTTTTGTTTTTCTTGCTTTCTTCATACATTACACTGACATTTCCAGTTTTTTAATAAAAAAATAAATTTTGGTTTGTTTTGCTTACTTTATCATTTTTTAAATCCTTTTTAAATTTTGCCCTATATACAAGTCAATATACAGGAAAGAATGTTTCCTAACATTTTTTTCCTGTAAACTCCAATTTCTCGTCTATTTTGATTCTTTTATGGTTAGTCCTTAAAGTGCAGTAACAGTATGACACCATTGTCCTCAGCAGTGATCTGGGAGTCAGAGATGTTTCCAGGGGTCTTCCCCATGCTGTTCCCCTTAGCACTTTTCCCATCCATTTCAACATTTTCACTGCCCCCAGACCTCTTTTAATGTCTGCCGGAGAAATGCTCGGGTTTCCTATTGACTTCCATTATACTCGTTACTCGAAATGAGCATTCGTGCAATAGAAATTGCTCGGTTCCAGTAACGAGCATCCTAGCATTTTAGGGCTCGTCCATCTCTAGTAATCAACTCCAATTGCAAAAATGATTTTTAGCCCAACATGCATGCATTTTAGTAGAAAAAAAATTGTCCCAAAAGGTAGACAACCTCTTCAAATGATTTGCCTACATAACATGCTGCCATCCATCTGCTTTATGTAAGAGAAATCCCTTTAAAAACTCACAGACTCCTTTATCTCTGCTAAGGATCAACCGGCTTAACATATAGAAAAAATACATAAGAAGATTAGAGCTGCGGGCAGGAATAATCGGTGCAGATTGAGTGAGCCGCACATCTATGGCTTTATTATTAGTGCCGTACCGCAGTGTATATGTGCCAAGGACAGTGAATGAAACCCAGGTACAGGCTTAACTGGCTGTTTAGATCCTTGGCTGGAAACTAATATTATATATGACCGTATAGTTTCTATTTTTCCACTTTGTATATACATGACTTATTGATCACTTTTTATTCTGACTTTTTGTAAGGCTGGATGAAGAAAAAAAAAACATCATTTCTGGCACTTTTATTTAGTGTGTTGACCATGGAGGATAAATAATGGGAAGATGTTATAGTTTGAGATTTTAAATGGTAATTCCAAATATATATATTGTGAGACAGTGAAGGGGTGCATACTGGAAGGGGTGTATATCTCGCCCAGGTTTCTTAGCTGGGTCGCATAAGGAATATGTTGTACGTTCACTCCACTTCCCATCCAGTACAGGCTTGCAGCTCAACCCTGAGTACACACAGCTGCCTAATTAAGCAGCCAGAAATAGGTGGTAGAGTTACACAGACAGAGCTCTCAGTCTGAATCTGGCTTCAGACGCTGCTGGAGTCTCCTGCAAGCCCATCCCTGGTAATTATAAATTTGTGTTGTTGTGGCCAGGCTGCTAGAGCCTAGTTCACGGTAGTGAGGTAACTGACTGTGTTTAGCTAGCAGCCTGACAGGCTTAGGATTTTATTTTATGGTTTGATTTATGTGTATTGCTGTGGACTTTCAATAAAACTGGCTGCGGCCAGTTTACACCAGTGCTGCTGTCTGTGATTGGACTCTTTATGCCACTCCGTCTACCCGAGACGGCGATCCCGGAGCTAAACCCCCTGAACAGTCTACAATTGGTGCTCGAATGCGGGCAGCACAGTGGCTAAAGCAGCAGCAAAGGAAAACGTCTGTTAAAGCAGCCTTATAGAGACAGTAGCCCTAATAGTGTCTGCACAGAAAAAAAAAGCTGAACTTGCTGTGGTAAAGACTTTTGAGTGAGCATGTCCTGGATAAATGCTACCGTTGCCAGGACAGACAAGTCTGACAGCATGGAGGCGCTACTCAAACATATGGCGCAAGTTAGTATGCAACAGCAGGAGACTAACCGATTGCTAATGGAGCAGATTGCAGCACTACGCCAGGCTCTCAGCACCTCGTCCCAGAGTGATGACGCAAGGTCACCTGCATTGTCTGCTGTAAAGGCGGTAAAACAGACCCTGCAAAAGATGACGCCTCATGACAATGTGGATGCATATCTCGCTATATTTGAAAGACTGGCAGAGAAGGAGAATCTGCCACCATCTGAATGGGCCATGGTGGTCGCACCCTATCTGACTGGGGAACCCCAAAAGGCCTATTTTGACCTTAGCGAGCAGGATAGCAAAGACTATGCCAAGCTAAAAACGGAGATTCTTGCCCGCCTAGGTGTTACGGTTGCAGTCCATGCCAGGAGAGTCCATAACTGGAGATACAGTGGAGACAAGCCTGCTCGCTCACAAATGTATGACCTGATCTATCTGGCAATGAAGTGGCTGGAGCCTGACGTCAGCAACCCTGCCCAAATTGTCGAAAAGGTAGTGATGGACCGGTACATCTGGGCCCTTCCTCCTGAGGTGCAGCTCTGGGTCGGACAGGGAGACCCCAAAGACGCCAATCATCTGGTCAGCCTGATGGAGAGGTACTCCGCCATTAAAGACTACTCCCGCAACCAGCCATCCGAGCGGTCGTCATTTCGGAGTACCCGGCCTCCGACATCTCCCGGTAAGGGAATTCCAGCTGTTGAGGCCAGGTGGGCTGCTGATAAACGGGTTCAGGCCCGAGGGGACATGTGTGAGGCAAGGGCAAATGCTTCCCTGTCGGGAGTCCCCAGGCCTAGAAAGGGCTCCCCGTTTGAACCACCAGACCTGAGACAGTGTTGGAGATGCCGTGGAAGGGGTCATATTTCAGCCAACTGTCCACTAGTGGGGGAACCTATGGACTGTGATGCTGGAAGGTTTCTCTCTCTCCTCGCGGAACCCGTGTGCGTGGCCACCCCAACCGAGGAGAATGGCCCACAGGTGTCCCAGGTGGTTATAAATGGCTGCCCCGTACAAGTCCTCCTAGACTCTGGTAGTCGAGTGACTCTGATACATGCCAGCCTGGCTGATAGGGACTTCATCCCCGATAAACACCTGAGCGTGGTGTGCATCCATGGAGACACAAAAGTCTACCCGGTAACTTCCGTGGACTTCGTCACAAAACTCGGGAGATCTCATATGAAGTGGGGGTAGTGAAGAACCTGATGCACCCCGCCATATTGGGTCGTGACTTTCCCCTGTTTTGGGATCTTTGGGGAAAAAACGGTTCTACCGGACAGTGTGATGAAACTCCTACGGTGGTTGCGCGGTCCATAGGGGCGGAACACATTGCTAGTGTGTTGTTGAACGTAGGGGATAATAATGATAATGATGAATTTCCATTTCAAGTGATGTTGGGGGAGGGGGATAATGGTTCTCTGGAACAGAATGTCCCTGACCTACCTGTGTCCCGTGGCAATTTTGGGACTGAGCAATTGCGAGACCCCACTCTTAAACATGCCAGAGAAAATATAACGGTTCTGAATGAGATCCCACAAGAGCCCGGCTCTGATGAAAGATTTCCCCATTTTGCCATGAACAATGACCTGCTATATAGGGTCACTAAGGTAAAGAGAGAGGCCGTGAGTCAGCTCCTGGTACCTAAGCCATATAGAAGTATGGTGCTAGGTTTGTCACATAACCACGTGCTTGGTGGGCACCTGGGGATGGACAAGACCCAGGAAAGAATCCTCCAGAGGTTTTACTGGCCAGGGGTTTATCGAGATGTGGAGGATTATTGCAAAACCTGTCCCACGTGTCAGATAAAATGCTCAGGTTTCTCACTTCCGCAGTCCATTAGTCCCGCTGCCGGTTATAGAGATACCATTTGAAAGGGTAGAGATGGACTTGGTAGGTCCTATTGTGAAATCAGCCAGGGGGCACCAATACATACTAGTGGTACTTGATTATGCAACCCGGTACCCCGAGGCTGTCCCTTTAAGAAATATGGCGTCCAAAAAATATTGCACGGGAACTCTTTCATATGTTTTCCAGGACAGGAATCCCTAAAGAGATCCTCACGGACCAAGGCACACCTTTTATGTCCAAGGTGATGAAGGAACTGTGTAAGTTGCTTAAAATCTCGCACATTCGAACATCCGTGTATCACCCACAGACGGATGGGCTAGTTGAATGTTTTAATAAAACGTTAAAACATATGTTAAAGAAAGCAGTGGAGAAAGATGGTCGGGACTGGGACTACCTGTTACCCTACCTAATGTTTTCGGTCAGAGAGGTGCCCCAAGCCTCTACGGGGTTTTCTCCCTTTGAGTTGGTATATGGTCGGCACCCACGGGGTTTGCTAGACATAACTAAGGAGGTATGGGAGACCGAGGCAACCCCATACAAGAGTGTTATAGAGCATATTGCCCAGATGCAAGATAGAATTGCTAAGATTATGCCATTGGTTAAGGATCATCTGCAGAGATCCCAAGAAGCTCAAAGCAGGATATATAATCGGTCAGCAAAAATTAGGACTTTCAACCCCGGGGATCGAGTCCTAATCCTAATTCCCACGGTGGAAAGTAAGTTTTTACAGAAAATGAGCAAGGTCACCTACAAAGTACACCAACCCGGGAGACGGAAGCCCTACCAGGTTTATCATATCAACTTGATCAAGCCCTGGAGGGACAGAGAGTCATTATTGGCCTCGGGTGAAGTAGAGAAAGGGCTAAAACCACCTCTACTTCCTGTGACAATTGGTGAGACATTGTCCGTACACCAAAAACAGGAAGTACAGGAGTTTCTGCAGAAAAATCAGCAGAGGTTTTCAGACTTGCTCGGCCGGACTTCTCTCGTGAAACACCATATCGAGGCCGAGCCCAGTACTAAGGTCAAGCTGAAGCCGTACGGGATACCGGAAGCCCGCAGAGAGTCTCTACTGAGATCAAATGGATGCTAGACCTCGGGGTCATTGAGGAGGCCCAAAGCGAGTGGTGTAGCCCGATTGTCCTGATCCCAAAACCTAATGGAACATGGAGGTTTTGTAATGATTTTAGAAAGTTGAACGACGTGTCAAAGTTTGACGCATACCTGATGCCACTGGTAGACGAGCTAATCGAGAGGTTAGGATGTGCCCGTTATATTACAACCCTAGATCTGACAAAAGGGTACTGGCAGATACCCCTGTCTGATGAGGCAAAAGAAAAAACGGCCTTTGCAACCCCTGAAGGCTTGTTTCAGTATCTTGTGATGCCATTCGGGTTGCATGGAGCCCCGGCTACCTTTCAGAGGCTTATGGACCTGATCCTGCGCCCGCATCAAGCCTATGCAGCTGCCTACCTGGATGATGTGGTAATTTTCAGTTCCAATTGGGAGAGCCACCTCGCTAAGGTACAAGCCGTCTTAGACTCGATAGGCGGAGCTGGGCTGAACATAAACCCAGAGAAATGTGCAATTGGCCTAGAAGAGGCCAAGTACCTGGGCTACGTCATTGGCAGGGGGCTGATTAAGCCACAAATCGATAAGGTAGAGGCGATTCATCACTGGCCTACACCCCTCACAAAACGACAGGTCAAAGCATTTCTGGGCATCACTGGGTACTATCGCAGATTTGTACAAAGTTATGCCTCAATTGCTGCCCCGTTGACCGACCTGACAAAAGGTGGGAAGTCAAAAATGGTAGAATGGAATCCAGAGGCAGAAAAAGCATTTCAGTCTTTGAAAATGGCTATATGTCAAAGACCAGTTCTGGTCACCCCTAATTTCAGGGACGAGTTTCTTGTTCAAACTGATGCCTCTAATGTGGGGTTAGGGGCGGTGTTGTCGCAGGTCGTGAAGGGTGAGGAGCACCCGGTCATGTATCTAAGTCGAAAACTGACACCGGCTGAACAAAATTATGCCATTCTGGAGCGAGAGTGCCTCGCAATCAAATGGGTGCTGGACTCGCTGCGTTATTAACTCTTGGGCAGGAAATTTAAATTGCAGTCAGACCATGCTCCTCTGGCATGGATGAAGCAGAACAAGGAAAGGAATGCCAGGGTGACAAGGTGGTTCCTTTCGCTTCAAGAATTCAATTTCTCGGTAGAGTATAGACCTGGGAAGTTACAGGGTAATGCCGATGCCTTGTCCAGAGTTCACTGTCTCTTTGGAGTTGTTGACCAGCCCTCCGATCTGGAGAAGAGGGGGGGTATATTTGAGACAGTGAAGGGGTGCGTACTGGAAGGGGTGTATATCTCGCCCAGGTTTCTTAGCTGGGTCGAATAAGGAATATGTTGTACGTTCACTCCACTTCCCATCCAGTACAGGCTTGCAGCTCAACCCTGAGTACACACAGCTGCCTAATTAAGCAGCCAGAAATAGGTGGTAGAGTTACACAGACAGAGCTCTCAGTCTGAATCTGGCTTCAGACGCTGCTGGAGTCTCCTGCAAGCCCATCCCTGGTAATTATAAATTTGTGTTGTTGTGGCCAGGCTGCTAGAGCCTAGTTCACGGTAGTGAGGTAACTGACTGTGTTTAGCTAGCAGCCTGACAGGCTTAGGATTTTATGGTTTGATTTATGTGTATTGCTGTGGACTTTCAATAAAACTGGCTGCGGCCAGTTTACACCAGTGCTGCTGTCTGTGATTGGACTCTTTATGCCACTCCATCTACCCGAGACGGCTAACCCGGAGCTAAACCCCCTGAACAGTCTACATAATCCCTACTATGGGTATTTTGATTCCTTTTATAGTATAACTGTTAGGCTATGTGCACACGTTGCATTTTTTAAGCGTTTTTGACGCATTTTTATGCGGCGTAATCGCTTAAAAACGGTTACAAAACGCATTCCATGCAATCCTACGGGATTACGTATTGCTGTGCACATGCTGCGTATTTTTGCGGAGCGTAATCGCTTCGCGTAAAAATAAGCAGCATGTCCATTCTTTTTGCGTAATCGCGGAGATTACGCCGCCATAGGATTGCATTGAAACGCTCACTTTACGCATGTGGCTATGCCCACCATGCGTGAAGTGAGTGCTTCATGTGTGCTTGGTACCCAGGGTCTGGAGGAGAGGAGACTCTCCCAGGCCCTGGGTACCATATTCCTGTCAAAAATAGAATTAAAATAAAAAATATTGATATACCGTATATACTCGAGTATAAGCCGACCCCCATAATTTTGCCACAAAAAACTGGGAAAACTTATCGACTCGAGTATAAGCCTAGGGTGGAGAATGAGATTATGCCTCATATGCTGCCCCATGTATTATGCCCCACAAGATGCTCCATAGATTTTGCCCCCATAGATGCTCCATAGATTGTGCCCCCATAGATGCTCCACAGATTATGCCCCTATAGATGCTCCACAGATTGTGCCCCCATAGATGCTCCACAGATTGTGCCCCCATAGATGCTCCACAGATTGTGCCCCCATAGATGCTCCATAGATTGTGCCCCCGTAGATGCTCCATAGATTATGCCCCCATAACATGCTCCATAGATTATGCATTCATAACATGCTCCATAGAATATGCCCCCATAGATGCTCCACAGATTGTGCCCCCATAGTTGCTCCATAGATTGTGCCCCCATAGATGCTCCATAGATTGTGCCACCATAGATGCTCCATAGATTGTGCCCCCATAGATGCTCCATAGTATAGGTCGCCTTATGCGGCCGCAGCTGCTGCAACCGAAAAAAAAAAATTACATACTCACCTCTCGTCGCTGGGGGCCAGGTGCCGTGTCCTGAGCAGGTGGAGACACCGGCGCGCTATGGGGGACAGGTGCCGATGTTACCGCTCGCTCAGGGCCCCGGCACCTGAGATATTTACCTGTCACCCGGTCCACCGCTGCGCGCCACTGTCTTCTGGGTCCTCCAGCAGTGACTGCTCAGGCAAAGGGCGCGGCGCATACTAACTACGTCATCGCACCTCTGACCTGAACATTCACAGCTAGAGAGGACGCGAGGACACAGCGGTGGAATGGGACAGGTGAATATCCCTTATACTCACCCTCCCGCCGGCGCGTCTCTGCAGCCCCTGCTCTTCTCCCGCGGTCTCCGGCGCCAGTGTTCAGCGGTCACGTGGTACCGCTCATTAAAGTCATGAATATGTGCATATTCATGACTTTAATGAGCGGTACCACTGATGGCTGAACACAGGCGCCGGAGTTTGTGGGAGAAGAGCAGGGGCTGCAGAGACGCGCCGGCGGGAGGGTGAGTATATAGCACAGCTGCGCTCCGCCTCCCCCACCGACCCCCTGGTATATGACTCGAATATAAGCCGAGAGGATACTTTCAGCCCTAAAAAAAGGGCTGAAAATCTCGGCTTATATTCGAGTATATATGGTACTTACCCTTCGTCGGCCCCCGGAGTTTTCCCGCTCCTCAGCGAAGCTGCCGCCAAGTTCCGTTCCCAGGGATGTATTGCGAGAATCACCCCAGATGACGTAGCGGTTGAGTGACCGCGACGTCGCAAAGGTCATTCTCGCAAAGCATCCCTGGGAACAGAACTTGCTTGCAGCTTCGCTGAGTAGCTGGAGAACTCCAGGGGCCGCCAGGTGAGAATATCAATATTTTTTATTTTTTTACATTACTCATTAGTAAACAGTTGGTCACACTTGTCAGCACTATGCGTGACAAGTATAACCAACCTGTCAATCACTTTTCCAAGCGATGCTTCAAATCACTTGGAAAAGCGTGAGCATTCTGCAAGCTAAAAACGCTTGCAAAATGCTTTTGTTTTGCGGGAAAACGTATACTAATTACGTATGTGTTGTACCTGCGGCGGGAAGTTGAATTACGGAGCATTTGCGCAACGTGTGCACATAGCCTTAGTGAACTCTGGGAGATATTCTTTTAGTGCAGAAGAATCAGGTAAGGAAATCCAGCTTTCAGGAACATCCATTAAGATTCAAACACTGTTATTGAAAAAAAAAAAGCATCATATAAAAGCAAACGCGTTTCAGAGGCAAACGTCCTTAGTCATTGCACACAGATTAGTGAATGGATCAGCTTTAAATATCATATCCTGTATAATCACATTACAATAAAGAAGCTAGGGCTGGCTGTTGGTATAAAGTACTTAAAGGGTTTATTTTTTCCAGGAACAAAAATTTATTTTAATCAATAGATCTTGGAATAATAATAACTTCCATAATTGGATGTTTTTAAATAAAATGTTCCTGTGCTGAGATAATCTTATGAATGTGCCCCTGCTGTGTACTGTGTAATGGCCGTGTCTGACCGTGCAGGAGACGAAGATAGAACTTTTTGGTGATAATTCTAAGCGGTATGTGTGGAGAAAACCAGGCACTGCTCATCACCTGCCCAATACAATCCCAACAGTGAAACATGGTGGTGGTAGCATCATACTATGGGCTGTTTTTCAGCTGCAGGGACAGGACGACTGGTTGGAATTGAAGGAAACATGAATGCGGCAAAGTACAGAGATATCCTGGATGAAAACCTCTTCCAGGGTGCTCTGGACCTCAGACTTGGCCGAAGGTTCACCTTCCAACAAGACAATGACCCCAAGCACACAGCTAAAATAACAAAGGAGTGGCTTCAGAACAATTCTGTGACCATTCTTGACTGGTCCAGCCAGAGCCTGACCTAAACTCAATTGAGCATCTCTGGAGAAACCTGAAAATGGCTGTTCACCAACATTCACCATCCAACCTGATGGTACTGGAGAGGATCTGCAAGGAAGAATGGCAGAGGATCCCCAAATCCAGGTGAGAAAACATCATTCCCAAGAAGACTCATGGCTGTACTAGCTCAAAAGGGTGCGTCTACTCAATACTGAGCAAAGGGCCTGAATACTTATGACCATGTGATATTTCAGTTTTTCTTTTTTAATAAATTTGCAAAATTTCTACATTTCTGTTTTTTTCAGTCAAGATGGGGTGTAGCGTATACATTAATGAGAAAAAAAAGTAACTTTTTTGAATTTACCAAATGGCTGCAATGAAACAGTGAACAATTTAAAGGGGTCTGAATACTTTCCGTACCCACTGTATATAGCCCAGGGTTTACAAGATCACAAGATATGAACACTCTGCATACCTTCAGTGCTGACGTTTGCAGATAAGGCCAAAAATCTATGTTTGTTTTGGAGTTTCTTTATTCCTTTTGAAACAAGAGATCCAAGGTTACATCTTATGAGGATAGCCGTGCACTCTGACACCGACTGTAACAAGGTAAATGTGCTGTGTGTGCATAATCCGTGTGAGAACATTACAGTACATTTATATCCTTTTTTAAGGTGTACAACCACATATATGACAATTGTTCAGATAAACCGTGAGCTACATGCTTATCTGTGACTGCTTACACAAACGCAATGCTCAGGGAAGTTGTGCCATCAAGAACAGTTGTGCAACTGTGCAGTGTGACTATATCAGAGCTGCGACTTTGCAGCAAAAAAAGATGAATTGTCGACAGGCTGCATGCACACGACTTACATATAAATTTATGGGTTAGACTTGACTGTGACTTGCAACCAAGATTTCAACAGGGTCGTGTTACGTTAGGACCCAACTTACTTGCAACTTGATCGCAATTTTCATGTCATGCGACACATGTCACCATGTAACCCTAGCCTAAGATGTGAGCCATGCTAAATTAAAGAGCACTGATTATCTATGTTGATGTTACATGCTGGTGTTGATTGGGCACTCCGTTACAAAATTATTTGTCAATAATTTGGTCCAGGAGGCTGCCAAGAAGTCTAAAGCAACATTAAAGGAGCTGCAGGAATTTTCGGCAAGTACTGGTTGTGTACTGCATGTGACAACAATATCTAGTGTTCTACATATATCCGCCCAGTGGAGTAGAGTAGAAAGACAGAAGCCTTTTCTTACTCCGAGAAACATCCAAGCCCGGCTAGGGTGGGACAACACCTATATCAAGTCTGCCAGAAGCATGTGGGAAAATGTGTTAAGGTCTGATAAGACCAAGGTTGAACTTTTTTGGCCATAAATCCGAACAGTATATTTGGCACAAAGCCAACACTGTTCGTCACTAAAAGAAGACTATACCCATAGTGAAGCATGGTGGAGGCTGCATTCTGCTTTGGGGCTGTTTTTCAGCAGCTGGAACTGGGGCTTTTGTCAAGGTGGAGGGAATCATGGACAGTTCCAAATATCAGTCAATTTTCTCTCTGATAAAAAGCTAAAGATGAATTACACCTTGCAGTGTAACAATGACCCAACACAAACCTGTCACGGAGTGACTGTCACAGTGTGACACGACCCAATGGATGGTCGGTCAGCTAACGTGTTATGTTTCGGTAGCTGAGGAGTGCAGGTAAAAAAGGCAATACACCAGAGCAGTTGGAATCTATGAGATTGCAGTACCCTGACTAACCACCACAACTAGAGGCAGCCGTGGAGCGTTCCTACGTTGGTCCTAGACGCCTCGTCACAGCCTGAGAAACTAACTACACCTAAAGATAGATATAGGAAAGCTATCTGCCCCGGAGCAGAACCCCAAAGATAATAGAAAGCCCCCAAACATGTAATGGCGGTTAGACAAGATGAAATACTGACACAGAAAGAAAATAGTATGAGCAAACGCTGGGGCCCAAACTAACTAAATAGAAAAGGATAGGAAGGGTACTTACTGCAATCCCAGAAAACCCTGAAAAGCACCAACTCTACTAATTTCAAAATCACCTGAGATCACACGACCTCTACCACCTAAATTAGTTCTCTGGTGTAACAAAATCAAAACAGCAGCCACTGAAAAAACTGGAAAAAGCAAAAGTACAAACATCAGTGGCTGAACAAAACTGAGAGGGCAGAAGCCCCCGGAGGGGACCCTGAAGGCCCCCACAGAAGTGCAGGACAAAATGCAAAAATATAGCACAAACACAAAAGAAGAAAATGTCTTATCTGTTAGCAGGAGATGCAGACACGACACAGCAGGCTACAAGGGAAACTGGAATAAAGGATTCAGACCAGAACAATTGATCACCGGCAACCCTGATGGGAAGGTGACTCCCTTATATAAGACCAGTCAGTAACACCTGATTCCCAGCCCTCACAATCTTCACTAGCACCGCTTGTAACCACCAGAGGGAGCCTCTGCTCAGAACTCATCTCAAACCCATTCACAACAGTACCCCCCCCTTGAGGAGGGGTCACCGAACCCTCATTTGAGCAACCAGGTCGGTCAGGATGAGTTCTATGATACGCACGGATAAGTCTCCTAGCATGGATGTCCGAAGCAAACACCCAAGAATTGTCTTCCTGACCATAACCTCTCCATTTAACCAAATACTGGAGTTTCCGTCTAGAAAAACGAGAATCCAATATTTTCTCAACCACATACTCCAGATTGCCCTCAACCAAAACAGGGTCAGGAGGCACAGCAGCAGGAACCACTGGCTCAACAAACCTCTTCAACAAGGACTTGTGGAACACGTTATGGATCTTAAATGTCCCTGGAAGAAGCAAACGAAAAGAAACAGGATTAATAATCTCCATGATCTTATAAGGTCCAATGAACCTAGGCTTAAATTTAGGAGATGCTACTCTCATAGGAATATTCTTTGAGGACAACCAGACCAAGTCCCCTACTTTAAACCGAGGACCATCAGTCCTATGCCGGTTAGCAAACCGCTGGGCCCTCTCCTGAGAGAGGGACAACCTCTCCACTACCTGGTCCCAAATCTGTTGCATACGCTCCACAACAGAGTCAACACCTGGACAGACAGAAGCCTCCGTCTGTCCTGAAGAAAATCGAGGGTGAAACCCAGAATTACAGAAAAACGGAGACATCAAAGTAGCAGAGCTAGCCCTATTATTAAGAGCAAACTCAGCCAAAGGCAAAAAAGAGACCCAGTCATCCTGATCAGCAGACACAAAGCATCTTAGATAAGTCTCCAATGTCTGGTTTGTTCTCTCAGTTTGACCATTGGTCTGAGGATGAAATGCCGAGGAGAAAGACAATTGAACACCCAGTTTAGAACAAAAAGTCCTCCAAAATCTGGAAACAAACTGGACTCCTCTGTCAGACACAATGTTCTCAGGAATGTCGTGTAAACGAACCACGTGCTGAAGGAACAACGGCACCAATTCAGAGGAGGAAGGCAACTTAGGTAATGGCACAAGATGTATCATCTTGGAAAACCTATCACAAATTACCCAGATGGTGGTCATTCTCTGAGAAACAGGAAGGTCGGAAATGAAATCCATAGAGATATGGGTCCATGGTCTCTTGGGCACAGGCAATGGCATCAACAAACCACTAGAGCGAGAGCAAGGCTTGGAGCGAGAGCAAGTCCCGCAGGACTGCACAAATTCCCTGACATCACGAGACAAGGTAGGCCACCAAAAGGACCGACTAACCAAGTCTCTGGTACCAAAAATTTGCAGCACTCCTGGTGATCAGGTTCAACCCTCATTATCACCTGAGTAAAAACTGGGGTTTATTCTCAGCCAAAGGGGTAGAATCGATCCCCAGTAGGGGAATAGACTTCTGTAGGGGTATCAAGGGAAATCCACAATGTTTAGCAAAATCATAATCCATCAGGTTAATAGCTGCTCCAGAATCAACGAAAGCCTGAGCAGAAAATGAGGACAGAGAGCATATCAGAGTAACAGTTAATAAAAACTTAGTCTGAACACTACCCAAGACAACTGAGCGTGCAAAACGTCTTCCCCGCTTAGGGCAGACTGAAATAGCATGAGAGGCATCACCACAGTAGAAACATAACCCATTGCGCTTTCGAAACTCATGACGCTGTGCCCCAGACACCACTCTATCACACTGCATGGGTTCAGAAGCTGGTTCACAAGGCAACACCATTCCACGCATACTTCTCCGCTCACGCAAACGTCTGTCAATTTGAATCGCTAATGACATAGAATCATTGAGACCAGAGGGGACAGGGAATCCCACCATAACATCCTTTACATTATCTGACAGACCCTTCCGGAAAAGGGCTGCCAAAGCGTCGTCATTCCATTTGGTCAGGACTGCCCACCTACGGAATCTCTGACAGTATAACTCAGCGTCATCAAGCCCCTGATTTAATGCCAACAAGGCTTTCTCAGCTTGATCAGTGACATTAGGCTCATCGTACAATAACCCCAAGGCCTGAAAAAATGCATCAACATCACTCAAAACAGGATCCCCAGGTATCAGGGAAAAAGCCCAATCCTGAGGATCGCCGCGCAGGAGAGAGATGATAATTTGAACCTGCTGCGCTGCGTTCCCTGAGGACTTAGATTTTAAGGCAAAAAACAATTTACAATTATTTTTGAAATTCTGAAACTTGGCTCGATCCCCTAAAAACAAATCTGGCATGGGGATCCTAGGTTCCACAACAGGCAACCTAGCAAGATATGCAGCAATACTCTGAACCTCAGTGGCAAGCTGATCCACACGGCCAGACAACTGTGCAAACTCCATTGAGAGAAAAGATCCTCCCCAGCACCCAGAGATACAGAGGGAAAAAAAAAAAAAATGCAACAAACAGAAAAATATCTCTGACAACTCTGACAATATTTTTTCCCTTCTGTGAGTACCATACAATTTTCAATTTTTTGGGCCGGTGATACTGTTATGTTTCGGTAGCTGAGGAGTGCAGGTAAAAAAGGCAATACACCAGAGCAGTTGGAATCTATGAGATTGCAGTACCCTGACTAACCACCACAACTAGAGGCAGCCGTGGAGCGTTCCTACGTTGGTCCTAGACGCCTCGTCACAGCCTGAGAAACTAACTACACCTAAAGATAGATATAGGAAAGCTATCTGCCCCGGAGCAGAACCCCAAAGATAATAGAAAGCCCCCAAACATGTAATGGCGGTTAGACAAGATGAAATACTGACACAGAAAGAAAATAGTATGAGCAAACGCTGGGGCCCAAACTAACTAAATAGAAAAGGATAGGAAGGGTACTTACTGCAATCCCAGAAAACCCCGAAAAGCACCAACTCTACTAATTTCAAAATCACCTGAGATCACACGACCTCTACCACCTAAATTAGTTCTCTGGTGTAACAAAATCAAAACAGCAGCCACTGAAAAAACTGGAAAAAGCAAAAGTACAAACATCAGTGGCTGAACAAAACTGAGAGGGCAGAAGCCCCCGGAGGGGACCCTGAAGGCCCCCACAGAAGTGCAGGACAAAATGCAAAAATATAGCACAAACACAAAAGAAGAAAATGTCTTATCTGTTAGCAGGAGATGCAGACACGACACAGCAGGCTACAAGGGAAACTGGAATAAAGGATTCAGACCAGAACAATTGATCACCGGCAACCCTGATGGGAAGGTGACTCCCTTATATAAGACCAGTCAGTAACACCTGATTCCCAGTCCTCACAATCTTCACTAGCACCGCTTGTAACCACCAGAGGGAGCCTCTGCTCAGAACTCATCTCAAACCCATTCACAACACTAACGGCACAACACACAACGGGGATGGAATAAGGGGGAGGAAGGCCATACCAATAGGGAATGAGGGATGATCACCACCTGAGCTCAAACCTGAGTCTGTCCCTGCATTCCCCTAACGCCCTATGCAGGTCCTTCCCCCTGCCGCCGTCAGGATACCTTGTCCCTAGTTGTCACCTATAACTTCTCTGGCTAGTGCACTGGCCAGTAAGGAGCACTAGCCTCACCTCTGCAGGTAATAAACACAGGGGGAAGTGACACACACGAAAGGAACAAGGCAACAAAAACACCACACTTAAGGGTATGCGACACTAAACAACGTCGCTAACAAGATCGCTAAAAAACGTCACTATTTAGCGATCTCGTTAGTGACGTTGTTATGTGTGGCATCTAGCGACGACGTGGCCCCTGCTGAGATCCTGCTGTGATCTCGTTCATCTCAGCGATCGTTCGGGACCCTATTTTTATCGCCGGCGTCCCGCTGGTAAGTATATATCGCTGAGTGTGGCACCTTTTTTTTAGCGATTTAGCGGTATTTTGTACCGCTAAAGTCGTTAAGGAGATCGCTAACCGCGATAGCGTCCTTAACGACATCGCTAAATTAGGCCACTACTAGCGATATTAAAACGATCCCGCTAGCGATCTCATTAGTATGCGACGCTAACGAGATCGTTAGAGGGATCGTGTAGTGTGGCAGTACCTTAAGCTTTGTCTGCTGCAAAGCACCGCACAGTAGATTAAAGGCACCAGATAAGCGAAATCAGCAGAAGCACCACTGCAACTAGAGCGCTCCTTACTCCAGCTTGGTCACTGCAGATTGCTCTAACACCGACAGTCAGCTGATGCACCAGGTGACCTTTTAAAGGATGGTGGGAGTGGTAATAACCTGCATCAGCTGGCCCAGCAGCAATGTAGTAACACCAGATTGCCAGCGAGGGAAAAACTGACTTTAAGCCACGATGGTCCAAAAGGAAAAAAAGTTTTAATTTAGTGGAACCAGAGCTGCCACAAATCCAAAAATGGATCGTGACAATATCTCCAAGTCAACAAAAGAATGGCTTCGCCAGAAGATCAACATTTTGGAATGGCCCAGAAAGAATCCAGACCTGAACCCAAGTGACACTCTGTGGGTGACCTGATGTGGGCGCTATACACAGGAGATGCCCATGCAATATGACAAATATGAAGCTACTGCAAGGAAGCTTGAACGACGATTGCCAATTCTAGATGTGCCAGGCTGATAGACTCCTGCCCCAAAAGACTGAGGACCCGATTCATCATTTCAGATTTCTGTAAGTCACTTTTCTTTTTTTTTTTGTCTTGAGGTATTCGCAAAGGATTAATCCACCCAATTCATCAAAATGGCACTCAATCTTCATGAATTTGGTGCAAACTCAAAAAGGGGCTTCTTTCCTGTCGTTAACCATTTTTGTGACTTTTTGATCTAACAGTCACATCTTTTTCAAAATTTTGCAAGTAGATGCAACTTTTTGAAAAACATGCGTAAAAATACACCAGGGGGGTCCTGGAGTAGAGTTGCGTCACATTTTGCAACTTTTTTAAAAATTGCAATTGATGAATCAAACGAAAAGTGGAAAACAAAAATAGACAGCCGAGCGCAAATAAAGGCCTGTGCACACGTTGCAGTTTTTGCTGCGGTTCCGCAGCAGTTTTTGCGCTGCAGAACCGCATGCCATGTACAGTACAATGTTAGTGAAGGGAAAAAAAAAAAAAGCTGTGCACACGCTGCGGAATTTTCCGCGCGGATTGGGTGCGGTTTCAAAACCGCAGCATGTCAATTCTATGTGCGGATTCCGCTGAGGTTTTACACCTATTCCATTATAGATGTAAAACCGCAGGGCAATTCCGCACTAAAAACCGGGCCAAAACCGCAGTAAATCCGCGCTAAAACCGCAGTGCGGTTTACCTGTGGTTTTAGCAAAATCCGCGCGGAAAAAAACGCAAGTGAATCCGCAACGTGTGCACGGGGCCTAACACAGACTTAAAAAAAGGAGCAAAGAGGTAATGAATTGGGTGCAAACAAAAAAAGGCACAAAACACACAAAATTAGACAAAATAACAGGCACAAAGGCAATGGTGAATCGGAGCCTCAGTGATTTCCTAAATTAAAAGGGTACTTCAACAAAGTACTACCAATGTAAGGGTGTCTATATTTATGCAACCAGATTATTTAGTTTTATTTTTTCACCTGAAAAAAATCAGCTTATTTTTTAATGGATTTGTACAGATTATGGGGGACAGATTATGGGGGACATTAAAAGTTCTGAAATTATTCCTCTTGATGTGATTTTTTTACATGACAAAAACCAGGCATTTAAGGGTGTGAAGATACAATAATTAGCTGGGATTTTTTCCCGTTTCCTCTGAAATAACGTCACCCCATTACCTTCACTTTGTTGGCTTTAAACGGACTCTATCACCAGGTTTTTGCCACCTAATCTGAGATCAGCATCATCTAGGGACAGAGACCTTGATTCCAGTGATGTCACTTACTGGGCTGCTTGCTGTAGTTTTGATAAAATCCCTGTTTAATTAGCAGGAGATTATCACTAGTGGACAAGTAAACATTCTGCCAGGTAGTACAACCCCCCCACAGCTGATTGATAGCCTTCTGCCTATGTACAGTGCACACAGAAAGTGTGGTGACAGTAGATTTGGGGTGAGAAGGCTCTTCTTACTTTTTGCCTATTGTACAACCACTTTGCCAGTCACAGGTTCAGTCTTTTGAAAGTTTTTATTCCACTTCAGGCTTTGAAAAACGCCCGGTGGGAGAAAAGAAAGTGCAATCTGCTCCAAGCTTGTCACCGACCAATCACAAGGCGGCAAAACACTTCTGGAAATTAAAACTCCCTTTTTCAAAGTATTTTATTGAATATTTCAAACAGTAAATAAGGTAAGACAGGCTTATATCTTGTAGAATATAACACTCAAGCTCAACAGTAATAGGCAACGATCAATAGTATCATGAAAGTAATAGAATCTAGTCGTAGATTAGGTCATGTAACACAATAATAGGGTTGATGATTAAAGTGCATCATAATGCAAATAAGAACTTTAACGGTCAAACTTAACAGTAATAGGCAATGATCAATTTTTAGAATCTAGTCATAGATTAAATCATGTGGCTCAATAATAAAGATGGTGATGAGTAATTCATCATACTACATACTACGAACAAAACAGTACCTACTAACAGTAGTGGAAATCAAATATAGGTCAATCAAATGAGATTGATTTGTGAGAGGATATAGAGGCGGGTCAAGTCAATATAGGAAGATTCAGGAAGTCAAGTCTTGCCAGGGTGTCCATTTTTTGCTGAAGGAGGCGAAGCCATTATTGGCCAATGCATGGCTTTTCTCATATGCCATATGAAGGGATAATTTGTCAATTATGTCAGATACTTTGGGACTGCCTCCTCCTTCCAGAGGGAAGCTATATGATTTTTGGTTACTAGAAATAGATGTATTATCAAGGGTCTATACAAATGAGGGATAACATCTAGATCAAGGGACAGAAGGGCTAATTGCGGTGTTAGATTCACTTTTTCTGAGGTAATCTTATCTACTAATTCCGAGATATTTGACCATAGAGGTCTAATCTTGGGACATTCCCAAAAAATATGTACGAGATTTCCTGAAAAGCCACACTTCCTCCAACAGTCAGGAGACACTCCCGGAAAGATTCTTGCTAATTTAGCGGGGGTGAAGTACCAACGAGAAATTAGTTTGTAATACGATTCGTGGAGCGAGGAGCATATGTTCGAAGAGTAAGTTGCTTTATATGCTTTCCTCCATTGATCGCACGAAACATTCACGTTCAGATCTTTCTGCCAGTTGGATTCAAAAAGGGCCTCCCTAGGGATTAAATCTTCGTTCATAAAGTTGTATATGAATTTGGATTTCCAGTAGATGTTGTTTTCTGGATTGCAAATTAATAAACTTGTCATTTCTGTGACTAAAGACTTTTTTCTTACAAGTTTGGAAATGTGTTTTTTAACGAAGCTTAGAATTTGGATATCCTCAGGAGGGATTTTATGAATTGATACCATTATTTCACGTTCGATGAATTTTTTGCCATCAAAGATATCTCGTACTTTCCTTAGGTTGGCCAATATCCAGGATCTGGGAATCTCTCTATCCATTATCAAGCCAAAAAATTTTAATGAGATGCCTTTAATTTGGTCGTATCTCAGTCTCTTTCTGCTTTGAGTTTGACGCTTGGCCATATAGTTCCAAGCTGCCAATGTAGCAGAAATAGTCGGTAAATTGTGCGTTGCAGGGGTGGATGACAGGACGTTACTCAAGATTAGTTTCGCAAGAGGAAAGTCCCCATTGTATTGTCTCTCAATTTCTGACCAAGCCGGACCATTTTCCGGACTAAGCCAAGCGCGAGATTGTTTAACCAAGGAGGAATAGTAGTAGTTAGTCAAGTTTGAGAGTGCAAGGCCCCCATTTGTTTTGATTTTTGTAATATTAGTGAAAGAGACCCTTGCTCTCTTCCCATTCCATACAAAGGTATTAACAATGCTTTGTAATTTTTTGATTAATTTCAATGGAATGAGAAGAGGCAATGCTCTGAGTGTGTACAAGATTTTGGGAAGAGTGAATAGCTTAAACAAAGTAATTCTTCCAGTCCAGGAGATCTCTTGCTTCCCAAAGTTGTTAAGTTCAGACTGTACCTCCTTGGTTATTCTTTGCAAGTTGAGGTCAATCGTCTCGCGAAACACCCTGGTGATAAGGATGCCAAGATAAGTCAGGGACTCCCTTCCCATCCAAAATTAGTATTACTTTTGATATCGCAGACATCATCCCGATTCAAGAAAAAGTCCAGAATTTTTGATTTTGATTCGTTGATTTTAAATAACGATGCCCTTGAAAAATCCCCAAAATCCTGGAGAACATGCTTAATGGAGCATGAAGGATTTGTGAGGCTAAGGATAACATCGTCCGCGAATAAGCTAATTTTGTATTCCTTTGCCCCTATCCGGATCCCCCCAATCGACTCGTTCTCTCTTATTTTTTCAGCTAGTGGCTCCATTACGATAGCGAATAGCAGAGGGGATAAAGGGCATCCCTGTCTTGTTCCATTCGTTATCGGGATGCTTTTAGATAAATGGCTGTTTACGTATACATTCGCTGAGGGATATGCGTAAAGGGCCATGATTGTTTTGATTATGTTACTATTAAATCCAAATTTTTTAAGGGCCGCTACTAGGAAATCCCAGTTCACCCTGTCAAAAGCCTTTTCGGCATCTAATGCTAGGAGAATTGAGGGGGTTCTTTTAGTTTTGACAGAGTGAATAAGATTGAAAATTTTCCTAGTACCGTCGCTGGTCTGGCGACCCAGGATAAAGCCCATCTGGTCCTTGTGAATGATACTGGGGAGAATATGTTTAATTCTGTCGGCCATAATTTTTGCGTATATTTTGACATCAGTATTGATTAATGAGATTGGCCTGTAGTTCTTAACAGATTCTAAGTCATTACTGTTTTTGGGGATTAGGATTATGGTGGCCTTCAGCATTTCTGGTGGGAATTCGCCAATTGATGAGGCTTTATTGAACAACGAGTCGAGATGGGGAACCAAGAGGGGGGCAAATGTTTTAAAATATTCACTCGTGAAACCATCAGGTCCCGGTGATTTTTTGAGTTTTAATTTTTTTATCGAATCAGAAATTTCTTGTTGTGTAAAGGGAGCATCAATGCCTGCCAATTGATCTGCTGAAAGTTTGGGTAGATTAATATCTGATAGGAATTTATGTATATGGAGTTTTTCTGGTTGGGATGTGTCTGGGTCATATTTCAGATTGTAAAGGGAAGAATAGTAATCAGCGAAATGGTCTGCTATTTCATTGGGAAGGTCGGAGGTCATTCCGTTGTATTCTATTCTTTTAACCCTATTTCTCACTCTTGTGGCTTGAAATCTCTGGGCCATGAGCTTTGATGGTTTATTAAATGAGGAATAGAAGTTCCCTCTCATCTTCTTGGCATATCTATCGTAGTCCTCAAATAGAGCTGCTCTTAGAGCAATTCTGAGGCTTATAATTTCAGAGTGGAGCTCTGATGAAGGAACTGTTAATTTTTGCTGAGTTTCTTCTTTGTATTTAAGGTCCAATTGCAAATTTTGGATCCTTTCTCTATCTTGCCTTTTCTTTTGGCTTAGTAAGCCTATCATCACACCCCTGACAACGCATTTGTGGGCATTCCACAAGGTGAACGGATTTATATCTTCCGACTTATTCTCATTAAAGTAGTTTTTGATGGCTATCTCAATTTTTCCCTTGAAGGATGGATTGTATAAGAGAGTGGAATTGCATTTCCAAAGGAAGTCTCTCTTAGGTGACGAGCCAAGGTTTATTTCACAAATCACAGGAGAGTGATCCGAGAAGGACTTCGGTAGTATATCGATTTTCCCAAATCTGGATATCGAGAAATAATCAGCAAGGACTAGATCGATTCTCGAGAAAGTTTTGTGCACTTCGGAATAGTGTGTATACTCCAGCGACGTGGTATTTATGCACCTAAAAACATCAAGGTATTCATGACTATGTAGCCATCCCTTGAGAACTGGAAAGGATGATCTAGATCTTGCAGTAGAGTCCAGTTGGGCGTCAGGCACAATGTTGAAGTCACCTATTAAAACCACTATCCCCTTCTTTACCTCCTGCACTCTACTATCAAGTTCGTTAAAGAATTTGGTCTGGGCGTTTTGAGGTGCATAAACGTTTACAATAGTGGTTATTTGATTATTAATCTTGGCTATCAGTATTAGATACTTTCCTTCTGGATCTGAATGGGTCTCTATGCATTGAAAATCTAGTGAATCTTTAATGAGGGTAATAACCCCCCCCTTCTTTTTGTCTTTTTAGGGCTTTGAAGATATGGGGATAGTTTTTATTTTCAAATTTTGGGTGGATTAGTTTGGCAAGCTTGACCTCCTGTAAACACACAATCTCGGCCCCGCTTTTCTTGACCTCTTTCCATGTTGAATGCCTCTTGACTGGGCTATTTAGACCTCTCACATTGAATGTTAGAATCTTAACCATTTTACTAACAATAGAAAAATAACAAAGATCAACAATAAACAATAGAACAAAATTCAACAGAAAATAATCCTGCGAAGAATCCCTGAGTTCAAGGATAATCTCCTTTAGTGGGAATGTCCGTGGATGGCATTAGAAGCCCCCTGCAAATGAAATAATTCTGGAGGAAAAGATATATATTTTATTACCCCGGGTTATCTCCATTCTTCTTCAGGGAGGATATGAATGACATCCCATCCTGTGGTGTGGGTAGAACAACAATTCCATTACCCTTATCAACGAGCAATTTGGTTGGAAAACCCCATCGGTATTGTATACCTATTTTACGCAAATTTGAGGTAACTTCCCCGAAGCTTTTCCTTAATTGTATTGTGTCTTTTGATAGGTCAATGAAAACTTTGATGTGGTCAAAGGGGGAAGGAAGTTGTTTATTATCCCTCATATAGGCTAAGAGCCTTTCTTTGGTGGGGTAGAAGTGAAACCTGAGTATGGTATCTCTTGGGACATCTTCTGAAATGGATCTGGGCTTAGGTAATCTATGGATCCTATCGATCATAAGCTCGAGATCCGGAGTGTTCGGAAAAATTTTTTTAAGAAGCCCCATGGTGTAACTTTGCAATTTTGCCTGACCCACCCTCTCAGAAATCCCCCTTAGCTTGATGTTATTCCGCCTATTGCGGTCCTCCATGTCAGCAAGCTTGGTTCGTAGGTAGTGAACCTCTTTCTGTGTGTCTGCTTGCTGTTTTTGGAGGGAGGAAGAACTTTTTTCCAAATTTACAATTTTTTTGTCTTGCTTATCAATACGTGAATCTATAGCATCGAATTTGGCCTGTAGACGATTTGTGCTTTCTTCTATCGTCAGTCTGAGACTATTGTTAAGAGCTATTACCAAATCTTTAACATATGCCTGAGAGACACTCGTATCAGAGGCGTGAATTTCCTCGATAGGGCAAACCTTGGAGGTCTCTTCGGAAATCCTTGGTCTACTTTTATCTGGGCTCTGAATAGGAGTAGTATCATGGTACTCCTCCTCAGAGTCAGACCAGGCCTTAGTTAAACTTCTCTTTTTTGTGACAGATGTATCCATATCTGTCTGCTTGTCAATAATATCTTGGATTTCTTTTAGCATATTTGTACCGTCTTTCAAGCCAATCTTATAGCCCTCCGCAAGTGAAGAATGAGGGGGGCTAATACAAATGGCCTCGTCAAGATCGGTAATATCTTTCTTATTAGTATATTTTGAGGCCGTTTTTTTGTATTGATTTATCCCCCTTAGTGGTCTTATTGCTTCTGCTACTCATTTTTACAAAGAGATAACCAGACAACCAAGAGGAAATAAGCAGGTGAAATATAGAATAATATATATGAAAGACAAAAAAAAACTGTATGCCCTCCTCCTCTGAAACACGGCACGCAAGATTTGCTGGATAAGATGCAGTCAGAGTGTTGAGCTCGCTGAGCAATTTTAGCGAGTTTAGTTCCAAGAGGGAAAAAAATCAGGCAAGCAAGGTATCCTTAGAAATGGTGATTCTCATGAAGATAGCATCCAAGAGCAGTCAGCTTACCAGATGATGAGATAGTAGGGATCTTCCAGAAAGGAAAGGTATCTAGATGCAATTGAGATCACAATCTGAGACTTGTTGTGCGATTAAAATTAAGTCGCAAGCCTTTCTTGCAATGAAGTTCTCCTTTGCGATGTTTTGCGACGTGAAACTTCTTTGCAATGAGTTTTCCTCTTTGCGATGATTTCCTCTTTTGCGATGTTTTGAAGACGTAATCCTCTTTTGCGATGTTATTTCCTTTTGCGATGGTTTCCTTTTTTGCGAAGTTTTTGGTGACGTAAACCTCTTTTGCGATGAAGTTCCCTTTTGCGATGGTTTTCCTTTTAGCGAGGTTTTTGGTGACGTAAACCTCTTTTGCGATGAAGTTCCCTTTTGCGATGTTTTTTCCCTTTTTTTGCGAGGTTTTTGGTGACGTAAACCTCTTTTGCGATTAAGTTTCTTTTGGCGATGGAATTCGTGACTCTATCTCAGTTAGCGATATTTTTATAACGCAAAAACACTTTACTGCAGTAAGTCACTTTCCGGTAATGGCGACGAACACCGCTTACCTCCGCGAGAACCGATGGTATCACTGCAGGCTCCGGGACGTCACGGCTCGGGGAGAAGATGCCACGAACTCCGGATCCTCCTGGAACTCGGATGTTGCACGGGTCCAGGAAGATCTTCGGCACCGAGGAATACCGCTCTGCTTTTAGGTAATGGCGGAGCCTCAGGGACGCGCGGGAAGCAGGCAGCTGCAGCGGTAAGTAGAATTCTTCTTTTTCCTTTCTGTTTTCGTGTCTTCTTGCCCCCGAGGGTGTCAGGGGGCAGACCGCTGGCTTTAGGAGGGATGCACAGGTCCCAAAACAACGCTGGGGCCTCAGAAGGGATGCGGCTGCACTGGGTAGCGCCGGATTACTCCAGGCCCCGGCTTTTCTTTCTTCTGTAGGCCGCAATCGTTCCTCCTCTCAATCCTGATCCAAAACCACTCAGAATAGGATTTTTATGATCCCAATGTGGTCAGGAGTCCTCCGGTGTCAATTATTTTCCACTAGCCACCTCCGAAAGTAGCTTAATTTAGTAGCTAATGCAGAAGGCTTCAGGAGCCCAGCAGATGCACGTCTGCTCACATGCAGCAGCCGAAATTAAAACTCCCTAAAGGCTTTCCACTAGAAACCAGTCATTTCTGACAGACTCAAAAACTGGGTGAACATAGTCTCCCTGTATATGAGCGGCGTGTGCCAGTATAAGGGCGGGATCACACATGCGAGAAACTTGTACGATTCTCGAGCGAGTCTCTCACATGAACACCCGGCACTACCGCCAGCACTCAGAACGGAGCATAAAAATACCGTACATGCAGCCGCACGCTCCAGTCTAGTGCCGGCGGCAGTGCCGGGTATTCATGCGAGAGACTCGCTCGAGAATCGTACAAGTTTCTCGCATGTGTGATCCCGTCCTTATACTGGCAATGTATGACAGTATATAGGCAGTGTATGGAGGTATTATATGGGCAGTGTATGACAGTATATAGGCAGTGTATGGAGGTACTATATGGGCAGTGTATGGAGGTATTATATGGGCAGTGTATGGAGGTATTATATGGGCAGTGTATGCAGGTATTATATGGGCAGTGTATGACAGTATATAGGCAGTGTATGGAGGTATTATATGGGCAGTGTATGCAGGTATTATATGGGCAGTGTATGGAGGTATTATATAGGCAGTGTATGGAGGAATTATATGGGCAGTGTATGGAG
The DNA here is from genome assembly GCA_033576555.1 of Oophaga sylvatica. Taxonomy (NCBI): domain Eukaryota; kingdom Metazoa; phylum Chordata; class Amphibia; order Anura; family Dendrobatidae; genus Oophaga; species Oophaga sylvatica. The sequence continues at coordinate 454,723,146 of JARQOD010000003.1, read as the reverse complement.
GTATTATATGGGCAGTATATGGAGGTATTATATGGACAGTGTTGGCGGTATTATATGGGCAGTGTATGGAGGTATTATATGGGCAGTGTATGCAGGTATTATACGGGCAGTATATAGAGGTATTATATGGGCAGTGTATAGAGGTATTATACGGGCAGTATATGGAGGTATTATACAGGCAGTGTATAGAGGTATTTTATGGGCAGTATATGGAGGTATAATATGGACAGTGTATGGAGGTATATGGGCAGTATATGGAGGTATTATATGGACAGTGTATGGAGGTATATGGGCAGTGTATGGAGGTATTATATGGACAGTATATGGAGGTATTATATGGGCAGTATATGGAGGTATTATATGGGCAGTATATGGAGGTATTATATAGGCAGTGTATGGAGGTATTATATAGGCAGTGTATAGAAGTATTATATAGGCAGTGTATCCTGGTATACGAGCAGTATATGGAGGTATTATATGGGCAGTATATGGAGGTATTATATGGGCAGTGTATGGAGGTATTATATAGACAGTATATGGAGGTATTATATGGACAGTATATGAAGGTGTTATATGGACAGTATATGGAGGTATTATATGGGCAGTATATGGAGGTATTATATGGGCAGTGTATGGAGGTATTATATAGGCAGTGTATGGAGGTATTATATAGGCAGTGTATAGAAATATTATATAGGCAGTGTATGCTGGTATACAAGCAGTATATGGAGTGTGAGACAGTGAAGGGGTGTGTGCTGGACGGCGTGTATATCTCGCCCAGGTTTCTTAGCTGGGGCGCATAAAATAGGTTGTCAGTGCGGTGTTCATTCCATTCCATCTGGGACAGGTTTTCAGTGCAACCCGGAGTGAACACAGCTGCTTAATTAGGCAGCCATAAATACCTGCTTGAGAAGTTCAGAGGGGGCTCTATCTCTCAGTCTGGATCTGACTTCAGACGCCATTGGAGCCTCATGTGAGCTGCACGCTGGTAACTACTGAACATATGTGTTGTTTTGGGCACAGGCTATTAGAGTCTGGACCCGGATAGAAAGGGTAATCTATCTAAGTGTAATTAGTGGCGGGACACGCCTAGGCTTTATGTTTATGATTTTGTTTTAATTTATGTTCTGTTTGCTGTGGACTTTAATAAAACTGGCTGCGGCCAGTTTTTAACAGAACCACTGTCTGTGAATGGTCTCTTTATGCCACTCCGTCTCCCCAAGACGGCGATCCCAGAGCTATATCCCCTGGAAAGCTTACAATTGGTGCTTGAATGCTGGGGCAGCACAGTGGCTGAAGACTTTGAAAAAAAAAAAAAAAAGGTGTCTGCACCGCAAAACTGAACTTATTGTGGAGAAGACTGTGGAGTGTATATGTCTTGGGTGAAGGCTGTCAGCCAGCCCAAGATGTCCGGCAGTATGGAGGAGCTCATTAAGCAGCTGGCCCAGAACCAGCAGGCCATGCAGCAGCAACATCAGCAGGCCATGCAGCAACAACAGCAGAGCCAGCAGCAACAGCAGGAAACCAACCGGTTGTTACTGGAGCAGCTTGCAGCACTAAAAAAAACTCCTAGCACCTCGTCCCCGAATGAAGACGCCGGGTTACCGGCATTATCCGCTGTAAAAAAGGCGGTTAAAAACAGACTCTGCAGAAGATGACGCCTCATGACAATGTGGAGGCATATCTGGCTAATATTTGAGAGACTGGCAGAGAAGGAGAATCTGCCACAAATCTGAATGGGCTATGGTGGTTGCGCCCTATTTGACTGGGGAACCCCAAAAAGCCTATTTTGACCTCAGCGGCAGGACAGCAAAAACTATACTAAGTTGAAAGCGGAGATTCTTGCCCGCCTGGGTGTGACGAGGGCAGTCCGTGCCAGGAGAGTCCCATAACTGGAGATACAGGCGAGACAAGCCTGCTCGCTCACAAATGTATGACTTGATTTCTTTGGTAAAGAAGTGGTTGGAACCTGACGTCAGCACCCCTGCCCAAATGGTTGAAAGGTGGTGCTGGACCGGTACATCTGGGCCCTTCCCCCTGAGGTCCAGCTCTGGGTCGGACAGGGAGACCCCAAAGATGCGATCAACTGGTCAGCCTAATAGAAAGGTATTTCGCCACCAAAGACTATCTACGTGACCAGCCGTCGAGCGATCATCAGTTCGGAATACCGGCCTCCGTCATCTCCCGGTAAGAGGGTTCCAGCTGTGGGGGCAAGGGGGGCTGTTGATAGTCCGGGTCAGACCGAGGGGACAAGTATGAGCGGAAGGGTGATACTTACCTACCAGGAGAACCCAGACCTAGGAAGGTCTCCCCGTCTGAACACACTGACCTGAGACAGTGTTGGAGATTGCCGTGAACAAGGTCATATTTCAGCCAATTGTCCACTAGTGGGGGAACCTATGGACTGTGACGCTGGACAGTCTCTCTCGTTCCTCGCCGGAGCCCGTGTGCGTGGCCACCCTAGTCGAGGAGACTGGCCCACAGCTGTGTCAGGTCGTGATAAAGGGTGCCCAGTACAGGCCCTACTCGACTCAGGAAGTCGAGTGACTCTGATACATGCTAGTCTGGCTGATGGGGACTTCGTCACAGATTAGGTACCTAAGCGTGGTGTGCATACATGGAGACGTCAAAGTCTACCCAGTAACCTCCTCAGACTTCGTCACAAAACTCGGGAGATCTCAATATGAAGTGGGGGTAGTGAAGAACTTGATGCATCCCGCCATATTGGGTCGTGACTTTCCCTGTTTTGGGGTCTTTGGAAAAAAAATGTTTCTGCTGGACAGTGTGATGAAGCTCCTACTGAGGGTGCGCAGTCCCGAGGGCGGAACACAAGGCTAGTGGGCCGTTAAACTTATGTGATAATGATGACCATGATAATGATGATGATCATGATAATAATGATGACCATGATAATGATGCTGATGCTGATAGTAATCACGATAATGATATTGATAATGATGATGACTGTAAAAAAAATGATGAATTTCCATTTCAGGTGATGTTGGGGGAGGGGGAGGATGTTTCTCTAGAACAGAATGTCCCTGACTACCGGTGTCCCGTGGCAATTTTGGGAGTGAGCAATTGCAAGACCCACTCTTAAACATGCCAGGGAGAATATAAAGCGTTCTGAATGAGATCCCACAAGAGACCGGCTCTGATGAAAAATTTCCCCATTTTGCCATGAACAATGACCTGCTATATAGGGTCACTAAAGTAAAGGGAGAGGCCGTGAGTCAGCTCCTAGTACCTAAGTCATATAGAAGTATGGTGTTAGGTTTGTCCCATAACCACGTGCTGGGTGGGCACCTGGGGATGGACAAAACCAGGAAAGAATTCTTCAGAGGTTTTACTGGCCGGGGTTTATCGAGATGTAGAGGATTATTGTAAAACCTGCCCCTCGTGTCAGATAAATGCTCGGTGTCTCACTTCCGGAGTCCATTATCCCGCTGCCGGTTATAGAAATACCCTTTGAAAGGGTAGCAATGGACTTGGTAGGTCCTATTGTAAAATCAGCCAGGGGACACCAATACATCTTAGTTGTCCTTGATTATGCAACCCGGTACCCCGAGGCGGTCCCTTTAAGAAATATGGCATCTAAAAATATTGCACGGGAACTTTTTCATATGTTTTCCAGGACAGGAATTCCTAAAGAGATCCTCACGGACCAAGGCACACCTTTTATGTCCAAAGTGATGAAGGAACTGTGTAAGTTGCTTAAATCTCGCACATTCGGACATCTGTGTATCACCCCCAGACGGATGGGTTGGTTGAACGTTTTAATAAAACATTAAAACATATGTTAAAGAAAGCAGTAGAGAAAGATGGGAGGGACTGGGACTACCTGTTACCCTACTTATTGTTTTTCGGTCAGAGAGGTTCCCCAGGCCTCTACGGGATTTTCTCCCTTTGAGTTGGTGTATGGTCGGCATCCGCGGGGCTTGCTGGACATAGCCAAGGAGGTTTGGGAAACCGAGACAACTCCATACAAGAGTGTTATAGAGATATTGCCCAGATGCAAGAGAGGATGGCTAAAATTATGCCATTAGTGAAGAATCATCTGCAGAGAGCCAAGAAGCTCAAAGCAGAGTCTATAATCGGTTCAGCAAAAATTAGGTCTTTCAACCCCGGGATCGAGTCCTAATTCTAATTCCCACAGTGAAAGTAAGTTTTTGGCCAGTGGCATGGTCATACGAGGTCGTACAAAAGTGAGCGAGGTTACTTACAAAGTACACCAACCCGGGAGACGGAAGCCCTACCAGATATATCATATCAATCTGATCAAGCCCTGGAGGGACAGAGAGGCATTGTTGGCCTCGGGTGAAGTAGAGAAAGGGGTTTTAAAACCATCTCTACCTCCTGTGAACCATTGGTGAGACATTGTCGTGCCACCAAAAAACAGGAAGTACGGGAGTTTCTGCAGAAAAATCGGCAGAGGTTTTCTGACTTGCCCGGCCGGACTTCTCTCGTAAAACACCATGTCGAGACTGAGCCCGGTACTAAGGTCAAAATAAAACCGTTACAGAATTCCAGAAGCCCGCAGAAAGATAGTCTCTACTGAAATCAAACGCATGCTAGACCTCGGGGTCATTGAGGAGGCCCAAAGCGAGTGGTGTAGCCCGATTGTTCTGATCCCAAAACTAATGGAACCTGGAGGTTCTGTAATGATTTCAGAAAGTTGAACGAAGTGTCAAAGTTTGCGCATACCGATGCACGGGTAGATGAGCTAATCGAGAGGTTAGGGGGTGCCCGTTATATTACAACCCTCGATCTGACAAAAGGGTAACTGGCAGATACCCCTATCTGAGGAGGCAAAAGAAAAAACGGCCTTTGAAACCCCCGGAAGGTTTGTTTCAGTATCTGGTGATGCCATTCGGGTTGCATGGAGCCCCAGCTACCTTTCAGAGGCTTATGGACCAGAATCCTACGCCGCTTCAAGCCTATGCAGCTGCCTACCTGGATGATGTGGTAATTTTCCAGTTCTGATTGGGAGAGCCACCTCGCTAAGGTACAAGCGTCTTAGACTGATAGGCGGAGCTGGGCTGAACATAACCCAGAGAAATGTGCAATTGCCTAAAGAGGCCAAGTACTTGGGCTATGTGATTGGCAGAGGGCGTTCAAGCCACAAATCGTAAAGTAGAGGCAATTCGAAACTGGCCCCGTACCCCTCACAAACGACAGGTCAAAGCATTTTTGGGCATCACTGGGTACATCGCAGATTCGTACCAAATTATGCCTCCTTGCTGCCCATTGACTGACCTGACAAAAGGGGGGGAAGTCCAATAATGATTAAATTGGAATCGGAGGCAGAAAAAGCATTTCTGTCGTTTGAAAATGGCTTTGTGTCAAAGCCAGTTCTGGTCACCCTAATTTCAGGGAAGAGTTTCTTGTTTTAAAACTGATGCCTCTAATGTGGGGTTAGGGGCCGTGTTTATCACAGGTCGTGAAGGGTTGAAGAACACCCAGTCCTGTATCTAAGTCGAAAATGACACCGGCTGAACAAAATTATGCCATTGTGGAGCGAGAGTGCCTCGCAATCAAATGGGCGCTGGACTCCCTACGGTATTACCTCTTGGGTAGGAGATTTTAAATTGCAATCAGACCATGCTCTCTGACATGGATGAAGCAGAACAGGGAAAGGAATGCCAGGGTGACAAGGTGGTTCTTTCCTTCAAGAGTTCAATTTTCTGGTTGAGCATAGACCTGGGAAATTACAGGGTAATGCTGATGCCTTGTCCAGAGTTCACTGTCTCTTCGGAATTTCTGACCAGTCCTCCGGTTGGAGAAGAGGGGGGGGATATGTGAGACAGTGAAGGGGTGTGTGCTGGACGGCGTGTATATCTCGCCAGGTTTCTTAGTGGGGCGCATAAAAAGGTTGTCAGTGCGGTGTTCATTTCCATTCCCATCTGGGACAGGTTTTCAGTGCAACCCGGAGTGAACACAGTGCTTAATTAGGCAGCCATAAATACCTGCTTGAGAAGTTCAGAGGGGCTCAATT